>VDFB02058242.1:133380766-134052357 GCA_007258455.2 Sequoia sempervirens | reverse complement strand
TGCTGAGGGCTTCCAGATTTCTTGAACTAAGATACTGTGATTCCTGGGTCCCAAGTAACTCCCATAAATCAGCATATAAGTATGCTCCTTGATCATCCACAGGATATGCTTCATTTCCTAAAAGGAGATATGAAGTTTGTGTCAGGATTCTATCATCAGGTAGCAGCCATTGATATTAACCAAAGGGAAATTAGACATTAGGACTATTTTTGTATATTTTGGTGTATATATTTGAGGTCATCCTTAGAAGGCCAAGTGGATTCTTCATAAAGCTTCTCTTGAGAGGAGACCATACCCTCTCCACTTGAGGAAGGTTGGTAGGGTGTTCTAACAAACTGAAACAGGGAAGTTGTAGATCTGATTGAGTGGGAGACAATGCTGAATTGAACAGGCAGGGATACAGAGAGGTCTCCTCTTTTATCATTTATGCGTTTCATGGTGTTATTAATTAGATTCCTTTGGGTGATAAAAGCTCATCTGGAGGGAACTTTGCCATATGATAATAGTCTTCTAGAAATACTTAAGTCTGCAATATAGTTCTGGTTTCATAATCAACACAGACACAACACATTTATATAAGCATATTGTACAGGAGTGTATAATAAGACAATAGGACTACTGATGTGAGATGAAGATGTCATAAACTTGATACATCATCAAATAACCTAAGAAATGGTACACCTCAGACAAGTGCAGTGTACCCAATTCACCAAATTATAGCACACCGAGTTTGCAAGGATATTTTTTTAATCAATCTACTTAGAAACAAAGAACTTGCAAGCTATTGTTGAACAGTTGAACTTACTACTTGAAAAAACAACAAAACTAAAACGTATTAAATAACAAACTGCTTGCAAGACAAGCCTATATGTAAGAAAAACCCATAATCAAATTGTACTGAAAGTAAATAAGTCTACTCTGACTATCAAATTGAGGAAATTGTATGTCCAACTACCAATGACTTGAGAAACAGACGCACATGTGAATGCATTAATGCTAAGGTAAAATACAATATGAATAAACAAATCTACATACCATCCACTCCAAAAATTAAGCAAATCCATTAGGATCAAATTATCTTCAGCGAAATCAATTTCAATAGAATACATATGAAAAAGTTCTACACAAAAGAGATGAAATGTATATGGTCCAAAAAAGGCATCTTTCAAACTTGCAAGGACAGATGAGAGAAAACAAACCTCCCAATATTCAATATGTGTTGGAGTTGCTCGATCCAACTCCAAATGCATTTTTATGTCATCATGTAGTTCTTCCATTTCCTTTACAGTAAGACCCTGTTTAGGCCATATCAAGGTTAACGAATACCAAGCCACTCATTAAGTAAATGCTTTACAATAAATAGAACATTATAAAACCATTGTAATATGGTTCAACTCTTCAAACATGTTTTATCACCATAACCATCCAGACAAAGAGACATCAAACAGATAATGGTAGGGTGTCAAAAATAAATAAAAAACCAAACTGCCTTAACATTTTAAATTTATATACCATTTACTCAATTTTCACCTCACATTTAACTTTTAAACTTTGAACAATGAAAGAGATTGCACCCTGAATCCTAAGTACACAGAACACCATATTTTACACACTTACAATTCTCAATATGTTATATGTCCTTTCAGTTGTCACCCCAGTGTGATCTAAAAATACAAAAAAAAAAAAAAGCAGAAAAAACATAGAGATTGCCACTAGAACTGATTTCTTTATAATCTTCATTAGCATGGTGTAAATACACATACAAGGATGAGACCATATACTGGCTGGACAAGGCAAATCACATGCAAAGAGCAACAAGCTAACTACAAAAATAGAAATATTTACAAGAGCACGATATTCATTATTTCCTCCCTGTTGAGAGGGTGGCTTCTCTAACTACATAAGAAGAGGCTTTGATATCAGGAACCACTTGATCTGTGTCAACAGCTACCATTGCAGCTGATCAAGTAGTGGGGTTTATTCATTCAATCAGTGCAATTCCAGACATCAAGAGAAAATCCTTGGGCAACAAATCTTGAAATATATGGAATACTAACCTTGGGACAAATGATCAAAACTTTCCCAATGAGATGGCTTGTAACAGATTGAACTGGCTTAGACTGATAGCATCAAGGATGCCAAGCCATGCTGGAATAACTAAGCAAAAAGCACTGGACCCAGCTGCTTCGAGAATAGTGAAAGGCCCAAAATTGATGATTTTCAACTTGTTATGTTGTGAAATCTCTGTTTATCCAAGTGAAACCAAATATGACCACCAGCTTTAAGAGAATGAAATGCTCAAAAGAAAGTCCTGGAATGACTAAGTTTAGCCTGATTGTGGTGGAAAAGGACCTCAATTTCAGTGTGAAGCTTGCCTCAGTTGTGCACAAAATAAGACGCTTTATCCCACAAAATTTGCCGGTGGGGTGTATCTGGAGTTGAAAGGAAGAAAAATACCATATACATGTAGACAAGCGACCAAAGAAAGTCAATGTGACTCAGAAATACATCTACAGACACTAGCAAGAAGGAGCCAAAAAGAGGCTCCATAAAAGCTGAAACACTAAAAGGATATCTAAAACTAAAGCAAAAACTGAAAAGTAATCTAATAAACAAAAGAACCTAATCCTATCAGAAGGGAAAAAACCTGTGAGACCGATTGGATGATTATAAATAGTCTAACAAATAGACCAAAAGTCCAAGAGATGGGACTCATCACCAAACAAGATGAACCGAAGATGCTGGAATGCTAGATGAATTGGATCTAATCCATAGCACTAGAAGAGAAGCCTATACCCTACCCGATGATAGTAAAGTCATCAATCATAGTTCAAAAAATTGCCAGTTACTCACATGATTCATGAGTACTTGCAGGTCAGCTAGGGCCTGGAAGTAACTCCCCCAATAACTTGCGAGTCCAACCATAAAACTCAGCCAATGTTGAAATAAGACAGTTTGCCAAAAAAATGTTTATTTTCATCATTTTTATAATCTGGTTTTTTGAGCACTCGTATTGGAGCTGAGGATGTAGAACCGCTGCTTACAGCTTATGTTATAGCTGATTCGGAGAGGGTGGCAGCAGGATGGGAAACAGAAGTGGCAGCATATGAAAGGCAAAGCCGCAAAAGGCAAGCCAGTAGTGGGGTGTTCATCACATTCATATCATGATCCTATTCCTAAGAAATCTGTTGACGATGATATTGTTCCTCAACAAGAAGCTGCAGCATTACCATCTGGTTCAAGGACATCCAAAAACCCTAAATTGAGTTTTGGTCATACAAAAAAATCTAGACTATAAAAACTTAAATTATAATTTGTAGCTTTTATTTGTATTGGAACTCGAAGTTGATAGGTATTGTCATTGAATTCCTTTTTGATCTATAATATGTATTGAATTTTAGTTTTGATCTATATGTGAAGGCTTGAAGCAAATCAGTAGTAACTAGTAGGTTCTCTAAATTTAGTATGCGCGTTTTTGAAGAATATTTTTACAAATTGTGTGTGTTTTTTAATGATAAGAAAATTTGTTGGGATTTTGCCCAGACTGATTTTTTGATATTTTTATAATCTATTGAGTTATTACCAAGTGCAAGTTTTTGAACTATGGTATCTATACAAGATCTCATGGTGTCCCCCATAGAATGCCATAGGCAAAGAGGCCCTAACTAGATAACCTTGAGGGATGCAAATAGTGTTGTCCCAAAACTATATTTGAACTCTCCTAACATCCACAACCAAAGACCCTCCACCACCTAAAACACTACTGAAGCTGAGAAAGAACTGGTGACACACACCAAAAGATGAAACCTCATCTAATACTAAGACATGGTAGAAGCATGGTACCATGGGTAAGAGAGGGAGGATGTCCTAGTCCAAGCGAGTGCAAAGGTAGAGTGCATAAGCATGTTGTCTCACTGATATGTCATCAATTGTGTAGAAATATATGTTGTCATAATGATGCCTACTGCCACCAATACCAATGACATACTAAAAGAACCAGGGGGTCAACTTGGTGGCCATAGAGGTCTCCTATAAGACCATGTGCTTAAAGGTGATAAACGCCATCAAGAAAAGAGCCAAGCACCATTTATCCAAATAGCAAAAGAAAGTAGATATTGAGCCACTAAAGTATATGTACAAGCAATGATATCTCCCACGTATCTTGTAGTGTATGGGGCAATTGAAAATAAAGTTCTCTTGTCTCTACCACTCTAAGGGAGAAAAACTGACAAATCTTGTTCTTGCATAGAATATGGTCTGTCTCAATCTGGAGTTGGTGGGGGCATACTCTCATCTACTGGAGGGAGGTCCTTAACTCATGTAACCAATGATATTGAAGGTAGTTTGGTAAAGTGATGATGCCATTTGTGATCTGCAAAAGAATACTCAACATAGAAATGGAACTTGAGACTAAGAGGCTAAGGAGGAGAAGTCCAAGTAAGTTGGATATATTGTTGATAAAGATCATCCCTGAAATCCCAAATGATCAGCACCTTAAAGAGAAGAAGGCAAGGAAGGAGATCTATCGAATAACAAAAAGGAAGGAGCTCTTAGATAGAGATGGCATTGGACTGTACGAGCAAAGTGGCCTCTGCACACCAGCATCATCAACATCCAATGGGATAAAAAGAGGCAATCCTCTCAAGAGAGCAGAGGGCTAAGTAGGGATATCTCACCCAAAAGAAAAATCACCCAAAGATTTAAGCATATGAATGTGGAAAGTAAGTGAGAATAGACACTCTAGACATAGGGGATGGGCACCAAACTTGCCTTAGACAATGCACTGAGGACTGTTCACTTGCACTGAATCAAACACTACAACATCACAATTTGAACCCTCTTAATTTGGGCCCAGTCAACAGATGTCAAGCTAGGACCACAAGTCATAGAACAATAAAGAATGAAGGATACAATAACTGCAACAAAGAGGTGCATCTTAGAATGGATATCCTGGAAATGTATCTAGAAACATTGTTGCTCCAAGGAAAAGAGATGCATAGCCCTTGCAAAGGCACAACTGAAATGCAAGCCTTAGACTAAAGGAAAGTCCACTGAACTAAACACCTAGCTAGATATAGGATGTCATGGTCTCAAATGGTTCCCCTTTGTAAAAGAACACAAACCTGGAAAGAGCATCCCTAGTAGTGTTTGTTGCAAAAGGTGTGTAGTGCACCTTGCATAATAAAATTTAATGTTGTTAGTTATTTGTGGCCCTCTTGGAATGGGATGCCACACTTGGAATAAGACAATCTTGGACCATTCTAGCATGTTGTATCACATTGGACAAGGAAAGAATTTCAAGAGGGAAGTTGAAAACTCACCCTTGTGTGCTTATGTGATGAGCCCAACTAGCTCCAACTCAAACCTCTGACTTTTACTAACTTGTTTTTGTGTTTTGATTGTTTTAAGAAGAATTTTAGACAGAGGTAGAAGGGGCGCCAAGCATAAAATGTATATAAAACTGAAATTCAAGCTAGATGTGAGAAACTGCTTATGAATTATGTATTAAACAACTGTTACAAATAGATCATGAACAACAAACATACCTGAATAGCTCCAGATTAATTAAATAAAGAGTTTTTGCACTTGCCGGGCAAGAATGGCTGAAATTGAGTAAATGCAACGCCAAAGCTTAGGATCTACATTCTCCCACGCAAAAACTGGAGGAAGGCAACTAAGAAGTGTAGGCGCCAACAATGGAGCACAGAAAAGGCCAAAAAGAGAGGCATTTTTGCCTCTAGCTCCCAAACGCCCTGTCCAGGTGACACGCCTTTCAAGGCAAAGTATGGCCTCTGAATGTTGGATGACAATCTTTATTGAAAACTGAAAAAGAGTAAAGATGGCATCCTAGATCTGTAAGCCCTCTTCTTATTGAAACCTATAAACTTCTTAATCGAATAGCTTTGAAAGCACAAATGAACTCCTGAATTGAAGCTCCCACAATTGCAATCATTCAACTGGTATTCCACATTCTCACAATCACACATCAATGAAGAATTTCCGCTCTCCAATGAAGAAGTTTTTTGAAACACTTGTCCTCAGACAAAAACCACAGAGAAGAAAATATCAAGCAATGTCAAATAATCAAGAAGTGAGTTTGAATTGTCTTTCCTTCCTTATATCTCCCAAAAAGGCACGCACTTCTAAAAGTCACGAACTTTTGCTTTCAAAATACATTAAAATGTATTTAAATCCCTTTCAATAGTTTTTAATCCCACTTTATGAAGTGAGCGCACCTTTAATATGACTTAAGTGATTTATTTTATCACTTTATAATCCTTAAGTCACCTTTTAAATATATTTAAGAGGCTTTTAACTTTTATAAAGTCAATTTGACTTTATAATTTATCAATAAGTTAAATAATTAACTTAACCACCAAAATATTCATAACTCCCTCCAAACTCAATATTTTTCCGTGTCGTCAAAAGCTAGCGAACACTATGCTAAAGATGCCTGCACTGAATCCACTACTGAAGTGAAAGAGTGGGAATGACAATACCCACCAAAACGGCCACTGACCCCCTAACCAGATCCTATCAACCTACGAGGGTCCAAGAAATAGACTAACCATCACAAAACAAGATCACGCTAAAAAGGGGGACATTACAACTTAGATAGCATGGGACAAACAAGACTATACAGGATGCCTTGGAAAGTGCAATGACTTAATCAAATGTAAAGATTCGCATAGGAAGGGTCAAGATGAGGTGGACATATGACCTTTAGGTTCACAGTTTTGGGAAAACGCTGTTAGTTTCTTGTTTCTCTCTTGCCTATATATAGAGTGTTTGGTTTAATCGTTTGGTGTATAGCTTTGATGATAAAGAAATGTAGCTAGAAGCCAAAATTGACATGTGATTAAGGATGCCTATTTCAGCACATATCGAATTCTCATTGTATTGTTATGACTTTGTTGGTGTTTCAATTCGCACCTCTAGTGTGCGTACTGGAAACGGACAGCTATGCACTGTTAGACTGCTCTTCAAATTAGGAGGGGAAGCTCCCTCTTTTGCTGATTATGCATAAATAGAAATAATAAACTAATTTCCTATCTTTTTATCTCAACTGAGAGCACAATGTTATAAAACTCTTTGCGTTGAAACTGAGGTTTTCTCCGGTTTCGTAACTTCAACTACAACTAGGCCTAAACTAATAGCGCTTCTAACTTCTCAAGTAAATTCAAAGCAAGAGAATTTAGAAGTAAACAGGGAATGATTTGGATAACACAAAGCTTAAACAAACTTATTTCCAGAACACACCCGAAGACTCATTGTACCTTCGGATGAAAGCTGAAATAAAGATTATAAAAGAAAAACATGAAATGATAAACTTGCTTTCAAAATACCCTCAAAGACTCATTGTACTTTTGAGGTGTAGACTGAAATAAAGATTATAAAAACAATATCACTAAAAGATCTTGAGACTTTGGATCAAAGCACTGTAGGCATAAGATTTATTTCCTCAAACTCCAACAATAATTACACGTTTGGGGCAGCAAATTGTATCAAAAAGACAAACATACAATATATGATCAGCCAAATTACATTGAACAAAGTGAATAGATATTGACTAGCAAAGCTTGAAGGCACTAAGACTCAACAATTTTTGTTATAGTAATAACGGTTAAGAAAATAATGAGCAAGGCTGCTCTTACTATACACAAACACAAGAGTAGGGAACCCTAAAATCTCCTTGTGTTAACAATCAATCTTGCCAATCTGCAAGATTTACTCCTATATCTAAACAAAGATAACTAACATTTAACTGGAATGACTAACATCAGTTAACTGATCTAAAACTAAAGAAAACTCCAACTATACAAAAGATGTCTTCAAAGATACACATGCATGAAAAGAGGATAGCTAGTTAACTTGGAAAAGGCATCAAGTTAACTGCTGATCTAAATTCTAGCTTTGGAGATCGTCACATGCCTCAACTGTCAGTTCACTGCTCGTCAGCAACTTTGGCAGCTCTGTAACTGGAGTGATGACCTCTATTTCTTCTGAAGCTTTATGCTTTTAACGCTTTAGTTGATTTTTCTCAATGGAAGAGTATTGCATGATGAAACCATGAAGTTTGACTGTGAACATGGATATGTTCGGACAAGTTCTACACAAATGTTTAAAATAGCTTCGCTAAAAGGCACAAAAAAGGCATATTTTTGAAAAAAAAAATCTGGGATATGGGTTTTGTAAGGAATGTCGTTTTAATAAACCCAGAATGTCAGATTTCTCAACAAACTGATTTTTCTTGAACATGCAAGAAACCCTAGGCGTGGAAGTTGAAGAAGCTGTCGAAAAATTTTCCAATCTTGGAGAAGATTGAAAAAGAAGAGAACCCAGATCGATAGAAGTTGGAAAAATTTTCCAATATTAGTTTATGCAATTTTCTCTTATAAATAAATTAGTTTAGTTATTTGCCTTTTTATGCACCTCCTACCAAGCAAAAATACAAAAAAACAGAAAAGCAAACACAGAAAAAACAAAAACAGCAGATTGGGGTGGGACACTACAAAAACACTGGATGTTAGTACCGTCAGTGGGCTTGGTCATTGCTCATTAATGTATGTACTCACCCCACCAAATAAGTGGAATGTGTTGGATTTGCTTACCCCATTGAATAAATGGAAATATTGTATTTACATATCCTACTGAATAAGTGGTGAGTTTTGAATTTGTTACCCACTAAATAAGTGAAAGCATTGTAATTGCACTCCGTTGAATAAGCATGAAGTGTCTATGTTCATTGTATGGTACACTTCGTTGAATAAGCGTGAAGTGTCTTTCCTTTCAGATATTGCATAGCACTCTATTGAAGAAGTGGTATTGGCCAGCTTGTTGCATAATGCTTTACTTTCAAGTTGTTGCATTCCAGTTAGTTGTGTGGCCCTGAGCATGCTCTCGCCTTGCCCATCTCAAAAACTGGGTGATCAGAAATTGGAAACAACTTTGCATTGTTCTCATTTTCAAGTGGAAAATTTTCAAAAAAAATCAGGGGTGTTTATTACACAAGTTTTGTTAAATGCAAAGGCCCAATGCTCTTTAAGGGAAGAAGTCAAGATCGTGCTCGAACAAATTTGGTAGAATGCATACCCACCAATCTTTTGCTCTGAGCCAAAAGTGGTCAATTATTCTTGTACCTAAAGCACCCAATACCAACAAGTTGCAAAAAGATTCAAAATGTTTGTCCTCCCAACAAAAAAAAGGGGGAGTAACCCAAAGTCTTCACAGCACAGCTAGTGACACCCACTAAAGCCAATAATTCCTTTCCCTATGAAGAAACAAAGAAAAGAAGCCCAATACATCGAATGGAAGAAAGAAAGAGAAAAGAGAAGTCATATGGAGTGATGCTAGTGACATGATACTTATAATGCTTTACTCCCAGACCAGTAGATCTAGCCACAACCTGAAATCCCGGTTTCTCTCTCAAATAGTGATGGAAAATAGTCCACAAGACCCCAAGAAAGTCAACAGTTGTATCAAGACATTGAAACCATCAACATAGAGGAAATCTTGATACTTATAATCTAGGAATGGGTGGTAACAGATCACTAAGATATTAGAAATAAGACAACCTTATTTGTAATTCATTCTCATCTTTGAACGCAAGTTGAAATGATTGGATTGCATGAGAATTTTCTCTACAAAATACTGGAAGAGAGATTTCAGATTTCTTATGATTTTCAAAAACAAATATCAATGTCAGATTTCAAACAATCTAAGCATGCATTCATTTTTTTTCATTTTCCAAACTGAAAAGTTACAGGTCACTTGTACCACACACCACTTGCTAAAGCTGCAAAAAATAACAAAAATTCATGACAGGAAATAAGTGAAAAGTAGGGGCAGAAAGTCCCTTACATTCAAAACCATCTGTTATATACATCTCACTTAAGTTCTTACACCATAACTACTTAATAACTACCTTTTCGAACTTATCCTTAAATGGGAACACATGTCATTTTATGCACTCACACATTATCTTCAATTTTCAATCACACGTTATATATTAGAGCTTTGCAACTTGATTTTCTTGTATCTGACAGTGCCCTAATTAACAATATACTAGGATTAATTACAGTCCATATTATAAGTCACTCGTGCATAATCCCTTACACGATTTTTCCAAAGAAGCATATACTTCATAGCTTTAAAACACCTATGCAGAAAACTGCTATAGCGACAACGAAAAGTTCTGACTCAAATATTTACAACTTCAGATATAAGTATAATCATAAAGCATGTTTCTATTCAAGGTGAGCACATCATAAAGATGACCTCATGATCTGCCTCTTAAGGATTCAATCCCCACTCAGATGGTGTTCATTTCCTTAATATAGAGTCTAAAGGATGGAAGAATTCTGCAACATTATTTCAGAAGCAGTAATAGCATCCAGCATTGCCAATTAAAGATCCTTTGCTGTCTTTTATTAGTTCTAAATTGGTAACATCTTTGATTCTGTCATGATTCATTTTCATTCTTTCTTGGGATCATAGTGCACAGACTGAGACTCGGTAAAAAACTTGGCAAGCACAAAATTTTCAACTCACAAACTTTAAAAAATACTTAAGTTTCTTAAAAAACACATCATTTTTGCAAAATTCAATTACAAAATTCATCAAATCAGTCTAAAAAACAATGAGGGAGTGTTTTCTATTAGATTTGATTCTTAAATACATATGGATTACAAAATTGCATCATCATGTGAAGCTTGATAGTTGATACAATAGATAGCTACTAACTAATAACTATTATGAATTTACAGTGATTGTCTTTCAAAAATCGTCATCATAAATTGCATATCTAGGCAAGTAACAAATTACAAGTTCTTAAATTTCCTCTCCCCCGTTCTAGTGAAAAATTGGGCAGTAGAGAGTATGGTCCTCCCACTCAATTGTAAATCAATGTCAATCAAATCAATGTAAATCAATTAAATTTTAGTCAATCCACAAATTTGTTGGTATGTGAAGTCAATTTTATTATTCCAGCATTCAAAAAGCAGTTAACAACCATATGACATGTCAAAATCATGGCTAACCTGTCTCTAGCCCATGACCTTATCCTGTTATCAAGTTTTTCATGCAGACTTGATGTCAAACTCGCCAAGTTTGCAAACTATGCTTGGGATGATACAAGTCCAAGTAATTTCCCAAAATTACACTTCCATCTTAATAATAGTCTTGCCTCCTAACATAACCACATGCATAGATATAACGCACTTAGAATATAATCGTTCTTAAGAAAATATCAAGGGTATTACATAACCCAAAGGCTGTCACACTAAACAAAGATTCTAAATTCTGAAGTTAATATTCTTTTCAATTTGATATCTTCTCAACACCTATTTGGCTATATCCTGAGAAACTATCAAGGAATGAAATAATGTCTCTTGCCACATTTTTTAGAATCCCTGAAAAATATCGCAAAAGAATCTTTCTTGATAACTGCATTCAAACTGCGAATTCCCACAGCAAACTCATGATTGATTTCTTTCTTTCTTTCCAGCAATAGATAATGGTCAGACCAAAGTGCTGGCTGTATACTTCAAATTCTATCCCAACATTTAGCAGTCTTTGTTTTCTTTCATATAAGTGAGCAGGATTTATTCTGCATGGCCTCCTCTTCACTAGAACTGCACCTAAAATTTATTCTATTATATGAACACTTTACTGTACGTAATCTTCCTAGATCTTTACAATTCCAGGTTTCCTATGTTGAGTGAAGATGTCTATGTTGGATTCATTGTCATTGATGTCAAAGGTGTTTGCATGAAATCATCTAGTGGCCAAAGGCCACTAATCGATCCACTTCATGAGAACTAATCGATACACTACATTCTTTGGTGAATGCTGCTCAACTCCCTTTATTATTGTATTTAGGGGCCATCTTTATAAGAGAAATCAAATTTAAACTTATGCCTAATGCTGGCTGACCTTTCCTTTCAAGTCTCTCGCATTATGACAAATGAAATAAAATATCATGGGGACCCTCCTTTGCATATGCTCCAAGTCATATATTAATAAGGTTCAAATCGACAAAGTTAATGACGCTTGTGATGTATTAGAGGAGCAGCGATTAGAAAATGTGAAGGCAACGAATATATTTAAGAAGTGCAGTGATTACATTATAAAGGAAGGAGCGATTAGTATATCTAAGAGGAGCAGTGATCATTATTCAGTAGGGCAGTGATTAAGAAATAAGAAGGCAGTGCTTGGGAATAAGACAAAACAGCAATAAGTTTCAAACAAAAGTCATGTCCTTTTGAAAGGAGATCTCTATTCAAAGGGGTGCATCATTTCATTTGGATATAGGGATATAAAAAGAGAAAGAATTATGGAAGGAAGAGTGTGTGTGGAAGATAAATAGATATATCATATATACACCCGCAGATTTGTGTGAAGAGAATATATAGAAGATTATTCAAAGGCAGAATTTTGAAGGAGAATTATCAAGAAGAAAAATACTTTATCTATCAAGAGGTTGGTGCCTCACATTGGAGAGGTTGGTACCTCATATTAGAAGAGATTGGTGTCTCTTACTGAGTTGGTACTCACTGGTGGAGATTGGTGTCTTCAGTGGATTGGTGCCTACAAATTGGTGGGTTGGTGCCTACAAATTGTTGCAAAAAATTATTTATTTTGGTGGCTTGATTTGGATAGTAGATCCAAGCAGTCTTTATTCAGTCTTTATTAATTTAAGTTATTGCAAGGTTACACGGGGACGCATCCCCTGCCCCAAAACCCCCTGTCCCTGTCCCCTGCTGTCCCAGGGACGGGGGGACGCAAAGGGGACGTCCCCCTGTCGTCCCTGAAAATGCAAAATCCATCGGAAACGCCAAGAAACGTTTCCTTCACTTTGGGGACGTTTCCCTGTCCCCAATACAAATTAGGGACGGATTGGGGACAGTTCCTTGTACTGGGGATGGCTAGCTGTCCCCCGCAGGCTGCAAGTCAAAATATATTAAAAACAATTAAAAAATGATTTTTTAAAGGTTTAGTTCCTTTGTGCGGGGCCCACCAACTATTTAATGTTTTAATTGTTTGGGCTAAAGTCTGAAAAAGACTAAATATTAAATCTTTTAGTTCCACTCTTGCCAGAGGATGATAGTGACTCAGATAGTTCTAAGTCTTTGGATATTCATAGCCCGAATGAGGCTTAATTTCATAGACTGTTGTATTTATATTTTGATTTTCATGTTTGAACTTTGAGACTTCTGGATACATGTTTGAGACATTTGGATATTTCATATTGATAGACCATGGTTTTATTGATGTTTGATACTGCTGTGATAAATTTTATAATGCTTTAATGACATTTCTTATGCTGTTATAGTACTACTCTCAGCGATTTACTTACATATTGATATTGTTGTTATCAATTATTAATTTATTGACATATCTATCTCTCTCTCTCTAATATATTAATAAATTTTGAAAAAATCATATATATATGTTGTACCCAAAATTAATTTTTTGGCATTCTGTATAAATTGAGCTAAATCTTGTTAAAATGCCATGTTAAGCCAGTTTTAGGTCAAACCAATCATAGAATCTTGGTGGGTTTCTGTCAAGAACACACGTGCAAAATTCTGAAAATTTGAAAATTAGGGTTTTTCACCCCTATTTTCAGGGAAACCCCCGAAAATAGGACTTTCCCAGAAATGATCGAAAATGATTTTGATAGGATTAAAAGACTTCACGATCACATTGGTCAAGTCAGAATCATCAAAAGACATGTTTTACTCTGGTGGGTCTATTTCTATTTTTCAGGAACAAAGTTAGAACCTCTCCAAAGCATAGTTACTTAGACTTATTCGCTCGACTCGGCTAGGGTGACTCGACTCGGCGACTCGGCGACTCGGACCGGACTCGGCGCAGACTCGGCAAAATGAAAAAAGTTGAAAAAACCTTAGAAAATTAGAGATTTTTAAAGATTTAAAACTTGTTTCAAGCACCCTTTATTGAATACAACACAAATAAAAGCAAATTTGATCACATACACAAGTATACAATGATCACATAAGTATAAAGTACACAAATTGTAGTTGCGCTGCTGAAGGAAATAACATACTTTGATATATAAAATTAGTCAAATGTATACAAAACTCATGGAATATGAAATCCATGACATCAAATGTTCCATACAAATATGAAATATCAAAAGATTCAAAACAATAGCTATAAGTCTATCACTCTATGCCTATGGCATAGTGGAGCCAGCATCCTTCCTACGAAGGCGTCTAAAGGTCCTGGATGATGTTGCAGTTGCAGCCATAGTCTCTGCCTGTGTCTGAGTCCCCATACCACTCTCACCACCAGTAGCTATGTCTCCTCGTGCTCTAGCCTCCTCCTCAGCCATGGCTACAACCTCAGCCTCTCTCTCTGCCTGGTCCACCCAATCAAGGTCCTCGTCACTAAAGACTGCGTCTGTAGCCTCAGTGATCCACTCAGACTGTGGATCAACCTCCTCTAAACAGATCGGGGTGTTGTCGTGGTCAAAAGCCTTCCTGTATCTGAGCCGAAGGTTGTAATGAACATATACCAGGTCATTCATCCTCTCCACTGTCAATCTATTGCGCTTCTTGGAGTGTATGTGCTCAAACATACTCCAATTGCGCTCACAACCGGATGAACTGCATGGCTGGCTCAATATTCGTATGGCAACATTTTGCAGGTTCGGTGTATCAGAACCAAACATCTCCCACCATCCATCTGAGATGAGAAAAAGAAACAAAATCAATCTCATTTCAAGTTTCAAGTTCAAGTTCAACATTTAATAATAAATTATAATATAAAAAGATGAAAATTATTGCCTTAAATATATTTTTACCTGGCATTAATGTTGTCCTACTATCTTTGCACATTTGACGTGCAAAGAAGTCTCCTCGTGCCTTAGTGAAGGCATCTATCTCCTGCACTATCTGTGTAGTAACAGCGGGCAACATTCTCTCTATCGTCGAGTAGAGCCCACTAAGAATTTCTCTATCTGCACGGAGATCACGGCGGAAGTGGAAGGCCGGATTTAGGAAACATGCGGCTGCATGGATGGGCCTATGGAGTTGGTTTTGCCATCTCCTATCAATGATCTCCCAAATGGGACGATACTTATCATCAACTCCACCATAGACTGATCTAATGGCCTCTTTGGCCCTATCCATGCCCTCATATATGTAGCCCATTGCGGGCTTCTCCCCATCTGCAACTCGTAGGAGAACTAGCAAGGGCTCAATAAACTGCAAAGTGCAAACATGTTTCACAAATAAGTAAGTGTGACTGTCAATGAAAATGAACAAATAAAAGTAAGATATGATTAAAAATTAAAACATAATAAAGAATTAAATGTTACCTTCACAATCTCATCTGCTGGTGTCCAAAACCCTGCCTCATCAAATATGCAATCAGCCACAGCAATCCCTGCAGTGCTTGTAGAAAAGGATGAGGAAGACCACTCCTCACTAGCAAACATGCGCCTCAAAGGTGCCCTTGACCGAATCAAGGATTGCAACATGATAAAATTTGATGCAAACCGAGTGATGCCAGGACGAGACAACTCCCTCAACCCCGTGTATTGCCTCATAAGGTTAAGCACCCATGCATGATTGTAAACAAATTTGCAAATGTTTCTTGCTGATTCCATACATGTTTTTATCCATGGGAGCTTGCCAAGATCCTCCATCATGAGGTCAATGCAATGGGCGGCACATGGAGTCCAAAATATAGTTGGGTGCCTCTCCATCAATAATCTACCAGCAGCAACATAATTTGCTGCATTATCTGTCACCACTTGCACTACATTTTCTTCCCCCACATCGGCTATCACCTCCTCTATAGCCTCACATAAGTATGTGGCATTTTTGAATTGGGCGGAAGCATCAATGGACTTTATGAAGACAGTGTCACCTGAAAAAATAAGCAAAACCAAATTACCAATTATTCAATAAATTAAAAACATAAATCAGCCTTATTAAATTATTAATCACTAAATCAAATTCAAATATCAATGTATTAAGGTAAGTACAATTACCTCCAGAGGAAACTAGAAAGTTCAACAGCGTCCTATTTCTCCTATCGGTCCAACCATCAGTCATGATGGTGCAACCAATCCTCCTCCATTGCACACGCTGCTCCTCTAATTGTGCTTTCACATCCGCCACCTTTTGAGTCAAAAGTGGGCCCTTTAATTCATCTTCGCTGGGGGCTTTGAACCCAGCCCCACATATGGTTATTGCATCAACCATGTTTTGCCAAAAAGGAGACCTAAAACATGTCATAAAATGAAAAGATTTAAGTTTTTAACTTTAAATTTGAATTCGATAGTGAGATATACAATAAAATTTAAATATAAATTTTAAAACAATTAAACGAAAAAAGAATTACCTGGCTACATGGAAGGGAATGGTGCAGTAGTACCAAAAGTCTGCAATTGTTTTTTTTGCTGCATCGTGGGCATCCTTGTTCCAACCCATGCTCTCAAGCGACGGTTGGGAACCAGGAGTAGTGCGTGGTACAAAATATGAGTCCACCCTAGATTTACGAACTCTAGGGCCAATACTAATACTGCCACTACCACTAGCAGTAGCAGCGCCACCAGCACTAGGAGTACGCATAGGAATAGATGGTGCAGAAGCAGAAGCACTAGCACAAGCACTAGCACTAGGACGATATGGAGGCATGGAAGAAGCATCTCCAACAGCACCAAGTCCCTGTCCAACTCCAACACCTGCCAACTCCTCCCTCTGTCTCTTTCTAATTTCTTTTTGCCTTTCAAAATTTTCTAATTGCACCTGCACTTCACGAACAGCCTCAATAGGTGCTAGGGTGCAGCCCACTGCATCATGGATGGGTATGCGTGCAAGGTGGTATTTCAATCTATTTATGCCTCCATGATATATTGTTTTGCAGTATTTACATTTTGCTTCTCCTCTTTTCATTCCGGGAAAGATTTCAGCATGTTTCCAAGCAGGGTCTTTTCTGACTGGGGTTTGAGACATTGTGAAAATAATAATATGGTTTGATTTGCAAATGAATGTGGCTGCAATAACAAGTAGGGTTTGTAAAATTATTTAAGTTGCAAGTAGGGTTTGTAAATAAAAATGCAAACTATAAAAATTTAAAAACAATGATTTTACAAATTACAATGAATTATTTGTTAAAAAAACACAAAAAAAACTGTTAAAATCAAACTTACCTCTTAGATTTGGCTTGGAATGCAATGCAAACTTCTCCCAATCACTAGCAATGAACTTTCAATGCACCTCCTTAGCAGTATGAAGCTTCCCAAATGATATATCACCTTGCTTTTGTTTTAAACAATTTGCTGGTTGCCCTCTCTTCTCCTCCTATTTTTCTTCACAACTCTCTCTTCTCCTCCTATTTTGCCAAAAGAGTGAAATGAAGTTGCTTTTAGGGTTGGAGAGAACATATAGAACAAAAAAAAAACTAACTTTAACTTTTAGTTTTATGTTTTTTTAGTGTTTTAACTTCTTGCTGCCGCGGCCGGGTCACAGGCTCGGGACTCTCCGAGTCTGGGCGAGTTTGGCGAGTTTGGCGAGTTTGGCGAGTCCGGCTCTGGACTCGGCGTGTCCGAGTCCGGGCTCCCCAGACTCGGCCAGGCTGGCTTTCGGCCCGGGACTCACCGAGTCATGGCGAGTCAGGCGGTATCTCATTACAATGATATAAAGTAAAAGGGAGTAAGTTGGTAAGGAATCATCGGGTGGAAGAAAGGATAAAAAAAATATATATTATCGGGTCTTTTGGATTATAAACTGCTGCCGCTACATCCATTAGATACGGAGGAAGAAATGTATCTAGCATTGAGACATGGCTTTCAGATTTTATTAAACAAAATACCATGTAGGAGCTGACAATAAGTATGGAATAAAATGAGGAGGAAGTAAAAGGAAAATACGGAAGGAGTATCTTACACAATGTCGTAGTCATTCCAAAAACATTTGATCACTAATACCCAAGATCGTGGCTGGAGGAGAAGACGGCTATCAGCAGATCAATGAATAAGGTAAGGAATAAATATTCATACTATAGATAGTATGTAAATAATAAATTAGTAATAAAGATAAATACAGACAGTGTATGATCACATTCTGATTTATTATAAAATGCAGTAAATAAATATAGTAAGTAAATTATATTATAAATAAACAACCACAGTTTATGATGGAAATTAATAAAAGAATAAATAAATGATATTAAATGAATGGATTAAGAACATGGTAAAGGTTGGAGTTGGAGATATATGTTTAATATATATATATATATATATACTTGAGATAAATATAACTATATTAGACATAAGAGGTTCTCAATATTTATATATAATTCAAATGTTGCTAAATATATTTTGGTAATGGTTAAGTATAGAGACTTATAAACACCTCATAGTAGGGGAGGGGACCATACAAATTATACAAATAATATATAGTTGCAGTTGTCCAATAATAAGTAATAATGACTCTATTATGATAAATGGTATAGTAGAATATCATCTTTGAAATCTTGATAGACGTTGATGTCTACCTAATGTGTTAGTGAAATTATATAGAAGAGCCAATCATAAGTGTGATAAGGCAGAAATAAATAATCCTTTGACAAGAAAATGGAATATTTATAGTCTTGACCCTATTAGATGCTATCACTGAAACTTACTGATCTTTAGCATTTCTAATGTTTTTCCGAGAAACACTTGAGTGATAGATTCAGGTCAAAGTACCTCTGCTAGGAAGGGGTCATTTCAGATGGTGAAGAAGAGCCTCAGTAGGTCAAATCCAAGCAAGAGTAAGTATTTAGAGGTAAGTACTCTCAACTGACTAAAGAGCATGAAGGATGATATAATCGAATTTGAGTTATTAGGGACAATGGGTTAAAGTGTAATAACTTCCCATTTCTTGTTAGACTAAATATCAGTGAATGTAATGAACCACTCCAATCTATGATGATGGGTGAATTCGGTTAAATGTAATATGATAGCTAATGCACATATAGATTAAATGACACTTTCCAATGTATGTTATTTGTCAAGCCACAATAATATTGCTTACAACAATTATTGTATCTCATGGAGCTTTATGACTCTACCTTGAAGGATAGAATTCAGGTTTCAACTCTTTCTTGCTAGCGCTCAAAACAGACTATGCATTTGTGGAGGGGAAGAGCTGGTAAATCGCCCATTGATGGAGGATCCCAAGATGGGTGGAACACCTTGAGGGAGTCCACTTTGAGATGCATTCACGCACCCCTTAACACAGTAAATCGCTGTCCCATGAGGCTAGGAAAGAGGAGACAAGGCGGAATTCTATTCCAATTAGGAGAAGAAGTCATAATTGACCATGTTAATTTATGGTTTAGATGATAATGCCTTTTGATTGACTTATTCCTAAGATGTAATGATCTAATCATGAACAAGAAATTATGTGCATTTTTATGTCTCTAATATGGGGACATTACACACTATTAATGTTGATTACATCAAGGACAAACAATTGTGGATCTTGTTGTACCCAAACCAAATTTTTGCTTCATTAAGGCATTTTTCTTATAAGAGTTTAAACCTTGCTAAAATGATGTCAAAATACAAGTTTTTGGGCTAGTCAAGCATGGACTTTGGTCAGTGTCATGTTAGTTGTCAGCAGTAGTTGGTGATTACTTGGAGCTCAAGACCTCAATTTGAGATTCAAAACAAGGCATATCACGATGGAGAAGCATTTCACGATGAAATTATACTCCTGCATGGTCAAACTAGTGGCCAGAAGGGTGCTTTCAGAGATCAAATTAATGAAGATTTTCAACAAAATGAAGATCTGCGCCCCTGTAGCCCAGGGGCACCCTTCTCTTTGAGGGCCCAAATCTTGTTGCTTTTGCTTGCAGATGCAGTCAATCTCTTCAGAATTAGTCTGGTTATCCAATGAGCTATCCGACGAAATCATTTGAGTTGTAGAACTCCGGTTGCTGAGGTTAGAAGTTGAGGGTACCTGAGCTTGCATGTTACAGAAGATGGTCAGTATCCAACTTTTGAGCCCCTGTAGCCCAGGGGCGCCCTTCAAGATGACCCCTGAGATGAATGTATTTGCAGATGGGGTCTTCCTAAGCTCTGTGCTAATCTAGTCCGGTTTCACAACGCTCCGGTCAGCCAATCAATCTGACATTCTGTGTGATCATGGCAAAGACCCTACCAGGCACGTAAATCAGAGGATGGAGAAACGTAGTATTCATACTGTAGCCTCTATAGGCCAGGGGCACCCAACCTTTAGGCCTGTTAGATGGAGTTTTTAGCTTTCGCAGTCTTCACGAGACTTGTGTGCAATTACTCCAACTATCCGATGAGTCTAGCCGTTAGCCTCCGGGATTTGGCAAACGCTCGTACGTGCGAGGTCTTTGTAGGATGCTGAAAAGTGAAGACAACCGGAAAATGGCCAAGTATGTAGGGTATATTTTATTTTAAAAAGGCTATCGTCTCTTTGAAGTCTTAGAAGCATTTTTCTCGCTTCGACACCTCTAGAGACATCTCTTATAAGTCGTTCTAGCTATGCAATGAGATAGACGGTGCGTGAATCGGAGCACTCCAACTCCCGGTGTCAAGGATCAAAGTAGGCTATCTGGTTGAAAGTTGCACTTTTGATAAAATGGTGTTTGAGCCTTCAGAGGCCAGGGGTGATTTTCCTTTTGGGGTCCTTAATGCAGTCCTTTGGTGCTTTCCATACAGTCGTTGGATGCAAAATACTTCCAGTCACGCAGTGAGCCTGTCATCCAATCAGCAGGGTTCATCATTCTTCGTCAGCAGCCGTTTGAAGTGTCAGATGGCAGAATGGAGAAATGGCTGTCTAGTGCCGGAAAATTAATTTAATCAAAGGCGCCTAAATTTTTTTGTGTTAAACGTTGAATTTTGCAGTTGCAGCTCCCAGGAGACATTTCATCCTTGCTCTGTAGGCTTTGCAATGAATATTTATGTGCAGTCATAGCCTTGCTCAGTCATCCGGAAATCTGTGCTAAATATGGTCAATTGTAACTTTGTAGTTAGCTACAAAGTAGGAAGTTAATAAAAAACGTCATATCTTGGGCAAATGGACGCCTATGAGGTCAAATGAGGACTTTTTGAAATCAGTAAAGGTTGTCGAATCCATCCAAGTGCTTTACGTGGTTTGTCAATTGAATAAAATAATATTAAATATTTATTTTGCATGCATAAGTATTAAATGGCGATTTTTCTCAAATTGGCGCCTTTGTGATGCTTATTTGCAAGATGAATATTTTAATTATTATCCGGACTTCGAGTCAGTCTCAGTTCAATTACTGCATGGTCCCATGGGGGGGCTTGGGCTTCTATTTCCATGGAGCAGGTCCCATGGGAAAAAAAAATCGTGCTACGGGATTAATTGGAATCTTTTCCAGAAAAATAGGAGCCCCTACAGTATAGGAATGAATAGTTCAGCTCGTGAAATTGGGGTGGGGCTAGAAATTGCCCCTACAGCTTAGGAGTTTTTTATGCCACTTGTCTCTCACCTAAAATTTTCAATTCTTATTAGAAAATAAAAATGAGAGAATTTTTATTTATTTATTATTTTTTATCAAAGCACTACAGTTCATGCCTTAAATTTTGGAGTTTAAAATTTTAAGCAGAATTGCAAGATTAAATCCATGGGACCAAGAACTTTAAAATATTCCTAAAAAAGCTAAGCAGCATACGCTGAGATTTTTAAGGAAGCCCCCCTCCATGGGACCGTACCCTTAGAGGGGGTCCAATCAGACAATTCTTTTCACAGTCAAGGTTTTAAATCTTGCAGTCATGCTTTTATGGTGCGAATTTACTCTATTTATTCAAGCATGGCGTCATATTTCATTCACACAGCTTGAGCAAATTCATAATTCTTCAGGGAAAAGGCGAATTTCGTTCAGAGTTGGGCGAATTTCTCATCAGCAATCATTGGCGAAGACATCAAAACACTTTCTTTGCAGGTACAAGTCAGAATTATAGGGAATTCAAGACCAGAGTGTCGTTTTTGATAGAAGAGAACATCAAAAACGTCTTTCTTCTTCTCAAATTCCTCTTTTTCTCGTCTTAAATTCATTCGCATGTTTGAAGAATTGACAACTTTTGACAAAACAAATCCATCTAGGTTGATTTAGAATAGCTTCCTCGAGAAAACCCATGTGCCAAAATTTTTCAAGAAAATTTACTCTAGAGCATCAGTTCTCGAGGCTCCAATTTTCTCAATTGAAAATTTCTTGCATGGTCGAGTAAAAGTCAGATTTTCGCATTTCTGACATTGTGGGTTGTCTTAAAATCTTTTTTTGGAAAAAACTCATATCTCAAATGTTTCCGTAAAAATTGCCCTCCGACGAGCTATTTTTAGCCTCAACTGGGTATTTTTAGTTTTCCAAAAAAGTTGTCAAAATATAGCCGTGTTCACAGTCAACAGGTGAGTTTTTCAGGATGCAATACACGCAGACTAAATTCAAGACCAAATCAGTCTTAATTCATGATTTCATCAGAAAAGTTGAGACCGATTTGTATCAAGTGCATTCAAAGGGTTGACAGGCGTAGTCACTCAAGTCCATATGGTTGCATGCCTCGTATGGTTGATTGTCTTCCAAAGCCGGTTTAGAGGGTTGATACCATTGGAATTTTGCGTGTGCAACAAGTTCGTTTGCATTTCTCACAACCAGAGTGTGCGCAATCAAACCTCGTAGTTTCGTCATGCAACACTCTTTCATTAAGGAAAAGCATCAGAGACATCAAGCTGCAGAAGAGATAGTGACCATCACTTCAGTTACGAAGCCGCCAAAGTTATAAGTCAGTGAAATGATAGTTTGAGTGTGTAAAGATTTCCAAGATTGCTCAAGTTGTTGATGAGTAGTGAATTGGTAGTTAGAACATGTGATGACCTTAGATGCTGATGCAGTCAACAAACTCGTTGAGGGATTGGTTGCTTGAGATCAGGGCCAGTAGACTTCAGTTCCCACCTCTCAGGATAGACATTAAACACAGGAGTTAAACTTGGTGTTACCTTTTCAAGTTAACTCGCTGTCACATCTCATGCATCCCTATTCTAGGATTATCTATGTTCACTTGGAGTTGTATTTAGGAATTACGTTAACTAATGGTAGTATTCTAGTTAACTTTGCTTTCAATAAGGACGTGCATGCTTGCACATTGTCCACTTAGATTAATTGTACCGGTTAACTGATGGTAGCTTTCCAGTTAACTGTATAGTTTGCTTTATTAGGGTTTAGCAATAAATCTTGCATGCATTGCAAGATTGTAGTTGACTCAAGGTGATTTTAGGGTTCCCTACACCTTTCGATGTCTATAAATAAGAGTTTTTGCTCATTTGTACATAACTTTTGCACACGATAGTAATATATGCTGAACCAGTTTTGCCTGTAATATTGCTATTTTGGTTGGATGATCATTGTCTTGTGTTCTTGTGATTATAAGCTTATTTCATATCTACGCCTTGGAAAGGTGTCGTCACCTCCTTGGGAATTTAGAATTAAGTCTATCATTTGGTGTTATTGTGTTAATGCGCTTTGTTTCATGTCTACACCTCGAAAAGGTGTCGTCACCTCCTTGGGAATTCAGAAGTAGAGTTCATCGTACTGATGTTGTTGCCAATAACTTTTCTTTCAGCCTACGCCTCGGAAAGGTGTCGTCACCTCCTTGGAAATCCTGTTTTTGAAGTTATCGTATAATCATTCTTGCTCCGTTTCCTCATGCTCTGATATCTTGAGGGGATTGGATAGTTAAAGTTACTTAGTTTTAGGTTGTAGTTAAGCAAAACCAAAAAATCCTTGGCTGCAACGTTCGAAGTTTATTGCAAACCTTGTGCCTCTTTCAGCTGAGACAAAAAGATAGGAAATAGTTTAGTTTACTTTTCAAGCACTTTTGTCCGCACAACGAGGGAGCTTCCCCTCCTAATTTGAAGAGCACTCATCATGTAGTGTGCATAGCTGTCCGTATCAACTTGCACTCCAGAGGTGTTAGTTGTTACGCCAACAGATCTAAAGGATATATGATGAGCACACGCTTAACTGAGAGGGGGGGTGAATTAGTATAGCCAAGCTTTTTTCAAATTAAACCTTAATCAATAACAATAACAACCATGCAATATTTAAAAATTAAGAACACAATAAGAACACTAAATTTATGTGGAAAACCTTGTGGGAGAGAACCACGGCAAAATAATGCTTATATAAAACTTCTTACAATCTTTGTAGGCACCAACCTACAGGAGACACCAATCCCCTCTCATACAATTTGTGAGCACCAACCCACTGGAGACACCAATCCCCGAAACTGAGCACAAACTTAGTAAGAGACACCAATCTCTTGTTAATAAACCAACCTTCTATGCAATAGGATCACTATCTTCTTGTAAATGTCTTCTTTAAAGGTTAATGAACAATCACATTTAAATCAGCAAGTTCTTTTTGTCAATTCTACGTACACTTTTATCAATGGATCTGCCATAAACCCTTCTTTAATTTCTGCATAAATGTAATGTCCCTTCTCAAACCTCGTTCTTTGTGACTGCTGGCCTTTTCTCGAAACCCGGGCTAGTCAAGATAAATTAGGGTTTCTATTTTGAGGAGGTCATTGCTCGGAGATATGGTGGATTCAATGTGATTCCTTATGGGTTTTCAGAGAGGGCTTCGGGTATGTTCATCTCGGCATTGAGCATTTTTCGGAATTTACTATTTTTAGTAAATTCTATTTTTGGCAGTTTAGCAGTTGGGTCCAGCATGGTTGACTTCCTATGTCAGTTTGATCAGTTGACTTGGTCATTATTGGCTTCAGGGCACAATTGGAGAGATAAGTTGATATAATTAATTAAAAAGTCAAGTTTTAATATTATATTCGGACATTGACCCCTTGGCCTAGTCTATTGACTTTATGTTGTTTTGAAAAGTGGGCTTTTTGAGGGTGGCGCCTCATTAAAGATTATTTTATATTTTACATTTTATCCAAAGTCAAAACAAGCTATAAAGGGGACGCAATTATTAAAGTATTGATTTTAATTAAAAAGTCAATATTGAGCTTGAAGGAAATGGACGCCATCCTTGAAAGAGATTAGGGTTTTTGCCTTGAAGAGGAGATTAGGGTTTTGAGAAGTCAACGAGAAAGTTATAAAAGGAAGGCTTTGATCATCATTTGGGATCTTTTGGTCTATGCTAATGTTATGCTGCCGAAACGGTTGCGGAATTGCTTCGAGGAATGAATGCCTCCTAGTCTGGGCTCGACTTCGTGCTTGAGAGACAGCACCTAGTGGAGAGGTTCGATTATTTAAGGTAGATTTGTGAGTTCATTTGTATTTGTGCTTTGTATTCAGTTTGGTCTTGTTAAGTAAGTTTGCATTTTAGAGAGTTTTCTGTATTTGCTGATTTGATACAGCAGATCCATGTTTTTACTCATAACTCCAAAAAAGACAAAAATATAGTTCTGGGTATTGTTCCATTGTATGTGTTAGCCCTAGGCGTCCATATTCTCCAAATTGCAGATTTTAATGTTGTTTATTGAATTTTTAAAGCCAAGTCGAATTTCTCAGCTGGGCCGTACCATTTAATGACATTGGGATTCGTGCATAATTGATATGTGGGCTTTAGATCTGTTTTCAGTGTCTCATCTTAGGCGTGTGCTTAGTTAAGTCTTAGTGCATTTGATTTCTAGTCAATCGGAGGTCATACGTGGAAGATATGAGCATTTTAGTAATTCCTTAGACTGCTGGTTTATGCATTTAATGAGCAGATTTGTAACAGAAATCAGAAATCTGTATCTTGATCTTTGAAGGTGTTGGTTCTGGTATTACTATTCAAAAGTAAAGGTGCTTCCAATTGATGTAATGCTGATCCTTTAATTTCATAAGATATTGGCAGGCAAAAGCTCCTTATTTGTAAAACTGACAGTAGTACTGGCAGTTATTTCATTATTGCTCAAATCTGGTTGTGTTCTCATTTTCATTCAAAGTTATTGTAATAGTGATAGCTTCGCCCTATGGTAGCTACTTTCCCATCTTGGGTCAGCAAGCACATTCTGGGTGTTGAGTGTTTTTCAGCTTCAGCATTTCTCTTTCAAGTAGTGTTATTGTAATCACTCCGTCATATGGT
Source organism: Sequoia sempervirens (assembly GCA_007258455.2). Taxonomy (NCBI): domain Eukaryota; kingdom Viridiplantae; phylum Streptophyta; class Pinopsida; order Cupressales; family Cupressaceae; genus Sequoia; species Sequoia sempervirens. The sequence goes on along the minus strand of VDFB02058242.1, from coordinate 134,026,242 downwards.
CGCCCCTCACTCCGCATTGGATTGGGTAGCACATACTTGACGTCGAGTTCTTTTCTGCCTTTAGAATAGAAGACCCTCTGACCAATGCTCGCCATTATCGGCGCCATACTGGTTAGAGTTACAGCATAAGCAGTTCAATTTAGATCCTCTGACCAATACTCGCCATCATCGGCGCCATTCTGGTTAGAGTTGCTTTCTTGCACGTTTTGGTTTATTCCCTAACCTTAACGGGTGCACTGCTTTGTACTTTGAAAATTGAAAAAACGAAAAAATTTGGCTCGGAATATTTCAATAAAATTCTTTATATCTGCATAATTCTTCTCACAAACCTGCTATTAACTGTCTTCTTAACTCTGCATTTATCTCTTCTATATCTTTATAGGCAGATCTGTATGTGTCTGATTGAATAACTCTTATTTTCACCACTCACAACACAACTCAAAATGTAGCCAATATTTATATCTTTATATTTTAATGAGAAGACATGCCTCTTTAAACAGTGATATCCTTATGAATGGGCATGTCTCTTTGTTAAGAGATGATCGCTACCTTTACAAACATAAACTCTGCCTTTCTTAACAAAGCGCTGCCTTCCTTTCAGCTAATTACTGCTTAGATGAATAATAATCGCTGCTCCAATTACTTTCTATGAATTGCTGCATTTTTCTCTTTCTTATTCACTGCACTTAAACACATCTTTTTATATATAATTTTGGGCATTAAACTATGTCTAGTCAGCCCAGCAAAACTGAATTTTATTTTATTTAAACATTTCTAAAGTGGACACCTTATTAGACAGGTTGGCCTATAACATAAAGATATTTTATTTGTTTTCAACTTATAAACATTTTAATTCTGTCATGTGAGGTTAAATCTTCCCTTGTGATTTTTACTTATTTGATCACCGAATGCTTCTTGCCATTGATCTTCACTTTCAAACTTCTAATTTGCCATTGACATCAATGACAAAAATTCTAACAATATTAGAGTGATCACATCGGTTTGAGGGGATTATGCATTATTCTCCAAACTGAAATCCCAACCACCATCGTGAGGAGAACTAATGTTCGGATTATGAAATCTGGGGATGAAGACCCTCAAATTTATAGGAAGCTAGAGGATAGAATCCTTTGGTTTAATGAGGTAGAGGACGGAACTACTTTGCCAATTCATACAATCTCATACAGAGGTTGTAACAGAGCTCTCAAGGTCACAGATCTTTAGTTGTATCGAGTTTGCCTGGCATTGCTATTGTCATGGCCCTCATGGGTTCTAGTATGGTATTTCCAGCTTGCTGTGCAGTTGTTATTCCTAACCTTGGTGAATATTGTTATATTTCTAGTTATTGTTGCTGCCATAGTTGTGTTTAATATGTATTATAGTTCCATCAATGTACGAAATACTCCGCAACTTATTTTGCCTCTTCATGGGCCCGATTTGTAACTTGGGTAATTTGTATCAATGCCTAAATCATGTTTGTGATCTGGGTTGGTGTTAGATTTGGCTAAAGCATATAAACCTGAAATCTCTTTGTTGGGTTGTTGTGTTAAGGTGTAAATGTGAAGGTAATTTGCTGGGTTTAGTTGATTAGGGCAAAATATTTTAAATCTGGAGTCTATCTTCTATTTGTGAACCTGACTAGTAATATTAGGGTTTATACTTTATTGTTATTTGTGCAAATGTAAAAGAAATTTCTGGGTTGACTAGTTTCTGGTATAGCTGATTAGGGTTGTTAATTTAGGGTTAAATACTGAAGTCTGAAGTATATTACTAGGTTGATAATGGAGTTGAGTCAACATTAATATAATTTAGGGTTTTCTAAGGCTTTGGTTTTAAATATTTAAACCTCAAATAAAATTTATTTGCTGAAGGTTTTAGTTAAATATTTCCAAAAATATTTTCCCGGGGATATTACAGAATGATTTGTAGATGCTGAGGCATCCGTTGAGACATTTAGACATCACTAACTTGGTTTGGGGATAGCTAGAAATCTGTGTGATGTCCCAAGGGATGTCCAAGCATCCCTCTGCTATCTCAAAGATGTTGAAGCATCCTTGAGGCCTGGGAGCAAACGCAAAAAACATACATAAGAAAACTCAAAGATATAGAAAACAAAGGAGAGGGGCTATACCAAGTCTTTCCATAGCATTAAATCCTTAAAGCCCCTAAACACCCATTCACAATGTTTTAGAGAAAATGAGAGAAGAGAGGTTGCAGCTGAGGTAGCCAAGCTACAGCACTGAGGCAGCACATTGAGGAAATATTTTGTGTTATCACTGTTTTCCCTATAATTTTGGATTTTTTTTTAAGTCTTTGCTGCATGTTTAACATTTTTTATGTTTTGGCAAGCTTAAAAAATAAGCATTACTAATAATGCAGAGGGGGATATGCCATTGCTAAGCCGAATAGGGGAAACAAAAATTGCAAGTGAGATGAGTGGAGGAGGAAGTTTAGTTGTTAGCCTCTCAATTTGATTACCCTGAACTTTGTTAGAGAAATTTCCAAGGGAACCACTGAAATTATTTAAACTTCTATTTCAATTTATGAGCATTCTTGACACAAACAAGCAAAACAATACAGTGGGACACACCAATATAAATGCAATATCTTCAACTTCAGTTTCATGGGAGCATCACCAAGATTAATGCTTATCTTTTGTGTATACTTAGACTAGAGGTTGTGAAAAAGTACTCTTGAAGAGAGATGGAATGATCAGGATTCAAAATGTATCCAATAGAAGGAGCTTCTTCTGCTCATGATACATCAGCATTGCCCACCCCTTCTAGGGCCATTTTTCCAATTGTTTCAATCATGCTGAGTAGGGGAAAAGGATCTTCCCAAGCTAAAGGACAGCACAAGAACAGTTGCAGAAATGTAGTGTGCAAGTGAATGAGGAGGCTGATCATGCGATTCACAAATTCTTCTCTGTCCTTGGTGTCCTACTTCATGTTACTTAGTCTATTTACTATTAGAAGGTGTGTATTGTAGGCCAATTACATGTGCTTCCAGGGGAACACAAACTTAAAACATCTTTTCCTGAGAATAACTACTTATGTTAAATATGTTGATGAAGCCGATGAAGCATACTGTTGAGACTCAATCTCGGCACAAACTTGGCACACTGTTTTTAACTTGGGCTTGGACTTGGTGGAAAAACTTGCTCAAAACTCAGCAATTAAGAAAACTTTACATGAAAAAAAAGCTTAGATTTTGTTGGCATGACAATTCACACCTATGGAGTATGGATTGGCCACGGACAGCTATGCACAGTGTGTAATGATTGCTCTTCAAATTAGGAGGGGAAGCTCCCTCTTGTGCTAATATGCGTGAAAAAGTAGAGTAATCTAATTCCTATCTTTTTGACTCAGCTGGAAGAGGCACAAGGTTAAGAAACCAAACACATTGCAGCTAAGGATTTTCTTTGGTTTTGCAGATCTTTAACTAAAACTAGGCTAAATGCTAAACTATCCTATTTCCTCAAGAAACAGAGCATGAGGATTTAGGAGCAGGGAATTGGTTTTACGATAATCTTTAAGTCAGGATTTCCAAGGAGATGACGACACCTATCCGAGGCGTAGGCTGAAAGAAAGATTATTGGCACTACATCAAACGACAAGCTTCACTTCTAAATTCCTAAGGAGATGACGACACTTATCCGAAGTGTAGATATGAAACAAAGCTTATTAAACACAACATGAAATAATAACTAGGACAGTAGATTGTATATTGAGACACACATAACAATAAACGATCAAACCAACAATCATATTTAATCTAAGGTGAACAACTACCATAATAATAACATTCAAGCAAGTTGGCTCAGCTATTTATTATCACAATAAAAGTTCTTGAATAGATACCGAATAGCAATACTACAGGTAAGGTTGCTCAGCATGTATGCTATCACGTGCAAAAGTTAATTACAAATGAGCAAGAATGCTCTTATTTATAGACCTCAAAGGTGTAGGGAACCCTAAAATCACCTTGAGTTAACATGAGTTTTGCAAGCATGCAAGATTTATTACTGAACCTAAATAAATGAAACTATACAGTTAACTAGAAAACTACCATCAGTTAATCTAAACAAGACTAAACTAAATGGACATGTGCAACATGCACGTCCTTATTGAAATGAAAGATAATTGATAACAAACATCAGTTAACGGAAATTGAAAACTAAATGAGAACTCCAACTGTACATAGATGATTCCAAGATAGACATGCCATGATATGTGGAACAACGAGTTAACTCAGAAAGAGGCATCGAGTTAATTGTGGTGTCTAATGTCTATCCTGAAAAGGTGGGACGTCCTAATCTGAAGTTCACTGGCCCTGATCTCGGGGAATTAACCCCTCCACGAGGTTGTTGACTGCATCACCATCTAGAGGTCGTCACATGTTTCAACTGTCAATTCACTGCTTGTTAGCAATTCAAGCAATCTTGGAAATCTTTGCACACTTAAACTGGCATTTCATTGACCGGTAACTCTGGGGGCTCCGCAACTGGTGATGACCTCTATTTCCTCTTTAGCTTTACGCTTCTGATGCTTTTGACGTTTTTCTCAATGGAAGAGTGTTGCATGATGAAACTGCGAAGTTTGACTGCGAACACTCTGGTTGTGAGGAATGCACACGAATCGTTGCACACGCAGAATTCAAATGGTATCAACCCTCTAAACTAGCCTTGGAAGACTATTAGCTATACGAGGTGGATTTTGAGTGTCTATGCCTACCAAATTGTTTGAATCAACCCTCCGGATACGCTTGATGCAAATCTGTGTTAGTCATTCTGATGAAGTTGTGAATTAAGACCGATTTGGTCTTGAATTCAACCTTTTTCAGAGAGCTAAACTGACTCCTGATCAGGCTAAAAATACCCTGTTGGGGAGCAATTTTTACGAAAAATTCCGAGATGTGGGTTTTGTAGAGAAAATGATTCTAAGCAAACCCACAATGTTAGAATTTCAAAAAAAGCGCCGTTTAGCTTGTCATGCAAAGACTTTTCAATTGAGAACTGTAGGGGTTTTAGGGTTTCCGTAAGCAGCTTTTGCCGAGAAAAACTGAAACATGGGTTTTGTGCAGAAGATGATTCTAAGCCAACCCAGATCTTCTGTTTTTCAAAATATTGACTTTTCCTCTACCATGCAAAGGAATTTCTGGAAAAAAAAAAGCTTCAAAAAGTGAAGCTACGAGGCAATTTTTCCTGAAAAATTCTAACACATGGGTTTTGTAGAGAATGCCATGCACAACACACCCAGATGATTAGAACTATGAAAACCATTGTATACTTGGACGTGGGAGAGAAAACTTAAGACAAGGATAGAAGAAATAAGAGAGAGAAGATAGAAGTTATATTCTGCCTCTGCATATCGATGAATGAAGTCTATCGAACAATCTGGAGTTGTATCTGCAAAGAAATCTAAAAAATAACACCTATGGCACCTTCAAATGATGCTTGCACAAGAGAAAACTTGTTTGCACTCAACTTGTGAGAATAATGGATGCCTCTATATTTAAAGAATTTTGAGGGTTTAGGCATCACATTTAGGAGATAATCCTAAATTTAAAACGAAATATTTTGATTGGACCCCACTTTATTAAACAGAAACTGACTTTGAGTCAGAAATAGGCCCACCTCTTTATAGTTCAGTTTAACTCAACATGCAAAAATTGACATTGAGTCTAAAAATAGGCGCCACCTTTAAAATATTGAAGAAATACGCCTTAAGCAAAATTGACTGGTGAAACTGAAGATTTTAATATTATTTTATTCAGTTAACTGAGTTCCACCTTTTTGGGTTGGCTTGAAAATGCATGCTGATTCCAAAAAGTCAAACTTTGACTTTCCAAGCGCCCTCCTTCAAAACTTGAGATTTTTAGCTAACTTCCTACTTTTTAGCTGCTTGAAAACGTCGCCACAACCTCTATTGAACTTTGATTTCTGGATGCTTGGTTGATGCTGGAGCTGAGCTAACACATCCACTGCGTAGCTGGAACAAGTTTGATGACATGTTGGGAGCTGCAAAAGCTAAAAACTGAGTTTGATGCCTTAAAAACAAGGGCGCCTTTTCCCAATAGTGTGCATATGATACCAGACTTAGCCATTTTCCAGATTTGCCTCTCAATGCTTCAATCTGCCGTTGCCGGTGAATGATGATTCTCGTCGACTGGATGCTGGATCCATTGCGTAGATGGAAGAATTTCGCAAAGAATGACTGTATGCGGGGCATCTGAAAGTTGGTTTAAGGCCTTCAAATGCAAGGGTGACCGTGGCTTGCAGGGGCACAATCACACTTTTGATAATGATTTTATAATTTGCAACTTTCACGTGAAATCTCCACTTTGACCCTCGCCACCAGTAGTTGGATTGCTCCAATGTGCGTGCTGACGATCTCATTGAATAGATGGAACAACTTGAAAGAGATGTTCCTGGAAGCGACTAAGCTTGAAAAATGCTTCTAAGGCCTCCAGTAGAAGGGTGCCTTTTTCAAGGAAGTACATAAATTCCATACTTAACCATTTTTCTGCTTGTGTTCATCCTTCAACATTTTCTGCCAAATCTTCATCTACGAGCGTTTGACTGATCCCAAGGGTTGACAGTTGGATTCACTGGATAGCTAGGAGGATTCTGCACAGATCTCATAAAGACGATAGCTATCGAAAACTTCATCTAGCTGGCCAAAAGGCTAGGCGCCCTTGGCCTATAGAGGTACATTTTGATATTTTCACTTTTATTTACCCTGCGTTTTACGTGCTTGCTAGAACAACTGCCACAAATACTCAACATGTCTTACGGACTTGCGAACAGATGCATTGCGGAGCTAGGCTGAATCAGAAGAGATCCCTCGAAAAGGGATTCTACAAATTCTATCATCTGATAGGTCTAATTCAAGGGCGCCCTTGGGTATAGGGGTGCAAAAACTGCAAATTTAACTGTCTGTGTGATATATAAATTCTCCGTACCTTATACTTCCGCCTTCGTCTGCCGGAGTTTTGCAACTCAGATGGAGTCGCTTGATAGCTTGTTGGAAAGCTGACAGAATTTTGAAGAGAATGAATGTATTTGCAACCAGAAACAACTAAATCTGAGCCTTCAAATTAAAGGGTGCCCCGGGCTTGCAGGGGCGCAGATTTGCTCTAGAAGTGATCATTTTCTCCATTTTGTGCTTTGCGAACACCATGACACTTGTTGAGTTGACCACGTAGTAGCATTACTGCTGCTGACGCGTGTGTGTGACTATATTTCACCATTTTTACGTGTACGGACACTGCAAAGTTGACTTGCACGTTGATTGCGCAAGCGTCTCCCACGTAGAAAGGCGTAATGTTTCCAGACTTAGAATATTTTTTGCACTTTTCACCATGTCAAAATCCCCTCTGTCGAAAAACATCTTTTTTCAGCATCTTTCTTCTTAGAATCTCCTGCTTTGAGTTTCAGGCTTAGATTTCAACACCTGGTACTGGCCAACTACCATGACCTCGGAGGTCTTAACTTTTCTCCTAAAAAAGTGAAAACTACCCACCATCCTTAAATTGACTTTTAACTGAAACTAACTTCACCACTATGATTGTGATGTGAAATAAGCCAATCAAAATCAATTTCAGCCAATTCTAACAAGTTTCAATTTTTAGGGTTTTTTTGCCTAAAAATAGGGTGCTGGAAACCATAATTTTCAAAATTTTCAAATTTTACCAGTATCTTCTTGACAACAAACTGACTAAAAGCCCATACTTAATTTTCCCAAAAATTGAGTTTTGTCGTCACTTTTACAAGATTTAGACCATTTTAAGCAAAATGCCTTAATGAAGCAAAAAATTTGGTTTGGGTACAACAGACCTTTTTGTTGAAAAATTTGAGTTGGTCTTCTGTTTTTGTCAAATCCGGCTGAGTCTGAAAGTCAAGATTTGTGAGTTTCGACTGTCAGACTCAGCCATGTCTGTGAGGCAAGGCTGCAGACTCACCGAGTCTTACTCAGGCTCAGATCTGCCAATCCTTGCCAAAACATTCAGTCTCAACACTATGGGATGGAGGCATATGTGGGGACAAAGTACTCCATGATCATGTATGGATGGACAAATGTTAGGCATTGATCACTCATCAATACCACTCTCACATGCATGAGAAGACCTTTTGTCACCAAAGCCATTGATTATTCTAGAAAGTGCAAGCAGGCAAAATTTTTAGTTTCAGATTTTGAAGGATTTCATAGAGAAGATTAGGCTCTCCAATTTTTGCATATGCAACTATGGGAGTAGAAAAGCAGGGATGTTGGTTCAAAGCATGTTATGTACCTAATAATTGTCATTAGTTACCAAGGGTCTTTATGAAGAGAAACAAGCTATAAGTATTAAGTACAACTTGTCTATTCACCTAGCACCTATATTATTGGCCAGATGTGAAGTATATTGTGTCATTCACACATTTGGTTAGCATCATTTGTTATGGTAAAATTGATTCTCCTAGCCTTGGAGGAACTTTGCAGAACTATTGATAGTATGGTTGGTTAGATGAGGGCTATAATTTGTGATATGAACTCCCCCTTACCATTCTATGACCAACATATACAGCTCATTGTTTAGTAGATGTGAGAATTCGAACACCCCATTACACAGCACATTGCAACTACACCTGAAATAATATGTGGAGGTAATCCGAATTGAACCATGTATCAAGCTAGATTTAGTTCAACTAAGCCACTGGTCACATTCACTAATCAAATTAATTGGAAACCATTCCCAGAACTTCAAATATAATGAAATTTCACAAAGATCATAGCATATAAGGTTGATAAAGGGGTCTATAGAGGGTGCAAATGGTTTTAAGGTGATCCAAACACCTTACGGTCGAGAAACAACCTGAAGAGTGTTCCTAAAATAGAGAAAAATTATAGAGCAATATGCACAAAGATGAAACACTAACTATGGCAGAGTTGTGGTTGCATGTGTCATGGCAGTTTCACCATTTTCATGGTGGTTGTGAATGTGTCATGAAATTTTCACCTTGAGGTCCTTGATGGTTTCACTCATGGTAGATACAAGAGTTAATGGTCAGAAATGATCTCATAATGTTAATAGTTCTGTTAATTCATTAAATTGATTAAGTATTTTAGAGAGTTGTAACATGCAAGTGAAATTTGAGAGTGTGCATTAAAGAGAGTTGTAAGGATACTATTGATGTGCTGTTGGTGTCCTAGGAGGCCTCTAGATGGATGCACACTTGTAATATTGCAAGGGATAGTGGGAAGATAAGGCAAGGCCTTACTCTTTTGGAGTTTCCCACGTTTATTTCCTTAAAGATAGATCCCTTGTGTTGAGCTCCCTTTTTGGGGCTGTTGCAGTTCTTTTCTTGTTTCACTTCATGCATGCAACTATCTACATTAGTAATAGCACTTGAGCAACTTATTTCTAAGTAAAGTTGATTGTTTCCATAAACAAACACTAAAAGGACAGTCTAACTTCTTTTCATTTGAGATAAAATTCATGTTGCTGAATTAGCTAGAACATCTATGCTTATTGTAGAGAAAGAGGTCAGGGAGATTATCTCCTATTGATGATGAGAAGGTTTAGAAGAGGTTCTTTAAGGCCTTTCGAAAAGGAAAACAAGAGAGAATACTGACAAAATTCAAGTTGAACATCTAGCATTTGCAAGTCTCGATGGTTATGAGCAGTGGCTAGAGCCACTCTTTGTGCAGGAAAAATCCATTGGATTGTGGGAATTAAACAGGAGTACAACAATGCTATGGATACTTGCCATTTGCCTCCTTTCTCAAGATACTGGTTCCTTTGCTATTGTGGGGAATTGGTATGTATACCTTCGTCCACTCTATTGATAAGAAGAGGATTTATCTCTAGAAGAGATTATAAACTAGCTGCAGTACATAGTGCCTTGCATGTCTAGGATCACATGACAAGTATGTATTAAGAGACTGCAATATCACACAATGAGAAGTTGACATAGGGAGCAGAGACATATAGATGATGAGTCTGATGATAATTGAGCTTACTGCTTCATGCTTACCATTTTTTCATTCCTTACATACTATTATTATATACTATCATTTTTAGATTTAGATTCTTGTTATATTTATCATTATTATTTATAACATTAAAATTCATAAGTTCATTTTGTTATGGATGAATAAGGAGATATTTTAATGTATTATGTTTCAAATTTGAGATGTTTATTTTATTATATCTATATTTAGAAAATATTTACTGATGTTTTAATGTACACATGCACGTATACTGCAACAATATGAGGGTGACTATCAACAAAAAACTATACGAGCATGATTTTCTTTTTATTTAAAAATGTGAAAGAATCAAATTGGGTTTCTAGAATTATTAACACTCTTGGCAGCCTGAAGTATGCTAAATGGATTTGAATGGCTTGATTTTACCTCAAATCACAGTAGCACTGGAAACATACATCCGATAAGGAAATGAGCTTGTTTATTATTAGGCATGCTAATTCACTTAGATCTATTTTGCTTGGATGAACTAAAATTCATATTATTTTGTTTCCCTTAATTGATTGTTCCTTGACAAGTTAACTTTTATTTTTTAAATGTTGAAAGAGTTGTATATCAATGCTGTCTCTGGTTTAAATTGTGTGCAAGTTGTATATCCTGATGACGGATCATGGAGTGCAATCCAAAACGTTGATTCAAAAACTTGCACACAATTTAATTCAGAAACAGCATTGATCTACAGTATAGATTATCAAAATCTTATATCATTAAGAGTTGTATATGACCATAATTCTAGCATTCATTGTCGGTTATTGTAATATCAGGTATACCTTATACACTGAGTCGTTCTGGAAGACCAGCCATATTTGCTCGTGACCCTGATGGAAATGCTTTAGAGTTTGTGCAAGTTGAGTAAGTTTGTTCAAACAGGGAAGCTATTGATTCTATTTAGAATTAGATTGCACCACCAGGATTGTAATCATTTGTGTACATTATTATAGATTTTTAAGACATGTTTTTCTCCTTGGTAAGAATGCATAAGCATTGCCACAAAGTAAGGATCTAATGCACCGTGTCCTAATTATACTTGAAGTTGATTCCTTGGTAAGCAATTGTAATAATTATCATATAATAGTGTGGTAGAACTCTGTACATTGAATCTATGATGACAGTTTTCCAACAATTATACATTTGTGTACATTATTATAGATTTTTAAGACATGGTTCTCCTTGGTAAGAATACATAACCATTGTCACAAAATAAGGAGTTAACAGACTGTTGTAATCGTACTTGAAGTTGATTCCTTGGTAAGAAATTGTAATAATTATCATATAATAGAGTGGAACAATTCTGTACACCGATCCTATGATGAACAGTTTTCCAATGATTATACTCACGATTGACTTGTGATTCCTACAGATGTAGTGAAGCTAACCTGTTTTCTCTTGTGTGGGAATTGCATGGTTGGTTACATAACCGAGCTTTAAATGCAATTATTAATTTGATTATTGCCCAAATTTTTAATGAATTTGTAGAATTGTCTTCATTTCTTTTTATTTGCCTTAATATGAGCAATTGATTAATCCTCGCTCTGATTTTATTTTTTTATTAATTAGTGGGGGTTTAATTGCCCCCCAACACTCCCACACACCCAACTGCCCCCTGAGAAGATAAATGTTTTACAATAAAATGAACATCATAGTTGATAGTTAAAGCATTATCCAAAAATTTTACTAGTAATAACTAAAATAACACCCACCACTCAAACACTAGCTAACACATGGTGCTAGAACAAGAAGGAACACTAATGTGCACCCAAAAAATAGCACCAACGAATACAAACAAAAATGGACACATCTCTAGCACACACCCCATGACCGAGTCCGCTGCCTTAAGCCACACCCTAGTGCACAAGGGCCTTCATTACAGTAGAATTCAAGACTTGACTTGCAAAAGAGGAAGAGCCAAGCATTGTAACATCTAGGAAGGGAATTTGAGGTCGTGAAAGATTTCTGTGTTTTGTGCCCTAACCAGCATCCTTGCACTAAAGTATGGGACCATGAATGCACTTGAAGCTTCCAAATTCCCTTTGGTATATGTCACCATTAAACAACCAATGGCCTTTTTGGGGTCCTTATGGTATATCTTTCACTCTTATAGCTCCTTTTGAACCAGCATCTACTCTTTGCAGCTAGTGGACACCTCCAACTAAGAAGCCTTCAAAGCCTCCACATTGTCATCTCCCACAATCACATTCAAACCATCACACAAAACCTCAAAGTTGCCAAAGTGTAATGGAAGAAAGAGTTGTAGAAACCACAACTTCTATCAGCTTCGAGATAAATCCTCCCTAATGGATGCTTTGGAGCAAGGAGGCCTTGCTATGCCCTAAATGTTCTCACCAAGTACAACCCTCAAAAACTCAAATATTGCCATCTACTAATAATTTAAAATGGAACATAGGCACTTGTTAGAGACCCCCATGCCCAAGGATGGATGACATGACTAAAGTGATTTGTGCAAATGTCATTGTGAAATACAATAAACACATAGTAAGCACCCACAAAAAACACCTAGCAAACCAAAGCCACTTACCAAGGAACAAATGATCCAATAGAGCATAAAATGCACACCACAAAGCACCATAAAAATCAGAGCTCACACGTGTCGCTAACTTTGATGAAAATAAAAAACACAAACAACACAAATGAGTCATAAAAATCCCCCATTCACCATCTTATGAAATAATGTGAACTTAAATTCCCACGCATTGGAGCTCAAAAAGAGGACATGTCCTTAAAACAAGAAGGCTTGAAAGAATCATTGAGAGGGCTTGAAAAATTAAATATTTTTCAAGCCCAACCATGATATAGGATGATCACTATAAAGAGTTATTAGGGGATGCTGATCCGCCCTAGAGTTGGCCAAAAAATTCACTACATAATCAGAGACCCAATGACAATGTGAAAAAACAACTTCCTTGAAATGATAAAAATCTAAACCTCCTCCAAAAATCTTCTAAGCTGCTAGTTAGGACATGGGCCTTTCTACAACACATTAACCTCTAGGAGGGAGTCCCTTTCTACTAGTAATTGTTGCACACCTAAAGAGGATGCCAATGCAATCCCTATGACAACACCTTCCCACTTGGCTTCATTGTTGGTGCAATGTTCTACGAAGAGAAAACATCCCTAGACAAAGCATGCATCTTTTGTGTGTAAAATAAAACTTGAACGTGCACTACTTGGATTGGCCCTTGAAGCCCCATAAAAGTTAGGTTTAGTGATACCAACTGTGGGGGAGCTAGACCACATTATCTTTTTCTAATAGTCTCCCTTTTTTTGTCAAGACATGAAAAATTCTTGTTTTTTCTAATTGATTGCCTTTTAACCCTTTAATAGGGACAATCTCCCAACTTCTATATGATAAACTAAATTGTTTTCATATTCATCAATAGGAATTAGCTAGAATTTGTGAATGACTACACTAAATCCCATTATAATGTTTGATATATCTCAATAACCTATTGGAGTGATACCTTATTTTTGGTTAATTTTTATGACATAATTTATGATGGGATATATGGTTAAAAAATATTGCTTACAAATTAACAAATACTTTCCTAGAAAACAGTAATGTTCTAACAACATGATAAATATTTATTTCACCTATTTTAAATGTTGAAATTTATCAAATCATAAAACATGAAGCATATAAGGGGATCAAAGATGATGAAACTGTGGAAAGTATATACGGGGATTTAAGATAATGAAACTATTGAAAAAAATTCTTGGTTAGGAAGACATGAAGCACTAAACCTTTCCACGTGAAGGCTATGGAGTTCTATTTACTTGGGGTGAGTGACTATGTATATATATAATTGCTTTTGTATATGGTGTCCACATTTTGTGGCCTAACTTTGGCTATTCAAACTCATGTATTGTGTATCATTAATGACCAACTTTTTCTTGTTATTTTTGTATTATCATGCATGCAAACTTGAGTCAACCTACATTGTTTTTGGTGTTGGCATTATCAAATTTGAAATGTTCATAATGGATGAAACCCCACTTTAAGCTCTAAAAAAACACAAATTTAATTTTATCTAACAATTAGAAAAGAATTTGAAAAATTATTCTCAATTTTGATGTGCTTTAAGTAATAAAAAGGTTAATTGATTTTGAAGGTTGCATAAAGAAGCCTACAAAGTTCTTAATTTTTTAGAATTTAGTACACAACTTTTTGCTTGGGTTCATGAATAAAGAAGCTTCATCCCTTATGGTGTCATGTCAATATGTGTAGAAATGCATTTTCTCTGTTAGGCTCTTTGTGAACCAAACAACTTCACCAATACACCAAGGGCCACTTAATGCAATTCTTATTTAGAATAGTGATATTAATAAATTCTTCAAGAGACATTCTAATTGCATCATCTGAAATTGATTATGAAGATGCATTTGATAATGGCCAATGCTTGCTAAGAAAAAAATAACAATTACTCTATTTAAAGAAAAGGTGAATTAACCAAATGAGGGCTATTCTAACTTGTAAGATCATTTATTGTTCATGTTTTCTAAACACTAATTTATCTAGTTATAGTTAGTGATGGCACCAACTTTCTAGGCATTTCTAACCATTATAGTTTGACACTATTTAAGAAGTTTAGAAGGGTACAATGGCTGCCACTCATTTAAGAATATATCTAGAAGGTTGTATATTAAAAGACATCATAGAGATAAGGTCCCAAAAGGATAGATATACACGTACTTTATGAGCAAGGAGTTAACTTGATGCAGAGAGTGGCTTGCGATGGGCACAAACCCTAAATAAAGCATTTGATTTTTTGCCTTGCATGTGTAGATGTGCTTGATGAAACAAGGTGATGATGTGAAGAGTCATAATGCATTTTTATTGGATGCTTCAAATAAATAAAGTTTATAAGTTGTTTAACATCAACAAAAAACAACTCGTTGTAAGCAAAAATAGCATCTTTAAGGAATGATAACAAGGCATAAAATATCATGTGGATATTAGATATTGAGTGCAACAATTAATTTTGAAGAAGTGACAAAAAAGTCACTAAACATCAATTAAGAAACGTGTCATGCAATTAAAAAGTATCAAAAAATATGAAGCGTAAATGCTTCATATTCTCATTTAAAAAGAAATGATCAGTAGGTCAAAAATAAATATCAACCTACAATAAATATCATTTAAGCTGCCATGTACAATTTAGTGTACCTATAAAAACACAATTTAAGAAATTGAAAATGCCATCCCAAGAAAGCAAGCCATTGAATGCAATGGTTCTATAAAGTAAAATATTAGGAAAATTGTACAATTGATGTGCAAAGCAAGTTTGATGGCCAAAGAATATGAGAAAAATTGTAATAATTAATTTATAAGATTTAGTTATGGAGATAGCCAACAAAGATCAAGGAGTTTCAATGGAAGCACAAAGAGACCAAAAATGTGAGAATAATTCTATTTTATCAAAGGATGCAAATACACAAATGAGATTTGAGATTATTTACAAGAGTACATGAGTATACATAAGATACACCATCGAGAGATATGCATGTACAACCAATGTCGGATAAAGGAGATGTACTCACACTTGTACAAATCCACCAAACAAGGAAATTAAAAGTCGCATGTGCAAATGCAACTTACCTAGGTAGATACCTACCTACGTAAATACTTACCTAACTTACACAAGTACTTACCTAAGTAGATACCTACCTAGGTAGTACTTGCCTAAGTAGATACCTACCTAGGTATTACTTACCTAAGTAGATACCTACTAGAGCAAGTTTATTTTATTTTGCATGCAAATATGTAATAAAATAATCAACTAAATGCAAAAAAATAAAAATGCATCGACATCCCCATAAGAATAGCTTAGGTTGGTAGGAAAAATAGATGAATGGGTCCCAACAAATGTGTAGCCATGTTAAATAATCATGTACAAAATGACATTCTTGAGAAGATGAAGAGGAGGAAGCATGTTGAACAAAACTTTCCCCAAAGAGAGGAAAAATAACAGAAGCTATGTAGCCTCTCCAAAGTTTAGACTTCTACATAGATGGTAGATACTCGACAATGAATGTTGAAGAGAACCCACAATTGTTGAACAGCATTTCTCCCCTTACGAAGAAACAAACACAATGATGTACACAAGACATATTCTCATTCTAAATAGGAATATGAAGGAAGATAGATCATATATGATGTCTTTGAATGTTGCTTGAATGTTGTCACATTAGTGTCAATAGGTGCAACAATCAAATCAAGAGTCCTAGGCCTAATTGAAGAATGCAACAATCTAGAACCTTGTGGAAATGGATATAGAAAAAGATCCAAGGATGATAAGCACCCAACTATGATGGAATTGTCATTGAAGAGGATATATGAATATCCTCAAGGGTGTTCTCCAAATTTATAAAATAGGACTCACAAAACAAATATGGTATATTTGTCAATTGCTCATCCCAATGAGTTGTATTTGGAAGACAATGAATATGATCTTGTTGTGCTAAATCGCTGGAAGACCCATTAGAAGCAATGTTGAACTTTGAAGTAGGAGATGAAGGAGGAGTGTTAGCACATGTCTCTAGAACCTCAATTAATGGAAGGATACCAAAGTTCAAATGACCATAATGTATCTCCTCAAAAGTGTCCACACTAGTGCTTGAGTGGAAACATCAACTAAAGAAACACCATGTGTAAAATGTGAGGTGTACAATTTAGATTGATCATCTACCTCCTCAACTACAATAATATATTTGTTCTGCAAACTCTAAATGACAACATAATTTGGTGTGAACTTAATACTCTTCTCTATCCTACTATGAATGATCTAATAAATAGAAAGGAGAATAGTTGACAATTAAGACATGCAAAGGACATTTTAATTATCCGTCGCCCATGTCAATAGAATCTCTCCCACAAACACAAATATATGTGGTGTATAACAAGTCTCAAATAAAGAAAACATACTTTGTGATGAAGCCATATATTTTGAACCTCTAGAATACATGATTCATCTCCTAGACTCATAATTTGTAAATGTGACACATGCATTTCCCTTTTGTTTCTCTAACTTTGTATAAGAAAATGACAAACCTCTTGACATAATTGAAGGCATTTTGATTTAGTTCTTCATTAGAAGATACTTCAACTCATCAATATATTTTGAATAACATTGTTGTTCATCATGCTAATGTTTCTTGCAATATGCATATTTGGACTTCTCTTAGATGATTCCCTTTTGGAAAGAGGATTTTTCATTTTCTTCTATGGATGTGGATATGGATTATTGTTGTGCATTTTTCTCAAGCTTGTTATTTTTTCTCTCTTTGCCACTAGGAGCCTACTTGTCCTTTGCAAGCAAAGCTTGTGGTTTTGAAGACTTCAATGTGTTCATTTGAATAAGCTTATCTTGCTCCTTAATGAATGACATAACCAAATATTGAGATATAGTCATCTTAAAATTACTCCCTAAAGAACTCTTTGTAACATAGAAAGTATACACAAATACTAAAGATTTAGGTCCTAGCTTAGAGAGAACACTTAATATCAATTGTGTATTCAATTTTCAATTTCACAATCCTCTAATTGTACTTTGAGTGACTCAAAGTTGGTGATAAAGTCCTCTATGTTTTCAAAATTTCATGGATTAAGACTTATTAGTTTATTTTCCAACAAATGTCCATAAATTTAATCTATCTGCCCAAATAAATTTGAGAATGTAGTCCACATAGCCATATGCATAGCAAGATGCTCAATGTGAAACAACCAAAAGATACATACAAGAAAAAATAGTCAACGAATTCTTCACAACTATTCAACCACTTAGCCTTTTGAATACTCATATTTTGGTTCACTATTGAGCTCATGAACTATCTTGCACAACCTTTTAATTCTTAGCAATTTTTTCATTTTAGAATTGCATGCATAATAGTTGTAGAGTGTTATAAGTGGTATTAAAGATTACTCCATGATGAAGCAAGAAAGAGCAAAAATCAAGAGGACTACAAGAACAACCTTAGAAGACCCCCCAAATTCACTCATTAGTTATATACCAACACAATATGATCTAGGCACTTATATATATTGAAAGTATAGTTGCCACCAACAAATATCACAAGCAAATTTGATCTCAATACTTTTACATATACTAAAAAGAGGCTGAAAATTAAAAATATAGATTGGGAGAAAAATCATAATGAACTAGTATCACCTCTATGCAAAGTTCAAAAAATTAAACAATTTAAAAAAAAAGCACCCAAAATGGAAGTCATATGAGCCAAACAAAGCTTTAAAAATTCCCAAAAAATGGGAATTGTGCAACAATACCTGTGAGAATCTATAAATTATTAAAAACTATGGATCAAAACTAGAAAATACTTACAGAAACATTAATTACATGAAAAATAGCCCAACAAAATGCAATGAAAAAGGTATTTGTATGATTGAGAAAAAAAATGTTTGAAAATGGCCTCATTCATTCTAAATGCTAGCTATGAGGGGCCAAGAGTTAGGGGGAAGAAATGATGACATCAAAAATCACCAAAATGGAATATGCTCCCTACTTGACATAATATTCTCCATGGTCTTGTAAATATTTGGAAAACTTCCTTTTGCTATGAAAACTATTGATTTCAATGGAAAAATAGAAATATTTAGGAAGGGTGGTTTTAGGAGTTGCAAGGCTATTATGGAGATTGGGGGGCCAAATGAGGAGGCACTAACATTGGTTTGGTGGGGTCTCGCTAGGAGAATTATTACCTAGTGGTTATTTGGTGGACAAAGAAACCACTTGTTGTGGTTTCTATAGGGGGCCACCATTGAGGAGCCACTAGTTGTGGTAGGGCCTATGGCCAGCGCTAGTGGCTATCACTTTGGTGGTAAAGCCTTGATGCTATTGTTGTACAGGGCCAACTATACCCCATTAGGTACTTTGTGGTACAACCTAATTATTTTCCAGGGCCAACTATACCCCATTAGGTACTTTGTGGTACAACCTAATTATTTTCTATTTTTTAAATTGCAAAAAGTTTAAAAAATAGAATAAAAATTTCGATACCTGTTTATGCCTATGCAATGCTTGCAACTATAGAATGTACCAAATATTTTACGAAGAATATTCTATCGATAATACAACTATACGAACAATGGAGGGGAATTTTTTTCCTTAATGGCTTGGGGCAAACATGTTCAATTTTGATAATTTAATAATTAATCCATAAGTTTTTGGGCCTTCTTAACACAATGACAAGGTTGTTTTTTCCAAAATAAATCTTGAATGATGAGTACTTTGTGTATGCTCAACAAAAACCCTTCCTTCAAGCCATTGTAGATCTAACCTCTTATGCCTAATTTGAATGTAACAAAATATTTTTTTAATATGCTCTAAATTCAATGGTGAACTCAAATTTGTTCTATCAAGTTCTAAAATATGAATGTAATGCAAAACCACGGAAAAACAACCCCCCAAATTCTAGTAATTCTATCAAGTTTCTATGATTATCTAGGTTATCATTTGATGCAAGAGAATAACATACTCAAATTTTCAAGATGATACAAGATTTGCAACCTACATCTCCCAAAAGGTTAATAAGAAGCAATCACACAAAATCTAATACCATGTAAGATTTGGATATGGAGATAGCTAACCAAGATCAACAAGATTCAATGAAAGCACAAAGAGACCCAAAATGAGAATAATTCTATTATATCAAAGGATGCAAATATAAAAATGAGATTTGAGATTATTTACAAAAGTACATGAGGTGGTATCTATAGGATGCACCACCAAGAGATGTGAATGTACAACCAATGTGGGATAAAGGGGATGTACTCACATTTGTGTAGTATAACTCCACCAAACAAGGAAAGTACATGTCACATGTGCAAATTCAAGGTACCTAAGTAGATACCTGCCTAAGCAATCTTATCCTATACTAGATGCAAACCTGCAATAAAATAATTAACTAAATTTAAGAAAATAATTATGCACCAACATAATTAACATTCATTTGTTAATGTGGTAGGTAGAGGTATAAAGCTATGCAAAATTTGTGTCAGTTCATTTGGCTAATTGGGTTCATTGATATGAGAATAACATTCTTAACAAACATCACAAAATTTCTATGTAACACTTCATTATTATTTTCATAGTGTGTGTTGCTCCTGCATTCTAGGCATGTTATCTATGATGGCCAAAAATAAATTTAGTGCTCTTGAAATAGTGGAAAAGTAGTTGTTTTGGGTGGCCATGGACAAGATTTGTGGTGATAATGCATGATATAAGGTGGATGTTTCTTTTGAACAAAATTTGCACTCATTAAATTATTGAGATATCTAATTAAGTGGCTTCACATTATAAGTATTAAGGTAAATATTTTAAGGAAGCTAAGGTAGTAGAACAACTTCCTACACTAATCTTGAGAGGATAATGCAAAACTTTACAGATCTTTACAACCGTTACAAAAACTTAAATAAAAATAAACATAAATATCAAGCATACCACAACACAATGATTTACATGGGGAAAACCCTTTTGAGAGAAAAACTACACACTCCAAAATGCACCCAATAAATTATCTAGAAATCATGATGATTACAATATACTTGTAGAGCAAGCTTCTACAAGAGTATCACCAACCAGAGATCCGGAGGCAACACGACTACTATCAAACTCTCAAAATACATCACAATATTCAACTGTAATACAATGCCCTCATAAAATAGGGTTGCCTTCTAGGCCAAGATGAGCCAATAAAATATCTACCATTAGATCTGAGACCTAAAGATGAATGATCCAACTTTAGAATAATAAAATATTTATAAAATGTGGTTTTCGGTGGCGCTGCCCTCAAACCCTCGTTGGGGTGCACAACCCTTGGACCCCCATCGAGGGGATGAGTCCCCTAAACCCCACAAGGGGTACCCCTTTGCACCCCCTCACACTCACCTATCAATAGTAAACCTTTTGTAATTGCAAGGTTGAGACACATTTTCCCAACAAATCTCCCACTTGTTGAACACCTTGCAAGAGCAACAAGATGGAGTATAAATATTGTCTCTTAATTGCTAGGGGTCGAAAGGCCCATAGAATTCAAACACCATACGAGCTTATCTGTGATCACAAGCTTAGTTAAAGAATCAACAACATTCATCAAAGTCTCTAGCTTAACCAACTTCACCCTGCCATCTTTGATCAAATCCCCAAAACAAAATAATGCTATACATCAATCTGCTTGATCCTAGCATAAAATGTTGGGTTCTTAGCTAGAAAAATCACACTTTGACTATCACAATAAACTTTCACTGCACCTTATTTTATTCCAATAACTGAACACAGTCTCTTAAACCAAATGACTTCTTTACAAACATCTAGGACTATCCTCTTTAACCGGTGATATCTTTATATTTTATATTTTAATGAAAAAACATACCTCTTTAAATAATGATATTCTTATGAATGGGCATGTCTCTTTGTTAAGAGATGATCGTTGCCTTTACAAACATAAACTCTACCTTTCTTAATGAAGCACTGCCTTCCTTTCAGTTAATTACTACTTATATGAATATTAATCGCTGCTCCAATTACTTTCTATGAATCGTTGCATTTTTCTCTTTCTTCTTCGTTGCACTTAAACACATCTTTTTATATATAATTTTGGGCATTAAACTATGTCTAGTCAGCCCAACAAAAAATAATTTTATTTTATTTAAACATTTCTAAAGTGGACACCCTATTAGACAGGTCAACCTATAACATAAAGATATTTTATTTATTCTCAAATTATAAAGATTTTAATTTTGTCATGTGAGGTTAAATCTGCCCTTGTGATTTTTACTTCTTTGATCACCGAATGCTTCTTGCCATTGATCTTCACTTTCAAACTTCTTATTAGGCAATACTATTGCAATGAGTTTTATTTTTCTTAGTTAATTAGTTACTAATAAGTTGGCTTTCAACCAATCAAAAACAATAATTTTTTTGTTAAAAAATAAAATTCAAATTTGCAAAGTTAACTTGTAAAATATTTAATTTTATAAATTAGAAAAAATATTTTTTGTGAATATGATTGACTGAAAAGTTTTATGTGTTATTGACTGATTTTGAGGAAAAGTGAAATGAACTATTATTTTGCCTATTTTTAAGATGGAACTATTATTTTTCCTCTTCTTTAGTATATCCCAAGCTTGTCTGAAGAGATTGCGTATTGATACACCAATTTAAAATGATGACCAAAACGATACAAATATTTTATTTATCTATGGATATTGGATATTGTTTATCACATTACTTTGAAATATTTTGTCAGACAATTTTCATGCCTTGTCTGTGTTTTCACACATTCTGAAGTGAATGTTTGGTGTTTCCTACTCTGCATATAACCTCTATCGAATGAAATTCTTTAGCAGCCTTTGAAATTTACCAAATGTAATACCCAATTCATGTCAATGATAACTTCAAAATAGAAAACCCTTATGTGAGTTTGATTCCTTCTAAGTACAAATCTATTTATTTTAATGTCATTGGTAGGGGCATAAATTAATTCATCCTTTTTTTACTGATATAAACTATATTTCAAATTATCTCCTCCATTGACCATTTTCACACCAATACCTATGTATAACAAATCATAAATATTCTCTGCAAGAATTTACAAGAAAAGAAATAAAGTGAAAGAGACTAAAATTAAGAAAATATATTGATTAAGAGTATGAAATAGCTATTTATTTAATAATGATAAAGTTAAATGAAAAAAAGGATTTGGTTAATAATAATTGTCAAATTTAATAGATATATTTGTTGTAAATCTTATTGTTTTTGATATAGCAAGCAGCAAAACTAGGGTATTGTCCCTTTAGTACGAGGCTCCATAGGCCATCATCAACAGAATAACATTATCAACACATTAACAACAAGGTCAAGAAAACCTAACCAAACAACCTAAGCATTCCATATCAAAAACCACATCAAAATCATGAGCATAGTAACTAGAGTATCAGCCAACCAGATCAATCTAACCATCCTATGAATATTAATGTCCATCATGAAACCATGATTTAAAACAGTCTTAATCGAGGACCACCAGGGGTCATACCAGTCATAATAAAACATAAAAACTACATTAGTATCTTTAATGAAATAAACAAGAAACGATGGCCAGTAAGGCCATGGCCAACCAAAAAAGTAGAACCTTCCATGACCCTAGTCTTTCTTTCCATTGCATGGCTTGATCAAGGTTATGGTAGCCTAATCCTCAGCAAGGAACTTAAGAAGTTCCTTGCTGACAACTTCCTCTTCAGCATTGTCTGCGGACTTGTCCTTCTGCAACAGATAGAGAGTGGTGGTGGACCTGTGCATGATCTTCAGTGTGAAGCGGGTGACATCCTGCAACCTTTTCTCCAAATTCTCCACTTTTCTTTTAAGATTATCAACCTCCTCCTAGACAACATCCTGCTTGTTGCAAGCTTCCTCCATGGGGGCCTTTCCCTCAGCAATGTTTGAGGCCCTAGCCTTGACCTCCTTGGCCCTAACACTGGAAGGACTCGAAGAACCATTTTGTAAGCTTTCAGAAACATGGGAGGAGCTACTAGCAAAAGTAGAATGGGCTTCCTCCTCCATATCCTTTTCCTCTTTACTCTTGCTATCACTCTCATCACCGTCAACATACTCCAAGGCCTCTTTAGAATTCTTCTCTTTTTCTTGTTTAGTCACCAGTCAGCTAGACCTATGAGGGGTACTAGTCTCTTCAATGATTTCAATGTCAGAGTCAATTTGCTACAACCTAAATTTGGTTTTCTTTGAAGCTTTGGCTTTAGTTTTGGGGTAGGAGCAATAAGTTTCTTATCTTTCTTCTTGAAAAAAAACCCCATTATTAGGGGATGTTTCCTGGGGAGGGGCTTTCGCAGTAGGGTTTTTGATACACTTTTTCTTACTGGGGTTAGGGGTATTCATAATGCTAGTAGACGGAGGGGTGGAGGAGGTTGGGGCCTCTTCAACAGTAACTAGCCAAGGAGGACAAAGGGAAAGATGAAAATGGTAGAGTCTAAACATGAGCCCTTGGTGCAAAATGGTGAAATTTCTACCCAAATTCATGGCTTCAACGACATCAAGCATAGTACTTTCGAGAGAGTGTAAGAGAAAAAATAGAATTAAAATATTACTATGGTTTCTAAGGCGATTGAGGAAATTAAAATGGTAATAATAATACACACTATATCTCCCTTCGAGAGTGAAGTATTTCATCACCACCATGCACATCTTATCTCAAGGCTCAGGAAGCGCCTCATAGTCATAGCCACCATGGAGCTTGACAAGTTTCTGATCACCATGGAAGAACTGGTTAAGGCTGGTCTGGTCAGAAACTTTACTAGTTTTCTTCAACTTATGCCCATCCGTAGCAAGCCCAGTGGTCGTAGCAATTATGTCCTCATTCACCTCAAAAGAAATGCTCCCCATAGTCACCCTTCTGGCATCCCAAGAGGTAAAAAACTACTTGGAGAGGCTTTTGTTATGCCCTGACATGCACTCCATGAATTGCGAGATTCCACCCTCTCTGCAAATATTCCAGATGGTGCCATCCCTTTTCCATTCGTCGACTTTGTCCGGCTCAACACGTAGATGGTCACCACCCATGGCGCTAGAAAGAAGAGAGTGATAAGCTAGAGTAGTGATAGGTGGAATTAAAATGAGAATGTGAGTTGTAGAGCAGTTGGAAAGAAACCCCAAATTGGAAACGACCAAAAGAAAATGAAAGCCAAAAAGCAACTTGTAAATCACAAAATTAAGGCAATTAATACCACTTCCCATAACTAGCTCAAACCTGCCAATTCCCTCATGCGAGAAGTCCATGGCATGATAAGACATGAGGAGGATAATAAATCCGGACTATGCAAAGGATTGAAAAAAATCTGCAAGGCTGATGGAAAATCACAAAATTCAAGGAGGTTCAAAAAATAATGACCTCTTCGGCCATTAGAATCATCATGAAAAGTCCCAATGACAACCCAACAAAGAAAGTACACGCCATGTGGCAAATCTTTCCCATTGGCCATCTCGCACAACCAGTTTTTAAAATAAAGTGTCCTACCAATATTACTAACTAAAGTTAGTAAACTCCACACTAGGGCCAATGAATAGAAATTGTTAGCAACCATGTTGGACGATGTTTAAATCACTCCTCAGAAGGGACAACGTTGAAGGAGGTAAAGAGAATTCCTTCCTCCAACACCATAAACCCTCCAGATCAAGACCCATAGCAGCCAAATTGTCAGCAACCACATTTCCTTCCTTGAAAACATGTTGAAGATTGAACTCCTCCAAAATAGTGAGAAGAGATCTAATTTCCTCAATTATTCCTTGGATTGACCAACCAACAACCATTGTACCTTTTGTTGCTTCTACAACTAGTCGAGAGTCACCCTCAATTTCCAGTGTTCTGACACCGATTGACATCACAAACTTAAGGCCCTAAAGGAGTGCCATACTTTCCACCTGATTACTTGTGTGTTCATTCAAATTCCCTATGTAGGAAGCAACAAGACAACCATTATGGTCCCTGATGATACCACCCCTAGCAGCTTTCCCATCTTTGACTGCTCCATCAAAATTTAACTTGCACTAGGGTGGTTTTGGAGTTTTCCATTTTGTGTTGTTCTAGGCAACCTTCTTGGAGTTGTCAAATTTGTGAAAGTCCCTAGGAAGTTTCCAAATTCTAGCAATGGTTTTGTCCCAACTAGTTGGGGGGCTACTAGGGGTCTTCCACTTGCACACAAAGATATTGTCCAAAAGGAGTTTATTAAAGATTATCAGCACACTTTCCACACTGTTCTCCTTATCCCTGAATATCCTATTGTTCATTTCTTTCCACAAACACCAACAAATATGAGGCAAAATTAGTTGCCAAAGTTGTTTGATAAGGGGATGGTTAGAAGGGAACCTCTAATTACTAATAAATTGCTGAATATCCCTGTGAAACACCCATTGGATGTTGAACTTATGAAAGATGTTTTGCCACACTTGGGAAGCAAATTGGCAATGGATGAAAAGATGGGATATAGTCTCCTCACCCTGTTTACAAATGATTCATTTGTTGGGAAATTGAAATCCTCTTTTAACAAGGTTATCGAGAGTTAAAGTTTTGCCATGAATAGAAGCCCACCAAAAGAAATTGATTTTAGGGATGAGCTATGGGTTCCAAACCTTCTTCCAACAATTCTCTTCACCTTCAAATTTTAGCAACATGTGATAAGAATACTTAACCAAAAAGGCCCCTGTGTGATTTTTCATCCAAAAAACCTCGTCCTCCTTAGGAAAAAGAGCAAGTCTCATCTTATTTAATAAAGCTTGTAACTCAACAACCTTAGGGATAAGATAAAGCCTGTCTAAAAAAAATGCTTCAGGTTTTTCCATTCACCTCTAGGGGTAATATAATCAACAATAAAAGTACCAAAGAAGGGCTTAGCCTGCTCCCTTAGAATATTGAAATTGTTATCAACTAGGGGTTTATCCCCAATCCAATGGTCCTCCCAGAATCTTATTGATCTCCCATTGCCAATTTTCCATTTAAGCCCTTCCTTTACAAGCAATCTGTATTTGAGGATATTGTTCCATATTTTAGACCTAGGGGGGAGGCCATTCAAATCTAGAGCCCTAGAAAAAAAAACCCCGGTTCAGATACTTAGCCCTCATAATATTACACCATTGGGCTTTACCCATCACAAGATTTCATCCAATTTTGGTAATGAGAGCCTTGTTCAAATTAATTATCTTTCTAATCCCTAAACCCTTGTAAATCTTATTGTTTATATATATATATGATAAATATTATTCTACAAATTGTCTTCTTGCAAATAAATTATACTTGTAGAAATGTTGAATGAGATTTATATTTCCTAAAAACTATTATATAAATTTTATGTTTAAATAATTACTATTTTATTCTTTCTTATAATTATATTATATAATCATTTCATTTTATTTATATTTTATTTAAAATAAAATAATTTTAAAAAAATAATTTTAAATTTAGATTATATAATCAATAAATATTTTTTAATATAATATAATAAATTTATATTATATTATATATATTATTATGTAACATAATTGTTACATAAATTTTATATTTATATAACTATCATTTTTTTCTTTGTAATTATATTATATTATATTATTAGTACTTGCCATTGGCATAGTACTATTGTAATGAGTTTGACATTTTTTAGTTAACTAGTTATTAATAATTTAGTTATTGACCCATTTGTAAGAAAAGCAAGGTAGGAAAGAAAAGGTAAACATTTTTTTTAAAGAATGATATGATTTTTCATTTTTTGTTTTATAAAGTCATTTCATTAAATCTTTGTAAAATAAATAAATGTTACTTATTTTTAGTTTTTTTAAGAATGTAAATGTTACTTATTTTGAGTTTTTTTAAGAATGTAATGGTTATTTTTTTATTAACTAAAATCTCACAAAAATCAATTAACTATTTTATAGAGATTTGGATTCACATTATTAAAATAATAAAATAAAATAAAAATTATATTATTCTTTCCATTAAGACTAATATCTTTGTTATCTATGTTTTTAATATTTTATGGTATAATTTAATTATTATATGCTCTCCTTTTTATTAGTACTTGCCTTAGCATAGTACTATTGTAATGAGTTTGACTTTTTTTAGTTAACTAGTTATTAATAATTTAGTTTTCAACCAATCAAAAACAATATTTAAACAAAAAATAAAATAAAATTCAATTTTGTAAAGTCAACATGTAAAATATTTAACTTTATAAATTATAAAAATTATTTTTTGTGCATATGATTGGTTAAAAAAAATTTGTGTTATTGGTGGATAAAGCAAATTAAACATTTTTTTAAGGAATGATTTTTCTTTTTTTGCTTTATAAAATCATTTCATTAAATCTTTCTAAAATAAATAAATGATATTTATTTTGACATTTTTTTAAGAATGATTTTTTTATGAAAAATAGTATTATTCTTTCCATTAAACTAATATCTTTAACTATGTTTTTAATATTTTATGGTATAATTTGATTATATATGTGCTCCTTCTTCTTTTCATTAATAAGATTTTTTAATCATATATATTTTTTTGGATACGTACACACTTTTGACTGGAGCTATGAACCAGTGAGGCCACATTTTTTGGGGACCTCATCCCCATTGTCTCTCCATTGTGCTCACCGAGACAATATGTGTCAGGGTTCCGTAACAACCGTCAACAACAGTCGTCGATGGGTGAGCCGACTGTGTGCAATGTTCCTAGATCGAACCCCAAGCCACCGTCTCATTCTCCTTCTTCTGCCCGTCTTGCCTCTCTACTTCCTCCTTAGGCCTCCTTTGCAGCCTCCTTCTCACCTGCTCCTTTGTATCCTTCCTTCCTCCTCGGGCTTCTTCCGTCTTTTTTACTCGTCATCTCTGCTCTTC
This sequence comes from Sequoia sempervirens, assembly GCA_007258455.2. Classification (NCBI taxonomy): domain Eukaryota; kingdom Viridiplantae; phylum Streptophyta; class Pinopsida; order Cupressales; family Cupressaceae; genus Sequoia; species Sequoia sempervirens. The sequence continues at coordinate 133,997,792 of VDFB02058242.1, read as the reverse complement.
TCCCTTCCGTTCTTCGATCTCCTTCCTGTCCTCCCAATACCATCTTCCGTTCTCCTTCTGACCTCTTGCCTCCATCCTTCTCCCACCCTTCGTTCTTCTTTTTCTTCCGTCCTCCTGTCTCTATTCTTCTCCTGTCCTCTCGTCTCTCCTGCCCTCCTGACACTCCGCTACTGTTCTTCATTTTCTCCATCTCCTGATTCTTCCTGCCGGCTCTAGCCTCCGTCAAACCTCTGCATCCTTTGCCTTCTACCACCCATCCTCCGATATTCCTTGAAGGTGGAAATAGGTAGGTGGACTATCCCCAAGGAAGTGTGGGAGAAAAGAACTTGTATTTTCTACAGCAAGGGGGTGGTTGAGACCGAATGGCACTTTATCTTCGAGTGTGTAGCTTATGAAGACATTCATATCCAGTATGAGGGTAACTTGAAGGTGGTTAATCTAAATGAGCTCTTTATAGAAGATAGGCTTCTCAAGATGGCCAACTTCCTGATCAAGATTCATAATAGGAGAGCTGACTTGGAAAGAAAATTGAAAACGGTTAAAGATCAAACTCTGGGTCCCATAGGCTGGTGGTCTTGTGGACGATATTAAAATCATTCATTCATTCATTCATCCTCCTCCATTCTTCGTCATCATTGTTCCCTTCCTCTGCCACCCAAACTCCTTCCTCCATTCCTCCACGTCGATCACTCCCTTCCTCCAACAGGTTCGACACCTTCAAACTCCATCTGTCTCCTACGTAGCGTCCACCCTGGCAATCTATCCCCCCTCCCCTACCGTGGGTTCTTTTTGCTCTCTGTTTTCCTCCTTTGACCGCCAGTGAAGCCATCCTTCGTGTGCTGAGGAGAGCTTCGAACCTATGATGCCCTATCAATAGGGCCCGTGACTTAACCATCACGCTGCGGGGTGAACCCCATGTATATTTTTATATTAATTTATATTAATATATATATATATAGTTTCTCCAACAAAATTATAACCTATAATATATAGGTATATAAGATAATATATAACCTAATGTAGGTAAGTTAACCTATATGTAGGTAATATATTAATTTATATTATATAATTATATACAATATAATATAGGTTATTTTATTTTGTAATTTCTTCTTTCATATATATTGATAAACTATCTTAATTGACTACTATGTTAATTATAATATTAATATTATTATATTATTACTATAAATATAATTAATATAATAGTAAATCACTATATTAATAATTATAAAAATATTTTAAAATATATTAATATTATAATATTACCTATTTACTTAGTTTATATAAGATAATTTATAAATTATTAATATTAAATTAGAATAAAATATATTTATTATATTAATAGTATATTTAACTTCAACATAGTTGAAGATTTCCTTTTAAACTCAAAATCAACTAGAATCAATTTAAGAATTATTTTTAATAATAAATCATTTGATTAATTAATGTTTAGCAAATATGTATTCTAAAGAACAAACTCAACTTCAACTTTATTAGTCATAGTTATGTATAGTACAAATAATTCATAAACTACTTCCTTCTCAATGAATGGGTTCATTACATAAATATTCAAATGTATTCAATATTAATTTTTTTGAAAAAAATAACACCAAACAATAAACATTTATTCCAATTTATTTTATTTTCAAATATTTAACATCAAACAAGATATTTACATTACACAACCAAAATATATAAAAAAACCAATGGTATTAATCAAACAAAACACAAAATACAAAAGTCAACTAAAATACAACAATTAAAAAAAATTACATTTAATTTTATTCACATTAATTAAACTTTCATTTATTTTTATTCCAACTCTACAAATCTCTAATTAGAATACTACAAAGCAAGTACTCCCACGTGCCACTTGTTAATAATTTTTTTTCGTCACATATGTTTTTATATTAATTTATATATATAGGTTCTCTAAAATAACTTATAAGATAACCTATATTATTTTAGGTCTTTATTATATATAATATACAACCTATTTTAATATAGATAATATATATATATATATATATATATATATATATATATTTTTATTTATGTTTTATGTTATTGAAGGTAATATTTTGTAGGAAAATAAGTTAATCTACATTGTGTATGTAATATATTAATTTATATTATACATTTCTATATATATATATATATAATATTATTTCCATAAAGAAGAGAACCGGAAAGAGGTTCACGAATACCATCAATATCTACTGCTGCAATGAAAGCGATAATGAATACATAGGTTGCAGTCAATAGGGTAGGAATCATCAAGACACCGAACCATCCAATGTAAAACGGTTTTCAGTGCTAGTGATCCAATCGCAAAAACGATTCCATAGTAAAACGGTTTTCAGTGCTAGTGATCCAATCGCAAAAACGATTCCATAGGCTTGCGCATTCACATCTTTCTAGAATTGCGGTCATGGTTATAGCTTGGTTTTTTTAATCATTAAAAGCTCCCAAGCATACACATAAGGTTTGTTATTGAACAGTATAATATGATTCATATATGTATGTCAACTGATATTTTGACATCTTTATGAATTATATATATATATATATATAAAACTAGGTTATTTTATTTTGTAGGTTCTCCTTTAATCTATATTTATATATATTATATAAATTATTATGATTTTATCTATTTATATTAATATATATTATAATTTATTGTATTTTAACTATCTAATTTTTGATTTTAATTGAATTCTTTATTTAATTTTTTAATTTATATTTTATATATAATCTCATCTCTTTTCTTTTTTTGGTTGAATTATTATTGTTTTAAGTTTTATATATTTTCCTTTATATCTTCTTTCATTTCTTTTAATAATTTTGGTAATTGTTCTTCAATCATTTTGTTATATAATTCATCTTTATAATTCTCTTAAAGTTATTTATTGATTGTTTCAAGAGATTTAACCTTTAATTTTTTTTGATCCATTTATTTGTGTTATATCATATTCCTACCATAGAATTATAACCCCTTGAACTTAACTTAACTAGTGATTAATTGTTTTGCTTGCAGCCAATCAAAATCCATTATTTTCTCTTCTATACATTATATTTTAATTTTTTTTAAAGTTAAATGCATAATTTTTAACTTTTCAAATTCCAAAAATTATTTTTCCTCGGTTTGATTGGCTAAAAATTTTGAGCGATAAGGGTAGATTTTCACATAAATAGTGTTTAACAATTAACTTAATCTAAATGTAATGTTAAATACTATATAAAATTTACCTTGAATATTATTAAAATATTTTTATTGCATACAAAATATATAATTATTAGTCTAAAAAAGTCAAAATAAAAAATATAAATTTAATTTTAAAATTTAAATTATTTAAAATATAAATTTTATTATAAATCGTTAAAATTAAATAAATTATTTATATAATTTTATTATATAAATTTGTAAATTAATATGAAAATTTTAAATTATTAATATTTACATATTTTCAAAATCTAGACTTCAATGCTCTTTTCTTATAGCCCCTAGACACCTAACCCAAATTAATTAGCAAATAAATATAATTTCCTTTTATATAAATAAAAATAATTACATTTTATTAATTAAAGCATAAAAAAATTTACATTATAAAAAGAAAATAATCAACAAATATAAATATTTATAGTTTACTTAAATGTAAATTATTAAATGTTATATTAATTTTATATACATATTTAAAATGAAAAATTATGATATATTAGTAATTGTAGAATATGATAGAGTATACAAAAATTATATTGAGTCTCATCCAAATCATGAAATATATTAATTAATTAAGATTTATAATTAAATTACTATTAAAAACTATGGCCACATTTCTTAATAAAATGAAAACAAGGGCCAACACTCATAACTACTACAATTGAACAAAGACTAAAAGCTTAATAATATTTATGAAAGATAAATTATTATTATATAATTTTAAAATATTAATATTTTTTATTTCCTAGTATATATTGTTGTTAAATTTTATATGTAATATTAAATTATTTTATTTTATTTTTGAAAAAGTAAAATAATTAATTAATTGAAAATTTATTTAATATATATAAAAATATCAATAATTAAAAGATTTTTATTTACAAATTTATTAATTTTTAAAATATTTACAAATTTATTAATTTTTAAAATATTTATAAATTAAAATATTTTATAATATTCATATTTAGTTTGTGAATACTATATGATATTTATATTTTACACAATATCAAATTATCTATATAAAAAATATTATTTTTAAAAATAATAATTTTTTTTTTATAAAAACTAGAATTGAAACTTTCTTTAATACAATTTTCTTTTTTTTATGATAATTACTTTTTAAGTATAATAAACTTACTCCAAACATTTTGAAAAGTTTATTCTTTTAAAAATTTGATGATTCATCCTTTACATTCTTTTGACTCAATTTAAATACCTAAAATCAATTAAAAATAAAATCACTCCATTACATAGTCAAGAAGATACCAAAAACAATCCAACTTAAATACGCTACTTAATGCAATGAACTTGTAATTCTTAGTTTTGCCATGGAACGATAGCAAGACCACTAGTGATTAATCATTTTGGTTGCAGCCAATCAAAATCTATTATTTTCTTTTTCATACATTATAATTTAATTTTAATACATTATATTTTAAGTTTCTTAAAATTAATTCTGAAAATTCAATTTTATTGGCTGAGGCCATAAGGGCAGATTTTCAAGAATCCTGAACATAAACATTTTTTATAGCAATTTTTGAAGGCATTTTTTTTGCCACTAAGACCATGCTATTGGTGTTGTTGTAGATTATCCATTTAATCTTAAAAGTTGTCTATTATTCATCCAATCATCACACGGTTTAAATAGTGTTTTAACAATTAACTTAATCTAAGTTTTCACATTCCATTGTAACAAAATTCACAATTATAATATTAGATTTATATATATTTAAATTTAAAGTATATGAAATGAAAAATTAATTTAAATGTAATGTTAAATACTATATAATTTTTACTTGAATATTATTAAAATATTTTTATTATATACAAAATATGTAACTATTATTATTGCATACAAAATATATAAATATTATTCTAAAAAAGTCAAAGTAAAAAATATAAATTTAATTTTAAAATATAAATTTTATTATAAATCATTAAAATTAAATAAATTATTTATATAATTTTATAATATAAACTTTGTAAGTTAATATGAAAATTTTAAAGCATTTTTAACTATTAATATTTAGATATTTTAATTATTATTAATATTTACATATTTTAATTATTATTATTATTAATATAATAATGATTAAATAGTTGAATTTATTATTTATATTGTTTCATAATTTTTAATTTTTAATAAATTATATGACATTTCATAATTTATAAACAAGGTCTTTTCTTTAACTAGTTATTAATAATTATTGAAAGTTTTATTTTTATATTTTTTAAATATTTATCTATTATTAAAATATACATGCAAATTATATAATAACAAAACATATTTGACAAATTGAATTTTTTCAAATATAATTAGCAATTAAAGTTTTGTCCATAAGGATAATTTATACGGTTCCATCATCATAGTTGCAATAATAGTGGCAAATGGGAAGGACATTGCTTGCTAGACTTGATCAAAATACCGTTATAAGTTGGATGCTATTTCAACTTTGAAAATCAGAGCAAAGAAACTAACAACTATAAAATTTGAGTGCACTAGCGAGAGGAAATAGTTTATTTTTGAGAGGTATTCATGTCCATATTTGTGGTATAAGAGGCTTAGTACCTAGGACTTAGATGATCTTCTATTCTAACTAAGTCAGAAAACTTAAATATCAGTCATGTTTTTTTTTTGTTTTTTTGCTTTATTGAAAAATGATGGCTTAAAATTTGAATGGTCGTTGCAGAGAAGAATGTGGGGTTGATGCCCAAATTTCTGTAAAGGAAGGTTTCTGCATTGGAGAAGCGTGTAGTATTAGTAAATTCAACTGCATTTCTTGAATTAAAACAAGCTAAAATTTCTTGTAAGCTCACAATTTGCCAATTTCTTTTTCTTGGAAGAATTTGACCTTTATCATGTTAGTCTCCGAACTTGCCAAGAAATACAAGTCAGAACTATATAAAATCTTAGGAAATTAGGCATACATGTTTGTAAGGTGATATGATAATCTAGAAGGTTTTTAATCCTAAGTAGATAGAAACATAGAAGAAAATTATAAACATAAATACAATTTCAAATTCCAAAGTTTCACTTGTTTGTCAGAGGTCTTTTGAATGGATCTTTGTAACTCATCTATGAGAGTGCCTATTTCTTGTGGATCATAGAAAGGCTTGCTAGGAGCATCCAAAACAGACACACCCTTCTTAGCAATTTTTTTTTCTCCTCCATGGTAGTTCTCATAAGAGTTACCTTTTGAAAAAGGCGAAATTAAGGTTGAAAAATACCTTCCAAACATTAGAAAAATTCAAAATGAGACACAAGAATTCTTGAAATTAATAGATATTAGGGTCATGTTTATTTAAATCACAATAATCAGACTCCTACCGCTAAAAGCTTTGGGACATTCTTTTTCCCCAAAAAGTCTACTTCAAGAGAAGTTGCAAGATAAAACAAAGGGGCTAAAATAATTGAAAAATATGAGTTACTTTGCTATCACATTGAAAGTGAAGCAACACGATATATTATATTTTTTTGTAAGAGCACTTCAAAAAAGATGGAAGCAAGAGAACAAGAAACATATAAAAAGATGGAAGAAGAAAGTTCATTAAGGAGAGTTAGCTTTTACTTTGATCATTGTGCACATGAAACTTCCAGTGACTGAAATTAGAGCTATTTTTAATGGCTAAGGATGTGAACATAACACATGTTCCATTTTCTGGTTATGGTGTTATGTTCAGTATACTTGTAAGGACTCTAGAGTCAGAATTGTTAAAGCCAAATATGCCATGGCTTGTGGATGTTGTAGTATGTGTACTATTTGATTTCTTTGTATCCTTTATAATAGTTCATTATTATCTTTTTTCTTTATTGATTCATATTCAACTTGCATTTGTGAATAACAACTTATTTTATTCAAGCTTGACATAAGGTTGTAAGTGCTTATGAATAAAGAAATGTGATGCTTAACAAAATTCCATAGATTATGGTCCAATTTGCTTTTTACAAGTTAAGAGAAATGCATAATTATGAAGACAGAGATGTACTGCTTTAAATGTTTATTGGCCATTCTCATTGCGTTCAATAGTGGAAATAGTGTATTCTTTAAAACAATGAGGTGTTGATTAGAACACAAAGCATCACCAAACATTTCAAAAATTATATCTATTGGGTAACATAGTGAATTTGAGCAACTTAGTTTTCTCTAGATTTTGAAAGCAATTATAGTAGCATTGAGCTTAGAGACCACAACGTTGTATTATGATTGAAACAAATGTTTTCCTTTAGGTGGACTTGACAACATATGTAGAGAAGCACGACTTTGTTTTTGATGTAGTCCTAGATGAGCATGCTACAAATGATGATGTGACCTAATGTACCCATGCCATTTTTCTCATTTGGAGTAAAATCATTATATCATGCTTATAAGTATCCTTGATTAGGTCTATCAATAGATTGCTTAACACATTATTTCAACAATTTGTTTATGATATTACATGTCACCATTGACAAATTTCAAGATTACTATTAAGTTATAATATCAACACTGTTTCTAAAACATAGCAAACACAATAAATAAAAATAGGGCTATTCTTGCACATTTTGGCAAGAACTTCACTGCTCTACAACTCTGGTTATTGTTACCTATTTTTCACTACGAGCTCAAATAGGTAGAGTTGAATTGAATTCATCATTTATAGGTATAGAAATTTTCAAATTTTGCTGCTGAAGTATTCATTTTTTATCATAAAGATCAGATTACATCTGAATTACAGTTTTATTGTGCAAGTATTTGAAACAGAAAATTGAGAATTTGCATAATAATGCTTTTTATTCATTTTGTAAAAACACTGAAATCTCGCACAAGCTGCGAGAGTAACTAAATTTGATTATGATAATCAAATGATGAATACAAAATTTAATGAAAACTACACTACTGAAAATAACGTAAGTGCAAAGAAGAGGAGCAATTCATCATTTCCTGTGATGATGAATCACTTTTGTGGATGTCTTCAGTCACCGCGTCTCCAAGCTGCATCAGCCTCCTTTCCTCACTCCATGAACTTGCAAAATTGTAAAGGAATGGCGTTAGAGTTATACTCTAAGCAATGATGAATTACATTCTGCCTTATGCCTACATTACCAATAGGAATGTAATTTGCATCAAATCAAGCATTCATCAGATGAGAGGCTGACAATCAAGAAAAACATAACTAAATGGAAGCTTTCAACTTCTTTTATTTTGCTAACATGTTTGTTTCAATGTGTAGGAACATGTTCATCATGTTCGTGAACATTTTATCAGATATGTGGAGTAAAACGGGCTCCCACAAGGGTTGAGCCCAGCATATCAAGAGGATATCTCTCATTTATTCATGCATGAGAGTCATTGATGTCAATTACAGTCGTAAAATAAGACTGCTATCATGAAAGTAACTCAAAGAAAACTTAAAGTAGCAGCTTTCAAGCCATATCTTGGAGAAGGTTCAATAGAGAAAATCTACATTCTTCCTTTGCTCAATAACATTGAATACAGCTGATAAAGATGCAATCTCAAATCATTCTTGAGTTCTCCTACAATTTTTCTGTTATAGGAGTGTCTTTCACAACAAACAACCCTATGTATTACGTGGTACAAGAGGCATGATTATAAGTTACAAACTGAATACAACTTTTAGCTTTCAGATCATAAAGTCACAGTCCACAGAAGACCAAAATGGAGCTTTATCATCAAGTGAAATGTCTACATAGTTACTAGAAGGGCAGTCTATATGGTTGTATGAGAGAATTTTTTGCAAATCATAATCAAGAGACATCATCAAAAGAATGTGCACCAATAATGCCTTGACCTTTTCAAGCATATGCAGTAAATTTAGAACAACCATTGTTCAAAATAAAAGCAATTTAATATAATGTAAATCTGCATAAGCAATGCTAAGGAGAGGTTGCTATCTACAGAGCATTATGTATGCAGCTCAAGGTATATACTGGATAGTAACAAAATACAGTGAAAGTTAGTTTTCAGCATGCAAAAGCACAAGATACAAGGTGAGTGCATCATGAAGGGTAGTAGATCAGCAAGTGCTGATAACACAAAAAGTTACAAGTCTACAAGACTACAATAAGAGCATTGCTATATGAAAGAATCAGGACAAAACATCATCCAGAGTTTAGAGCTTCACCTTGCATTCAAATTTGCATCTTAATGAGAGGTATGGAGCACCTTTTCACACCAAAAAGGAAAGCAGAGCATTCAAGTTTTAAAATTGTCTTAGAGCTTCTACAGGAGACAAAACTGGAGGAATAGCATGATTGAAACAATTATACATTTAGTAGTTTCCTTCCATTGTTAAAGAAAACTTCTTTGAATGTAGCATATTTTAGATCTTTTGAGTTCACTGTTAAAGGTAAGATGCAACAGATTTTAGATCTTTTGAGTTCACTGTTAAAGGTAAGGTGCAACAGATTTTAGAATCTTACATGGAGATCCAATTCAAGCCTCATTTATGAGCAGCAACTATCACAAATGAACAACACAGCCAAATAGAGGAGGAGGCAGTTGAGGTGACAATGCATATCAAATAGTGGTTGAGATTTTCAAGAGAATGACAGTGCTCACTATATGCATTATACAGTCAAGGAATATAAAAGACAACAACAACATTCATGGTATGAGAGATGGTCACAAAAGTCAAGTGAACAGTAATGAAAGAGATTGTAGTATGGAAAACATACAAATCTTTCATCAAGATAACCTACAAATATCCAGAGCAGAGCAAGTATTCATTCAAATAGAAATTCATGATAACAAATTATCTTAACAGGACAAATTTATGATAGCTGTATGTTATCAAAGGAATACTTCTTTAATGTTCTTCTGGCACATGAATGATAAGTATCGAACTCACAAATTCAGGTAGTCACCATGTCAAGAATGAATAAATATACAACCGTGTCTTCAAGATGGAGTGTTATGTGCATAATACAAATTCTACAATGCAAGGTGTTACACCATTTATCAAAGCAATGTTAAAATAGAGCGGCATATAATGTTAGAAGCCATGGATTTCAGCGTAGACAGAGGTTAAAGATCAGAATGCCTCTTAAAGTTGCTATCTCATGAAATACATTAAAAAACACAAAGAACAAAACCCAAAATGGTTGACAGTAGGGAACCTTTCATTGTGTCTTTTAGCAAAGAAAAGTAGGCCGAATGTATAAAGATTATGCAGAAATGGAAAGTTTTTGTTACCAATCAAACACAAAAAGCACAAAGACAAACTTACCAAGCATATTTTGCATGGTTTCTGCATGAATGCGCCCATATCAAGCTTCCATTGGCAGCCAATTTACATAGAAAATAGGTTACATGATGCTTCAAGTTTGTAGTCTCTTGTTCCTTGGTGGAGATTCGACTCACAGAGGTTAAAGATCAGAATCATCGCATTTTCCAGCAAAACCCTATTTCTCCATAGTGTATGGCGGTGTTGGGTTCTTTTCCAGAAGATGCAAATGAGTATGAGCTTATGTTAGGGTTTGAGAGTTTTCAATAAAGCCTAATTCGAATGGCAGAGTATTTTGACCATTGTTTTAGAAGGAAAATCTTTTGATTTTATTACCACCATGGTATTGACTATCAAAGTCAATTAGCCTAATGATTAAAAGGGTCGTGACTTTGCCTTTTACCTTATTCTTCTATTTTAGACTGATGTTAGATTCACTCTTTTTGCATGAAATTGACAAGTCGGAATTGTATTTAAATATTAATGGTAATGACCACAAATGATTACCTTAATATTTACTTATATTGCGCAAAAGGAAGAACTATCATACATTAAATATTAAAATAATCATTTATGGCTATTTTAATATTTAAATCAAACAATCCTTTTTTTAAAAGAATGCAAAATATAAGCCAAGTATGGTCGACCTAATATGCTTCCTGATGGTGGTCGACTATTGTGAGATTTTAAAATATTGCATGGTGTTCGGCTGATGATTATTTAGTGGAGAATGCATATTCAAATACATGCTAAGTGTGTGTATTATTTATCTTCTATTTGTATTACTCAATGTAAGTGAATTAATTAAATGATGCATTATAAATCATTTAATTAATTCATTATAAATCATTTAATTAATTCATCATCTTAAAATACAAATAAAGAACATTATGTAAAGCTGAGTCACAACTATAGATTCAACTGAAGATTTGTCATGCAAGAATGGACTTTAAGCTATCATGGGCGAATTGATTAAAGCAAGGAGGATTTTTGCATGTTTTGGCTCACATTTAGAGGTTTCCAGTTCAGTTTGCGTTACGGATCAGTTGCATGCTTTATGATTGTGAGTTCAAGATTGAGTTCACTCATTTTTGCATGAGTTTGAACCTTATTTTCAGGGATTTTTGCTTCTGCTTGGTTTTCACCTTGGAATTGTCATTTTATCACTGAAATTGACTTTTAGTTACTTGTTCATGCACTTTGAAGTGCATTCTCATTGTATATATTGAAAAAGTTTATCTTTTTCATGCTAGTTCTTTTTTCCTGCTTACACATACAACAGTGAGGCATTGTAACTCAGCTTTTTATTATTCAAGCATTGTAATAGAGTTTTCAATATAGTTTTTCCTTCTCAATACTTTCTTGAGTTTTATTGTCATGTGAATGATTTGATTTAAACACTATGATTTTATCTCGAATCCTTTGTTTTGTCTCATTGATGCTTTAAGAAACAAGAACATTTCATGTTATAATTCAGGTTGCATGCTGTGTTTAACAAAGATTTCAGTCATTTGTATCTGTGAAAATCTAGTTTTCCTCTTACAAACATTGAAACTTCAAACCTACATGTGAAATATTGGTGAATTTCATGATCTCAATTGAATTGTGGAATAAATTTAGGACTTTATTGCAGCTGATTATAGGTTTAAGATAGTGGTTAGAATCACATAATTTTGGTGCAATCACCTCCTATAGCTTTAGGATTTCGATTCAAGCAAGCTTTCTATCTCTTTTCCAGCCAAGTTAGTTAGTTTTAGGAGGTTTTCATCAGGGAACCAACCCTCTCTAGAGATTGATCCTTAAAATTAGGCAACCCACAGGCTTGAGGATCACTCCATGTTTCAACAGATTGCTTAAATTTAACTATTCAAGTGTTCGGGTGCAATCTGATTGACAACAATTATATTATTCATTCTTTTGTTATGTCTTCACCATTTTTTTGCCTATTTTCACTTTTACTTCATTTTTCAATCTCCTTCCTCCCTACCTTCTCCCACCACTTAACTCTTCTTAAGGTCATTTCTACAATTATATTCTTCATTATCCTCTTCCCATGATGAATTCTTGAGTTAGGGTTAGGGTAAGGTCATTAGAGTTATTTATTCATTGTTTGAGACATTTAACTTTAACCTTTTTTGATCCATTTATTTGTGTTATATCATATTACTATATTATTCATTCTTTTGTTATGTCTTCATCATTTTTTTGCCTATTTTCACTTTTACTTCATTTTCCAATCTCCTCCCTCCATACCCTCTCCCACCACTTAACTCTTCTTAAGGTCATTTCTACAATCATATTCTTCATTATCCCCTTCCTACGATGAATCATTTAGTGTGGTTCGAAATGTCAATTCAAAATAGCATACATAATTTAATCTAGAATTGTTTACTCTATCATTCACAGACTTTGAAATTGCACTTATGTCTATTATGAATCGAATATGATAATTGGATATATATATATATAATTAAAAATAAACAACTTTAATAAATAATCATTCTAATATATAACAATTTTATATTGATAATAAGAGAAGAAACATTGCCAACATGTAATATCTAACTTTTAATGATTTTTAGTATATATTATATTTATTTTATTTATAAAATTTATTTAATATATAATAATTCGTAATATAACATTTATTAAATATGTTATTTATTTAAAAGAGTGATTAAAATTAGGTTTATAGTTATGAATAGTAATACGCTCATAGTTAGAGTTAGTTAGAGTTAGAGATAGGTCTAAGATTAAGATAATGGTTTAAAATTTATTGTTAGGGTTAGAGTTAGGGATAGAATTAGGGTTAGGGATATAATTAGAGTTAGGGTTAGAGTTAGGTCATTAAAACAACTAATTAACAATACTAAAACACTATAAATAACAAAACTTACATTTATTTTTATTCACATTAATAAAACTTAAATTTAATTTTTATCAAATCTAAAATACAATAATTACAATACTATTAAGGCAACTACTAGTCACTACATGACACTTGTTTTTATTTTATTATTACTAAAATTAACAACACTTATATTTATTTTTTATTAAATCTAAAATACTAACCAGTACGACAAAAATTCTAACAATATTAGTGTGATCACATCGGTTCGAGGGGATTATGCATTATTCTCCAAACTAAAATCGGAAAACTAATGTTTGGACGATCAAATCTGGTGATGAAGACCCCTAAATTTAATGAGGTAGAGGACGAAACTCCTTTTCCAATTCATACAATCTCATACAGAGGTTGTAACAGAGCTCTCAAGATCACATATCTTTAGTTGTATCGAGTTTTTCTGGCATTGCTACTGTCAGGGCCCTCATGGGTTCTAGTATGGTATTTTCAGCTTGCTGTGCAGTTGTTATTCCTAACCTTGGTGAATATTGTTATATTTCTAGTTATTGTTGCTGCCATAGTAGTGTTTAATATGTATTATAGTTCCATCGATGTATGAAATACTGTGCAACCTATTTTGCCTCTTCATGGGCCTGATTTGTAACTTGGTTTGGGGATAGCTAGAAATCTGTTGAAATATATAGTGTGCAAGCGAATGAGGAGGCTGATGATACAATTCACATGTTCTTCTCTGTCCTTGGTGTCCTACTTCATGTTACTTAGTCTCTTTACTATAAGAAGGTGTGTATTGTAGGCCAATTGTGTGTGCTTCCACGGGAATACAAACTTAAAACAAAAACCTTTCCTTCAAGCCATTGTAGATATAACCTCTTATGTCTAATTTGAATGTAACAAAATATTTTTTTAATATGCTCTGAATTCAATGGTGAACTCAAATTTGTTCCATCAAGTTCTAAAATATTAATGTAATACAAAACCACAAAAAAACCCCCTAAATTCTAGTATTTCTATCAAGTTTTTATGATTATCCAGGTTATCATTTGATGAAAGAGAATAACATACTCAACTTTTCAAGATAATACAAGATTTGCAACCTAGATCTTCCAAAAGGTTAATAAGAAGCAATCACACAAACTCTAATACTATGTCAGATTTGGATATGGAGACAGCTAACCAAGATCAACAAGATTCAATGAAAGCACAAAGGTACCCAACATGAGAATAATTCTATTATATCAAAGGATGCAAATATAAAAATGAGATTTGTGATTATTTACAAAAGTACATGAGGTGGTATCTATAAGATGCACCACCAAGAGATGCGAATGTACAACCAATGTGGGATAAATGGGATGTACTCACATTTGTGTAGTATAACTCCACCAAACAAGGAAAGTACATGTCACATGTGCAAATTCAACGTACCTAAGTAGATACTTGCCTAAGCAACCTTATCCTATACTAGATGCAAACCAGCAATAAAATAATTAACTAAATTCAAGAAAATAAATATGCACCAACATAATTAACATTCATTTTTCAATATGGTAGGTAGAGGTATAAGGCTGTGCAAAATTTGTGTGTGTTGGTTTGGTTAATTGGGTTTATTAATATGAGAATAACATTCTTATCAAACATCACAAAATTTGTATGTAACAATTCATTATTCTTTTCATAGTGTGTGTTGCTCCCACGTTCTAGGCATGTTATCTATGATGACCAAAAATAAATTTAGTGCTCTTGAAATAGTGGAAAAGTAGTTTTGGGTGGCCATGGACAAGATTTGTGGTGATAATGCATGATATAAGGTGAATGTTTCTTTTGAACAAAATTTGTACTCATTAAATTATTGAGATATCTATTAAGTGACTTCACATTATATATATTAAGGTAAATCTTTTAAGGAAGCTAAGGTAGCAAAATGACTTCCTACACTAATCTTGAGAGGGGGATAATTCAAAACTTTATAGATCTTTACAACAATTACAAAAACTTAAACAAAAATAAACATAAATATCATGCATACCACAACACAGTGATTTACATGAGGAAAACCCTTTCAGGAGAAAAACCACACATTCCAAAAGCCACCCAATATATTATTCAGAAATCACGAAGATTACAATATACTTGCAAAGCAAGCTTCTCACATGAGTATCACCAACCAGAGATCCAAAGGCAACATGATTGCTATCAAACTCTCAAAATACATCACAATACTCAACCGTAATACAATGCCCTCATAAAATAAGGTTTCCTTCTAGGGAAAGACAAGCCAACAAAATATCTATCATTAGATCTGAGACCTAATGATGAATGATCCAACTTTAGAATAATAAAATATACATAAAATGTGGCTTTCGGTGGCGCTGCCCCTGAACCCTCATTGAGGCGCACAACTCTTAGATCCCCTGTTGAGGGGATGAGTCCCCCGGACCCCACAGGGAGTACCCCCTTGCACCCCCCACACTCACCTATCAACAATAAACCTTTTGTAATTGCAAGGTTGAGACACATTTTCCCAAAAAATCTCCCACTTGTTGAACACCTTGCAAGAGCAACGAGGGGGAGTATAAATATTGTCTCTTAATTGCTAGGGGCCGAAAGGCCCATATAATTTGAACACCATTTGAGCTTCTCTATGATCACAAGCTTGGTTAAAGAATCAACAACATTCATCAAAGTCTCTAGCTTAACCAACTTCACCCTGCCATCTTCAGCCATATCTCTAAAGCAAAATAATATTGTACATCAATGTGCTTGGTCCTAGCATAAAATTTTGGGTTCTTAGTGAGAAAAATCATAGTCTGACTATCACAATAAACTTTCATTGCACCTTGTTTTATTCCAATATCAAAAAAAGGAAGTTCTATAAAATTGGTGGCAAAAGGATCTTGGACTAATGGTGACATGTATAGTCTAAGGGATGTCAATGGGAGAAGTATAGGACAAACAAGTGAATGTTGGATTTGGCATAGGAGAATGGGACACATCAAATTTGATGATCTTGTGAAGATCAACTCATTACATGCAGTAAGAGACATGCCTAAGATAATAAAGCCTGCAAGTACTGTGTACAAGGAATGTCCATTTGGAAATCAAACAAGGATAAGTTTTAAGTCTAAAGAGTATTCTTCATCTAGACCATTGGAGTTGATTCATATTGATTTGTGCTGACCTACCATGACAAAAAGTCTAAAAGAGAAAGGCATTTCATGCTTTTTATTGATTATTTCTCTAGGATGACATGGTTACTTTCTTGAAAGATAAATTTGATGCTTTTAGTAGATTCAATGTTTTCAAATCAATGGTTGAGAATGAAATGAATACTAAAATCAAGTGCTTAAGGTCTGATAGAGGAGGCAAGTTCACATAAAATAAGTTTAATGATTTTTGTGAAAAATATGGAATAAAAAGGAATCTATCTGGTGCTAGAACTCCTCAGCAAAATGAGGTAGTGGAAAGAAATAATAAGATTGTTTAAGAGATGGCAAGGACTATGTTGTTGGAAGAAAATCTACCTGATGTGTATTGGAGAGACGTAGTTCATACTACAGTCTATATACTCAACAAAGTATTGTTAAGACTGAACAACACTATGACCTCATATGAGTTGTGGTCTAGAAGATCGACAACTATCAAATATTTTAGTCTTTAGAAGAAAATGCTACATCAAAAGAGATGAAGATGCTTTGGGGAAGTTTGATTTAAGAGTTGATGAAGGTATTGTTGCCCAATTTTCACCTACGGGCTCAATCAGGCAGATTAATCATGTGACAGATGTTCGAGAAGGCCAAATGGAACATTCACAACAAGGGAAAAATCATGCATCTGCTGCTAAGTCACAGGGAGGTCTATTGGAAGCCATCCCTCTCTCTGATTTGGCATAAAGCTCCTGAGGAAGAAAGTCGCTGAGACCAGCAAAATATCTTGCCAACTAGCAGTGCATTCTATGTGGTTGAATAAACCAATCGCCAAGACATTCGGGTTGCCATAAGTCTTTTGAATCTCTCCGCTTGGGATGTCTCGCCGACAGTAGCTCACAAAGTTGGCACCAGGGGGTTTCACTGTCGGCATAAGGTTTTGCCTTCGAAGTGAAGTATCGACAACCAAGAAGGGGTCTCCTTGAACTGAAGAGATCTCGGGCAGAATGGAGGAGTTCGCTATGAGGTCCTGACGACCTAGGAAGTCACACCGAAGAAGGATGTCATTAGGTGAGGTTTCGCTAAAGCTAGGTGGTATCGGGGTGACGTCTTACCAATGAGGGAGAGTCTCACCGAAGCGAATGGAGCTCTCGACATAAAGTTTTTCCTTCGGCGAGATGTCTTTCCGAAAGGATGAGGTCTCACCGATAATAGAAGGTCTCCCCGACATAGATGACATCAATGTAGCATCCGGTTGTCAGAGTGAAGTCTTGCCGACTCATGGTGGTTTCACCGAAATGGAGTGCCTTCGGTGTGTTGGGTGAAAATTATGTAATCATCTTTTCGATAGATTACACAACTTGGACTTCAGCCACAGCTATGTGATGTGAATCTCTCCTCTCGGAAAGGGGAGGCGCCCTTCTTACTGCTAACAGAAGCGATAGTAAAACAAACAAGTAATTACAAAATGTACACAAAATTCACGGAGTGGGGGGGTGTGTTACATTCATCCTTCTCTCTTTTTTCAGAGAAGATGTTTACAATGCTTCACCGTTGGAAGTTCAGAATTCTTAATAACCTAAAACTAACAACTAGCAGTAATACCAATAGCTCTATCTCGTCAAAGCGAAGCGTAGAGATACCAGAAGTGATTAATAACAAACAAATAAAGTAAAAAGGGAAAGCTCACGAAGGCACAAAGTCGTTCCGTAGCTTTATCAGTGTTGATTAGACGACCGTTTGGAAGCACAAAGTCTTCTTAGACGCAACAATTCTTCGAACAACATGAACGATTACAAGCACAAAGTCTTGTAGATCATCCAACAAAAGTGTCAAAAGTATGAATAATTACAAGCACAAAGTCTTGTAGATCACTCAACTAGAACATGCAAGAGCATGAATGATTACAAGCACAAAGTCTTGTAGATCATTCAACCAATGATAAACAGAAATAACAATGCAATCTAAATAATAGATGTAACAAAAAGTTTACATAAACTACTTAGAGTCTTTCAGATTCTTCGAACTAATCACTACCAAATAAGATTAACTCACAAAAGTATCAAATCCAACGCAAAGTTTGGCTTGCAATCCTTTTCTTTATTAATCGAATCTCATTCACAAAGCATGAACGCAAAGTTTCACAAATTTGCTTACAAAAGGGCAGCACTTCGTTGCAAAAGGCTAAAAGATAATTTACAATGAAAATCCCTCACATTATATAGAAAGAGGGATGAGCAAAAGAAGGAAAGAGATTGAGAAAATCAGGGAAAGTTAGGTGAGCGATTTTAGGAGATCTCACCTAACTTTGACCAAAATCAAGGTGTAATTTGTTTTCAAAATATTACATCTTTGATCTTGGTGTAATTACAATTTACAAAAAGACATTCGAAAATGTCTAGAAATATTTACAAGATGCATAAAGGGATGCACCGGAAATGTCTAACACTGGAGAACATGAAGATTCTTCATGTTTCTTTGCTTGGGCGCGGAGTCTTCATACTTCTTCCTGGTCTCCTGCATGAACTTTTTATTTGGAAGAACCAAGATCAAAGGACATCACCTTCGGGATCACTTGACGAGATCTGGAGAGAAACTGCAAGGATGGTGAATCAACAAGCATTAGCAGAAAAAGTAGCATTGGGAAGCATGAAATGAGCAACGATGATGGGAAAGCGTGGAGCGGATGACAAGGCACGCAAAATGATGCATGAAGTGGAAAAAACAAGGTTTGGAGCAAAACTGGGAAAAATGGAAGTGTTTTAAGAAAAAAAACTGGGAAAAGTGTAAGGGTGCTAAAATTCAGCACCATTGCACAAAAAATGACTAAGTTTGGAAAAAGATTGTGAAAAGTGTAAGGGCGCTAAAATTCAGCGCCCTTACATTTTTGGACATTTCAGTCTTTGATGCAGGGGCGCTAAAAAATGGTGCTCCTGCATTTCTCAGAGTTAGAATTTATTTCAACATGTTCAACATGTCAGGGCGCTAAATTTTAGCGCTTCTGCATCTGAGACATGATTTTGGAAAACGGATGTAATGGTGAATGAAAACGGCGCTCGGGGTTTGCAAAGTGTTTGTCTGCATAGAGTTGCAATTGAAATTGGAGAATAAAGAGAAAGCAAGGGTAACAACTTACAAAGATGAAACGCGAAAAACGCTGGAGAGGGATGTCGAAAAACTCAAAAAACGTATTTGCAGTTTGAAGAAAACTCGCCCAGCATGAAGAGAGGAAGAACTAAAATCATAAACAATGAAAATGGCGAACTAAAACACTTTTAAGTGAAAGAGAAAATCGAAAACCTAACTCAAGTCGAGCAATAAATTTAGGCACGAAAAGTGGCACGATTGACGAAAAACGCGAAAAATCATGAAGAAACGTGCCAGGGCCAAAAAAGTTTAAGTGTCAGGAAAAAGTGTAATGGCGCTAAAATTTAGAGCTATTACATTTTGGAAAAAGTTCACTTTCATGTAGAGGCGCTAAATTTTAGCGCCCTTGCACTTTTCAGACTTAGCCAAATTTTGGCCTTCAGAGCAGGAGCACACTTTTTCAGTGCCACTGCATTTTTCGCAATTCGCTAAGTACGAACAGTGAGACTTCGCGAAGGAGCTCGTTTCGAAGGTCTTCGCGAGGCGAACATGGGGGAATGCTCGAATTGACTATTCGAGACTTTGGAACGCATTTTGAGGTGGCTTGAAAATCACTTCGTTATGTGTACTTGAACTTCACGAATCCTAGGAAACATACAAGTTTCGTAGGGGGGTTATCCGTGGAACGAGCGTTGCTAGATTCCGTGATAACACAGGCTCCTGTTGGGGATCTTCCTTCAACTGTTCTTTGAAACGAATGAAGGGAGAAGAACTCCAGAATTCAAGTGCCTTTATCCATTGGGCTTGGAGTCAGGTGACAATGACGAAAAACAAATTTACAAAAACAAGACGCAAACTTATGCAAATGCACTTATTGAAAAGGGAAAAACCTACCTAATTAAAACTAGCCATTAATGAGACCTTCTCAAATGAAACCATTCACAGGTTCAACAAAATAGTTGCCTTTCTTTAGCAGCTTGCAAGGCCTTCCATGATCATTAGCAGCTACATGTAGATGAGGTTGAAGCATTGCTTCATGAAAGAGATGAACAGGTTTAGCTACCTTTGAAAATATTATGGATATACCGCTGCTCCAAAATAAATCATTGAATCTAGGCTGCTCCTGTGCATCTACAAATATATCTTTAACTGCATCCTCAAGTTTATCTTCACGCTCAGGTGCAAGTGGAACCTCTGTCTTCCCATTGGCCTCCAACCAAGCAAGATGTCTTATGGGACATTCCCTTGATCGATCAAAGATTGAATGCTTCTTACCAGTTGCTACCTCAACAACTGATTCATCAACCATGGAAACCTCATGCTGATTGGGATGATCTCCTTCATGTGACTCAAATGAAGATATGACTGCACTACATACCTCAATATGATGTTCACCATCTTTGGACTTGGAAAAATCTGAATAATTTATAAGAAGGTCCTCATCATGCCTTGGGGAAGTTCTTTTATGCAACATCTGTTCAAGTTCATGATCTTGAAACACATATGCATTCTTTTCAACTTGACTGAGACCTTCATGCATGTCCATCTTTTGAGATCTCAAGACAAGATCGTCTTCATTTACTTGAATTTCAGCAAAATGACTTTCATCATCCTGCTTTTCATCAATGGCTTTCTGAGACTGCATAAACCAGAAATGGGAGTCGCCAGCTATGTATGCTTCCTTTTCCTGGAAGAGAATAGCGAGATCACTTGGATCGGAGTTAGGATGTTTCACTGCTCCTTTTACTAATGGTACCTCGAGAGCAAGCCTCTTTGGAGGTGAAGATAACTTGTGTTGATTACCAACAACAAAATTATGAGCAACATTTGAAATTGACCTCCTTGGTACGTCCTTGCAAGGCACAGAAAACGTGCCTTGAGCTAACTGCTTTTTGAGGTCAAATAGCTCATTTTCCAACCTTTGCACCATAGGATCCCTCCTTGTGATGGAAGAAAATAACTCCAAAGAAGAGCTTTCTTCAGATTCATCTGAGTCAATTTTTATTTGCCCAGCAAGAATGAGATCATCTTCAATTTTTGTCGCCAAGGTCTGCACAACTGCAAGAGTAGCTGGGGGTGCTCTTCTCAATAGGAAACCAACCTCGGGCACTTGAGCATTTACAAAGAAACATTTCAAATTCTCAGCTGTAGGTTGAGCAACAGTTGGAATTCTTCGTGTCAACTTGTTGAAGTGAGCAATGAACTCGCGCATGGGCATGTGAGATTCCTTCTTCAACTGGGTGCGCTGAGCCAACAAAGCATGAGCATCTTCAGGAGGCTTGAACCTTCCTTCAAACTTGGCTATGAGAGTTGCCCAGTTTGTGATGGTACTTGGTGCCAAATGATAAAACCAATCTGCAGCAACGCCTTGGAGAGTCTCCACAAACAGCCTTACAGATACATCTTCGTATTCAACACCATGAACTCCACAAGCGATGTAGAAAGCAGCAACGTGCTCGTCAGGATGTTGTCCATCACCAAAAAACTTGGGAAAGTTCTTTTGTGAGCCTTCAGGAAGAGCATGTAGGGGTAGAGCTAGACTCAACGGACCAAAAGCATTTCCCCAAGGACCTTGAGCAGCCATTTACATGTCCTTGGTGAAATCTTGAAAAACTTACAAGAAAATAAATTACAATAGAAAAGGATACAGGTATACTTCAAACGAAAGCATGAGGCTTTAGAATGCGTATCGTGTCCCCAGCGGAGTCACCAAAAAACTGTTGGGTGAAAATTATGTAATCAGCTTTTCGATAGATTACACAACTTGGACTTCAGCCACAGCTATGTGAGATGTGAATCTCTCCTCTCGGAAAGGGGAGGCGCCCTTCTTACTGCTAACAGAAGCGATAGTAAAAAAAACAAGTAATTACAAAATGTACACAAAATTCATGGAGTGGGGGGGATGTGTTACATTCATCCTTCTCTCTTTTTTCAAAGAAGATGTTTACAATGCTTCACCGTTGGAAGTTCAGAATTCTTAATAACCTAAAACTAACAACTAGCAGTAATACCAATAGCTCTATCTCGTCAAAGCGAAGCGTAGAGATACCAGAAGTGATTAATAACAAACAAATAAAGTAAAAAGGGAAAGCTCACGAAGGCACAAAGTCGTTCCGTAGCTTTATCAGTGTTGGATCTGCGTAGACGGACCGTTTGCTACGTTAGAAGCACAAAGTCTTCTTAGACGCAACAATTCTTCGAACAACATGAACGATTACAAGCACAAAGTCTTGTAGATCATCCAACAAAAGTGTCAAAGAGTATGAATAATTACAAGCACAAAGTCTTGTAGATCACTCAACTAGAACATGCAAGAGCATGAATGATTACAAGCACAAAGTCTTGTAGATCATTCAACCAATGATAAACAGAAATAACAATGCAATCTAAATAATAGATGTAACAAAAAGTTTACATAAACTACTTAGAGTCTTTCAGATTCTTCGAACTAATCACTACCAAATAAGATTAACTCACAAAAGTATCAAATCCAACGCAAAGTTTGGCTTGCAATCCTTTTCTTTATTAATCGAATCTCATTCACAAAGCATGAATGCAAAGTTTCACAAATTTGCTTACAAAAGGGCAGCACTTCGTTGCAAAAGGCTAAAAGATAATTTACAATGAAAATCCCTCACATTATATAGAAAGAGGGATGAGCAAAAGAAGGAAAGAGATTGAGAAAATCAGGGAAAGTTAGGTGAGCGATTTTAGGAGATCTCACCTAACTTTGACCAAAATTAAGGTGTAATTTGTTTTCAAAATATTACATCTTTGATCTTGGTGTAATTACAATTTACAAAAAGACATTCGAAAATGTCGAGAAATATTTACAAGATGCATAAAGGGATGCACCGGAAATGTCTAACACTAGAGAACATGAAGCTTCTTCATGTTTCTTTGCTTGGGTGCAGAGTCTTCATACTTCTTCCTGGTCTCCTGCATGAACTTTTTATTTGGAAGAACCAAGATCAAAGGACATCACCTTCGGGATCACTTGACGAGATCTGGAGAGAAACTGCAAGGATGGTGAATCAACAAGCATTAGCAGAAAAAGTAGCATTGGGAAGCGTGAAATGAGCAACGATGATGGGAAAGTGTGGAGCGGATGACAAGGCACACAAAATGATGCATGAAGTGGAAAAAACAAGGTTTGGAGCAAAACTGGGAAAAATGGAAGTGTTTTAAGAAAAAAAACTGGGAAAAGTGTAAGGGTGCTAAAATTCAGCACCATTGCACAAAAAATGACTAAGTTTGGAAAAAGATTGTGAAAAGTGTAAGGGCGCTAAAATTCAGCGCCCTTACATTTTTGGACATTTCAGTCTTTGATGCAGGGGCACTAAAAAATGGCGCTCCTGCATTTCTCAGAGTTAGAATTTATTTCAACATGTTCAACATGTCAGGGCGCTAAATTTTAGCGCTTTTGCATTTGAGACATGATTTTGGAAAACGGATGTAATGGTGAATGAAAACGGCGCTCGGGGTTTGCAAAGTGTTTGTCTGCATAGAGTTGCAATCGAAAATGGAGAATAAAGAGAAAGCAAGGGTAACAACTTACAAAGATGAAACACAAAAAACGCTGGAGAGGGATGT
Organism: Sequoia sempervirens; assembly: GCA_007258455.2. Lineage (NCBI taxonomy): Eukaryota > Viridiplantae > Streptophyta > Pinopsida > Cupressales > Cupressaceae > Sequoia > Sequoia sempervirens. The sequence goes on along the minus strand of VDFB02058242.1, from coordinate 133,973,656 downwards.
CGAAAAACTCAAAAAACGTATTTGCAGTTTGAAGAAAACTCGCCCAGCATGAAGAGAGGAAGAACTAAAATCATAAACAATGAAAATGGCGAACTAAAACACTTTTAAGTGAAAGAAAAAATCGAAAACCTAACTCAAGTCGAGCAATAAATTTAGGCACGAAAAGTGGCACGATTGACGAAAAATGCGAAAAATCATGAAGAAACGTGCCAGGGCCAAAAAAGTTTAAGTGTCAGGAAAAAGTGTAATGGTGCTAAAATTTAGAGCTATTACATTTTGGAAAAATTTCACTTTCATGTAGAGGAGCTAAATTTTAGCGCCCTTGCACTTTTCAGACTTAGCCAAATTTTGGCCTTCAGAGCAGGAGCGCACTTTTTCAGTGCCACTGCATTTTTCGCAATTCGATAAGTACGAACAGTGAGACTTCGCGAAGGAGCTCATTTCGAAGGTCTTCACGAGGCGAACATGGGGGAATGCTCAAATTGACTATTTGAGACTTTGGAACACATTTTGAGGTGGCTTGAAAATCACTTCATTATGTGTACTTGAACTTCACGAATCCTAGGAAACAGACAAGTTTCGTAGGGGGGTTATCCATGGAACGAGCGCTGCTAGATTCCGTGATAACACGGTGTAATGTGGTAGCTTCAGAAAAAGGTCTCGTTGATAAGATAAGATCTCCCCGATAGCATAAAGTCTCGGTGAGAGGGATTGATATCAGCGTAATATCTCGCCGAAGACCCGTGGTCTCACCATAGAAAAAGGAGCTTGGGGAAAGGTCCTGGCGACTAACAAAGGTCTCGGCGAAGAGAGATGTCAACAGGGGAAAAGGAGGGACTTCGCTGTAACATCCCAATGGCTGGTATGATGTCTCCCTGACAGGAAAGATTGGTGCCTTCGGTATGAGTTGGTGGTCTTGGTGTGAGGTCTCACCGACCAAATAAAGTCTCCCCGACTGAGTTAGAGGGAGCTCGATAGGAGTTTTCGCCGAAGCAAGGTGGCTTCAGCGAGAGGCCATGTCGGTAGAGGAAATTCTTGCTAACATAAAGGAGCTCGTCGAATGATTTAGGGCTCGCCAATATGTCTTGCCGACAAGGAGAAGTCTTACCGAAATAAGGTATGAGCCTAGAGAGTTTTTGCATTCGGCGAAAGGTCTCGGCGAAGGAAGCTTGTCTCCCTGAAATGAAATGAGATCGCCAAAATATAATGGGTTTAGGAAGAAGTCCCACTGACAGAAGGCGGGTCACAGTGAAGGAAGGTGGTTTCGGCAAGAGGTTTCACCGACAGGGTGGACTCTTGCCGAAACGGAACGAGCTTGGGGTGGGTGGTCTACTTTCGCCATAGGGTCTCGACGAGGAGGAAGAGTCTTGTTGGAGTTAACAACCCAGGATCTTCAATCTGCAACACCAAAGAACCTCCACAAGAGATAGAGAGAAGCAACAATGGAAGATTCTATTCCACCAAACAAGGATTGCAGTATGATACAATATGATCAATGCAATACAATACAATGCTATATAATACATTACCAATATAGAGATGCCTTGCTTATAAAGGCAAGGATGAGAGATAGGATAAGACAAGATCATGACAAGTGTCTTAATCCTATCACATGAGACAACTAACTCATAACTACCTAGGAAAGTGGAAATTCTAGATAAGACAACTAATACTTATCTAGATATGACAACTAATATCCTAAGTAAACTTAACATGTGAATTAAGTCCCCTAAGTCCCTAGTAAAGGAATAAACTAGGTACAAGACTTATTCACACCAACACCCCCCCTTAAGTGCAACTTAGGGAGGTACAAACCAATGCAAAAGATGGGTCCCGACAACTAGGCTTGATGAGGTACACACGTACAAAACAAAAAACTCTCACAAGCGGAGAAAAGGAGAAAAACCCTGTGGGAGAAAACTACTCTCCAAAAAAAGAGAAAGAAACAAAGAAAACTAATGAAGTAAGGAGGACTCCTCAAGACCCCCCAAGGACAATTTTCTTCACCCCAAGCATCGATCGCAACTGAAGATAACGAGGCGATGCCAAAGGTTTAGTGAAGATGTCTGCAACCTGTTGATCTGTAGGAAAATACTCTAAGCTAAGAACACCATCCTGGATGAGCTGCCTGATGAAGTGCATGTGGATCTCAATATGCTTAGTCCGCTGATGCTCCACTGGGTTGTGAGAGATATGAATGGCACTCTGATTGTCACACCAAAGAGTAGTGGGCTGAGTGGAAGGGAATCCAAACTCAGTCATCAACTGACGAAGCCACAAAACCTCCTGACTAGCCAACACGGCACCTCAATACTCAGCCTATGTCAATGATAATGCAATAGCAGTCTGCTTCTTGCATGACCATGCAATCAGACCAGAACCAAGGCAAAATACAAAGCTAGAAGTAGACTTCCGATCATTGACATCACCAACCCAATCTGAGTCATTGAAGCCCACAATTTGAGATGCACCTAAAGTTTAGTGAATGCCAAAATGAGTAGTGCCCTGAATGTATCTCAAGATATGCTTGGCGGCCTTCCAATGACTCTCATGAGGCTCCTGTGAGAAGCGAGAGACAAGTCCAACCACAAAGGAAATATCAGGACAACTATGTTTCAAGTACAAAAGACTGCCAACCAACTGCCGATACAAGGTAGGATCAATTGTAGGAGTAGTGCAACTGGAAGATAGTACAACACCTGACTGGAATGGAGTAGGGGCAAGCTTGCAATCATCCATGCCAAATCTCTGAAGCAAATCAAGAGCATAATTATGCTGGAAAATGAAGATCCCCTCAAAAGTATGATGAACTTGAAGACCAAGGAAGTAATGCAAAAGACCAAGGTCAGTCATATCAAATCACTCCATCAATGCTCGCTGTGTACTCTGAATCATGGAAGTAGAACTCCCTGTGAGAATCAAATCATCCACATAGAGCACAAGTATAAGTAGATCCTCTCCATGTCTTTGTGTATAAACTGTGGGATCGGAATGGCAGCGAGTGTAGCCCGAAGCAAGCAAGAAACTATCCATCTTCTCATACCAAGCCCAAGGGGCTTGTTTGAGACCATACAATGAATGTTGAAGCCTGCAAACAAGTGAAGAGTCCTCCACAAAACCTGGTGGTTGCTCCATATAGATCTCCTCATGAAGATCCCCATGCAAGAAAGCACTCTTCACATCCATCTGATATACTAACCATCCCTGTGATGCAGCTATAGCAAGGACAAGGCGAATAGAATCCATCTTGGCAACAGGAGCAAAGTCTCAGAATAGTCAATTCTTTCAACCTGAGAAAACCCCTTTGCAACAAGACGAGCCTTGTACTTGTCAATGGAACCATCTGCTGCATACTTGGTATGATACACCCACTTGTATCAAACCAACTTTCTTCCCTTAGGAAGAGGCACAAGATCCCAAGTATGATTCTTCATCAAAGAAGAATACTCATCATCCATAGCACTATCCCACTCTGGAATACCCGAAGCATCTGAAAACTTCTAAGGATCACCTGAAACTGCTTGACTCAAAAGACTAATTCCAGAAGTCTGAGAACGAGTGCGGCGAGTGTCTGTGGGATCACCAACAAGAGGACCAGCCTCCTCAAGAGTGACTCGAGCTCATCATGGCCTAGTGGATGAATGAGGAGGAGGTTCATCAAGACCATCATCAAAATCTTCTTCAAGTAGCAAAGTATCATCAATTGAAGAAGATTGAGTAGGTTGTGATGAAGAAGGAGTCGAAGGAGGATCTAACTGAGTGAAGGTCTCAGTAAACTAAACATCACATCAGAAATGAACCTCTCATGTTTCAAGATCAAACAATCTATATGCCTTCACATCCTCACAATAGCCAACAAAGATGTACTGCTGACTCTTCTCCATGGATTTACGCTGACCATTCGGAATGAATTCCCAAGCCTCACTACCGAATACTCTGAAGAAGGATACACTAGGCTTGTGATGAGACCAAGCCTCCTCAGGGGTCATATTCTGCACTACCTTGTGGGGCATATAGTTCTGAATATAGTTGGCACAATTGACAGCTTTGGCACAAAAGGCGGGAGCCATGGACCTAGACTGAATCATACAATTGGCCATTTCCCTGAGAGTCCTGTTCTTTCTCTCTACCACACCATTCTGCTGAGGAGTGTAAGGAACTGTGTGCTGATGAAGAATACCATGCTCACTGCAAAAATCCTGAAATGCCTGATTGACATACTCCCCCCCATTATCTGTGTGTATCTGTCGAAGAGAAAAACTTGACTGCTTCTCCACAAATGTTTTGAAGGTCTTGAAGTTGGTGAGGACTTCACTCTTGAGCTTCAGAAAATAGACCCATGTCCAGTAGGAAAAATCATCAATGAATGCTAGCACATACTTAGCCCCTAAAAAAGGAGTTGGGAATGCCATGAGATCACTATGGACCAACTCAAGGGGTGTGGTTGCACATGTAGCTTGACCCTTAGGAAAAGAATCTTGATGTTGCTTGCCAAGAACACATCCTTGACAAACACCATCTGTGCAAGTGATCTTTGGAAGACCAACCACTAAGTTATGTGCTTGCATTTGCTGAAGATATTTGTAGTTCAAGTGCCCAAATCTCTCATGCCAAAGCTTGCTCATTAAATCAGCCTAAGCAACAAAACATGAACCCGATGAAGACTCAAATCCATCAAATCGATACAAATGATTCTCATGATCAACTATCCCTATAGCAACAACCTTCTCATGATCCTGCAACTATCTAATAGTCACATTCTGTGGAGTAAACTCAACTGACTTCCCATCTCTAGAATGACAAATCTGATATATGGAAAGTAGATTCGCTGAAATATCAGGAACAAGTAGAACATCCTCAATGCACCCATCTAGCATATGAACGGAGCTTGTCCCCAAAATTGGAATCTGTGAAGAGTTCCCAACTGTAATCTGAGAAGTAGAAGTATGAACTATGGAATCAAGAAGATCACGTGAATTGGTCATGTGATGTGAAGCACCAGAATCAAGAATCCAACTATCTGAAGGTGAATGCATAGCTCATGCTGAAAGAGCTTGCCCTTTGCCCATGGAAGAAGGCTTAGCCACTGAAATATTGTGCTTCTTCATAGCTTCCTCCAAGGCCTCTAATCTCTTAAAGCAATGAGATGCATCATGCCTAGTTTTTCCACAAAATGAACAAGGATCTCCCTTCTTTTTCTTGGAGTTGGAAGAAGAATCTCCAGAGGTAGAAGAAGGAGATTGAGTGGACTTCTGATTGTTCTTCGGCTTCGGTTTGGAGGGATTCTCACTACCAGAAGATGATTCTGCTTTGGGCTTCTTCTTGTTCTTTCCTTTACCCTTGGATGATTGAGCCATTAGAGCATGATTCTTAGAATTAGGTAAGGCATCCAATTGAATTAACTTGGCCTCCTCCCTAGTACGACGCTCACAAAACAACTCAAATGTAGGCATTTTGTAATCTTTCCCTATTGCATCCATAGTTGAACAAAAAGTAGAAGAAAACACTTGATAAGGGCCCTTTAACTTGGATAGAATCAAGAAGATACATTCATCACTAGATACATCATGTCCACATCCTTTCAACTGTGAAAAAATCATCTTGAATTGTGTAAGGAAATCCTGAATTGAAGGAAATGCATTTGGAGAGAGGGATTGTAGTTTTGCTTGAAGTTGCAAGGTTCTGAAATGATTTGTTTAACCATACAATTCTTCAAGTTTATCCCAAACATTCTTAGGTGTTTTGCACTCTAAAATATGAAACAACAAATTATCAGATACATGTAAGCCAATGAGCCCTTTTGCTTCATCCATTTTACATCTATGGACAAAATTTTCATAATCCCTTGTAAATTCAGGTTGTTCTACATCTAACATTGGCCATAGACCCTTAGATTGTAACAATTGAGTCATTTTTAGCTTCTATGTATGATAATTGTGTGGAGTGAGTGGGTCAATTTGTCTTAGATCCGCCATGAACACCAAAAGAAAGAAGACAATGTGGCACTTAAATTGTGCCTTTCACCCCCCAGAATGTATTAAAACTCAATTTGCAACCCCCCCAGCAAATTACAATGAACAAATTTTGCAATTTTTACAAGTGACAAGCTCAAATCAACCGTTTATATCACACGGTGATTTTTACAATTTTTAGAAAAAATAGCTTGCAAAATCTGAAAACTGAGGTTACAAACAGATTCCTTGCAATTTTCTGATCAATTTCAAAAAAATTTTTGCCAAATTTCAACTTCGTTTGCAAAAGTTACATCAAGAACAAGCAATAAATGTACTTGTACCTTCAAGCTGAAAAAGCTGGCAAAAATGTCAAAATCTGGAAAAATCACATGCACCACTACGAATTTCGTCGAACTAGCTTTCCGACGATATCTCGTTTTCGAAAAACTGACTTCGTGGCGAAAAGTTATGCAAAATTGAAAAAAAGGCCTATTTTAGGCACTTTGAATGCTAAACAGGAGCAAAATTTAAGCCCTCGGGGTAGCCGGCGGTCCTGCACGTGACCGTGCACTGGCTGCTGCAGAAAAAATCTGTCGGTTTCTAGTAACCACTAGCGGCTACCAATTCTGGTCACATGTAGGCGGCTATCTTTTGATGGTCTTCGTGGTGGTTGCCGGCTACGGCGGTTACCCTGGGTTCGACGGCTACTGGTGGCAGTCGGCGGTGGATGTTGGCACTGGCGGGGAGCTCCAGATGGCTAGCGATGGCGGTGACTATAGCCGCTGATAGCTCTTAAGTAGCTGGCGGGTTTAAAACCCCGCAGACTTAAATAAAGTTTGCGGATTTTAAAAACTAACAACGCTTTTTAAAGCGTTTTAAAAATTTTAATATATATATTTTTTGAAATTTTTGAAATTTTTAAATAAAATACCACTGAAAAATATTTTTTTTTTGAAATTTTTTTTGACAACATGCGTACCTGCGCAGGGAGGTCGTACGACCTCCTCTACTAATTTTTTTTTTCCCCAGAAACAACTTTTGTCCAATATGGGAAAATTATATATCAAAAAAATTGGAAATGGCCACCCAGACGCAATGGAAGGCTTTTTTTTGCTCAAAGTGCTCCTGTAAAAAATTGTTTGCTAGATCTGAGCTTCAAACCCTTCTTTGCCAAAGTTGCAAATGGTGATGAAATTAAGTGAAACAAAAGCTAGATCTGACTTTTTCGAGCATCCTGGATGCAATGGGACAACCTAAAATACTACCACTATAGCCAAAAGTGTTGCAATCACCAGATCTCACCAAAATGCAAGCATGCAATATAGGATACAAGAAACTCAAAAATCACAATAGAAATTGATGGAAACTCTCTAATAAAGAAATGGAAGGGGCTTGCCAGATTCAAAGCTCTGATACCATGTTGGAGTTAACAACCCAAGATCTTCAATCTGCAACACCAAAGAACCTCCACAAGAGATAGAGAGAAGCAACAATGGAAGATGCTATTCCACCAAACAAGGATTGCAGTATGATACAATATGAACAATGCAATACAATACAATGCTATATAATACATTACCAAATATGCTAGAGATGCCTTGCTTATAAAGGCAAGGATGAGAGATAGGATAAGACAAGATCATGACAAGTGTCTTAATCCTATCACATGAGACAACTAACTCATAACTACCTAGGAAAGTGGAAATTCTAGATAAGATAACTAATACTTATCTAGATATGACAACTAATATCCTAAGTAAACTTAACATGTGAATTAAGTCCCTAAGTCCCTAGTAAAGGAATAAACTAGGTACAAGACTTAATTCACACCAATAGTCTTGCCGAAGTGGAACCAGCTCAGGGAGAAATACTTGTATTCGCCAAGAGGTCTGGCCAAAGTGTGGAGGTTTTGCCGAAGGGTTTCCCCTTTGGTATGATGTCTTGGTGAAAGGGAGCTGATCTCGCTGACATGGAATGGTGGTCCCCGCCGGGGAAGTCTCAGTGGAAAATTTGGATTCGGCGAAAGGTCTTGCCGACCAAGATAGGGTCCTTCCGAAACAAAAGTGAGCTCAAGGAAAATAGAGGGGGCTCGCCGTGAGGTCCCACCGACCAAGCAGAGTCTTGCCGAAGTGGAACCAGCTCGGGGAGAAAGATCCAACATCGTCATGAAGTCTCACCGACCCGGTAGGGTCTAGCCGATATAGAATGAGCCCGAGGAGAAAGATCTGGCATCGCTATGAGGTCCTGCCGACTCGGTAGGGTCTTGCCGACATGGATGTACTCACCGAGAGAAGAGGGGCTCGATATAAGGTCTTCCCGAACACGTAATCTCTGGCCAACAATGATGGATTTTCCAATGAAAAGGGTATCGGTGTGACTTAGTGGAGCTCGCTGTGACTTCTAACCGATGCCGATTGTCTTGCCGATGGGTTTTGGTGGTATCAATATGACTTTTGCAGCTCGCTAAGAGGTCTCACCGACTGTCACATGTTATGCCGATGGTTAAATGAGGGTATAATCGCATCGGGGAGACACGATTAGTGTCTCACCGACATGCAATTCTGCAGGAAGAGCTTTTGACAGCCCGAAGAATCTACGTGGAATGTGTCCAACCAATCAGAGGGAGCTACAAGTGAACAAATGGCAGCTTGATCGGTACCAAGAAGATCAACAAAGTGAAAGCGACGTGGATCGGCTCTAAGCTCTGAAACATTCAAGGCAGCTCGATAGGAGATTCAAAGATGAGGGACACAAAGACCAGAAGTGAATGCGGTAGTTCCAAAAGATCAAGGAGGCCATTCCTAGAGTGACTCCACACCGACAGGGACACACTGGAAGGCAGCATTAATTTCATGCAAAAGATCTAAGGGTAGATTTATCTCGAAGGGAGATATTTTTGTAGGCCCTAAGGGGCCGATATCTTTGGTATATAGGGCATTTTTTGCCTCTTTGAAAGGAGTTCAGAATGTGCATTCTGGGGAGTCAGTGATTTTTTAACAATCCTCTCTTAGCGGATGTATGCTTTGTAACTCAACAAGAATCTGGAATAAAACACAGAGTTTACCTTGGAATCCAGTGTTAATGTTTGTATTACTCTCAGTTCTGTATTTTTAGATTATGCAAGTTTTCAACTGTGTTTTTCTAAATCTGTATTCATACCTTAAAGTTGTGAAATTCATCTTTCCTTCTTAAGATATGTATGTAGATCAAGCCTTTTAAGAATGATGCATAAGTCTAAAGGGGTTATGTTGAGTAAGTGAAATACTAACCATTAGCTTTCCAGTGTATGTTCATCTTGTTTTCATTTCATGATTTCTTATCAATTCGATGTATCACCATAAGAGTAGTTTTTAATTTATGTACTCCTTCTCCCTTTCCCTTTACACAATCAGTATTTTAGGTGATACCACAGGAATCCGGCCTTCTCCGGAGGTTCATTTCAACTTTAGGTGACCCACAGCCTTGAAATGATCCCATGTTTCTCTAGAAAGCTCAGTTTTCATAACTCTGCATAGGGTGCAATTTCTAGCTAATAACAGGTATTTTTCTGGGATATGCATCTTAGAGTAAACAATACAGTTGCTACAACAAAAAATTGGGAAGAATAGTTGAAAGTACAAATGTTAAGGTTGATGAAGATCTACATCAGAATATGAATGAAATTAAGGACTATGGATCCAGTGCACCTCCTTGCTCAGAAAAAGAAGTTGACGAGAAAGAAGAAACAATAGAAAACCACAGTAAGACCCCTACCAAGTATGCTCAAAGGAATCATTTATAGGATCAGATTATTGGAGATAAGAATGAAGGAGTGCTAACCAAGAGAAGGTTTGCAAAGACAAATAGATAAGTAAATTTTTCTTTGTTATCAAAGATAGAACCAAATCTTTTTGTTGATTCTAGCAAGGATGAAGGATGGATAAAAGCAATTGAAGAAGAATTGAATTACATTGAGAATAATCAGACTTGGGAATAGGTTCCAAGACTTCCAAACAAAAATGTGATAGGAACAAAGTGGGTTTTCAGGAATAAGTTGAATGCAGATGGAGAAGTTGTAAGAAACAAAGCAAGATTGGTATGTAAAGGCTATTCATAGGTAGAAGGAATTAATTTTGAGGATAATTTTTCTTTGGTAGCAAGAATGGAAGCAATCAAAATGTTTCTTTACTTTTCATCCCATAAAGACTTCAAGGTATTTCAAATGGATGTCAAATCAACCTTCCTAAATGGAGATTTGGAAGAATTCTACATAGAGCAGTCTAATGGATTCTGGTTATTTGAAGAACCAAACATGGTATGCAAACTCAAAAATGCATTGTATGGTCTCAAACAAGATCCTAGGGCTTGGTATGAAAGGTTGGACAAGTACTTGCTTCAACAAGGTTTCAAGAAAGGTACCACATATAGTAATCTTTACTTCAAGATTGAGGATGAAATTTTTTTGATAGTTGTATATATTGATGATATAATCTTTTGTGGAAATAATGAAATGTGCAAGAAGTTTGCTAAAGAAATACAAAAGGAGTTTGGAATGTCTATGATAGGTGAGTTGTCCTTCTTTCTTGGTCTTTAAATTTCTCAGCTAGATGGTGGTATCTTTGTTTCTCAAGCAAAGTATGTCAAGGATATGCTGAAGAAGTTTGGTATGGAAGATTGCAAACTTGTGAGTACTCCTATGGTAACTTATTGTCATTTGAGAAAAGATGATGAGTCTCCCCTAGCTAATAAGACTCTAGTATATAGATCCATGATTAGAAGTTGCACTTAACTGCTTCAAGACTTGATATTATGCATGTAGTATGTTTGGTTGCAATATTTCAAGCTAATCCTATTAAAACTCATGTGAAGGAAGTCAAGAGAATCTTTAGATATTTGAAGAGCACTCTAGATTATGGGTTATGGTATCCAAAAATTAATGACTTTGATTTGAGTGCATACACTGATGTTGATTGGGCTGGTTGTGTTGATGATAGGAGTACCAGTGGTGGTGCTTTCTTTTTAGGAAACAAGTTGGTTTATAGTAAGAAGCAAGATTCAATATCTTTGTCAATGACAGAAGCATAGTATATTGTTGTAGCATCTTGTTGTACTCAAGTGTTGTGGATGAAACAAACATTGAAGGATATTAAGATAAAATATGATGAGCCCATTCCTATTCTATGTGATAATACAAGTTTGATCAATATTTCAAAGAGTCCTATGATGCATTCTAGAACCACACACATATCAATCAGGTACCACTTTCTAAGGGAGAAGGTTGTAGATAAAGAAGTGAAGTTGGATTATGTATCTATAAAGGATTAGATTGCGGAAATTTTTACAAAGGCACTTGCAAAGAATACAATTGAATATCTTAGGCATAAGTTAGTGGTAATTGCCCCTCCTTTTTCTTCCTAGATGCATATTTTGTGCATATTTTAAGGGGGAGTAATTGAAGTCATATCTTTATTCCTGGACTGATGGGAGCTACCTCTCAGGGGGAGAAGGTAGTGGTTGTTGTTGACAGGAGATGCCTATAAATTACTTCAAGAAGGAGAGATTGTAAAAAATGGGGAGTCCCTTTGCCCTTTGTCCTTAATGTCAAAGGGGGAGAGATTGAGGGGAAGATATTGTGCACCAAAGTGGTGTGAGGATGGTTTTTCCATTAATGAAAAAGGGGGAGATTGTTGCAGTTTAGTTGTCATTGATGTCAAAAGTTTAGTGGAGTTTGTTGCAGTTTGGCTAGTTGGTTGCCAGAGTCTCTAAGAAATTCTCTGCATTTCTTTGCTAATGATGTTTAACTCCTACAGAATGGAGGTTAGCTTCATGGCATTTCAAGGCATGTGTGATCCATGTTTCAAGTCTTATGGGTTACCAGAAAGGTGGTTTTGGGAGTGACAGATTCAAGTCTATGTGACTCTGTGAGGATTTTCTCAAAGGTGTAAAGGTTGGCTCTACATTTCTCTGCATTTGAAGATTTGGTCTTGCAATTAAAAATTTAAGTTCATGGATATGTGAAGGTGTTATATCAAAAGTTTCATGTCAATAATCCTTCCACAAAGAAAGTTAGAGATGATAGAGTATCACTATGTTTTCCAGTGATTGGTTTCAATGTCTATTGGCTTGTGACAACTTGTTGCATGAAGTTGTGAAAGGGATGTATGAAAGTGTTCTTGAATACCATGTGATGTTTGATGCTGCTCCGCAAAGTGTCTTCTAGTTTCTTCGATACAATTTGTGATTTAAAATGAAATTTTTGTTGGATTATGCTTTTGTTGAGGTCGACTAAGGCATGTTGATGATGTGTACCACAAATTCCAGTGTGTGTGGAGCTTGAGAAGTGTTTGAAGGTGTTTTATGGGTCATTTCGACTCATTTGGGAGAAGCGCAGATAATGTTTTATCATTCTTGTGTAATGCCAATATTGTGAACACTGAGATACTACAAGTTACATGTCTTCTAGTTATGGATGACCTAATGTGTATTTGCAAGGCATGCAAATGATGTTCATAGAAGATTGAAGGTGTGAAGACTATTTGGGACCAGGTTAAGCATGTGTTAGAATCTGCAAGGCGTGTTCCTCTTCTTGGTATTGCATGTAGTATTTTGGGTCTTGCCCTCTACACATTTCATGTTGATTGTTTTATCCTTGGAAACATTGGATATGTAGTATTTTTTCTATTATAGGCTAACATGTAATGTAATCAATGTAACATCATGTATAAATTTAAAACCTAGTTGATCTAGGGTGATGAATGAGAGTGATGCATTATGAAAATTGTGTAAGTGATTGAAAGAGAAAGAGCATAAGTGGTAGATCTTGTTTGGTTTCATCTTGATCATATCTCTGTGATAGAAGGGAAGTGAAGAAGTGTGCTTAATTGTTTGTTGGAGACAGTAAGCTGAATACAAGACTTCTTGATTATTAAAAGCAGTGAGCTAGTAAGTAGTTGAGAAGACATTTGAAGAAGTGATAGAGTAGAATTACAATCATCAAAAGGAGTGAGCTTAATTGTTAGTTCCAGAAATTGGAAGGATTTCCATTTTGTAATCATTCTTGAGTGAGTGCTTAGATTAGAGAGTTGTAGCTTCCTTGTGTTGTAGTCCTAAAGAAAATTTGTATAATCAGGGAGTTGTAGCTTCCTTGGGGTGTAGCCCTAAAAAAAAAGTTGTAAATGATTCATATTGTGAGGGTGGATTAGGACATTAGCTCCTAGTAGATCTTCTCACTGTGGTTTTTATCCTATGGGGTTTTCCACCTATATCTGGTGTTGTGTTGTGTTGTGTATTATCTTCATCTTTCAGGTTCTTGTTTATGCAGTAGAGTTGGAAATATCTGTTTGTTCTGGAGGGTTTGAGATTTGATAGAATACTGATTCACCCCCTCTCAGTATCCTGATGTGTTCAATAGGTTGGTAATTAATGATTATTCATAGGTGGGGGGAATTAATTATGGTGAGATATTATCTCTTGTTGAAAAGTTGGCATCCATCAGGTTCTTATTATCACTTACCACAACTTATGATTTATAAGTTGACAAGATGGATGTGAAGACAACTTTACTTCATGGTGACTTGGAGGAAGAAATCTATATGTCACAACTTGAGATTTACATTATAAAGGTAAAGAACATTTGGTTTGTAAGTTGAAGAAGTATTTGTATGGTATAAAGAAATCTCCTAAGATGTGGTACCAAAAATTTGATGCTTTTGTGTCAAGTTTGGGAATTTTGAGATCAAAATTAGATCATTATGTCTATTTCAAGACTAATAATGATCAAATTCTCATTATTGATTTATATGTTCTTTAGGAATGGTAAGATTTTGATTTCTAATTTGAAGTCCTAGCTTTCAACAGAAATTGAGATGGAAGATCTAGGGGCAAATAGGTAAATTTTGGGAATGGATATCAAAAGAGACATAGCTAGCAAAAAGATTTCATTGATCCAGAGTAAGTATGTGAACTTGGTGTTGGAGAGATTCAACATGGTAGCTTGTAGATCCTTGGTTGTTCCTATTTTTTATTATACAAAGTTATATAATGAGGATTGCCCAAAATATCTATGATGTAGGACATGACTAGAGTACATTATGTGAGTGTTGTTGGATAATATTGGATGAGTAAATTGGGATGTAGTAAAGATGGTATTCAAATATCCACAAGATTATTTTGAGTATTCCCTATGTTTTCATGGTTATCCTACATGACCTTAGAATTTAGTTAGTATTCATGAATATGTGGACTTATATTAGGTGAGTGAAATTGACAATAGAAGATCCACTAGTGGATGTGTTCATGATGTTTGGTGGTGCTATTAGTTGGATAGGTAGGCATTAACCTATAGTCGCTTTGTCTATGAAAGAACTAGAGTACACAGAAGCCACTCATGCTTGTACATAATGAAGCAATTTGGATTAAGATATTGTGTTTAAATGTTAGGCCTAATGCATGGTTTATCACTATTTTTTGTGATAGCTATAGCACCATATGTTTGAAAAAGAATCCAACCTTCCATACAATGAAACAACACATTGATGTCATAATATTTTGTTCGTGACATGGAAGATGATGGGAAGGTAAAGTTGGAGAAAGTTGACACTTTGGTGAATATTGTAGATGCCTTGGAAAAGCTTGTGAGCACAAATAAATTCAAATGGTGTTTGGAGTCTATGGGCCTCATAGTCATTATTAGTTAAAATTCAATTATTTCCATTAGCTCTTCAAAGGTGTTTGATAAGTTTGAAAATGTTAGGAATAAGGTGTCTCAACCTTTGATAATTCTTAGCATGATTATTTATTTAATTATTATTTTTTGCCTATGTTATAATTATTTTATGTACATCTAGTGATGCCATTTTGTGGGGTTTGATTAGGAGTGGTGTCATCCTACATGTAAGGTGACTAAATTTCATGTGGATCCCACATGGGAAATAAGCATCCCATTTTTTAGAAGTTAACATATGTCATTTTTCAAGTTTGACTATGACAATGTAAGAGTCAAATATGGAAACTATTGTGACATGTGGAGTTGTGCATGTGGGTGCATTACATGCAATGTTCAATCTACATGCATGTAGACACCTTGCATGTTAAGTGGATTCCTTGCATGTGTAGTGTGCATGTGGTAGGTTTCAATTTGCATGTGTAGTCACTAAATAAGGCATTTTCATGTTCATCTTGAGTCTTGCATGCATGCAAACTTGCGAAAGGTGTCACGTGGTATTTCTAGGAATACCATTTTGGAAGCATCTAATTATGCACTATAAACTGCTATATATTGAATTGTTTAGTTTTGGAGTTGTACGATGACTCATTTACATGCATTTTTATATTGTTGGAGTTATTCTAGAATTGAAACACTTGTATTCTCCTTAAAGAGAGTTTCTCTGCAAGTGTATGCAACCATATTGTTTAGCATAATACATTGAGCAAGATTTTAGCTTTTTCTCTCGAAAGGGTTTTCCCCACATATATCTTATGTTGTGTGTATTTATTTGTGGTGATGTTTTTATATTTTTTATAATGTGTATCTTCTTCATAGTAATTGTTTAAAGGTTTTAAGAACTTGCACAATATTTACTAAGTAGATTGGTGTAGGAAGTGTTTCCACATACCTTGCTTCCTTTCACATATCATAAAACAATTCTTGTTTGTGTAATTATTGGTGTCATTTTCCTCATCATTTAACATATTTGTTGGTGTAATCAAAGGTATATGTGAATCAATTTTTCAAATATTAAGGTTTTATTTTAATTAAAATCTCTCTTTTTTTATTGAAGAGTATAGTGTATGTTGATCCTTTTACCCTCCAAATCTATAGTAGTATGTACATAGGGTACCCTTTTTTTAGACTGTAGGTCTCGGGTAGCCCCCTATAAACTGCAGTGCACTTGGTAAACTTTTTTCATGAGACCAGGGACGTTGGCACGACATGCCCTCCGATACTATGGGGACGAAGGGGTGACGACTAGGTTGCAACAAGATGCTTTAGCCAATCGAGCTAGGACCTCCATGTACATAGGGTACCTATTAGACACAAGAAACTAACATAATAATTTCCTAGCAGGGATCATGCACTCCATTATTAGCTTTTCTAAATTTATATTGATTGTAGAGTTGTCGAGAATTGATAGACTATAGTTAATTGTTAAGGATCCATGGAGTTGGTAGATGTGTAGGATATGGTGCAAAATAAATAACAATTTTTTTTGGCCTATGTGGTGAAATATGTATTCATTATGTTGTGATCACAACCCCGAGTCTTAGGATTTAGGCCAAATGTTCAACACTTTATACTAATTTGAGATCTTTTCTCTCTCTCCATAACCTTCACTCAAACCTTTATAGATTCCTCTTCTAGATCACAAACTCAAATCTACCCATGCACTCTGCTACCACATATGGGACAACTTAATAGTTTTAGAAAAAAAAAAATTTACTTGAAATTATGTGGCACTTACATAACACAATGGGTTTCAATCAAGATTATTTCAGCCAAAATAGTTAAATACAAAAGAAAAAGTATTTCATGTCATTTGATATCGCTTGCAATTTTGATATCCATTAGTTTTAGGCAAAATTATTTCAAATTGAAATGTCTAATTTACAACCCATGTGTCACCTAGCCCCTCTTTGGGGGTAAATACAACAAAACTAGATCTTCAACTCCACATTTATTCAACCAAGAATATTCTCATAAAAAAAGAAAATACCCTTTGGTAGGGTTCAATACCTAGAGCTTGAGAATATTTAGTTTTATAATATTTTAATTAGTTTTATTATTATTTTAATTTACTAAAAGGAAGTCGTTATCATCAAACATAAAGTTGATTAGAAATTAAAAATGTAATAAAATTTATTTTAAAAAATGAAAATTTGATGCACAAGAGAATCATGTCTAAAAGGGTATATTTTTTTCTTTTTTTATGATAAATAATTTAGACAAAGTGTTTCATCAAAATTATTATATTTTGAGGACACTTGACTTTAAAAAATATACTTATTAAAAAAAAATCTCCATGCATTAGATATTCAAGTTAGCTAAGTGGAAAAATAGTAATATTAAATTATTATATTAAAAATGTGTCTCATCAACTTCTTTTTTTATTTTTTTGGTATTAAAATCTTCTCTTAAATTTATAAAAAATAATATATCCAATTAATTAAAAAAATAAAAATACAAATACAAACTCCACCAAGAGTTCCATATTTTAGTTGTCTATATTATTTTAAAGGTTAAAACCTATGCCATTTTTAGGTGCTCCAAGTTGAAACATTGTATTCATGTTGACGATTTCATCTATAAAAGTGGGATGCAGTTCTAAACTTTCACCTTCAAAATAGACCATATGGATCATGTTCACCCCACTACTTTTATTTTTTCCGAGCCATAACTTTCACCCATTGAGGCCTTTTTCAAACTTTTTGTATGCATCATAGATATTTATTGAGCTTTATGTAGTGGTCCACTTTGTTTCTTTAAATTTTGTTGTAGGTACACACATTTGTCATTTGAATTCCCTTTTTCCTATTTTTTCGACAAGGCATAACTTTTGCTTATAAAGTAGAAATTGGGCAATTAATTACTAAAATTTATTGAAAAAATGAAAGGAATCTATTTATAACCTCTAATTTTCTATTTGGCAAACATTTGTTTTAAATTTTAAAATCATTGTATTACAAATGATTGATTTAGGCTTGTTCATTGTATAAATTGCACTTAAGTGCCATTGT
The DNA here is from genome assembly GCA_007258455.2 of Sequoia sempervirens. Lineage (NCBI taxonomy): Eukaryota > Viridiplantae > Streptophyta > Pinopsida > Cupressales > Cupressaceae > Sequoia > Sequoia sempervirens. Next base: position 133,955,990 of record VDFB02058242.1, on the reverse strand, counting down.
TAGTTGTTGGAGGGTTGTAATTTTAGTCTTAATACATTTTCGAGGGCTTTATGACATGATTTAAGGCCAATATCTTTTTTCTCTCTTGGTATTTGTTGTTAATCATGAAAAATACTATGACTATTAAGATTCTTACTCCCCAAAACTATCACAAATGAAAACTAAAAATAAGATAACTACTACACTCTAAGGGACTTTGGTAAATGTTGAATGAAAAACCACCCAAATTCACTAAGGATTTTAAAAAAATATTTATAGAAACAAGTTAGATGAAGCCATGAGGCTAATAAAACTACATACACCTAATAATTTATTGTTTCACACTATAGAGTGCACAACACCTAAGCAAGTATGGGACAAATTTGATGATTTGTTTGGTATCATTAGTGAGTTTCATGTTTTGCAATTAGAGGTGGATTTGAAATCACTCTTTAGATGAATTTTATTTTATTGAGGGCTTCCTTGTGAAGTTCAAGATGATTTTTTCATAGTTGAAATGTTGTAGAAATGATAAAAATAATAATGTATCTTCTTGATTTTGTCTTTAAGATAAAGGGCTAATTTAGTGTTTTCATTTACTTTCTATTCTAATATAAATTCCTTAGGTATTTATTTTAATATTCTCACTTTTGAGTTGTTTTTTGAGTATCTTAATAGGGAACAAGGCAATCTAATTTAGTTGGATGCAATTCCTAGTCTAAGATCAAAGCTTTGTTGGCTCAATCATCTAAGGGAAAAGGTAAGAATAAGAAGAAAAAATATACTTAAGGTGGCTCCAAGTTGAAATAGAAAAATAATTATAAGTCCACGTCTACCTCTAAGACAAATAAGTTAGGTGATTATTTCTCTTATTGTGGCAATCTTGGTCACGATGAATCCAAATGCTAGAAGAGATTAGAGGATTTGGAGGAATTCATTAAACAATAAAAAAAATTGTCTCCAAATCCTTTCTACACAAGCTTTTCAAGGTTCATCTTGTCATGACTAGATAATTTACTTAGATATTTATCACCATATGACACATTCACATGTTATATTGTTCACTTTTTTGATAGTAGTACTTATCATATTATAGTAGGAGAATCTTCAAAGGTTCCTATTTTAGGATTAGGTACAATACAATTGATCAATGGGTGCATTAATGATGTGCTCGTTGTTCCAAATATTTTTTCTAGAACTAACATTTCATCTATTATATTTATCATTTTGTTGAGAGAAAGATAATCAAGTTCACACAACATGATGTAGTCATTTGAGAGCTACTAGAGCCTAAGATGGTTGTTTCTATAGGGAGTACTAATCATGGATCCTATTTGTATACGTTTTATGGTTTTGATTCTTCTTTAAGATAATCCCTCATTACATGTTGATTCTTTGAGCAGGATATGTCATGAACAATTTCCATTTGAATTATAGGTATCTTCAATAGTTGAAAACAAAGGATATGGTAATTGGTCTTCCCATGATTTCATGCACTAAATAATTTTGTCAAGGTTGTGCACTTAGAAAATATCATTAAGAACTGTTTCCCAAGGGTAAGGCCTCTTTTTCCAAGGCACCCTCAAGTTGATTCATAGTGATCTTATGTCATTTTTTACTCCATTATTTTCAAGGGCCAATCATGTGCTCACCTTTATTGATGACATCTCACAATGCAAATGGGTGGACTTTCTCAAGTACAAGAGTGAGCTTTTCACCACTTTTAGACCTTTAAAGTATTTGTGGAGAATTAATCAAGTCTTTCTATTTGGTAGATACATACACATAATGGGGGGAGTATGCGAATCAAGAATTTTAGGATTTCTACAATGAGCATGGTATTCAATATTAGCACATAATTCCTTACACTCCTTAATGAAATGGCATGGTTGAGAGAAAGAACACAACTTTATGATAGATGGCCAATTGTATGATTCATTTTAGGTATATTGCACCCACATTTTGGGATGAATTAGTCAATTGTCCTAAATACATTTAGAATAATTTGTCCCATAAGGTAGTGTAGAATATGACTCCCAAGAAGGCTTGGTCCTATGTCAAGCTTGATGTTTCATTCTTTAGAGTATTTGGTAGTGAGGCTTGAGAATTTAATCCAAATGGTTGATGTTGTTGGAAAACATGCCTCAATCTTACTGGCATGGAAACTCATGTAAGGGAAAACTCAGTGAGACCGTCTGGAAGTCTTACTGACTAGCAGCAGTGTTCTAAATCTTTGAAGTGTTCAGATTGCCAAGACTTTGGTTCTATCTTTCCAACGGGAGTCATTGGCAAGACATGTTAATCGCTGTGAGTTTCCCATCTCTTTCCACGCAGGTAGACCTCTTGCCGACTGGTTGGTTTCTATTGGATATCAGGGAGACTCTTGGCGATGGGTGGCATCGGGGAGAGATGTGAACATTCAGAATAACTCATCCCGACAGTGTATGTCTTGCCAATGGTTATTCAAGAGGATGTCATCGAGGATATTCTTGGCTAATAGGTTTGCGTTTGGTAAGAAATCTTGCCGATGGATGTGGTCTCGTCGATTGGCTGGTGCATTCGATATAACCTCTTGGCGATAGCATTTCTCTCTATGACTGTTCTATGCTCGGTATGATGTCTCACTGATAATGATGGTATCACCGATAGAGCTACATGAGTTGAACATCAGTGTGAAGTCTTAGCGATAAGGTTTCTCTCGCCGACAGGAAGGTGCTTTCGGTGAGAACTCTTTTCGATAACACTTGTCTCATCGATAGATCTACACAGGATGGATTTGTGTTTGGTATGACCTCTCGCCGATAGCGATGGTCTAGACGATGCTTCTGTAGTGGATATCGATACGATGTCTTAGCAATAGGGTGAGTCTAAGCAACAATTTTGAACTCGATATGACTCTGGCCGATGGTGGTGACTCTGGGCGACAACGACATTCAGGCGTGATGGCATCAGGGAGACATGGCCTACTGTCTCACTGACATGTAACACAATTTGAACGCCTTGAATGAATGTCTATCCCATGTGGTTTGTTTTTGACCAATCAGAGAAGTGAAATGTAAACCACTAGCAGTTGGACTATTGTGACCGTTCTTGTGAGGAAGATCAACATACCATGAACAACATGGATATACTTTGTAATCGAAGATGATGATCAGTTCGGTGAATAGTTTGATGTGTGATCATTGTGTATGAATCCAATTCAGAGAGCATTGTAACTGGGATGTTCTGTACAAGATTGATCAGGAAATTATTCTGCTATAATTTGACATCAGAGAGTGAAGCCTGTACTCTGTATGTAATTTGTTTACTATAATACAAAGGGGTTTTTCTTGGTGTGGTGGGTTTTTCTCCCGTAAGGATTTTCCCACATAAATCTAGTGTTCAATTGTGTATGTTTATTTCTTTGTTTCTATTAATCCTTTCAAGTGTATCTTAATTGAACTATAATTGCAAAATTTAATGTCACCTTTGCATTCTTCCCTGAGGTTTTGACGTTAGGAGAGTTTTTTCCGCACCTAAGCTTTCCTTACATATGTAAGGCTATGGAGAAGAAGAACCAACATTTTATTTTTTGGTATTGTGAGGATGTGAAGGCTTATAAGTTGTTTGATCATGCTATTCAAGATACATTCTTTCAAAGAAATGGACATTTTAATGAGAACTTCACATAGATGGATGTAATTTTATTTACTTCTTCATCACTAACCACTCTATCATATTCATTATTTGAGGATACTTCAATGCTTCTTATGGATGGAATAAATGATTGAATTAATCTACCACCTCCCAATATAAAGTATTTTCTCTATTGGGCCTACACTTCTTTTGAGGAGGTTAGGACTTGTTGACTTTATAGATTCTCATCACACTCAATCCTATATGTGTGTTATTATTTTAAGTCATGCACATTCAAATGATCATTAGAGGTTTTCAAATACTACAAGTTTTCTAGAATGGAACAAGGCTATGATTGAAGATTATTCTCCTTTGATGATGAATCACATGTGAGATCTTGTACCTCTTTCCAAAGGAAGAAACTTGGTTTAGTGCAAGTGGGTATGTACATAACCAAATATGTAGTAGATGAGTCCATTAAAATTACAAGATACATCTTGTGGATAAGGAATCTTCATAGGTTGAGGACATTGATTATTTTGAGACATTTTCTCCTATTTCCAAGATGAACTTTTTTGTCTTCTACTTTCTCATATTGCATCATAGAGATGGCCATTTTATTATATGGGGTGAACCATTCCTTCTTACGTGGTGATCTTCCTAAGTGTTATGTGAATTTTTCCCCAAGAGAAGAGATTTTTTTTTGATGAATAGGAAGCTATCTATATTAATATAAATAAAGAGAAGGATACGTATTCACAAAAAAGAATGTGGGTGGTAAGAAGGCACACCTCAAGAGTCACATGGGAAAAGAATAGAAAACCAAAAAACTAGAGTCACATGGGCCTAGCCCAGAAGTCCATAAACATTGCAATTATAAAATAAAATGTCCATCAAGCGGACAGAGCAGTGCCAACAGATCCAGGAGGGTCTTTGTCATCCATGTGCTTCCCCCATACATCAACGGGGTTTGGAGGAGGACCCCAACCATCATCAGCATCTTTTTCTTTCTCTTTATCTTTATCCTGGCACTAGCATTGGGGGGAGATTGCAAGTTCTAGTCACATAAATATTTTTTCAAAAATTTTCCAACCAGAGCTAATAGTAGGAGTGTCATTAGAGGGCCACTCGAAACTACAACCACTGCTCCCCACAGCTCCTCTAGAGGGACACCCCTGTCCAACCTATGGAGGAGGAGAATGATTCTGCTGAGGAGGGTGGGAACCATTCCAAAGAGGAGGATGAGAGCGGGGGTGAACAGAGCCACTTCGTTGTCGGCCTCAAGAAAGTGACTCACTACGAGAGGAAGTGGGCAAAGCAGGAACCTGAGAAACAGTACATGGATAATTTCCCCAATGATCCAAAAGCACCTGAAGGTGAGCCACCTCAAGTGCAACCTTGTTGGCCTGAACCTAAATCTATAAGAGCACATTAGAGAAAATAATAGGTTTAAAATACAAAGAAGAATTTTTATCCATTTGTGTGTTAGCAAATATGCAGGAATTTCAATCTTTCCAGATATTGAAGAGGATTTCCACCTTGAAAGTGTGTCAAAGCTGGGTATATTTAGCTAAAATTATGGGTGAGTCTCCCAACATAATCATATGCCAAGAGAAAGGCTTTGGTATGAAAGGCTGAAAGAAGTCATGAATCCAATTCCAAAACTGTTGAGCTCTAATAAGGACAAAGGAACACACATGTGAAGTGAAATACAATATGACAAACATGAAGCATACATGATGAAGACACAAAACATAACATAACATAATGTAAACAAACATGATGCAAATACAAAGAAGACACAAATAATAAAACACAAACACAAGGTTAGTTCTAAAAGGATTTGAGTCGATAAGGAAAAGAGACCTAAATCTTAAATTTGTCTCAAATACAAAACTTCATCTCTCTAATATGATGTTAGACAAGATAGTGCTCTCATAAGGACTAGCATGATGTGTTATGCCAAACCATTCATGAGCTAAATAGATCCACTGGCTAGCAAGCTATTTTATGCCAGGTGTCCATGCAATATGATGGGTTCCATAAGGATAGAAAGTTACGTTATGCTAGGTATTTGATGAAACACATGGATCCATTAGCAAAAAAAAAAAATTATGCTAGGTGGCCATGTTAATAGGGTGCTCAAGTACATGAATAAACAAGTTGCATTATGTAAAATCCATAAACTATTTTGCAAATCACGCCTCAGAGAGTGTATAAAAGTTTAACATCATTGGGGGATGTTTAATGTCATATGGGATGAAAACCACCTCAAGGGGTGTGCAAAGTTCAACATCATGAGGGACAAACATAAAAAATCCATGCCTAAGAAGGAATTATAAACAACACACCACAAAGGGTGTATGTCAATAAATAGATCTCAATATGTCAAAGGACACTACTCAATACATGGGAGGTCACACCTTAGGGAGTATCATGCATGACACCACCACTAAGAGAGAATAAATCATGGAATGAAGAGTCACACCTAAGGGAGTACCAAGCACAATACTACCACAAAAGGGGACATAACATGACATGAAAAGTCACACCTTAGGTGGTATCAAGCCTAATACTACCACAAAGGGGCCACTAACATAGATTGAGGAGACAATACTCTAGTGGGCATACATGTGATATTACTACAAAAGATGACACAATGTGAGAAACAAGGCCACACCTTTAGGGGATGTATAATATCACCACTAAAAAGGGACCATTTTTATTCAATAATTGTAATATGCGGGGTAGTATACCCCCCTTAGAATTTTAGTGTACTTGCTACACTAATATTTGAAGGAGATAATGAAATGTATAAAGGATCCCTTATATAAAGGAATACACCTTATGTGAGGCTACCTATCCTTTCCCCCCAAGTGTAGGGGCCAAGATGATCCTACATTGATAGTATCACATTGCTTCTTATTGATGAAATATGATCACATAAAATAATTTTGTTCCCCATGCATGGTAATGAGTATTATATAATACTACAACTACCACATAGAAAGGAGAAAAACCATAGCTATTTAATTTACTATCTTATCATGTTCGTCCTTGTAAGGATCTATATCATCTAATATACTATTTAAAGCACAACATTCATGAGTAAGGTGACCAAGTATTTTATCGCACATGAAAAGATGAATGCTTTTTCATATGCCCAACATATCTTCTTTTGTGCATAGGAGGTAGTGTAATGAATTCCTATTGTAAAAGAGTTCATAAGATAAGCTTGATCTTGGACAAAGGATGCAAAGTGGGTAAGAGACCCTTTCTAATAGGTCCATGAAGTTTGTGTGGGCTAGATGATGGGATAAACATTTTATGTAAAGTTGGAGGACCTTGATAAGAAATTCCTTTTGTATCCTCAGTATTTTTTCTAAGAGGGTGTGGATTTCATGTTCATTCTTTATGTTACATTATTGTTTAATAAGAATCTTAAATCCTTGGCCATATCAATTTTCTAAGATGATGGGTGTATTACTCACTTTATTTTCATAGGATGGAGGATCATTTGTGGGTATGGGCTCATCTTGTTTGGTATTAGTAAGGGATTTCATATGTAATGATTGGGGTATGAATTGTAAATCACTTTCTTTGTGCAAGGAAGAAAACATGTCAAGTGGACGTATGGTAGGCTCTATTAATTGTTTATAAGGATGAGTAGGCCATACCAATAAAGGATAAAGGACAATGTTGGCTTCAAGGTGAGGTATTATACTATATAGAAAATATTCCATGATTGCTTCATCTTGCCTCAAGATATCATCATTGGGAAGATATGCATTGGGAGATAAAGGGGCATGGGTCTCATCACTTGTAGGAGATTCATTACCAAATACACAACATGAAACATCAACTAAAGATCTCAAAGAGGACATAATTTTATCAAAGCACTCAGACATTATGACAATGTATTCTTAAAAGATATATGCACTGAAATAAAGACTTTTGTAGTACAATGAACAAAGAAATTGAAAGTAGATATAGATGGAAGATCCTAAGAGGCTATTGTCACAAAAACCTAGTAAAAAATAGCCTAGTTAGTGGTGTGATGCACCCTAGAATAGCAAGGTATTTTTCTAAATTCAAAATTTAGATGTGTGCTATAGTGTTTGAAAATCCTATTTTGTGAATGTTTAGGCTTGAGAGCAAATAAATTTCTAGAAATGTACATAATTGTGATTTTGCTATGTGAAATATAATTATGCATGCAACTTTTAGAATTCTTAAGCAATAAATGTGATCCAAAATGCAATTTTTAGATTATAAAGTATAGAATATGACTGATCCTAACTTGAAAAATTTGGGAATTGAAATCTTTCAATGTTTTTGCAACAACAATGCACTTTTTCTACTTTTTCACTATATGCATATGCCTAACTGATCACTTTGAGCACTTTCAGATTTGTTTTTAGATTTAATATGACCTAATGTAGATTTACCAATGCAAGTATAAACTAGATCCACTTTGCACTAACTAAATTTAACCCTAGTTGTCTTATGAATGTAAAATGAAATGCAACTTTTCACCTTTTCAATGGTAAATTTATGATGAATATACATACATAAATGATAAATGTAAACAACTTGAGATCACACTCAAATTTTAAAATAATATACTTCAAACTTCAAAAGATTTAAAGTGTTTGAAATAGTCAGGTTCACCAAAATGTTTGATTGGGAAAAGAGATCTAGATCCTAAAGCACACTTCTCCAAATTTGGGGATTAGAAATGACCTCAAATCCACTTGACTACAAACTTGAATGGAAGAGTCAGAATGGTGGATCAGGGTTCTAATCCTTTTTTTTTTATTGTTTGTATGTGTGGATGTGAATGTTAGTGATTTGATTGATTTGATTCTATGATGAAATGATGTTCCTAGGTAAATTATGAAAATGCAAAAGTCTGTTATGATTTCTGAGAAATTGAATTTAAAAATATAGAAACAAAATCTAGACAGGCAGAAGGTAGACACATAGGAATGTTATCACTAAAATATGCATCCTTGTTGAGTGTAGAACTCAGCTACCTTGTGAAACATGGGAACTTTTCCAAGTTTGTAGATCACCTTTGGCAGAAAAGAACCTCTAGAGAGGGTTGGTTCCCTTGGTACTCACCTATCCTAAGTTAAACTAATGCTTCTACTGATAAAAGGGGTAGAAAGATGACATGAAATGAATCTAACTATGAGGGTGATGCACCAAAATATTTGTTTACACTTTGGACTATTGTTTTGACACACAATTTCTTAGTTATCCAACTAGTGTATACACAACTCAAGTATTTAACGTGTTCATGTATAAGTATTTCATAAGAAATGTGAATTGTTTGTAACCTTTAGAAGGAAAATCAGGTGTTTTCTCACAAATAAAGAGTTTGAAGCTAAGTAACATAACTTATGACCTACATGAGATATATTTTCTGCCTAAAAGTGTTGGAATGAGACAATATATTAGAGGATTTAAATATAAAAGACAAAAATATATATATCAATCATTCATATGCACACAATGAAATAACTATTAGTAAGGAAAAATCCCTGAATTTTATTGATAGAAAGGTGTTCTTACAACTAAAACAAGTCTAAAATATGTATCCTTTTCTTTAAAATGTTTTATAAAATATATTTTTTCAGTGTTGTGATTGAGAAAAATTGAGCTACAATATTGTGTTTTCTTCTTTCAGATCTCAAAAACAAGAAAGAACTAACTAAAGAAAGAAGCCTAAGGGTATTATATCTCATCCCAAGCATAGGAGAGCATATAGAGACTAAATTTGACTATGTTACAAGGCTTGAAAATAGGCCAACCTATGTGCACACCCAATAAGCTTTTATTTTGACTTGGTCTCTTCAATCTCCTTGAAATGTTCTCCAACTAGTGATGAGGCCCCTAGATCTTTGAAATATGTTTAAATTGCTCCTAGATGCTTTTAAACTACCCTTAGGAAGCTTAAATTGTGCATTAATGCTCCAACTACCACCAAACTGCCTTAACTGCTCCATAATCCCCTCTTAGATGCTTGCATGATGTCCTTGATTGCTCATAAAGACCACCAAATTACCCTTTACATGATTTAAAATATCAAATTCATCAAAATAGGACATGTGATCTTTAACACCCAACCACTATATCAACTCTTAGGGCATAGGATTAGGTTCCTCTTTTAATGCATCTTCAAAGCCTCTTTGTAGTTGTCCTGACATGGCTCTATAAACTATCATATTTATTGCTTTTAACCCTCGTGTTTGTTTACCTCATGAACCTATGAGCATAATCCATAATACCATGTTGTCCTTGAAAAAATATCTTCTCATGACTGTCACTATATCCTCTTGAGTTTAAATACTGAAACATACACACTATATCCACTATCTTTGTCTTCATTGTCACTTTGTATGGTGACTGTCCTTTAAGTTTTCCATCTCTACCATGAATTGTGATTTTAGAATATTTTATCTCTACATTTTAGGCTTCTAGGTTGTCCTCTCTTTGTATGCTCACTTCATTCAATTGCCTTTACATTGCTCATCCATTGTGATCTTTTATATTGATTGTCCCTTTGTATTTATTCCTTCATAGACTTTCATACACTTGGATTGAATGAATTTCACTATTCTTTCTCTTATATGCCTTATCACTCTTGAATGATTGTCCTATCATTTTGTTGAGTGGGGATAATATATCAAAGTTTCCTTGAAGATTACTATCCTCTTGTCTTTAGACTATCACTACCTTTTGGACTGTCCTAGTGTCACTTTCATGTAAGGAAACTTCAAGTATGATCCTTTTGACTGTGGTCATGAAACTCTAACTCTTCATCACTAGCATGCTTTTCTTGCATCATATACTTCACACTATAGTGTCTAGGCCTTTTGTTGACATTGACTTAACCTTTATTTTTTGGGACTATCATACCTTTTCTCTTGCATAGTCCTTAGAAGGTTTCATTATCTATGTGTCTTTCAACACTGCTACAAGGCCCATCCCTTCATATAAATAGTACTATCATGTCTTTTCTAACCTATATCTAGGCCTTATAGGACTATCACTTGTCTTTCCTTGGTCTCTGCCCATTATCTATGCTACCCTCTAGATGTGCCTAGTGATTATAATTAGATGTCTTTGTCACTGTTCACTTCCATTTCCACTTCAAATATGCATAGACACGTTTACATGAAAGTACTCTTCACAGTTATGGCTGTCCTTTTAATCTTAACATGAGTGTCATTGTTATAGACCACAAAATCTTAATGACTTAGTGATGATCTTGACAACATTTCTTTTTAAGTGAGCTTTGTCTTATGACAGCTACCCTTTCACTCTTCATGCATTATGTTTTCTTTTGTTCTCAGTTGTCTCATCAAAACCCTATCATGATTTTTTCCATTTTCTATCATCATAGTCCTCAACTCTCCTTTTGATAGTCTATAAGGGATTGATCTTACTATCTCTGCTTTTTGAAATACCTTGTCTGGTGGAACTGCCCCCTAAGTGACCTCTCTACACCACTATATTTGAGTCTTGTTGACAAGGGTTTTGAAGAGGAATCTAGATAAGGTTTTGGATAACCTTTGACATTATTAACATACCATATCAACATTTTCTACTTGAAAAATGAGTATACCAACAGTGAGAAAAAAGAAAATATATAAAAGGATAACACACATCATTTATTGCACAAACCCTAGATGAGGCTTTCAACATTGAGGATATTGGAAATAATTTCTTATGACAATATTTAGTCATTATATGTCCTCTACCAAACATACAAACCTTCTATACTTTGTCAATAATGCATAAACTTAATGCTTTTAAACTACCTTTCATGCCTTGTCAAGGGTATGTAATCTTCAAAATTGTTCTTTTCAAATTGTCATTGTACCTTGCCCTTTGACTATCATATCTTTCTCTACACATTGACTATAATAAGATTCATAAGGAATATTGTAACAAACATAACAATGATGGTAGTAAGGCACTAAGCATTACTAATAATACCCTAGAGTCTTATTGTGACAAGTTAATAAAGAAGTTCATGGATCTTGGTCTCACACAAGAAACTTGCATTGTCTAAACATAACCTTTATAACTATCATTCTAGAAGTGGTATCTTTATTTTTTCATAACAAACCTCTTATTTCTATCTATCCTCTATCCTTATCTCATTTTAGAGATACATTATTCATGCCCTATATCTTAGAATAATACACAATTATTTATTATCTTAATAATATCCTTTCTACACTTATGAAATACAAGCTTGTATGTTTCCTTTATGAAAACAATCTTCTCTACCATCTAGAATGTATAGTTCTATTCTTGAATTAAACATGTCTCCATAAGTAGGTCTATGGAATGCTTCTTCAATAATAAATGAATATTTCATATGTTGATCTCTCATCTTTACCCTGTCACTTTGCTAGTATGAGTCAAACACTATCCTTGTGTCACTGTACTCTCTCCACTATTTTATTGAGCACCATATTAAATATTTGGAGAGTTTAGAAAGGATTTTATATGTATCTTCAACATAGCCTTATATTACTATCATAACCTACCATTCTATCTCTTTTTTTGTCCTTATAGCTTCATAACACTTAAAATAGTACCCTGCTCCTTGCCTTAATGCATTTCATGACTATATTTTATTTACTAGACAAATATGGCCTCTATCATTAATCACTTGAATTGTGTCTATCCCTTTTCAATATTTAGAAGACTACCGATTTCTCTATTTTTCTATCATTGATAAACCCTCTATTTGAGCATGTAAACTAACATTAAGACTGTGTTGTACCCCAAAATTAAAATTTTTGTTACACTTAGACATTTTGAAGAAATGAGTAAAAGTCTTGTCAAATTAGTCAAAAAGGTCAAATTTGGGTGTGCAAGTCTTGCATGAGGGGTTAAAACACAAAATTGTCAAAATTTGACGATCTGGGTATGCTAAGAGTAGCTTAATCAACAAAACCCAGTTCTCAGTTTTTCATCCCTAAATTTTAGGAAAACTGTTATTTTTAGAAATTTTCTAAATTTAGTAATGTTTTATGGGTTTCTTTGGAAATGGATACAGGAAAAAATTTCTAAAAATAGAAAGTTGGTCCATCAGGGTCCAAACTGATTTTTATTGGCTCAAAATATGTCCATATCAGGCTGGTGCAGTTAGAATCTCAAAATAATCAGTTTTTCCCTACTGGGTCTATTCTACTTTTTCAGAAGCACATCAAGAGCTCTGAGGTCATCAATAGAGGTCAGCCGGCTACCAGGTGTCAGATTCAACATTCAAAGCATTCAACAGAAGGAAAGATGATGAAAAAGTATGAAGAACGGAGAAGAAGATTTTAAAAAGATGAAAATTTTCTAACACTGGGAAGTTTGAGTGCCCTAGGTAAGAAAGAGTGCCCATCTTTTTAGGGCATCAGATGATAAAATCAGGGTTTACACTTCCAGTCAAAGTTGCTTAGTTCTCTGCCAACTTCGCAGCGAGTCTGATGGTGCAGTCATTAGATTATCCAGTCATCCAGGATTCAAAGCTGAACAGGGAGGATTCACACAAAAGTCAAAGTGGAGAAAATGAGAAAATATCAAAAATTGACTTAGTGTGGAGACTTTGGGTGCCCCTGGTGAAGAAGGGTGCCCAAATTTTTGAAGGGGAATATCCAGTAATTAGGGTTTAAGAAGGTACTCAATCTCTTTAGTATTCAACCAGCTTCGCAATGCCAATCTTCGTCAGATCTTTCAACTGGTCATTCTTTGGAAAATTCAGAACGAAGTCAAGGGTACAAAACGAAGGTTTCAAACTTGAAGAGAAAGTCAGATAAAAATGGCTTAGTCTAGAAATTTTGGGCACCCTAGGAGAGAAGAGGCGCCCAAGTTTTCAAGGGCCTAAATAGATGAATCTGGACATGAAGCTCTAACGTGATCTCTTCACAATTGACCTGACTTTCCAATGAGATACTTAGCACATCAATTGGATGTCGCAATCGCCGGATATGAAGCGCCAAACAGAGGATCTGACGAGGGCTAAGAACCAAGATTCAAAAGCAAACACAAAAAGGTGAAAAATAAACTAAGTTTGGTGAATATGGGCACCCCTAGCCAAGATGGGCGCCCAAGCTTTTGAGGGTTTAGAATTTGTTGTTTGAGAGAGTTCATCCCAGAAGACCCCTCCTCATATCTCGTCAGCTTCGCAACGAGCATAATCAACAGCCAATCTGATGCCTGAGTCACTAGATTCAATGAGATCATATGTAGAAGAGGAGTTAATAAAAAATTTGAAGATCATAAAAATGGCTAACTCTAGATAAAATGGGCGCCCTTGGAAGGAAAAGGCTCCCATGAATTCAGAGGTCGAGATGAAGTTTTTAGCCAGAGACGCCTCCAGGACATTCTTCTTAGAATCAGTCCAGCTCCATGATGAAACCTTCAGCTCGCCCATCAGATCAGTCTGCAAACTGGAAATCAGAGGCGAAGTAGGGGTCAAAATGAAGGAAAGTTGAAAATATCAAAAAATTGACTAACTCTACTTAAAGTGGGCGCCCCTGGTGAAGAAGGGCGCCTAACTTCTCATGCCTTAGAAAAAATTTCAAGATTTTTAAAAAGTTTCAAAATTGCAAGTGAAGGAAGGCGTCCAAGTTCCATGAAGCTGAGATTTTAGGGTTTTGGAAATAAAAGCAAAAGAAAGCAAAGCAAAAACAAAACCCTAATTCTATTTAACACCTCTCTTTCATGTTATTTTCATTATTTTTGCAGGTAGCATTCAGAGGAGAAAGTTGGAGTAGCAAGTTTGAAGAATTTTCATGATCCAAGAATTCATCTTTGCTAGTTTTTCATCAGATTTTTTAGATCAGCAAGCATAAACCCTTGCTTTTTAAAGCTTTTTCATCCAGAAGATCAAACTTTTCAAAGAGAAGGCCAAGGTTTTCAGTTTTCAATCATCTGGGTCTTTTCACTTCAATCTTCCGAAGGAAATTTTCAAGAACTTCATCAAGTTGCAACAACTTCTTTTATTTTGCATGTCAGTGAAATCCTCAGTGCATTTAGTTTTCAACCATCTGGGTCTTCTCAAATCAGTCTTCTGAAGAAAACCCATATCATAGCTTTTTTCAAGAAAGTTTCAAATTCTAGGGTTGGCTGCTTTTTTGATCAGCCATCAGGGTTTTGCAAATCTAATCAACTGGGTCCATTTCTAATGATATTATGAACAAAACCCAGGTGCCAGCTTTTTTTGGGAAAAATTGAAGAAATTAGGGTTTGTTGCTTTTCAGGAAAAATTCAAGATTTTCAAAAATGGATGATCTGGGTTGTCTTGGAACGAATATTTGAGCAAAACCCATATCTTAGAAAAAAATTCAAAAAATTTGTCCGTTGGAGAAAGAAAATCAGCATTCTAAAAATAGAAATTGCTCAAGACTTGTCTGCACCTAGGAAAGTTTACAGTCATTCTTCAAGTTTTCCAAAATGGAGTACACTCCCAATGTTTTCAAGACTGAATCGGCTCTCTATCATGATTATATCAAAACAGCTGATATAGACTTGCATCACATGAAGCCGATGTTCGATCTACACACCTTGGAGAGCGTAGGCAACACCTCAATCAGGAACCCAGGACATTCTAGACTCCTCGCAGTAGCGTCTATTCCTATAACAGTTTAGAGTCTTGAGTTCGTAATCGTTTGCATCAAGCATTACAACCCGACCACTAGGGAGATCCAGTCAGTAGATGGCAGATTGATTTGCAGTCTAAAGCGTGATATGATCGAGAAGTGTTTTTCCATTCCCCCATGGCCTGAAAGTGTTACTATCTCAAAGGGTGAATGTGAAAGGATATGGGACATGCATAAAGAAAAATATAGTAAGAAGATTGCGCATAGATGGATGAAAGAAAAGCATAAGACTCTGCCAAAGAACGTCGGGCGAGGGGAGTTAAGGATGAGATTTCCATCATTATCACCTTGCTTGACAGGGTAACTGGCTCGGAAGATGCCACCAAGTTTCAATCTTGGATGTTTTATGCCATACCCCACATCATGAAGAAAACTGAGTTCTACGATTGGCCTACCTTGATTAGTGACTGTCTACATCAGCAGATAACAAAATACTTCCAATTTCATGTATTCCACATGGTGTCGTACCTAGTCTACCTGGTGGCCTATCAAGGCCAATTTAGAGGGTTGAACACCGATGGATCATTGAGTGTACAACACATATATAACTACTATCCCCAATTGGAGTACATGAAGTCGTTGCATCACTACAAGAGAGTGAACGAGGCTTTTCTGATGTACACTGTGCGGGACCTGGACAATGAGTTGCATGTTCGTATATCTTCAGTTGCTAGGGCAGCAATGGCAGAGTGGGCTGATTGGTTTATACAGTTTCCCACTTTCACCTATCTCAAGGTCTATGGCTATTCAGGTGCCCTGCTCATGCTACCAAGGTACCCGTCAGATGAGGTCGTCTTCATGGAATTCTTGAGGTAGGCCCACGATGTTCATATAGTCCTGAGAAATAGAAGGAAACCCTCTCTTCATTTTCCATTAGGGTTGGGTATATACACATGCAGGACTGCCACAGATGCAAAGACAATGGGAGATGAGTTAGATAAACTCAGCCTCAAGTCTTATAGCGAGAGATGATCATTTGATCCTCATGGTGTCTACGCTAGCTGACTTGAGAAGAACTATGATCATATAGCCGCACTTGAATATTTTTGGGCTAACTGTACAGATGAGTTCGAGGTGCGGAGACATAGTTATAGCAGGCTCACTCTCCACTAGATGAAGGACTACTTAAATGAAGAAATAGAAGGGTTATCAGATGATGACAAGGATGTGCTTCTCCCGATGTATACTCAGAAGCGAATAGAGGATCAGCCCCTTTCACAAGTCAACTGGGCTAATAAGGAATCCCTTTCAGTCGAAGACAGGACAAGACAAGTCCTTGAGCATAGTAAGGTTTTCCTAATCCTTAAAAGGAAGAACTCCATTCCAGTAGCAGAGCCGCCAAGGACAATTCCCTCTTCCTCTAGAGCACAGTCAAAAGGGAAGGGTAAAATTCGGTCTCAAGAAGGCGTCAAAGGTAGTAGATTAAATAAAAATGTAAAAAGAAGGTTAGAATTCTCAGGCATAGTCATACAGGAGCAGCTTATAGCTAATTCAAAAGTCCCTCCTAATGAGCCCATACCTCAGGAAGAAGCAGAGGAGCCGCCTTCAACACATGTTTATGTACCTTTGACAGGTTCTTCACCAATTCACATTGACCTTGATATCGAAGATGATGATGAGATTGCAGTAGCACCTCCTAGGGAAGTTAGTAAAGATACTACTGTGTCTTGGCTTGAGAACTCCTTAGGAAGGGTAAGAAGAAGGCCTTCATATCAGGTGAGTGTTGATGATCTCGATAACATCTATCAGGAACCTCCTAAGAAGAAAGCAAAGAAACAAGTTCACTTTGATAGGAATCTTGATAACGAGATAGTCATGAAGATTGCATTGCCCCAGAAGACAAGAACATGGATGAGGTGAATATGGATGACTTCGTCATGGTCAAGGCTAATCTCGGTAGAAATACGAGACATGTGGATTTGAGTCTCTTCAGAGTTGTGTCTAAAAATCTTCAGGAAAGAGTACTCAAGGATGGAGAAGACAAGGCAGCCCTCAAGGCTGAAAATCAGCAGCTCGGGCTTTTCATTTCTAACCTTGTCCATGGTTCTTCATAGGTAATCCAATTGCTGCCCCATATTTTAGAGACACCAGCTGATCATCAATAGTTAAGACAGCTGGTCATTTATGGGAAAGAAACTCAAGAGTGGATCGAGAGTTTCATTGTCAGAGGAAGGGAGATCTTGGCACGGATGTTCCAGTTAAGAGAAAATGCTCACGAGCTACGTCAAGGTATCCAAGGGTTTGAAAAAACACTGGCTGAAGTTAGACCAAGGCATGAGATCATCATTGCTGATTTAGACACAGCCCATGGTTCAACAGTTTCAAAAGAACACAAGAGAAAAATCCTTGCTTGGAGGGAGCGTCATGTTTTCAAAGTTAAAACCTATGAGAGGATATCCGAAGAATTCATCACCTACAGACAAAGGGTGATTGAAGCTCTCCTTTTCATCAGTGAGTTCATCACAGAGATTCCTTCTTGATGCAGTCTTGAAGATGGTTCCTATGTTGGGCTTGATGAAGTGCAAGACCAATTCCATAGTGTTGTTTGCAGTTGCAATCCAGTTGGCGGACGGATATGTCATATCTCAATGATGTCAAGAAAGTTCCAGAAAGCAGCCAATGAGGTGCAATATTTCCTTAGGTCTATTGCAGATGCTGAAGATATTCTAGAAAAGTGGTGTTTTACTATTGAGGGCATAGATGCACCAAACCAGGACATAGTTTCTAATTTTCTAGCGAATTTGATTGAGCTTTAAAGCAGCTTTCTTTCCTGCTTTCTTTCTATTCTTGGAATAATTCTTATCCATTCTTTGAGAAGAGAAAGAAGATAAAATGTAATAGTTGGTGTTTCCCGCTTTTTCTGCTTTCTAAGGTTTTAGATGTTATCTTCTTTCTATATTTAGTAATAAAGCTTGCTTGTTGAGCAAGCCCTAGATTGTGAAAGCAAGGATATTTTAGGGTTCCCTACTCTACTTCTCTATAAATAAGAGCCTTTTCTCATTAGTTTCTTTAACCATGCTAGTGATAACAAAACGCTGAGCCTATTGTGCCTTCTATTTGTTATTCGAGTGTTGTTCAATTGTGTTGTGATAAGCAAATTGTTGAGCCTCTTTAGCCAACAAGGAGTTAGTGTGATTGTTGTTTCTATTGTGTGAAGAGCAAGATTGCAAGCCTCTTTATCTGCAATTCCTTGTTCCAGGCATGTTAGAAGTGAGCTTGTTCTAGAAATTTGAGTAATAAAATCATGAGCCTCCTTTGCCTTGATATAAAATCTCAGGTTTTTGTTATTTGTGTTCTACTTTTATAATCTTGATTTCAACTTGCATTGAAGTGTGTAGGTGTTTGTTGAGAGATAGTTTATTGAAGTATTTTGTCAGAAAATCTACCTTGTCCATTTCTAGTTTCTCTTGCTTTGCTATTACTTGAGAAGCCAGAAACATCTTTAGTTTAAGTTAGTCGTAGTTGAAGTCCTTAAAATAGAAAAATCTCAGCTGTGGCATTTGTGTTTAATAAACTTTGTGCTCTAAGCTGATAAAAAAGATAGGCAACTTAGTTTTAGTTTACTTTCTTTCAAACACCATCAGCAAGAGGGAGCTTCCCCTCCTAATTTGAAGAGCAGTTTATCTGTGCATAGCTGTCCATTTCAAATATGCATTCCAGAGGTGCGAATTTAAACACCAATAGTTTTCTGGCACCCATCGTGGGGCATGAGGCATTGAACAACAAAGAAAGCTTAGGATTTATGTCACGGGTATGACTATCTGGCGTCCTACTGCTCCAGTTGAACAGCCTAATCTTACACCTCTAGTTATCCAACCGAGTTTGCAAATAATTGAAGGAGAGCAAGTAGACATCATTAGCAGCCTAAGGAGTTTCATCTTTGAGAAGATGGAGACCCCTACTCAGTAGGAAAACACTGCTATTATTCTAGACAAAGAGGAAGAGAAAGCCAATATTGCAGTCGGAAGACTTGCCACCACCCATGTGGGACTAGACAATCATGGCGTACATAGTCTATACAAGGAGGAGAAAAAGAAAAAATCCACTCTTCCGAGAACAAGTTGATCCTTTCCTTCCACAGACACATCCTACAAAAGTTGGAGAGTCATCCAACATAGTTCCTAAGTTCAACACCATACCTGTGTTTGATGAAGAACCTAAAGCAATGGGTGAAAACAACAACAACGATAACAACAACAACAATCGCAATTGGAGAAGAGGTCCCCCACTGCCTTGGGGTGATCATATCGGACCTTTGGCCCTAGGAGCAAATCATGAACTTCCTAAGGGATCAAGAAAGCACTTTCCATGGTTCCAAGGTGATGGAAGTCAACATCCTGACAATCATCTTTCAATCTTTTCAATGGCTTGCGCTGTTTTGCATGTAGCTCATGAAGATATTGTTGTACGTCTCTTTGTTGAGACTCTCGTGGGAGCTTCTGCTGAATGGTTCAATCACTTGGAGCCTAGTTGCATAACCAACTAGAATACTATGACTGAAAAGTTTCTTGCAAGGTTCAAACCAGCTGAAGATAGCCACCAGTTGTTCGCTCAACTTTCAAATTAAAAGGAGGAGGACAATGAACCAATGAGGGAGTTTGTGGCGAGGTTTAACCGCCTCGTCACTCATCTCTCATACACACTCAATCCATCGCCTGAGATCCTGTTGAGCAGTTTTGTCAATGCACTTCCATCAGAGATAGCCTTTATCCTGAGATCGACCCACGAGACATAATTGGGAGAAGCACAACAAGGTGCCATAGAAATTGAAGACAACATGATCACTTTAGGAAAGATCAAAGGAGATGCTATTAGGCCTTTGGTTCAAAGTTCTGCCGATCCATTACTTCAAAGGGTTGCAAATGAAGTGACTATTCTCAAACGACAATTGCCACTCCAGCCAATGCCTCTTGCTCAAGTTGGACCACCCCTTGCTTTGCCTGCACCACAGTCATATCAAGCACCACAGCAACCTTATTAGCCTCAACAGCCATACCAACCGAGGAGAAATAACTTTCAGCCTTACAAAAATTTTAGGCCACAAGGGCCACCTCCACCAAGGCAAGCGACTGACAATACACAAAATGTTGTGTTTTGATCTTTTCATGATTCCACTGAACATATCGGCACCACTTGCCCCGGGAATATCAGAATGAACCAAATAATGGGATATGTCGAAGCTGCACCTGCACCAAGTTTCATACCAACTCCAAGTTCGAATGTTGTCTTACCTCAATCGAGCAACTTCGATGGCAACTCTGCAACGGGCTACTTTGAAAGTGAACCCAATTTTGGAGATCAAGAAGAAGATATTTGTCAGTACTCTCTTGCAGTAAATTCTGAGAATCATACAACTCCTGTGTTCACCAGAGCTCAACATTTGAGGGCACACAAAGAAGAGGAGGAAGAGAGACTGAAAGTGTCAAAAGACAAAGAAAAAGGAAAAGAAGTAGCTTCTACTTCAAATGTTAAATCTTCTCAAGAAAATGTGAAAGCAGTTGCTGAAGACTTATCCTTAGCAAATTTTGATATTGTAAATTCTTTGATGAAGAACAAAGTGCAGATTTCATAGTTAGAGTATCTCCAAGATCATCCCGAGCAAGTGGACCGACTTCTCAAATTTGTGAAGAAGGGACCTACCAAGTAGCCCACATTGCTTGAATCATCCGTTTCGGTGGAAGAAAAGCCTAAACCCTTCTATATTTCTCTGTATATAGGGGGTTACAAATTGAGCAATTGTATCATCGATTCTGGAGCTTCAGACAACGTCATGCCTCTACAAGTGATGAATGCTCTAGGAATTTTGTGCACCAAGACGAGGGAAAAATGTTACTCACTAGAGTCGAAGTCGATGCCATTAGTTGGACAATTGAAAGATGCTCAAGTAAGGTTGTCGACTTGTCCTAAAAAGAAAATCATGATGACCATCCTAGTAGCTGACATTCCAGCGAGCTATGGGATGCTATTAAGCAGAATCTTTTGCAAGGACCTCAGTGGAGAGATTCAAATGGATTGGTCTTCTGCAAAAATTCCATTAAAGAATGGAACTTTCAAGCTGGAACCAGAACCCAAGTCTCGATTTGCGGTTGTGAAGTCTCAATATCCTCAAGCTCAAGTTCTATATCAAGAAATGGGTCTTAGTACTTACGCCATGCTGTCAGAGATTCCTGAGGAAAGTCAAGATATCGCATGTACTGCAGACGAATCAACAAAAGATCCTAAGCTATGGACTTTGCAGTTCGATGGTAGTTCTTCCACCACTGGTTCGGGAGCGGGAGTTGTGATAAGTTCTTCTGAAGGACAATTGTATCCATTTGCATACTGCTTGCAATTTGAATGTACAAACAACACAACAAAATATGAGGCACTTTTACTAGGTCTCAGAAATGAAAAGGACATGGGTATCAAATATCTTAGGGTCGAAGGTGATGCTGAGCTTGTTGTGAAGCAAGTCAGAGATCAATTCAGAGCGAAAGCAGATCATCTTCAACACAATAGAAATAGGGTGTGGAATGCAATAGATTGGTTCGAAGCTTTTGATATCAAGTACATTCCACGTATAGAAAATAGCATAGCAGATGCCCTCACGGTATCAGCTTCACTTTTCATTCCACATTCTGACTTCCATCAAAATGCATTTGCCATTGAGTTAATCTACAGGCCAGTGGTACCTGACAATTGTGATAATTGGAAAGTCTTTAACGATGATGAACACATTAAGGAGTTTCTTGTTATGGGTGATAATTTCAAAGAATTGTTCTTTGAAGGTAGTTCATTTACTCACAGAGAAGCAACAATAGAAGTTCCAGATGTGTCAAAGATTGTTGAAGACAAAGAAATTCCAGAAGAGCCTGATTCCAACATTATCTAGTTGAAAGGAAATAAAATTCCCAAGGGCTTGGTTTCCTTGGAGAATATTTTTGACAGGCATGACAGATACATACAAGATCAGAGAAACTCAAGCAAAAGAACCTCTACTGAATATCAACAAATCAATATTGGAACAATTGACAAGCCTAGGCTTGTTAATCTGGGTACATGTTGTACTGCAGAGGAGAGCGAGAGGTTCATATCTTTGTTCAAGCAATACCGAGATGTCTTCACCTGGTCATATGAAGATTTAAAATTTTTTACACCAAGAGAATTGTCTCACACAATTCCTCTTCAACCTGAAGCGAATCCCTTCAAGAAAAAGAAATGACACTACAACCCGCGGATTCAAGATACCATCTACATAGAAATCTAGAAAATCGTGAATGCAAAGATCATCTTTCTGATCCATCATTCCACATGGGTGTCAAATATAGTTCCTGTGCACAAGAAGAACAGAGATATCAAAATTTGCGTTGATTTCAAGAACTTAAATCAATCATCGCTTAAGGATAATTATCCTTTGTCGATCATGGAGCACACCTTGCAGACGGTTATCGATTCAGAGATGTTGTCCTTATTGGATGGTTTTTCTAGTTATAATCAAACTGCAGTAGCTGAAGAGGATCAATTCAAGATGACATTCACAACCCCATGGGGTACATTTTCCTATGAAAGAATGCCCTTCAGCCTCATCAAAGCTGGTGCTACTTTTCAGCAAGCCATGGATTTGGAATTTGGAGACTTGAAGAATAAAGTAATTGTTGTCTATCTAGACGACCTCACTATTTTCTTGAAGACACAAGGAGATCATTTTTCACATCTAGGGAAGGTCTTAGAGAGATGCAGATACCAAAAAATATCATTAAATCCCAAAAAGTCTATCTTTGTGGTGACAGAAGGCAAGTTGCTTGGCCACATCGTCTCCAAGGAGGGAACTCGAATTGACCCAAGCCAGGTTGAAGCTATCAGAAGTTTGTCTCTTCCAACAAGAAGAACAGGGGTACACTCTTTCTTTGGTAAAGTGAATTTCATATGAAGATTTGTACCAGATTTTTCTAAGTTGACTAAAGATATATATGCTATGATGAAGAAGAAAACTTTCAAATGGACAGAAGAAGGAAAGAAAGCGTTTGCAGCAATAAAAGAAGCCATCAGTCGAGCTCCAGTGCTAGTCCATCCTGATTTTGAAAAGGAGTTTATCCTTTATTGTTATGCGTTGGACATACTTTGTCTACCATTCTGACACAGAAATTAAATGAAGAAACTGAATCTCCAATAGCTTTTATGAGTTGTAGTTTCAAGGATAGTGAATCAAGATACTCTTATATTGAAAAGAATGCCCATGTAGTGGTCTAAGCCGTAAAGAATTTTAGGTTTTATATCTTAAATACTCACACCATTGTATATGTCACAGATCCAGTAGTGAAAATCATGCTAACTCAACAAGAGATGGGCTCAAAAAGAGGAAACTGGGTCGCAAAGGTGCAAGAGTATGACTTGGAGACCAAGCCGACCAAACTCATCCATGGGAGAGGTCTTTGTCAATTGATAGTAGAAGACGATGATAAGAAGTTTCAAGCCAAAGGTATACCTGAGATTGAACCTGAAGTTAAGGAGGATCTTCCAATGGTCTTGCTGATCGAATCTTTGGAAGAATGGTTTACTGAGATATGGTATTACCTAACATATGGTGATTGTCCAAATCACCTGAACAAGCAACAAAGGAGAATGCTTAAGCTGAAAGCGTAGAACTATGTAATCTTCAACAATGTCCTATACAAGTGGGGGCTTGACAGAACATTCTTGTTGTGTGTCACCAAAGATCAACAACGACGCTTGCTAGAAGCTTTCCACAATCAAGCATGCGGTGGTCACTTTTCTTCAAAGGTGACAGCTTTTAAAATCTTCTAGGCACAGTTCTTTTGGCCGACCATGTTTTGCGATGCATATGAGTGGGTACACAAATGTCAGTTGTGTCAACAGTTTGTTGGCAAGGCAAAATTAGCAGCTGCTCCTCTCAGGCCAGTCGTTATAGATGCTCCATTTCAGCAATGGGGTTTAGATTTTATTGGTCCTATCAATCTGCATTCCAGCAAGGGTCATATTTTTGTCCTTACATCCACTGATTATTTCACTAAATGGGTTGAAGCCATTCCCACCAAGCGAGCTACGTCTGAGGTCGTGTGTGAGTTCTTGAAGAAAACATTGTCACATGCTTCAGAGTGCCTTGCAAAATTGTGACAAATAATGCAACGTGTTTCTCATCTGAGGAGCTAATGGAGTTCTATTTTGATCACAACATTACTTTATCTCATTCATCATATTATTATCCGTAGGGTAATGGACAAGCTGAATCATCAAACAAGAACATTGTCACAATCATTCGCAAGTTGGTTGATTCCAGTCACTGAACTTGGAATAAGAAACTTTATGATGCTCTTTGGGCCGAAATAATTACTCCAAAGAGAGCCATTGGTACCTCACCCTTTATCCTCCTTTATGGTACAAAAGCGATGATACCTATTACATTGGAGTTGTCTGCTTTGTAGCTGGCAACTGCAATAGAAGATGGAGAATTCACAGATCCTATTCAAAAGTGTATCTTGTACCTAACTAAGCTTCAAGAAGAAAGGGTGGAGGTAGTAGATAGAATCACTCAGCACCAGGAGCGAGTGAAGAAAATTTTTGACAAGAAAGCTCACCAACGAGATTTCGAGGTTGGAGATCAAGTCCTCCTATGGGATAAGAGACATGAGCCCAAGGGAATGCACGGAAAATTTGATTCCTTGTGGCTAGGACCTTTCAAGATTCATGAGCCCGCAGGAGAGAACACCTATATTCTCTTGCGCTTGGATGGAAGTCTCCTCCCTCTACCACACAATGGGCAGTACTTGAAGCACTTCATCCCTTCGGGGGTGGAGTAAGTTTTCTCAAAAATAATCCTTGTAAATATTTTGTTTTTCGTAATGTGTTTCCCCTTTCCGTCATGTTTTCGTTATGTTTTGTTTCCCCTTTCCGTAACAGTCCTATCATATTTTAGGTCATTAGGAGTCTTGTTTTAGGTGATTAGTAGGGAAGTCCAACTATTAGGTGATTTCTAGGAAGTCTGGTTTATAGGTGACTAAGGAAAGTCTTGCAAATAGGTGATTAGGAAATGATGTTGACTCTGATACCCAATGGAAAAGGCATTGGTCTAAGCTCAAACTCCAGAGATTCTATGGTTCTCCTATGTCATAAGTATCTGCCATGGTCCCCAAATAGAGCCAATGTTGTACCCCAAAATTAAAATTTTTGTTACACTTAGACATTTTGAAGAAATGAGTAAAAGTCTTGTCAAATTAGTCAAAAAGGTCAAAATTTGGATGTGCAAGTCTTGCATGAGGGGTTAAAACATAAAATTGTCAAAATTTGACAATCTGGGTCTGCTAAGAGCAACTTAATCAACAAAACCCAGTTCTTAGTTTTTCATCCCTAAATTTTACGAAAACTGCTATTTTTAGAAATTTTCTAAATTTAGTAATGTTTTCTGGGTTTTTCTGGGTTTCTTTGCAAATGGATACTAGAATTTTTTTTCTAAAAATAGAAATTTGGTCCGTCAGGGTCCGAACTGATTTTGATTGGCTCAAAATATGTCCGTATCAGGCTAGTGCAGTCATAATCTCAAAATAATCAGTTTTGCCCTACTTGGTCTATTCTGCTTTTTCAGAAGCACATCAAGAGCTCTGAGGTCATCAATAGAGGTCAGTCGGCTGCCAGGTGTCAGATTCAACATTCAAAGCATTCAACAGAAGGTGAGATGATGAACAAGTATGAAGAACAAAGAAGAAGATTTTAAAAAGATGAAAATTTTCTAACAATGGGAAGTTTGAGCGCCCCAGGTAAGAAAGGGCACCTATCTTTTTAGGGCATCAGATAAAATCAGGGTTTACACTTCAAGTCAAAGTTGCTCAGTTCTCTACCAGCTCTGCAGCGAGTCCGACGGTGTAGTCATCAGATTATCCAGTCATCTGGGATTCGAAGCTGAACAGGGAGGATTCACACAGAAGTTAGAGTGGAGACAATGAGAAAATATCAAAAATTGACTAAGTGTGGAGACTTTGGGTGCCCCTAGTGAAGAAGTGCGCCCAACTTTTTGAAGGGGAAAATCCAGTAATTAGGGTTTAAGAAGGTACTCAATCTCTATTATCATGGAATCTAGCAACGCTCATTCCATGGATAACCCCCCTACGAAACCTGTCTGTTTCCTAGGATTCGTTAAGTTCAAGCATGAAAAAACGAAGTGATTTTTGAGCACCTCAAAATGCGTTCCAAAGTTTCAAACATTTGTTTTGAACATTCCCTTATGTTCGCCTCGTGAAGACCTTCGAAACGAGCCCCTTCGTGAAGTCTCATTGTTCGTACTTAGTTAATTGTGAAAAATGCAGTTGCACTGAAAAAGTGCACTCCTGCTCACAAGCCAAAAATTGGCTAAGTATAAAAAGTGTAGGGGCGCTGTTTTTCAGTGCCCCTACATGAAGGTGATTTCTTCTAAAGTGTAAGAGCGCTGAAAAAGTGTGCTATTACACTTTTTATCCTAACTTAGTCTTTTTCTTGCTTGGGTGTGTTTCTTCATGTGTTTGCAGTTTTCGTTCATCGTGCCACTTTTTGTGCCTAAATTTATTGCTCGACTTGAGTTAGGATTTCATGTCTTTCTTTCACTTAAAAGTGTTTTATTGTTCCTTTTTCATTGCTCATGATTTTCAAACTATATTCCTTCTTGCTGGGCAAAATTCTCTCAAGCTGCAAAACACGTTTTTGGAGATTTTAGAAATTCCTCTTAACTAAATTTCGCGCTTCCTCTTGGTGAGTCATTCTCCTTAATTTCTCTCCTTTTTCCTTCATTACTTTGTACATATCTAAGGTTTTACTTATGCGTTTTCGTTTATCTTCGTTTTCTTCTCACATTTTTCTTCTACCCATGCGTTTTCTTTATTTTGTTTTTGGTGTGGAGTCTTGTCCATTTTCAAGCACTTTGTTCCTCTTACCCTAGTCGCGTTATGGTTTATCATCACGCATTCTTGTTTCCATCACTTGTTTTAGAAAATGGCCTCATGCACATACGCGTTTACCTCTTTCATTTTAAGCCGTTCTTACCTGCGTATTTTGGTCTCTTCACACGTTTCCTATGCCAACACTTTGAAATGGAAATAGGTGAAAATATGATGCACTTAAAAATACATTCTCAAGTGTTGCTTCTAATCCTCTCGATACTTCCATATCTTCAAAGCATCACATTATGTTTTCATTGCCTTTCCCAAACAAAGAAACGCACCTTTTCAACGCCAAGAAAGCAATTGTTAACTTCATTGTGAGAAATGTCATAACATTGAAAAAGTGCGCCCTGACATTTCACAAATTTTTCTAACACTGAAAAGTGCAAGAGCGCACTTTTTCAGCGCCCCTGCATCAAAGTCAAAATTCCCCAAAATGTAAGGGCGCTAAAAAAGTGCGCCCTTACACTTTTCACAATTTTTCCCTAAAACGTTTCAAACTTGCCCAATTCAGTCTTGAACCTCGCTCCTTCCATTTTGTGGATCGTTTTGCGTGCCTTGTCATCCACTCCATGCTTGCTCATCATTGTTGCTCGTTTTGTGTGTCCCCATGCTATCTAACGACTAATGTTTGTTTTGATCTGACACTTTGCAGTCTCTTTTCAAAGATCTTCAAGGTTGAGTGATCAAAGTTTCAGTTGTTCTTGATGACTACCAGTAAACCTCCATCTTCTTCAAAAGTGAAAGGAAAAATGAAGTATAAATATCAAGGTGTCTATCCGCCAACTGTAGTGGTCTCCAAGGTGGAAGAAATAAAAGACACAGAGGTTGGCTATCAAGACTTGGTTGATTTTGCAAAGCAAACCAAAATGAAGCCTCTTCCTGATCCAATGAGAGCAATTGTACACAGTAACCTGCATTTGGTAGCTATGTTCCCTACAGTTGCACACAATACAGAGTTTGTTCTTCAAGTGGCATCTCACTACACTAGAGAAAGTAGAAGTGTGATCGATTCTTCTGGGCACGAGATTCTAAGACTCGACCCTGATTTCTTTGACATTGTGTTTAAGGTTCCTCAAATGGAAAAATACATTGATACCTCTATACAAAAAGCACAAGAAGTCTTTGACGCTGATCCCAACAAGGCTAAAAACGTAATAAATACCCAATGGTTGAAGAAGCCTAGATAATCTATTTCCAAATGGCCAAAGGGACTCCTGCGAAGTGATTTCAAGGATGACGTCAAATATATGATCACATTTTTAAGCAGAGTAAAAGGCTTGCCAGAATCATCCACTTTTCATGATTGGATGTATGAATACATCAGGATTATAAGAAGACAAAAGGTGCACATTGAGTGGGGAAAACAAATCAGTGATGAAATACATGAGCAACTGATCAATGTTCCTTCCACATTGAAATTCTATATGACTTCTTACTTGGTGTACGCAGCAGCTGTAACAAGACAATTCCTAGGTCTATCTACAAAAGGGAATCGGATGATGGTACCTGTGTACAAATTTTTCTATCAACTGGAATTGAAGGAAAGCTTCCATCACTTCAAGTGGGTTACTGATGCTTTCTTCACACCTTTTCTTTTCAATTTTGATCCAACTCTCGAAAGGAGGAGGGTATCTGATGAGGCTTATAAGGTGGTAAGTAAATTTGGATGCCTATTTCTTCAATTCCCAATGTTTTCTTATTTAAGAGTAGGGTGCTACACTGGCTGTCCTTACATGTTGCCACGTTACCCTTCAGATAAGTGGGTTCTCATGGAGACATGCAGACAGCTGATTTCAGTGCAAAAAGAATGAAGAAGTAACCACAAGCATGGATTCAAGTTCCCACTAGCCATTGGCAAATATACTATCCCAACTGTAAAAAAAATCAAATTTTTTTATGCTGAATGCAGATCATGACAATCAAGACCTACATGTATAGGTTTGATTTTGATTACCGAGATGTTAGAAAAAGATTACAAAAGGGTCATCATCACAAGTACCGTTTTGAAGACATATGGGCTGATTGTAGAGATGAAGAAGCCATTCACAAAATGGATTATTGTAGTTTGACTGTTCAACAGATCAATAGACCTTGATATTGTTGACCTACCAAAGGATTTTGCAGATCTTGGTGATATTATGAATGCTCTCTATGATGAACAAGAGGTTTCTAAAAGACCGTTGCCTACAATTCAATGGTCTAGGAAAGAAATTACCAGCGTGAGAGAAAGATTGAAGCCAATCCTAGCCAACACTGCAAAATGGTTACATAAGCTGGCGGGTGCATGAAGTTGGGTACCAATTTTCTGGCCACTTTTGAAAAAAGTTTTACAAAACACGTTCATGTTATAACACGCTCGCATTATTTCGCGTTAAAAAAAAGAAGAAAAAAGTTAAATTATTTGCCTTGGAATACCAATCCAAAGGCTTGGACGACATTCCCAACAGGGCCAGAGACGTGTTTTGCAAATTGTATAATTTTTCACATAATCGGGTATGTGCTCACCATCAAGATTGCATCTAGTTCAATATTGACAAAATCAAAAACATGGGTAATGTTAGGTTCTCTTTTAGCTACGCAATGATGTAATTTTTTTCACTTTTTGACAATGTTAAGCCTTTCATCCATAATTTCTTTTGTTTGTATGTCTATTTTTTCCAAAAAGCAGTGTTTGGTGTTTGTTTTGTTATAAATTAACCGTTCATAAAAAATTCAAATAAATTAATTTTTTAGAAACTAGACTCCATTCTAAAAAAAATTTAAAAAAGAAAAAAAATCAATTATTTTTCAAAATTTGTAGGGGGAGTACGGCCAAAATTCTACTTTTCAGGAAGTGCTCACTTAGAAAATTAGTAAAAAATCAAATATTCATTAAAAAATTATCAGAAAAATTGTATATCAACTAGATGTTGTTAGCTAACTTCTGAATGTAGCGATTTTAAAAATACTACAATAAAGTTCACCATGCTCAGGTCATACAAGAGTTGCTATGTTATGTTTTTCTGACAAAAATAGCATGAATTTCTGTACATCCCTCTTTTGAACCCCTTAATCTCAACCATTTTCAAAATAAATTAGTAGTTTAGAAAGTAGACTCGGAGCACTTTAATCCTTGTTTTTGTTCCATCTCAAAATTTTGAGTGTAACTATCCTCAATTTCACATCCAAGGTCAAAATTTCTTGATTTCAGAAAAAAAGTGGCCACTTAAGCCCCCTTTTTGGGAACCATCTTGGTGCACTTACCCAAGCATGGTTATGAAATAAAAAGTTTCATAATAGATTCAGAAGGAGAAGAATCTGAAGCAGAAGCTCGCCAACAACAAGAACTTCACATGAAAAATAAATCAGCGGCTATTCCCACTTCTTCACGAAGAGGTCCCAAGATCAAGTTTACTGTTGGCAAGAAAGATATCTAGTCCGTCCCAGAAGGAGAAACCACGGAATCCGATCCATCTCGCTCTAAAGGTAAAAAGTCCATTGTAGAGGAGATAGATTCTGATGAAGAAGGAACTTCAAGTGATCTATCCGCTAAAGATGAAGACTCAGCAGAAGCAGACTCCGATGCAGAAGAAGTTTCTGAAAGCGGGCAAGAGTCTAAAGAAGATTTTGAAGAAGAATCTAAAGGTGATTTTGAAGGTGAACCAAAATCGGAGAGACAAGAGAGTGATCAACAGGAACCCAAGCATGATCAAGAAAGAACTACTTCTCCTCCTGAGAATGTAGTTGAGGAAATTCCTAGAACATCATCACCTATGATTTCCAGTGTTCCTCATACCCCTCCAAGTTCAAGAACTCCTCCACCTCCTGTTCCCTCGTCACCCATTCCTACCACATGCATTCCTGTAGTTGATATATCCACTATACTCCCTCAGTGACAAGCATTCATACGGTTGATATATTGTCAAGTCCTCCATCATCCATTCCTAGCTTGTCTTCACCAACGTATGATATCACTTTTGAAAATAAATTCAATCGTTTCATGAATGAGTCAATGCGTGATTAGCTCAATGTGCAATCTATAGGAGCAATGATGATAGACACTTCTCCTATTGTCACAATACCCATGATAACTTTAGATGTGACAATAACTTCAGAAGTAACGATGACAACTGAGTTGACAGTGAATCTAGAAGTTCACACCTCCTTTCTTCCCCCTTGGCTGATATCTAGAGTGTCGAAGTGGAAGAAGCAAATGATCTCTCCAGAGGAGCTCGACCTCGAAGAGATAGTCCCTCCAAAGGCTAAAGGGAAGAAAAAGGAAAAAGTATACTCAAGGCTGAACATCGACAAGTCTGGCCACAAGTATGCAGAGATTGGCGTACCACCGCACGAAGAAGGTGATGTCAATATGGAAGACTACACAGTGACAAAAGTCTAGCTTGGCAAGGTTACCAATGAAAGTGCAAAGGCTGATGTGCAAGTGACATTGGATATCTTGGTTGGAAGACTGGATAAAATGGAGCAAGCTTGCAATATGTACAAACAGAGGGTAGAGCATTATGCCATTGTTGTAAAGAGACTTGCAAGATCTCCAACTAATGCACAACTGCTAACAGTGGTAAGTATTGAAGACCTAGCTGTCAAGAAAGCTGAGAAGTTCACCTCCAAAGGCAGAGTGTTGTATGATTTTGTTGAGAAGATCATAGAACACGGATCTCAGATCATAATTGTTGTGGACGAGAAAACTACCTTGTTGGCCAAGCTCACCACAGAGCTTGAAAAAGAAAAAAGTGTACTTTGCCCAGGAGTGCAGAGATATGGAAAAATGCCTATTGTCATGGTCAGAGATGAACCAGGTAAAGCTTAATAAACTGGTGGAAGTCAGGGTAATTCCTCACAAAGAAAAGTTCATTGAGGTAAAAGAATCATTGAAACATTGAATTCAAGTAATTCAATCTGTTACGGAAGATCTCCACCAAGTGCAGGAAGATGTCGAAGTACATCGTGTTATTCTTAAAAAAGGTATCAAGGAGTTACCAGGTCAACTTCTTGAGGAGAATCGTATCTTCCTGCCGGCTACAGAAATATCTCAGATCTTCAAAGAAGCCATCATGAAATTGATTGACAGTTCAGAATTTTTAGAAGCCTCACTAAACGTCATTTGTGATACAAGGCTCACATTGGATAACCTGAAAATGCATCTTGACAGGTGCAAGAAGGTTCACTCATCTACCATGAGATCGATCACGAGAATTCACACCATTGTGGATTACACTGTTGGTCTGGATGAGAAGTTCATGCAGGAGACTAGGAAGAAATATGAAGACTTCCACGCGCAAAGCAAGGAAACATGAAGAAGCTTCCTGATCTCCAGTGTTAGAAATTTTTGGTGCATCCCTTTATGCATCTTGTAAATATTTCCTGACATCTTAAATGTCTTTTTGTAAATTGTAATTGCACCGAGCTCAAAGATGTAATCTTTTGAAAACAAATTACACTTTGACTTTGGTCAAAGTTAGGTGAGATCTCCTAAAATCGCTCACCTAACTTTCCTTGATTTCCTCAATTAGTTTCCTAATTTTTCTCATCCCTCTTTCTATATAATGTGAGGGATTTCTATTATAAATGGATCCTTTAGTATTTTGCAACGAAGTGCTGCCCTTTTTGAAGCAGAATTGTGAAACTTTGCGTTCATACTTTGTGAATGAAATTTGATCAATAAAGAAAAGGATTGCAAACCAGTCTTTGTGTTGGATTTGATACTTTTATGAATTGATCTCATTTGGTGGTGATTAGCTTATGGAATCTGAAGGACTAAGTAATTTATGTAACTTTGTGTTACATCCATTATTTAGATTTTCTTTTGTGTTTTGTTTATCTTTCGGTTGAATGATCTACAAGACTTTGTGCTTGTAATTATTCACGCTCTTTGGATACTATTGTTGAATGATCTACAAGATTTTGTGCTTGTAATTGTTCATGCTCTTTGATAATTTGGTTGGATGATCTACAAGACTTTGCGCTTGTAATTGTTCATACTATTCAAGGAATTGCTGCATCTAAGAAGACTTTGTGCTTCTAACGTGATAAACGACACTCTTTTCACAGATCCACCATTGAAGAAGCTACGGAACGACTTTGTGCCTTCATGAGCTTTCCCTTTTACTTTATTTGTTTATTGTTAATTACTTATGGTATCTCTACGCTTTGCTTTGACAAGATAGAGGTATTGGTATTACTGCTAGTTGATCGTTTAAAGTTATTAAGAATTGAGAACTTCCAACAGTGAAGCATTGTAAACATCTTCTCTGAAAAAAGAGAGAAGGATGAATGTAACACCCCCCACTTCGTAAGTATTGTGCACATTTTGTAATTTCTTGTTTGTTTTACTATCGCTTCTGTTAGCAGTAAGAAGGGTGCCTCCCCTTTCCGAGAGGAGATATTTACATCACATAGCTCTAGCTGAAGTCCTAGTTGTGTAATCTATCGAAAAGCTGATTACATAATTTTCACCCAATAGTTTTTTGGCGACTTCGCTGGGGAACGACATATGCAATCTAAGTCTCACGCTTTTGATTGAAGTAGATAAGTTTCCTCTTTCTTGCTATTCTTTTGTATATTGCGAACTCTAAAACATCCATCGTATTCAGATCTACATTCTGGCGGACCAGATATATACACAAGGATTGAGGGCTCAAGGAGTAGCAGATCCACTTTTTGAAGAGTTGTTGCAACGTGATTTTCCATTTACTCTTCCACGAGTAAGGTCACCACTGCAACGTGCTATAAACTACCCTCCACATAGCCAAAGATCTCCTCTCCCAAGTGTTTGGTCTGTTTACCGTAGACATCTTGTTCAGGAACCTATTGTGCAACCAGTCATGGCCGCACCACCTACAGGACCATGGGGAAATGCTTTTGGTCCCCTCCGTTTGGCTGCACCTTTGCACGAACTGTCGCGAGTATCCAGGAAGCATCTCCTGAAGTTTCAAGGTGATGGAAAACAACACCCAACGAGCACATATCCGCATTCTACATCGTTTGTGACATTCTTGGCATTGAGCACGAAGATGTTTCTGTAAGATTGTTCATTGAATCCCTTCAAGGGGTTGCAGCCGAATGGTTCTTTACCCTTCCTAACGCCTCCATCACCAATTGGGCCTCTCTTTGCACTAAATTTGAAGAAAGATTTAAGCTTGCTGAAGATTCACATGCTCTATTGGTGCAGCTCACCACCATGCGTAAAGAAGCTCACGAGCCTATGCGTGAATTTGTGGAAAAATTCAATAAATTGGTGACATGGATCCCAAATGATGCAAGACCAACAGATCATAACCTAAAGTGCTTCTTCATCAACACACAGCTACCCAAGGTGAGTTTCTACTTGCGTAGGGAAAATCTTGTTAATGTTGAAGTGGCCCAACAATTGGCTACCAGTCTGGAGGATGACATGATCCTTGCTGGAGAAATCAGGATGGGAACTAACAAAAATAAAAGGATACAAGCTTCAGGGTCTTTGGCATCTAATGTTTGTACTCCCAGTGCCAGCTCAAATTTCACAGATCCCATGGTCTAAAGGCTTGCAAATGAAGTTTTGTCTCTCAAGAAACAAGTTTCAAGCAATAACAACAATAGCAATTACAAGGACGTCCCTAGGAGAAATTTCCCTAATTATGCTGGCAAAAAAAATCAAAATCGTCTCCCAGCACCTCCAGGAAGGCTTGCTCTGGAAGCCCCGCCCGCTAACAATGTTGCATGATACTATGAGATTGAACAAGATGATTATGCGCAACCCGAATATCTTGAAGAAGAAAATGCCGATCTCTTCCAAGAAGAAGAAACTGAATCGGTTGACGACTCCAAGATTAGCTATTTGCAAATGGTGAAAGAAGAAGAAGAAGAAGATGACTTGGTGACTAATACTTACACTATTTTTACGCGGAATCAACAAAATCGGCTTGATAAAGCTCAAGCTGCTATTGTCCCTGAAAAAGAGAAGCCGCCAGTAACGATCGCCAAAAGAGGATCTCCCCTCCCTTGGCAACCAAAGAAAGAGACAAATCCACAAGTAAGTGCACCTCGCTCTCCTTCATCAACTCCATTATTCCTAAAGCTAATCCTCTCGTTCCAAAGACCACTGTACCTTTTGTAAAACCAATCAGTGAAGTTACTACTTCCAACCTACAAAATTCTTTTCAGACTTTTGACATTATTGACCATGCCAAGAAAACCAAGGTTCAAATGTCTGAGGCTGAATACCTCAAAGCCAACCCGACCGATTTGATAGGCTTGTCAAGTTCGTCAATGATGAAAGAATTTCCCCAAGTTAGGATACACCTCCTGACATCCCTGTTACTCCTAAACCAAAGATATCACAGAGTAACCTTGTATCTAATCCTCCAACCGCCTCCGAATGCATTGATCCATTTTTCATCTCCCTACTTGTAAATGGTTCAAGCTGAGTAACTATGTCATAGACTCTGGTGCATCTGACAATTTGATGGCTACCAAGGTAGCTACTGCCTTGGGCCTCGAGATGACCAAAACTTTCAGCCGTTGTTTTTCCATGGAGAATAAGCAAGTGTCATTAATCGGCCAAATCAAAGATGCACAATACGCATTCGCCGCATACCCGGAGAAGAAAATAAAAATGGCAGTCCTTGTGGCCGATGTACCAAAATCCTACGGAATCCTCCTCGGACGCAATTTCTGCAAAGATGTTGGAGGAGAACTAAGTATGGATATGTCCAAAGCAAGAATACTAGTAAAAGGTGTAATACAAAAGTTGATTCCTGAAAAAGAGTCAAATTTTTCAGTTGCCAAATCAGATGATCCCAGAGCTCAGATCTTGTTTGAATCCTCAAGCATGCGAACTTACTATCTACAGACGAATGAGGTAGGTGAATCCTCGACTCAAAATGAGTTAGAAAATGATGATATTTCTTCCACTTCAAATGAGACATCATCAGGTGATTTGTTTATCTCCGACCATGAATCTTCTTCAGATGATGAAGCTTTGGACTTCGACACTATTAGCATTGGTGATCCCAACAGTGCCTGGTTGCTCGAATTTGATGGTAACTGCTCTTCGACTGGCTCTGGAGCAGGAATGGTTTTTATTTCGCCAACAGGAAAATTTTTCCCTTTCTCCTTCAAGTTGCAGTTTGATAACACCAATAACACCGCCGAGTATGAAGCCCTGTTGTTGGGAATGCAAGTTGTGCTGAAGAAAGGTATCAAAAATCTTCACGCACAAGGTGATGCCGAGCTGATAGTATGTCAAGTGATAAATCTCTATTAGACAAAGAATGATAGACTTAGGCATTATTGTAATCGAGTGTGGGATTCCATTGAGGAATTTGAAGCTTTTGATATCTCTGTTGTTTCCAGAGAGTACAATACTAGAGTTGATTCCCTTGCAATCTCTGCCATGCTCTTGGTGCCACACAAAGACTTTCAAGGTTCTACCTACACCATAGAGTTGGTTTTCCACCCAAGTGTCCCTGACAATTTAGAGAACTAGCAGATTTTCAATGACAATCATCAAATCATCGCCTTTCTTGAGAAAGCAGAGAATTTTGATGAGTTGTATTTCAGGGGCAGTGATTCTCTGCCTCGAGAATCTGTGTCTAATATAGATCCTGTTACGGGTGAGGAATATTTTCAACTCAAAGGGAATAAGATTCCCAAAGGATTGGTATCCTTGGAAAATATTTTTGACAAGCATGATCGCCACGTGAAAAAGCAACTCTCAGATTCTGACTCATCTAATGAAGTGGAATAGATAAATTTAGGAACTGAAGCTAACCCCAAGATGGTGAACATTGGAAAATGTTGCATGGCCAAAGAAAGAAGACAGTTTTCTTAGCTACTATAGGAATATATTGATGTCTTAGCATATTCATACGAAGATCTAAAATTATTTCAGCCTAAAGAAGTACAACATGATATTCCTCTCAAGTTTGGAGCTTTTCCTTACAAACAAAAGCAGAGGCAGTACAATCCCAAGATCTCTGGAAGAATTTTGGCAGAAGTTCAAAAGATGCTAAATGCACGGATAATATTCCCTATCCATCATTCAACATGGATAGCCAATATCGTCCCTGTTCGCAAGAAGAATGGTGAAATCTGCATTTGTGTAGATTTTAGAAATCTAAACCAATTGTCTCTAAAAGACAATTACCCACTTCCAGTGATGGACCAAGTCCTACAAAATGTAACCGGATCCGAGATGCTCTCCATGCTAGAAGGATTTTATGGCTATAATCAAATTGAAGTTAATTCAAGCGATCAACACAAAACCGCTTTCACAATGCCATGGGGAACCTTTGCATATCGCAAGATGTCATTTGGTTTGATCAATGCTGGTGCTACATTCCAACGTGCCATGGATCTTGCTTTCCGCGACGTGATGGGCAAGTTCATTGTGGTGTATCTTGACGATCTCATAGTTTTCTCTAAGCAATGTCATGAGCATTTCTACCACTTGAGGCAAACTCTTGAGAGATGTCGTCAGCATGGTATTTCCCTAAATCCAAAAAAGTAAACTTTTGGGGTGACAGAAGGTAAACTTCTTGGTCACGTTGTATCTACAGAGGGAATCAAGATTGACTTGGAAAGGGTCGATGGAATTAAATCTCTCGCTTTGCCATCAAGAAAGAAAGTTCATTCTTTCTTCAGCAAGGTAAACTTCTTAAGGAGGTTTCTTCCAGATTTTGCTTAAAAGACTCGTCATATTATGAATATGATGAAGGGTAATGCCACATTCCATTGGATGGCAAAAGGAAAAGCAGCGTTCAATGATATCAAGGAGGCCATTGCTCATGCGCCTGTGTTGGTCAGCCCCAACTACACCAAAGATTTTGTTATGTACAGTTATGCTTCCAAGCATACACTATCAGCAATTCTGGTACATGAAAATGATGAAGGCTTTGGATCCCCCATTGCATTCATGAGTTGCCCCCTAAAGAATTATGAATTGAAATATTCTCAAATGGAGAAGCATGCTTTCGCAGTTGTAAAAGTCGTCAAACATTTTCGGTTCTACATTCTAAGTAGCCATGTGAAGGTTCTTGTCCTAGATTTGACTGTTAAGTCCATCCTAACACAATAGGAATTTGGAACAAAAAGAGGCAATTGGATTGCCAAGGTTCAGGAGTATGATCTGGAAATTAAACCCACTAAGTTGATATGTGGACGTGGACTTTGTCAACTTATTGCCAAAAATAATCCATATAAAGAAATTTCAGAGGATGAAGAAATTTCAGATGAGGAAGAGGTTGATCCAAGTACACTCCCAATGGTACTATTTTTTAGTACCACTGACAAATGGTTTTCCAACATCGCTCATTTCCTCACATATGGAGAATGCCCTAATTACTTAACTCCAAAGGAAAAGAGAACCATCAAGCTAAAATCAGCTAATTTTGTCTTGTGGGACAACGACTTGTATAAGTGCGCAATGGATGGGACCTTTCTCATATGTGTTGATAAGGAACAACAGCAAAATTGCTGAAATCTTATCATGATTTAGCGTGTGGCGGGAATTTCTCAGTGCCGATAACTGCTCACAAAATCCTGAGAGCAAAGTATTACTAGCCCACTCTTTTTCAAGATACGTACTCTTGGGTACGTAAGTGTGAATTGTGCCAACAGTTTGTTGGTCAACCCAAGTTGGCATCTTTTCCATTGAAACCTATTGTGATTGAAGAACCTTTCTAGCAATGGGGCATCGACTTCATAGGTGCAATTAATCCATCATCAAGTGCAGGACATATCTATGTTTTGACTCCTACTGACTATTTCACCAAATGGGTGGAAGCAATACCTACCAAGCGTGCTACTTCAGAAGTAGTGTGCAGTTTCTTAAAAGAAAGCATTATTTCCAGGTTCGGTGTGCCGAACAAGATTGTTGCTGACAATGCTTCCGCCTTCTCATCAAACGAGATTACTGAGTTTTGTTTTGAACATGACATAACTTTGTCACATTCTTTCGACTATTACCCACAAGGTAATGGTTAGGCGGAATCTAGCAACAAGAATCTAGTGACTATCATCTGCAAGCTGGTGGATGAGAATCAATGTTTGTGGCACAAGGCCTTGTTCGATGCTTTGTGGGCAGACAAGATAACTCTGAAGCGAGCAATCGACATGTCTCCTTTTCAACTCTTGTACAGATTGAATGCCAAGATTCCTATAACTTTGGAACTACCAGCCCTCAAACTGGCTAAGGCCATTAAGGTTGAGACGTTTGATAACTCTATTGATAAGCACATCATGTATCTCTCTGAACTGGAAGAGAACTGGGTTCAAGTGGTTGATCGCATCGCGGAACACTAGGACCAAGCGAAGAAGCTTTTTGACAAAAAATCCAAGTCTGAGGAATTTCAAATTGGTGACCTCGTTCTCCTGTGGGACAAACGAAGAGAACCAAAAGGTATGCACAGGAAATTTTACTCACTATGGACAGGACCTTTCCAAATACATCAGTTGCACGGTGAGAATAGTTTCTTGTTGGCATACGGTGATGGAACACCATTTTCCCTTCCTCACAGTGGGCAACATCTCAAGCACTTTACACAGTAAAGCAATTGGCCTTGGTATGTAAATACTTTTTATTTTTAAGTCCTTTTGAGTCTTCATGTTTTAAGTTTTGTCATCGTCGCCTGACTCTAAGCCCAATGGATGGATAAAGGCACTTGAATTCTGGAATTATTCTCCCTTCATTCTTTTTAAAGAATGGTTGAAGGAAGATCCCCGACAGGAGCCAGTTGTTATCACAGAATCTAGCAGCGCTCATTCCACGGATAACCCCCTATGAAACTTGTCCGTTTCCTAGGATTCGTGAAGTTCAAGCACACAAAACAAATTGATTTTCAAGCCACCTCGAAATTCATTCCAAAGTTTCAAACATTTGTTTTGAACATTCCCTTATGTTTTCCCTGCGAAGACCTTCGAAACGAGCCCCTTCGCGAAGTTTCACTGTTCGTACTTAGTTAATTGTGAAAAATGCAGTTGCACTGAAAAAGTGTGCTCCTGCTCACAATCCAAAAATTGGCTATGTATAAAAAGTGCAGGGGTGTTGTTTTTCAACGCCCCGACATGAAGGTGATTTCTTCTAAAGGGTAAGAGCGCTGAAAAAGTGCGCTATTACACTTTTTTTCCTGACTTAGTCTTTTTCTTGCTTGGGCGCGTTTCTTCGTGTGTTTGCAGTTTTCGTTCATCGTGCCACTTTTCATGCCTAAATTTATTGCTCGACTTGAGTTAGGTTTTCATGTCTTTCTTTCACTTAAAAGTGTTTTATTGTTCCTTTTTCATTGCTCATGATTTTCAAATTGTATTCCTTCTTGCTGGGCGAAATTCTCTAAAGCTGCAAAACACGTTTTTGGAGATTTTCGAAATTCCTCTTAACTAAATTCCGCACTTCCTCTTGGTGAGTCGTTCTCCTTACTTTTTCTCCTTTTTCCTTCATTACTTTGTACATATCTAGGGTTTTACTTATGCATTTTTTTTATCTTCGTTTTCTTCTCACGTTTTTCTTCTACCCACGCGTTTTCTTTATTTTGTTTTTGGTGTGGAGTTTTGTCCATTTTCAAGAACTTTGTTCCTCTTACCCTAGTCACAGTATGGTTAATCATCACGCGTTCTTGTTTCCATCGCTTTTTTTAGCAAATGGCCTCATGCACATATGCCTGTACCTCTTTCGTTTTAAGCTGTTCTTACCTATGTATTTTGGTCTCTTCACGCGTTTCCTATGCCAACACTTTGAAATGGAAATAGGTGAAAATATGATGCACTTAAAAATACGTTCTCAAGTGTTGCTTCTAATCCTCTCAATACTTCCATATCTTCAAAGCATCACATTATGTTTTCATTGCCTTTCCCAAACAAAGAAGCACACCTTTTCAACGCCAAGAAAGCAATTGTTAACTTCATTGTGAGAAATGTCATAGCGCTGAA
The DNA here is from genome assembly GCA_007258455.2 of Sequoia sempervirens. Classification (NCBI taxonomy): domain Eukaryota; kingdom Viridiplantae; phylum Streptophyta; class Pinopsida; order Cupressales; family Cupressaceae; genus Sequoia; species Sequoia sempervirens. The sequence goes on along the minus strand of VDFB02058242.1, from coordinate 133,914,916 downwards.
AAAGTGTTCCCTAACATTTCACAATTTTTTCTAACACTGAAAAGTGTAGGAGTGCACTTTTTCAGCGCCCCTACATCAAAGTCAGAATTCCCCAAAACGTAAGGGCGCTGAAAAAGTGCGCCCTTACACTTTTCACAATTTTTCCCTAAAACATTTCAAACTTTCCCAATTCAGTCCTGAACCTCGCTCCTTCCATTTTGTGCATCATTTTGCGTTCCTTGTCATCTGCTCCACGCTTGCTCATCATCGTTGCTCATTTTGCGCATCCCCATGCTATCTAACAACTAATGTTTGTTCTGATCCGACACTTTGCAGTCTCTTTTCAAAGATCTTCAAGGTTGAGTGATCAAAGTTTCAGTTGTTCTTGATGACTGCCAGTAAACCTCTGTCTTCTTCAAAAGTGAAAGGGAAAATAAAGTATAAATATCAAGGTGTCTATCTGTCGACTGTAGTGGTCTCCAAGGTGGAAGAAATAAAAGACACAGAGGTTGGCTATCAAGACTTGGTTGATTTTGCAAAGCAAACCGAAATGAAGCCTCTTCCTGATTCAATGAGAGCAATTGTACAAAGTAACCTGCATTTGGTAGCTATGTTCCCTATAGCTGCACACAATACAGAGTTTGTTCTTCAAGTGGCATCTCACTACATTAGAGAAAGAAGAAGTGTGATCGATTCTTCTGGGCACGAGATTCTAAGACTCGACCCTGATTTCTTTGACATTGTGTTTAAGGTTCCTCAAATGGAAAAATACATTGATATCTCTATACAAAAAGCACCAGAAGTCTTTGCCGCTGATCCCAACAAGGCTAAAAACCTAATAAATACCCAATGGTTGAAGAAGCCTAGACAATCTATTTCCAGATGGCCAAAGGGACTCCTGAGAAGTGATTTCAAGGATGACGTCAAAGATATGATCACATTTTTAAGCAGAGTAAAAGGCTTGCCAGAATCGTCCACTTTTCATGATTGAATGTATGAATACATTAGGATTATAAGAAGACAAAAGGTGCACATTGACTGGGGCAAGCAAATCAGTGATGAAATACATGAGCAACTGATCAATGTTCCTTCCACATTGAAATTCTATATGACTTCTTACCTGGTGTACGCAACAGCTATAACGAGACAATTCCCAGGTCTATCTACAAAAGGGAAACGGATGATGGTACCTGTGTACAGATTTTTCTATCAACTGGAATTGAAGGAAAGCTTCCATCACTTCAGGCGGGTTACTGATGCTTTCTTCGCAACTTTTCTTTTCAATTTTGATCCAACTCTCGAAAGGAGGAGGGTATTTGATGAGGCCTATAAGGTGGTAAGTAAAGTTGGATGCCTATTTCTTCAATTCCCAACATTTACTTATTTAAGAGTAGGGTGCTACATTGGCTGTCCTTACATGCTACCACATTATCCTTCGGATATGTGGGTTCTCATGGAGACATGCAAACAGGTGATTTCAGTGCAAAAAGAATGAAGAAGTAACCACAAGCATGGATTCAAGTTCCCACTGACCATTGGCAGATATACTATCCCAACTGTACAAAAAGCCAAGTCTGTTTATGCTGAAATGTAGATCATGACAATCAAGACCTATAGGTATAGGTTTGATTTTGATTACCGAGATGTCTGAAAAAGATTACAAAAGGGTCATCGTCACAAGTACCGTTTTGAAGACATCTGGGCTGATTGTAGAGATGAAGAAGCCATTTGCAAAATGGATTATTGTAGTTTGACTGTTCAACAGATCAGAGACCTTGATATTGTTGACCTACCAGAGGATTTTGTAGATCCTAGTGATATTATGAATGCTCTCTATGATGAACAAGAGGTTTCTAAAAGACCGTTGCCTACAATTCAATGGTCTAGGAAAGAAATTACTAGCATGAGAGAAAGATTGAAGCCAATCCTATCCAACACTGCAGAATGGTTACATAAGCATGGTTATGAAATGAAAAGTTTCATAACAGATTCAGAAGGAGAAGAATCCGAAGCAGAAGCTCACCAACAACAAGAACTCTGCATGAAAAATAAATCAGCGGCTGTTCCCACTTCTTCACGAAGAGGTCCCAGGATCAAGTTTACTGTTGGCAAGAAAGATACCCAGTCCGTCCCATAAGGAGAAACCACATAATCCGATCCAAATCAAGAAAGCTGAGAAGTTCACCTCCAAAGGCAGAGTGTTGTATGATTTTGTTGAGAAGATCATAGAACACGGATCTCAGATCATAATTGCTGCGGACGAGAAAACTACCTTGTTGGCCAAGCTCACCACAGAGTTTGATAAAGAAAAAAGTGTACTCTCCCAAGAGTGAAGAGATATGGAAAAATGCCTACTGTCATGGTTAGAGATGAAGCAAGTAAAGCTTAGTAAACTGGTGGAAGTCGGGGTAATTCCTGACAAAGTTCATTGAGGTAAGAGAATCATTGAAACATTGAATTCAAGTAATTCAATCTCTTATAGAAGATCTCCACCAAGTGCAGGAAGATCTCGAAGGACATTGTGTTATTCTTGAAAAAGGTATCAAGGAGTTACCAGGTCAACTTCTTGAGGAGAATCGTATCTTCCTGCCGGCCACAGAAATATCTCAGATCTTCAAAGAAGCCATCATGAAATTGATTGACAGTTCTGACTTTTCAGAAGCCTCACTTAACGTCATTTGTGATTCAAGGCTCACATTGGATAACCTGAAAACACATCTTGATAGGTGCAAGAAGGTTCACTCATCTACCATGAGATCGATCATGAGAATTCACACCATTGTGGATTACACCGTTGGTTCGGATGAGAAGTTCGTGTACGAGACCAAGAAGAAATATGAAGACTTCCGCGCCCAAAGCAAGGAAACATGAAGAAGCTTCCTGATCTCCAGTGTTAGACATTTCCGGTGCATCCCTTTATGCATCTTGTAAATATTTCCTGACATCTTAAATGTCTTTTTGTAAATTGTAATTGCACCGAGCTCGAAGATGTAATCTTTTGAAAACAAATTACACTTTGACTTTGGTCAAAGTTAGGTGAGATCTCCTAAAATCACTCACCTAACTTTCCTTGATTTCCTCAATTAGTTTCCTAATTTTTCTCATCCCTCTTTCTATATAATGTGAGGTATTTCTATTGTAAATGGATCCTTTAGTATTTTGCAACGAAGTGCTACCCTTTTTGAAGCAGAATTGTGAAACTTTGCGTTCATACTTTGTGAATGAAATTTGATCAATAAAGAAGAGGATTGCAAACCAGACTTTGTGTTGGATTTGATACTTTTATGAATTGATCTCATTTGGTGGTGATTAGCTGATGGAATCTAAAGGACTCTAGGTAATTTATGTAAACTTTGTGTTACATCCATTATTTAGATTTTCATTTGTGTTTTGTTTATCTTTCGGTTGAATGATCTACAAGACTTTGTGCTTGTAATTATTCACGCTCTTTGGATACTATTGTTGAATGATATACAAGACTTTGTGCTTGTAATTGTTCATGCTCTTTGATAATTTGGTTGGATGATCTACAAGACTTTGCGCTTGTAATTGTTCATACTGTTCAAGGAATTGTTGCGTCAAAGAAGACTTTGTGCTTCTAACGTGACAAATGATACTCTTTTCACAGATCCACCATTGAAAGAGCTACGAAATAACTTCGTGACTTTGTGAGCTTTCCCTTTTACTTTATTTGTTTATTTTTAATTACTTATGGTATCTCTATGCTTTACTTTGACAAGATAGAGGTATTAGTATTACTGCTAGTTGATCGTTTAAAGTTATTAAGAATTGAGAACTTCCAACAGTGAAGCATTGTAAACATCTTCTCTGAAAAAAGAGAGAAGGATGAATGTAACTCACCCCCCCACTTCGTAAGTATTGTGTACATTTTATAATTACTTGTTTGTTTTACTATTGCTTCTGTCAGCAGTAAAAAGGGCGCCTCCCCTTTCCGAGAGGAGAGATTTACATCTCACATAGATGTGGCTGAAGTCCTAGTTGTGTAATCTATCAAAAAGTTGATTACATAATTTTCACCCAAAAATCTCTTCAATATTCAGCTAGCTTCGCAATGCATGTCTTCATTAGATCTTTCAACTGGTCATTCTCTGGAAAATTTAGAACGAAGTCAAGGGTACAGAACGAAGTTTTCAAACTTGAAGAGAAAGTCAGATAAAAATGGCTTGGTCTGGAAAGTTTGGGCGCCCCAAGAGAGAATAGGCGCCCAAGTTTTCAAGGGCCTAAAAAGATGAATCTAGAGATGAAACTCTAACATGATCTCTTCACAATTGACCCAACTTTCCAATGAGATACTCAGCACGTCAATCGGATGTCGCAATCACCGGATATGAAGCTCAAAATAGAGGATCTGACGAGGGCTAAGAACCAATATTCAGAAGCAAACACAAAAAGGGGAAAAATAAACTAAGTCTGGTGAACATGGGCGCCCCCAGCCAAGATGGGCGCCCAAGCTTTTGAGGGTTTAGAATTTGTTGTTTGACAGAGTTCATCCCAGAAGACCCCTCCTCATATCTCGTCAGCTTCGCAACGAGCATAATCAGCAGCCAATCTAACGCCCGAGTCACTAGATTCAACGAGATCATTTGTAGAAGAGGAGTTAATAAAAAATTTGAAGATCATAAAAATGGCTAACTCTGGATAAAATAGGCGCCCTTAGAAGGAAAAGGCTCCCATGAATTTAGAGGTTGAGATGAAGTTTTTATCCAAAGACGCCTCCAGGACATTCTTCTCAGAATCAGTCCAGCTCCGTGATGAAACCTTTAGCTCGCCCATCAGATCAGTCTGCAAACCGAAAATCAAAGGCGAAGTAGGAGGTCAAAATGAAGGAAAGTTGAAAATATCAAAAATTTGACTAACTCTGCTTAAAGTGGGCGCCCCTGGTGAAGAAGGGCGCCCAACTTCTCATGCCTTAGAAATTTTTTCAAGATTTTCAAAAAGGTTCAAAATTGCAAGTGAAGGAAGGCATCCAAGTTCCATGAAGCTGATATTTTAGGGTTTTGGAAATAAAAGCAAAAGAAAGCAAAGCAAAAACAAAACCCTAAGTCTATTTAACACCTCTCTTTCATGTTATTTTCATTATTTTTGCAGGTAGCATTCAGAGGAGAAAGTTGGAGCAGCAAGTTTGAAGAATTTTCATGATCCAAGAATTCATCTTTGCTAGTTTTTCATCAGATTTTTCAACCCAGCAAGCATAAACCTTTGCTTTTTCAAGCTTTTTCATCCAAAAGATCAAACTTTTCAAAGAGAAGGCCAAGGTTTTCAGTTTTCAATCATCTGGGTCTTTTCACTTCAATCTTCTGAAGGAAATTTTCAAGAACTTCATCAAGTTGCAGCAGCTTCTTTTATTTTGCATGTCAGTGAAATCCTCAGTGCATTCAGTTTTCAACCATCTAGGTCTTCTCAAATCAGTCTTCTGAAGAAAACCCATAGCACAACTTTTTTCAAGAAAGTTTCAAATTCTAGGGTTGGCTGCTTTTTCGATCAGCCATCAAGGTTTTGCAAATCTAATCAACTGGGTCCATTTCTAATGATATTCTGAACAAAACCCAGGTGCCAACTTTTTTTGGGAAAATTTGAAGAAATTAGGGTTTGTTGCTTTTTCAGGCAAAATTCAAAATTTTCAAAAATGGACGATCTAGGTTGTCTTGCAACAGATCTCTGAGCAAAACACATATCTCAGAAAAAAATTCAAAAAATTTGTCTGTTGGAGCAAGAAAATCAGCATTCTAAAAATAGAAATTGCTCAAGACTTGTCTACACCTAGGCAAGTTTACAGTCATTCTTCAAGTTTTCCAAAATGGAGTACACTCCCAATGTTTTCAAGACTGAATCAGCTCTCTATCATGATTATATCAAAACAGCTGATACAGACTTGCATCACATCAAGCCAGTGTTCGATCTACACGCCTTGGAGAGCGTAGGCAACACCTCAATCAGGAACCTGAGACATTCTGGACTCCTCCCAGTAGCGTCTATTCCTATAGCAGTTCAGAGTATTGAGTTCGTAATCGCTTGCATCAAGCATTACAACCCGGCCACTAGGGAGATCTAGTCAGCAAATGGCAGATTGATTTGCAGTCTAAAGCTTGATATGATCGAGAAGTGTTTTTCCATTCCCCCATGGCCTGAAAGTGTTACTATCTCAAAGGGTGAATGTGAAAGGATATGGGACATGCATAAAGACAAATATAGTAAGAAGATTGCGTAGAGATGGATGAAAGAAAAACATAAGACTCTGCCAAAGAACGTCGAGCAAGGGGAGTTAAGGATGAGATTGCCATCATTATCACCTTGCTCAATAGGGTAATTGGCTCGGAAGATGCCACCAAGTTTCAACCTTGGATGTTTTATACCATACCCCACATCATGAAGAAAACTGAGTTCTACGATTGGCCTACCTTGAGTCATACAGGAGTAGCCTACAACTGATTCATAAGTTCCTCTTGACAAGCCCATACCTCAGGAAGAAGTAGAGGATCCGCCTTCAACACATGTTTATGTACCTTTGACAGGTTCTTCACCAATTCACATTGACCTTGATATCGAAGATGATGAAGAGATTGCAGTAGCACCTCCTAGGGAAGTTAGTAAAGATACTATTGTGTCTTGGCTTGAGAACTCCTTAGGAAGGGTAAGAAGAAGGCCTTCATATCAGGTGAGTGTTAATGATCTTGATAACATCTATCAAGAACCTCCTAAGAAGAAAGCAAAGAAACAAGTTCACTTTGATAGGAATCCTGATAACGAGATAGTCATGGAGACTTCATTGCCCCCAGAAGACAAGAACAGGGATGAGGTGAATATGGATGACTTTGTCATGGTCAAGGCTAATCTTGGTAGAAATACCAGACATGCAGATTTGAGTCTCTTCAGAGTTGTGTCCGAAAACCTTCAAGAAAGAGTACTCAAGGATGGAGAAGACAAGGCAGCCCTCAAGGCTGAAAATCAGCAGCTCAGGCTTTTCATTTCTAACCTTGTCCATGGTTCTTCACAGGTAATCCAGTTGCTGCCCCAGATTTTAGAGACACTAGTTGATCATTAGCAGTTAAGGCAATTGGTCATTTATGGGAAAGAAACTCAAGAGTGGATTGAGAGTTTCATTGTCAGAGGAAGGGAGATCTTGGCATAGATGTTTCAGTTAAGAGAAAACGCTCACAAGCTACGTCAAGGTATCCAAGGGTTTGAACAAACACTGGCTGAAGTTAGACCAAGGCATGAGATCATTGTTGTTGATTTAGACATAGCCCATGGTTCAATAGTTTCAAAAGAACACAAGAGACAAATCCTTGCTTGGAGGGAGCGTCATGTTTTCAAAGTTAAAACCTATGAGAGGATATTCGAAGAATTCATCGCCTACAGACAAAGGGTGATTGAAGCTCTCCTTTTCATCAGTGAGTTCATCACAGAGATTCCTTGTCAGTGCAGTCTTGAAGATGGTTCCTACATCGGGCTTGATGAAGTGCAAGACCAATTCCAGAGTGTTGTTCGCAGTTGCAATCCAGTTGGTGAACGGATAGGTCATATCTCAATGATGTCAACAAAGTTTGAGAAAGCGGCCAATGAGGTGGAAGATTTCCTTAGGTCTATTGCAGATGCTGAAAATATTCTAGAAAAGCGGTGTTTTGCTATTGAGGGCATAGATGCACCAAACCGGGACATAGTTTCTAATTTTCTAGTGGATGTGATTGAGCTTTAAAGAAACTTTCTTCTAGAAGCTTTCTTTCCCACTTTCTTTCTATTCTTGGAATAATTCTTATCCATTCTTTGAGAAGAGAAAGAAGATAAAATGTAATAGTTGGCGTTTCCCGCTTTTTCTGCTTTCTAGGGTTTTAGATGTTATCTTCTTTCTAGATTTAGTAATAAAGCTTGCTTGCTGAGCAAGCCCTAGATTGTGAAAGCAAGGAGATTTTAGGGTTCCCTAATCCTCTGCTTCTCTATAAATAAGAGCCTTTTCTCATTAGTTTCTTTAACCATGCTAGTGATAAAAAAACACTGAGCCTATTGTGCCTTCTATTTTTTATTCGAGTGTTGTTCAATTATGTTGTGATAAGAAAATTTTTGAGCCTCTTTAGCCAACAAGGAGTTAGTGTGATTGTTGTTTCTATTGTGTGAAGAGCAAGATTGCAAGCCTCTTTAGCTGCAATTTCTTGTTCCAGGCATGTTAGAAGTGAGCTTGTTCTAGAAATTTGAGTAATAAAATCACAAGCCTCCTTTGCCTTGATATAAAATCTCAGGTTTCCGTTATTTGTGTTCTACTTTTATGATCTTGATTTCAACTTGCATTGAAGTGTGTAGGTGTTTGTTGAGAGATAGTTTATTGAAGTATTTTGTCAGAAAATCTACCCTGTCCATTTCTAGTTTCTCTTGCTCAGCTATTACTTGAGAAGCCATAAACGTCTTTAGTTTAAGTTAGTCGTAGTTGAAGTCCTTAAAATTGAAAAATCTCAGCTGCAGCGTTTGTGTTTAATAAACCTTGTGCTCTAAGCTGATCAAAAAGATAGGCATCTTAGTTTTAGTTTACTTTCTTTCAAACACCATTAGCAAGAGGGAGCTTCCCCTCCTAATTTGAAGAGCAGTTTATCTATGCATAGCTGTCCATTTCAAATATGCATTCCAGAGGTGCGAATTTAAATGCCAACAAACTGTCATTGGGTACCCTCACATGCAAAGGTTTTCAGAACAATATAAGGACTATTTTCACTCATGACACAGTCCCAACTCTTTTGATCATGGAAGATAAGAATCATTTACATACTCTATCATGTAGATATGATCTCACAAGGAACCTTGTGCATAAGCATTTGACATGAAATTTCACAACCTCACTATATCATCTAGACTCCTTTACAGACTCATCAATCTTTCAAAAAATAAGGATGCATAATTGGAACTTGGGAAAGCAAACACATATGTCTACAATGTGGGAATATTTCCCCCTTTCTTCTGCAATGTGGACAAAAATTAGGGACATAGGTGTTATTCCCATGCCAAAAAGGATTCATGAATTTTTCAAAACCCCTTCTATGTGCCAAAAACCTCTTGTTTGATGGTTGCAACATACTCAAAACCAACTATTATGATCTTGCAATGTGTGTCAAACTCTTTAGACTCCTTCAATGTCAAACACCCAAAAACCCTAACTCTTTGTGATATGTGGGTCTCGCAAAGTCAAAACTGAAAACCTCATCTTTTCACTTTTGGCGCCTAGATTTTCATGATTTTTTTTGTATTTTCCCTTAAATTATTTAAAAACACAGGATTTTATGAACCTATTTTCCCTTTAAATTATTTTTTAAATAAAAAATTTCAACATATTTGGTGACCTCTTGGAGATGTTTGCTTGCTAAATATGGTGACCAGTTGTCTTATACAATCCATTGGGCATAGTGTCATGAAATAACTTGAGAGAATACTAAAAATTAGACCTTAAATACTACTATAGCACTCCAAAAATAGTGCTTGACACCAACCAACTCACTCAAACCACCTAAGAAAACTCAAAGAAAGACTGAACATAGGTGACCAAATGTGCAACGACACTTGGAGGAATGAAAAGACACCTAAAACTAGTGTGCAACAACACTTATTGACTCAAAGACACTAGACTAATATGCATGATCACACCTTTTCTCTTCAAAAACAAAGTTTAAGGTGTATCCCATTGGCTGGGATAGGTAAAACTTCACCTTCCATATTGGATAGATGGAAAGCATTGTGTTGTTTGTAACTTGTGATTATGAATGAACCACTCCATAAGGCATCAAACTTGGTGTGTTTCCCAGGTCTTCTCTTTAACTCATCCCACTTGAGGACAAGATCACCTTCCTTGAAGTATTTAGGTTCCGCCCCTTTATCAAAGGTCTTCTTCATTTGCATTTGGTGCATTTCTAGTTGTTGTATTGCTTGCTTCCTAGTTTCTTCTAGGTTCATCAACTTAGCATGCCTCACTTCCATGGGTCTTTCTTCCAACATTTCCAGCTCTTTTATGAGACTCAAAGCTAGCAACTCAACTAAAATAGGCAACTTTGATTCCCTTCCATATACAAGCATGAAAGGAAAGTTTCCAGTGGACCTTTTACGAATAATCCTATTAGCCCATAAAGTTGATTTTAATCTTCTATGCCAAGTTCTTTAGTTATCTTCAACAATCTTTTTAATGATCCCGATCAAATTCTTGTTAGTGGACTCAAATATCCCATTGCCTTGTGGATAGTAGTTAGATGAAGTACTTAGATGAATTCTATATTCAGAAACCCAATTGATTACTCTTATTCTAATAAAATCCAAAGCATTATCTGAGATGATTGTATCAGGAACACCAAATCTTGTGATCAAGTCTTCATAAAAAATTAGGATTGCACTTTAATTTTCCTCTTTTAGTGTTGTAGCTTCTGTCCATTTGGTGAAATGGTATGTGGTTGTTAACACCCATTTGTGTCCAAAACTAGATGGTGGATTAATGACTCCAATGAATTCAAGACCCCACTTCATGAAAGCTAATCCACTGATATCAAATGCAAAGGTAAGGCTGGTAAAAAAAAATTCCTACAAAAATGACACATTTTCTACACTTTCTTATTCATGCATGTGTGTCCATGAAGAGAGAAGGCCCATAATATTTAACACTCATGACTTTCAAGGTTGTTGTCCTTGGTACAAAATGACCACCAACTGGTCCATCATGAAACTCATGCAATATTTTGTCAATTTGATCAAATTATACACATCTCAAAAGGACACCATTATAATCTTTTCTAAACAAAACACCATTCAAAAGGAAATAAGGGATTGCTTGAAGTCTGAAATACCTCCTTTTGGCACTTTTTAGCTCTTTAGGACATTCACCTATTTGAAGATAATGGACCATTTCATATATCCAACTAGTACTTATTGATTGTGCAAAAAATTGTGGCTCATTGTTTATCACAAAGACAACTTCTTCTTGAGTTTCTTTATCATTTTCTAACCCAATAGCTAGTTGTTTACATAGTCCTTTACCTCTTACCAGCTTTATGACCTCAATTTCCACATCATACTCCATCACTTTGGTGATCCACCCAACCCTCTTGTCACTCAAACCTTTACTCAACAAGAATTTTTTGACACTTGGGTGAGCAATCATCAATTGAATCTTGTTATTAGAAGCCAAATAAATTTTTTTTTGAGTCTTCTAATCACAAGTACATGTTTCTCAAAAAATGAGTACCTTTGCTCATAACCTTCTAGGCCTTGACTAAAAAATGCTATTGGCTGCTCCAAACCATCATCATTCTATTGTATCAACATAGAAGAGATGGTATCTATGCTACCAAAAGCATAAAAAGGAAATCTTTGGAAAATTTAGAATTTACCAACATAGGTGTTGCTGCTATGGCTTCTTTAATGGCCTCAAAACTGTTTCTTCCTTCTCTTGACCAGTTGAAACTTACATTTTTCTTTAACATGGAAGTTAGAGGTTTCAAAAGATTTGCTACATCAGGTATAAACCTCCTTACGAAATTGATCCTACCAAGGAAATTTTGCAACCCCTTTTTATGACTAGGCAAAGACAAAGCAAGAATGACACTTTCTCTTTCAAGATCAATGGTAACTCAAGGTTTTGAAACCACATGTCCAAGGAGTTTACCTTCATAGACAACAAAGATGTACTTTTTGGGGTTAAGGGATATGCCATACTCCTTACACTTGTCAAACACTTTCCTCAAATGAAAAAGGTGTTCATTAGCATCCCTTGAAAAAATAGTAATATCATCAAGATAAATCAACATCAATTTGTTAATTAACCCTTGGAAAGCCATATCTATTTCCCTTTGAAAAGTTGCACCAACATTAGATAAACCAAAAGGCATTTTCTTGTATGCAATTGTTCCCCACTTGGTGGTGAAGGCTATCTTATATTGATCTTCATCTTTCACTAACACTTGGTTATACCCAAAATAACCGTCAAGTAAAGAAAACCTCTCTAAACCTGCAACAACTTGTAAAATATGCTCCATAGAGGGTAGTGGGTAATGGTCTTTGAGTGAGGCCCTGTTCAAGTCCCTAAAGTCAACAAAAAGTTTTAACTCCCCACTTTTCTTCCTAACAAGAGCAATGTTGGAAACCCATGAAGTTTGTTTGATTGGGAAAATGATATTACCCTCAATCAACTTATTCAATTCCTTTTTCATGACTAGCTCAAGCTTGGTGTTTAAAGGTCTTTGCTTTTGTCTTACTGGTTTTGCATTTGGTTCAAGATTAATCGTATGTTGGGAATTTTTTGGGCCAAAACCTTTTAAATCATAATATTCCCCAAAAAAAATATCATGGAACTCTTGAAAAAGTGAAACAAAATATTTTTTATCCTCATTAGAAAAAAACTTACCAATCTTAAGAAGCTTACCTTTGAAGATTTCCACTTCTTCATAGTGATCTTTTTTGACATGCATGCTAGAAATTTCCCTTTTTTAGCTAATCATAAACATTGAAAATGGACTCCAAAGTGACCAAACCCTTTGGTAACTTGTTTGCTCTCAGTTGTATAATATGATCACCATACTGTTGTAACTTTTCTTGGTTTCCAATTGAGACTCAACTTCTTCAAGCAAAAAACTAAGCACCTGTTCATCACTTTCAAGGACTTTCCAATGGACATTATTATTAGGAATAGATGGCATTACTACCACCTTAACATACTATTGCACCCTATCCTTTTTAATCTCATTTGGAATATCAAATTGGGCACTTATGAAAACCAACCTATCAACATGTTTATTCTGATTTCTAGGTATGGGCAACAGATTAAAAGAATCAAACTCTTGTATAATATCCCATAACCTATGCTTATAGGACTTGAGCAAGTCATTTTTGGTACATGCAAGCCCCTTACCTAGATCACAATCAATTCATTGTCACCAAACACTTGTAGGAAACTTATTTTTCTTTTCCTTGCCAACTCCAAACCCTGTATAAGACCTTCATATTCAATTATGTTGTTAGTACAACTAAAAGCTAAACTAAAATTTGAGTAATGCATTTCTCCTTGTGAGGATACAAGCATGGCACCCCCACCATCTCCATGTTTACTTCTTGAACCATCAAAAAACAAATTTCAAACCTTGTTTTTTCTTTTATTCACGTTGTTGTTCATCCTCCTTTTGAAGTTTAGGAATGATAGGATCATGTTGATGGATCATATAAAAACCTAGGTTTACTTCTTCTAGATTCTTCTTTGGGCCAACTTCAATGTTTTCAACTGCCCATTCATCTAATAGAATGTCTAGAATACTCTCAATTTGGGTTCTTGGCTCTTCGACAACAATATGCTCATCATGGTAAAAAATAACACAGTTAACCTTAACAACACAAGGTACATATGGTTCTATATGATTATTTTCTACGGGTTCAGATTTGATGGTCACTTTGGTTTCATATCTTGTTCTAAATAGCATGTGTGACCAATCTTAATATAGATATCCACCTATTTTAGCAGTGAAACCCCTTGAAAGACAAATAGAAAAGTAAGGTGGTAGGTCAATCATATAAAAATCTTGTGGAATGGAAAGTTAGGACATGCATGGAAGGTAAGAATCAAATTATTAATAACCCCTATAGTATTGATAGATGTACCATCGAGTTGAACTACCCCTTTTGCAAGAGATTGATATTCCAAACCCAACTTATCTGCAATTTTTTTAGGCATAAAATAACTTCTAGCTTTTGAATTAATCACGCAGTTATGAACAAGGTTATCCCCTTTGATCAAAGACACATAGAAAGGTGCTCATTTGATTTCTTTGTTTGGATGCTCACTGCTATTTTGGGGTGTGTTGGTAAATACAACCTTATCTTGGTTAGTTGGATGTTCATTGAACACTCATACTTGATAGGTAAACTTGCAACAAATCCTTTTATCCTGGGATAGATAAAGAGTCCCACGTAGGCATACTAACATTATACTTATTCATATGTTCAAGTATGTTAAAAGGAGAATTTTTTACCTTTTGATGAGCCTTTGTAACAACCATTTCTCCTTGCAAGTGTGCTGGTTGGGACTAATTCCCAAGCTACTCTTTGGTGGTCCCTTGCTAGTTTCTCTACATGACTTGTGCTACATGGGATGTAGATGGGACAACAACTTGGTTCACCCAAGGATTTTGATGATCGAGGCTCACTATTTGTTGGTTGTCCCATCTCAACAAACCTCATTTTCCCTCTTGTGTTGGCTGCTATAGAGGAATAGTCTTGGTTAACCCTACAAAACTCTCCTCCTTGCCAATTTAGAAGTATAGTTTCACTTGGAGGAGGTTCTTGTTGTTGTAAGGGTGTTTCATTGGGCACATATAGATGCAAGCTATACACAGTTTACACCATTAAGGCTTGGTTAATCATCCCATTTGAACAAGTAGATTGGTTATGGGGTTGATTGCAAGGGAAACACCATTCATAATATTGAGCAAGGTTGTTTTGGACTTACTAGCTCTTTAGATGAGCTTATCACATTTGGGTTGTATGCTTGAAAGGGCCTTGGGTTAAGGGCTTTCCTTGGGCCTTGATTATTTGCATGGTAGGGTAGCCTATTTGCTTGATTTGGCTAGCATTATGCTTGCTTAGGGGGTTGGTAAGGTTTGTAACTTTGGAATTGCTACTTTTTAAGGTTCACCAATTTGTTCCCAAATGTTTGAAGCAGCCACTTTATCTCTTATAGCTCAAGGGATTGAGCCGGGACAAATTTTTCTTTAATAGGGATAGCTAGTAGAGGGGATATTTATGGCATTTTCATAGGAATAAATGGCTGCATTTTGGGAAATGGGCATTGGAGGTCTTGGGGAAACCTTTCTAGCTTAATGGATGGGGCTATTTTCAACCCCTATAGCCATATCATATGCATCAGGGAGTGTGTTTGCACCCATAGATTGAATCATTACAAAGATAGCACTATTAAAATCCCTCAAAAGAAATAAAAAAGTATGCTAAGCTGAGGGCCGTACCAGTTGTAGGATTCTATCCCAAGTCCTTCAGAAACGAAGGTTGAATTTTGTCATGTGCTCATGAGGAGCCCTCTTAATAGTGGTTAGTTGCTCTACCAGAGATAAATGGTTAGATTTGTCTTCAAATTGCTTGCAAAGATGGTCTCCCAACTAATCCCAAGTGGTTATTTAATTCACTCTCAACCCTTTGAACCATTGCAATGCCTTGCCTTTGAAAGATGCTACTAGTAATCTCATTGCAACATTCTCCTCACCGATATGATGGACTGCACAAAGTGTAGCCACATATTTTATATGTTCATTGGGTGTAGTATGATATTCACTAGTGTAAAGTGGAACACTTTTCAAGTCTGCCATGGGAATTTAATAATACTGCTGCAAATTGAGTTGGTTTTGTTTATTGAAAGGGACAAAACCATGATTCCTAGATGCAACCGTAGGAACCAAAGGTGACTGATTTACTGGAGTGTGAGAGATACCCTTCCTAAGGGTGGTGTAAGATGGACCCTTCTTGTGAAATTTGGGATCCTTTGAAATGTTCTCCCTTTTCACCTAGGCAGAGAAAGTCACAAATACTCAAAAGGAACTAAATTTCCCCTAGTTTGCACTCTTCTTATACATTATTTATGCACCGTATTCTTCAAAACTAGATGTTAGAGTCACGAATATGTTCAAAAGTACTTCAAACAACTTGTAAATTGTTGGTAAGCATACCAAAACCAACAAGTATAGGTCTATTTTTTGAGTGCTTATAGTTCAAACAATCCCACCGAGCATGCCAAAAACTGTTATCACTAAAATATGCACCCTTGTTGAGTGTAAAACTTAGCTACCTTGTGAAACATGGGAACTTTTCCAAATTTGTGGGTCACCTATGGTAGAAAATAGCCTTTAGAGAGGGTTGGTTCCCTTCGTACTCACGTATCCTAACTTAAGATATTGTTGCTACTAATGAAAAGGGGTAGAAAGATGGCATGAAATGAATCTAACTATGATGGTGATGCATCAAAGTGTTTGTTCAAACTTTGGACTGTTGTTTTGGCACACAATTTCTCAGTTATCTAGCTAGTTTTTACACAACTCAAGTGTTTAACATGCTCATGCATAATTATTTCATAAGAAACTTGAAACATTTGCAACCTTTAGAAGGAAAATCAGGTGTTTTTTCACAAATAAAGAGTTTGAACCTCAGCAACATAACTTATGACCTGCATGAGACGTATATTTTCCCTTATTCTTTAAAAACACATGTAAGATTTTTGGAACCTCTTTTCCCTTTAAACGACTTTTTTTAAGACAAAAATGTCAACAAGGAACTTGGTGTATAAATTTGGTGCTAAATTAGCTAGTCTAGGGTGTGGTGGCCCCAGTATGTCCTCTTGCAAGTTATGAAGTCTAATTCATAGGCTTGAGGTCCCTGGTTTGTAGCTCCTATTCTTCTGGGATCACTGCCAGAACTTTGTTTGTTGATAAGAAAAATCAATTTTCATGTCTTGACAATTTGTAGGACTTGAATTCATGAATGAACAATTAGTCCTTAATCTTCCTCCACTTCACTTCTAATATGCAAAATTGCACACATGAAAGAGGGGGAAGGTTTTTGTCGTATAGGGGATTGCCTAAGTCAAACATCATTTTGGTATTTCTACCTCCATAATGGTTATGATGATATATAAAAGACAGCTTACTCTCAGTCGGGTAGAGGCTAAATGATAAACAAGTAATGAATTAACTAATGTTGCAACGCACCACTTCGATCTGCATTCCTTGATGGATTGAAGTGATATACTCATCACTTTCAAGGAGAATTTGATGGATTGATTGAAGTCCTTCAAGTGTTAGTACTCACAAAACATGAACAAACTTACATGAAAGCATGATTGATGATTCAAATGATGCTTGACTGAAATAAATGTTGCTAAAATGTTGATAATTATGCTCTTGACTAATCTTAAATGCTCAATAATAACATTTATTTCTCTCCAAAAATTTTAGGATTAAAACAGTGAAAATACTTTGTATTTGTATGCAATTCTTCTAATTTCTCAAAAATTCAAATGTTAATAGCTGACAAGTAAAATTAGAAATTCAAATAGTAAAATACCAACACCAACATATTGAAAAAGGAGCCTAAAAGAGGTGGTCTAGGGCATGGGGCACCCTAGACTAGACCCATTCTTTTCAGGGCCCAAAATACTTGGGGCAAATATTAAATGCTTTTTTACTTTCTATTGTTTTATATTTTGAAGATGTTTGTAAAATGGGTGATTAAATACATAATTAGGTCCAAGAACATAAGGGGGAGCTAAATCTAGTGTGAAATTGTCAAGGGTGACAATTTTCAACACTACACCAGTATTTTGATTAAAGGGGAAAAATAGGTTTTGAAGGGACCTGAAACCCTTTATACCCAGGTTTTGAAGGGACCCGAAACCCTATCCACATAGAATGCTGGCACAAATATATACAACAACCAACCTACAACAAAAAATCTACACAACAAAGGCAGATCCAAAGCTATGAACAACAAGCACTAGCCAATAGCTAAATAAAAACTTTACTTGTGCTTCCAAGGATGCAAAAACAACACATCACCATCACTATTCTCTTTCTCCACCATAAAAGGAGATAAGAGAACTATACTGAGAAAAGGGCAACAAAAACTCCCTATCAACATCGCCAACAAATATTGGTGTGGATAGCAAAACCAATAACAGATCACATCCCCCACCATAAATATCCACCTCAATAGGAGAGTGAAAGAAAAAATAGAAACGAGGGCAACAAAAGTCCCCTTACACCTCCAAACCTCTATTGAAAAACCATTCTCCACCTCAATAGGAGAAATCTCCACCTCATTAGAAGACACTAGAAAGGGAGAAGCAGGAAAAACGAGGCAACAAACTTGCTTCACACCAATAAGCTCCAAAATAGTAGCCCTTGAATTAGTAAAAGTGATGACATCACAAATCGAGAGCACTTCCGGGCTAGACAAAATGAGCCACCCAAAAAAGAGAACAACCGTCCCCAACTTCAATAACCATGAATTCACTATAACCCATAACAACAAAGACAAGGTTGTTCTCAAAGCAACACTCCTGAGAATAAGTAACACCTTCGAACCCCACAAAGGGGTTTCAACAACAACATAGAAATGGTGGAAAACACCATCCACAATGAGGAACCTCTCCACCTCAATAGGAGAGTTAATAGAAAAAGGGCATACAAAGCCGCCTTCAAAAAATGCTTAGCCCCACCAGTAAAATCTATTTCGACCTCAAAAGGAAAGGTCTCCACCTTGATAGGAGAAGCCAAAGATGGACCACTAAGCCAAACATCAACCAAGGGAGCAGAAGGAAAATACATGAACGCTGAGGCCAACAATAGCCAGTAACCTAGGCCAACATCTCCCACCTTCAACAAACCCTTCCACCAAGCACTAGGTGGAAAAGGTAAAGAGAAAACCTTAATCTAAACCTCTTCCTGCCCAACGCCAAGACCCCAACAAAAATAGGCTCTTCACCAACATCCACAAACCAAAAACCCGAAAAAAGGGGAGCAAAACAACAAAAAGGGTCGTCGAAAACCATAAATAAGCTCTCCAAACAATGAACCAAAACATAGGCATGTGCCAGCAACCCAAAAACATCAACAAAAACCACAAGATCTACATCCTCATCCACGGCATCAAAATCTCCTTCACCATCCTCTATGGAATTCAAACTAGAGCAACTGCTCATATTCTTGCCCTTTGCCATAACTAAGTACCTATAAAATGCCCTAACATGGAGGCTTTATTAGCATTGATTTTTTTAGGAATGATGTTAAACCATTGTTGAAAATATAACATTTTAAATTACTTCTCTAACATGTAAAGTTCTTTGGTGTTGTAGAAGATTTTTTCTCCTATGAATCTTTTTGGTGAATTCAACTTGAAAGACATGTGAAGTTTAAAAATGTAGAGTTACAATTAAAGATCTATTTGGAAAGATGATAGAACTAGAACAAATAGAAAAAAAAATTCAATGAGGTGTTGCTTTTCATATTTTGACTAGAATGCGTCTTATGGAAGTACTATCTAGAAGAAATGATTATTTATTTTTACTTGGCATTTCCAACCTTTTTTTACACATTGGTCAATAAATAATGGTTGAGAAGGGGCAAGTTGTCTTGCTAAGGTGAAAAAAAGGGATATATTAAAAAAAAATGGCCAATTTTTGGATATGCGAAAAACTATTAATATTGTGCCAAGCTATATGTTGAAAAAATCTCCAAAATATTGTTAATTAATGGGTTAGTTATGAATTATATTGAAGCATTTGTGAAAAAAAGTTGCTATCAATTTTTTTAAATGAAATAATTTTATAAGAAATTAAAATATGTAGATAAAAACAAAGTGCTTCTAACAATGTAGTGCAATGCATATGTGGTTGTGTATCATAAATATATATATTTTATGTACTTGAAAATAACTTTTTTATTGCAATATTTTGGGTTTTTTTAATTTGTAAAATGTTAGGTAGGACTCACTCCCATTAAATTATAGTAAAAGTACATAAACCAAAGGATACGGGAAACACTTATGAAGATTGAAAAAATACTTGTATACTTGACTATAATTATTGATTTACATAAATCAAACAATTGATAATTTATTTCAAGACTTGCTTCCCCATAAGTATGTGTCAAATTTCTCTCTTTAAATAGAACATCAATTGTCAATCATTATTAAACAAATGATGTGTACCCGTTGGAACATTTATTTGAAAATATACACTTAATACAACAAAACCACATTACAACTAAGAGTCTAACATTGGATTGTGCAACATGAGTTGCTTATGTAAATAAATTTAATAGATGGCAGCCTATTCCAAAAAAAATATCCCCAAATGTGGGTGTATCAAAATTACATCATGAAGTATAACTTAAGTTGTTGATTGTTGTTTATTGGACAATGCAAAACATAAGATAATTCAAGTTGATAATTTTCCAAACAAATTAGTTTACATCATTTTGCATTTGAATAATTTCAAATCATATTCTATATTATTTTTAGATTAGTTTATGATTCACGCAAAATCGTATTCATATCCTTTTGCATCTTTTGTGAATTAGTCTATAACTTTCTAGATGAAACATTATTGTTTAACAATGTGTATAAATTTTCTATGAATTTTTTCCCCTAAAAAATACATAAATTCATCATAAAAATTAATAGAATTTTATAATAAAAATAGAGGCCTTTTTATAGTTATCATTGCACTACAATCATGTTCATCTCTACATAGAAGAAGTTGTAGCTTATAGGTTTACTACCTAAGATTTTGTTCTTCTCCCCATTAAACAATGTAAAGATGATTACAACCATTGTTTACAAAATTGAAATAAGCATTCAAATGATATGTGCAATGTCAAAAAATCATGTAATCTATAACAATCCAAAATATTCATTAACCAAGGGGGAAATTAAGTACTTAATTATATATGGTTTCAAAATAACAACACCATGTTTCCAAAAATATTAAATGTTCTATTGCAGAAGTATATTAAAAATGTCACAACTGAAATCAATGGTCCACAAAGGAAAATTATCTCTCAAATGAGGTGATGCAAATGATCAACACATATAATTATTTCAGCAGAGCACATTTTCCACATAAAACTAAAAAATCCATCCAATACAACTCTTTAATATGGGATTTTGATTAACCAAAAAACAGTGAGGAAAATCTAAAAACTTAAAAATTCATCCAATACAACTCTTTAATATAGGGTTAATATAGGATTTTGATTAACCAAAAAACAATGAGAAAAATCTAAATCTAAATGAAACTAAATTGATTGTTGTTCTCATAAAAGTGGCACAAAGATACTCAAAAAGAACACTTGCAAGATATATTGAATTTCAAAAATTATGCCATCAGTTCGCATAACATGCATATTCAAATGCCCACAAAGAAGCATTTTATACACATTAAGAAAATATGTTGCTTCCCCATTAAATGTTCAATACAAATGTTAATGATATAATTGTTGTAGCATGAAAAACTTTTTAATAATGCTTTTCCACAACTAACCATCAATCAAACAGAAATGTTATTAGTAAAATGTTTATTAGGATATTGTTGGATAAATGTTATAACTTTCCATGTTTAATAGTAGGATGGGATCAACCTTACAAGTTGATCAAAAAATTGTAAAGCAATTATTTGATTTATAAAAACATATGTTCTAATTAAAAAAACATTTAGTAATGTAAGATGATTGTGATCATTGTTTACAAAATTGAAATAAACATTCAAATGATATGTGCAATGTTACAAAATCATGCATTCTACAACAAGCCAAAATATTCATTAACCAAGGGGAAAATTAAATTCTTAATTATTTAAATGCTTTCAAAATAACATCATGTTTCCAAAATTATATGTTTTGTTCTAAAATTCTCTTTAAAACATCACAATTCAATTCAGCAGTCCACAAAGCACAATTTTCTTTCAAATGGGGTCATGCAAATGATCAACACACAATTATGTAAGAAAAACACTTTTTCCACATAAAACTAAAAAAATCCATCCAATATGACTCTTTAATGTGAGATTTTGATAAGCAAAAAAACTATGAAAAAATCTAAATCTAAATGAATCTAGATTGTTTAAGTTCTGCTCACGAAAGTGGGATGAGGATACTTTAAAAGGGGCACTTACAAGATACATTGCATTCCAAATATTCAACCATTAGTTTGTATAAGATGTGTATTGTAATATCCACAAAGAAGCATTTTTATACTCATATTGAGAAACTATGTTGCATCCCCAATAAATTTTCAATACAAATTTTATGATAGAATTGTTATAGCATGGAAAAATTTGCAATAATGCTCTTCCACAACTAATTATCAAGCAAGTAGAAATGCCACTAGTAAAATCTTTATCCTCTTTATAGGATATTGTTGGATAAATATTGTGTAGTTTCCATGTTTAATAGACAATATGGGGATCAACCTTAAAAGTTGATTGAAAAATTGTGGACCTATTATCTAATTTTTTTTTAAAATGTGTTTTGATTTTTAAAAATACAATTTCAGGGATTTCTCTATTTTTTCCCATGTTTTAAAGTGTCCATATTTTTGCATGATTTCATGTAATGTATAAAATTGTTTTTGATGTGCCTATTTATAGTGACACATAGTTAAGGGTGAAGTAAGAGAGATTCACTATTGTATTAAAGAATAATTGAATTTTTGTAATAACGATTTTTTATTTATTGTACATGCAATGTATAAAATTGCTTTTGATATGCCTTTTAAAAATTGATTTTGAAAAATTAAAATTAATTTTATAAACTTTGAGTTCTGCCATCTTGTTTGCACATTGTCCATTGGTCGTTTGTGCCCATTTTCCACCACAACACTGTCGCTAGTGTCATGCTGACATCAGTGGTACTTCCTACCCTTTAATCCCCTTTATAGCCTATTGGAGTATTTTTCATTTAGGGGGCATAACTTTTACCTATGATGCTCACTTTTTGATTTCCAATAATCAATAGAAAGCTTTCTCCAAGCACTATGTAGTAATAAAAGTTTGTTTTTTTTTTAGTTTTTGGTTCCATGAAGCCAAATGTTTCTTTGGGACACTATTTTGGTTATAAATTTAATGTACGGAATTAGATTTTCAATTTTTAATAGGCAAGAGAAAATTTGTAGCGTACGATACATTAGTGCTAATGGTTTTTCACTTGGATGAGCAATGAGATTTTAATAATTGTTTGATCACTTGTAGGAGCCTGAGATTCAAGGTGTGACTTTGTGAGCATTTGGATGAGTTGAGGAAAAAACTTGAGGGAGTACATGTTTTCATGAGATATTCATGATGGTATAGTTGATTATCAAATTTAGTGCTTCTCGATATAGGTTTATAGATGTTTTTAGAGTTTGGGAAAATGGCCACAGTATGCCATAGGTTTATAGATATTTTTTTTCTGATTCTGCTCGTGCCCAGATTCCTCCTGCTCCGGCTAGGGCTTGACCTTTGCCTTGTGCTCGGGCCTTCCCTGTTGTGGTCTGTGGGCCAGAGGTTGCTAAGAATGAGGATTTCTATGTGCGTCAGGGTATGATCTGTAGGTTTAACGGCTTGTGGCCCTCCCTTTCTGATCTCCATGAGTGGGTTTCCATTTCTTGGAAGCCTATTGTTTTTGGGCAGATTGACCTCTATCCCAATGCTAGAGGTTTTTTCTTTGCAACCTTTTCTTCCTTTGAGGATCGTGACAAAGTGTTGGATAGGGTGTGGATGTGGGGTGTTCATTCGTTGTTCATTTGGCCTTGGTCTCGCTCTTTCAATCCTCTTATAGAGCCTCTGAATATCAAACCAGTTTGGGTTCGACTGTCGAATCTCTCTCTAGTTTTGGGATGATTCTTGTTTTGAAGCTATTGGCAACACCATTGGTAACTTTTTGAAGGTGGATTCTACGTCTTGGGATCTTGGGCATACTACGGTGGCTCATATTTTAATCAATTTGGACATCTCCAAACCTCTCCATGGTGATGTGGTCTTGATGGTGGAGGAAAAACCTTGGAAGCAACTTCTGGACTATGAGGGGCTCCCTTTTCAATGTAGGAGATGTTTCTTTGTTGGTCATCTGGCCTCTAGTTTCCCTCTTGCTCGTGACAAGGGCATTGCTACTTGGTGGAAAAATGCTCTCTCGGACCATCTCATGGTAGGCTCTCCCTCTTCGAATGGTTCCTTCGAGGAGGGTGACCCTCCCTTGACTGTTTCTCCCAAGGAGTCAAAATCTTTCCAGACTCCTCTTTCGGCTATCCCTTCTACATAACCTTTGCTTCCTCGATCTATTGTCACTGTTTAGTCAGAACCTACCCGTCCCTCATTGAACGACTCTATTGGTCCTTTGATAGCTCTTGTCTCCTCTTCTTTGCTATCGGATCCCTCGCTGCGTGGTGGCTCCTCGCCTGGGGTGGCTGTTGTGGATCTGCACCCCTCACCTCACTTGGTGGATTTCGATTCCGAGTCTTCCTAGCCGATTGTGCTAAGGAAGAAGAAGGGACTCCCCAAATCTATTGCTTCTTCACGGCCTCGGGTTCAGGGAGTCAAATTAGTCCTCTCTGGTTCTGGGGTTGTCTAATCCTTGTTTGTTGTTCTATAGTTGTTGGTCAGCTATTTCTTTTTGTCTTTCTCTTAGTTCATGTTTTGGTTTGAACTAGCTTCTTTTTGGCCCTTTGGGCTTTTTGTGTGAAGGGTACAACACCCTATAAATGTTGCTTATTTTATCAAAAACATATTTTTTACAAGATCTACTCACTATCTGCAAAATCTAATAGATATCCAAGTGGTTTTTTGTGATTGTGAACAAAACCCAGAAATTGTTTTTCTCAAAAATACACTAAGCAAAATATATTGGCCAAAATTTCTTGGATCTCTTAGATTTTGGATAGGAAGTCACAAATCTGGTGCTCTGGTACCATGTTGGAGTTGATAGTGAACCCCATAGCTCCCAGAAATCACCTGCAACCAAAATGCTTATCACAAACAAGATATCAAAACATATAATTTGCTATGCAACCAAGAGAGAGATTGATCCACACAAGCATTTGATATTGAAAAAAACCTATAAATATATTGAATAATGAGTGAATACATGTGAATTGATTACAAACTATAATAATGAATGCTTATAAAAGAAAAATGCAAACCTTGGATGAGGATTTGATTAGATTGTGACAAGTTTCTTAATCCCACGCAATGAGACAACTTAACATATAAAAATCCCAAACTAATAATAAAAAAAAACTCCTAAGTTTAACTTTAAGTGAATAAAGTAATAAGAGACCTAATAATTAAATAATGAATAATTAATTATCAAGTGATGTCCTAATTACTCCAACCAGTATTGGGCCTAAAATTCGTGGACCTTCATCTAATTTAGATTCATATTTGGTTCCACACACTACTCTAGGTGCCCAACCATCACTTGAGAGCATGGGTTGGAACAAGGATAAGCATGATGCCACAAGAAGTGCAATTCTTTAGTTGGAACAAAGATAATCATTGAGATAGAGATCTTTAGGCTTGCACAAGGAGATCTCTTTGCACAAGGCATATGCAAGGAAACTTGGACAACACTGCAACTAGGTAAAAAGCTATTAAAACCATAATTTAAGTTTAAAATTAAAAAAATAATCACTATTTTATGTTAATATATAAAGTGAAACTCAAAGTTAGTGAGATTGATTTTTATTTTTTCTCATTTTAGATGCATGGTGGGAAAATTTTGGTGCTAAAGTGTCAAATCTCCAAAAGATTGCAATTCGTGTCTTGAGCCAACCATGTAGTGCTTTAGAATGTGAGCACAATTGGAGTATGTTTGAGCACGTACACTCCAAGAAGCACAATAGGTTGTCAGTGCAAAGGTTGAATGATCTCGTGTATACTCATTACAACCTTTGTCACTATCACAAAAAAATCTTGGGCATTGACTTAGAGGAGGTTGATCCATGATCAAATTGGATCATCGAGGTTGACGATCCTCTCTTTAGCAATGAGGACATTGCATGGGGTGATCAAGTGGATCAAGAGTTATAGGTAGTAGCCATGGCAAAGGAGGAGGATAGAGCATGGGAAGATAAGGCACAAGGCAAACCCTTGGAAGTTGGTGTCACTAAGACATGAGAAGATATCGTGGCTACATCATCATCTAGGACTTATCTTAGATGCCAATGCAAGGCTTGGCATTATGTTGGGACAAGTGATGTAGGGTCCTCTGAGCCATATACTTATATTTTTAGTTTAGATATTTGTTTTGATATCATGGATTTTATAATCCATGAGATTTGTATACATTTGACAATATTTATAATTTTAAAGTTATATATCTAATAATTTTGTTTCCTTTAGCTAAAAATTAAAATTCGTTTTTACACTCATGTGATTCATGTACACTTGTGTATATGGTCAAAGTAGCTTCTATTTGATTAGGTTGTTGTGTCTTTAAAGTTTATTTATTGGAGGGTGCATGAAACAAGTTTTAAATCCTTAAAAATCTCTATATTTCATGTTTCTTTCAATTTGTCAATTTTGGGTGCCAAGTCCAAGTTTGAGTCAAAAATCAACTTGCTAAGTCCAAGGTGATTCCAAGGTGATTCCAAGTATGAGTATAAAATCAATTTGCTAATTCTAAGGCTATTCCAAGTATTGTAACTATGGTTGGGATAAACTCTTTAAAATCTATCGCTGCTACTACTATAATCTCTCTTCAATTGATGATGGTTGTTGTATTTTCTTAAAGCTCTCTATTGGTTCTACAATGATATACATTGCACCAATGATAGGCACAAAAAAAACTTCAAGCTTTGGTGCTATAACTACCACAATCATTGTTGAACTAAGAACTAAAAGAATGTGAACTCTCTCTCATTTTAATTTTATTACTAATTGTATATGCTACTACAAATTTGATGTTAATGACTGTTTGTACATTTCTACTATTGACTCTTCCAAATCTCTTATGCTTCTTAATAATGTAGACCATTCCATCTCCTACAATTGTAAGTTGAATACCTGAACCTTCCGATGGCTGCTTGGTGCCAACCCTTCCATCTATACCATGCCTACCACTAGTGCTAACTCTTCCAACTCTCTAGAGAGAGGAGTACCAATCTTCCAATATATTATCTCATTGGCTTTGGGGGTGTGGGAATCTTCTTCTTTGATTAAAGTTGTGAGATTATTATCAAAGTGCCACATGTTGTTGAAACAATGTTCTAGCAAAGCATATGCCATCAATACTAGACATAAATAACCCTAAGATTCTTAGTTATGTCAGTTTATGCTATTTTTTAGTTGTACTAATGCAATTTTTTTGGTATGCACAGATTGGAAGAGTCTTTCTAGTGTTGGTAGATTAGCACATCAAAATTTAGCTTAGGCTCAATGTCTAGGAAACAAAAGACTTCTTCATGATCCTACCTTGGCCTTTCAGTCTGAGCCAAGCCTTGCTATAATCATGTGATAGGATAAGTTTTCCGCCATGTCCTCCTTTGATCTTCATTGTGAAGCCCTTCCCTCAATAGACTACTTGTACTAGGTTCTATGGTTTGGGGTTTAACCACTTTGGGTTTATCCCCCTTTCTATTTGTCTACATTTCTTTAGTACTTGGTGTTGTAACTTTCATAAACTAGAGTCTTTTAACAGTACATCTCTATGTAAATGTACTATTTGAGTACCATTGACCTACTTTGGCTATCTTTGGACATTAATGTAAGCAAGTACTTGTGTGCTAAGCGTATCCCTTTCCCATGTATACATTACCACCATAAATGAGGAAATTTTCAGTTTAATAACTACTTGTTGAGGTAATCTTGAGATGATTATAACACACACAAGTTAAATCCCACAAAAACTAAAAATTGAAAACCCTAACATCAATGTAAATAATTGTTTCATTATTTATTCCTAATCTAGATCTATCTAATATGCTTGCCTTCAAAAAGATATTCAGAAATTCTACTTTGTGTGGTAGAAACAGGTATATTTGAAAAAAAATGGTTACCTCTATTTAACAATCCATGTATGGATGTTATAACTAAAATAAAATATAAAGAAAAGAGTATCATCATATAAAAGTAGTGTTAGTTGTTTACATTTGGGTTAAGAAAATTCATATATTTTATATGGTTTTTCATTTTAGATAAAGTTCTGTTCATCGCAATATGCATATAAGAAATCTTCCTAAATTGCCTGAATATAATTTTTTAAGATATCTAATTTTATCCTTAGGTGTAAACAATGCCAAAAAAAAAGCTGACTGTTTTATTAAATAATAGAAAGCAAGAATGCATTAAATACCTAATCTGGTATTGTGTTCCTTAAGCGTCCCAATACATTATGCTCGCCCATAATGTGCTCAATAAGAGCTTCCACGTTTTCAAAATCAAAGCATTAGTATGTTTCCAATCTGTCAAATGTAACTAGAATAACAAATGCATATATTTTGTTTGCATATATTAGTCTCTAGATTGCTATTACATTCCTGTAAAAGAAAGTGGAAGGAATTTAATTTAGTGGGAACAAAATGAAGAATATTCAAATTAGAGAAAGAAATCATAATTACCATTTGTATAATGTCGGCAATCATGTTCTCCCAACTTCAATTCAGTACTCCAATGTTCATTAAATTCTGTAGCCCTTTGTATGCAAACACCCTTTCGTGCTTCTCCTACCAACCAATATCTTTTTGTTGGTAATTTTGGTAACTCCCTTTTTTGTACAATTCCTAAAATATATGTAGCATTCACATAGTCAGCTATGTTATAGCCATTGATCAATTTAAATTAGAGGTAATATTGCTAATGTGAAATTCATTTTGTTAAGTAAATGTCGTTAGTCCCACAAGCTGCAGCCTTGTGGTAAATTAGGACACTTACAACCAAGATGCCCGGTTTCAAAATCTTGGTGGACCCATGCCTCCTATGCTTATGTGTGGTATAATGTTGGTTATATTGTAGTGATCTCAAGTGCGTTGCATGGTGTTGTGTAGCCTCTCTAGGTGTTTCAAAAGGGATTTTCTAATTCAAAATTTCTCCTAATTTCACCAGCATTTGTTGTTTGTACAATTTAGTTCAGTGAATAAACTGATTATATCTGATCGTTTAGCACAATAAAAAGGTAAGAATTGTGTGGCCAACAAAAACCCTTGCATCATTCAAATGTAAGAAGTGTTTTCTAATTTTCATTTATTTTGAGAGTTAGAATTTTAGAATCATAGAAGATTGTTTGATAAAGTTAATTGATAAAGATGACATTATTTTGAGTTCATAATGGTGTGCAGCATTCCAAAGAGTTTAAATTATGTTCTACAAGAGGCAGTTTAAAGCCAAGTAGATAAAACATTAATGTGTGTCAAAGGTTCTTTGTCTAACATGTTTTGTAGTATATCAAAGACATTTTGCATATTTTATAGAGCAAACTCTCATCAAGTTGGTAAAATGTTTTGCAAACTTGTCTATTGATGATATGAATATCTAGATAGAGTAAATAAATTCAAATGGGATAATCCTGCGCTAGTTTGAATTCTTCTTACATTAGGAGATAGCATTTCTTTTGTTCTTCCATAATCCATACGAGTGGCATCAAAAGACATCATTAATGTCTCTCACATCTAAGAGATTAATACAGAAAACAAAAAATATGTTCAATAAATGCCTCCATCCAATAGTCACACAACAGTTACTCTTTCCACAAAATAAGCATGGATGAAAATCCTAGCGTAAGTGGGATATAATCTCTTATACAATGCTTGCAAACAAAAGAAAATTGGAAAAATTCTAGAGCTGCTCTTATGAATTAATCTCACACAAGGCTCATGGAGTGGTGATGTTCTACCCCCTCTTTAATCATTAAAACGTTGCCATCCATTCGAAGTTGCTCGACAAGATTCCTTAACCACTTGCTTGGTAGTGCTAATAATTCATCCATTAGAATGTTTCACTCTGTTTGGAATAGTTTTTCATTCTTCCTTGCCCACTTATTTGTTGGTGCTACTACATCTTTTGTGCATGCTATGATATCATTATAGTTTGGCATACTTCTATTTGGAAGATACTTTTGCCTTGGATGCCCTTGAGTGTTCCCCAACTTTAATGATTCCACCAAAATACTTGAGACCTGCAAGTTGTGGATTTTGCTTTAAACTCAGAGGGTTTTCTAATTTCTAGCTAATCCTTGCCAACTGCCAAGTCCTTGGCCATTATTACTCATGCTCTTTTTAACAACTTGAGTAAATTCCTTTTGTGTGCAGTCCAATGCTACCGAGTGGCTCATTTGATATCTCATGTTGATAATAAACAAATGTTAAGGGGTTTCCCATTCTTTCCTCCATCATTGTTTGTACATTTTGGGTTGAGGTTGATTGCTTCCTTCCAATGGAAGGCTATTCTTTTGTCTTCATTTATTCACAATCTTCTTAAGGTTTGGGTAATGCTTCTTTTGCGACTAATTCTTGGCACTTGCTACAATATTTGCATGGCTTGGGACACTTCTCTCTAGATGGTTCAATCTGTCAAAAGTAGTCTCACCCACACATTTGAATTATGCTCTATACACATCCATCTCAATTACATCGATAAAAAAGTCTTTGACTATTCAGTTTAACTCGTAACTTATGGTTCTTTCCAAATGTTAAACCTCTTTCTGGAACTTTCAATTCTCTTCTTGGAGCATGTGAATTTTCAAATTACTCATGGATATTTTCCTTCATGGTTGATTTACCATAGTCATCCACAAGTCCTAGAATACTGCTCTATTTTGAAATTTCATTTCTAGCCAAACAACCTGCTTCAATTCTTTGCACAAACTCTATATGATTATGTTGATCCAATGAACAAGCTATTGGATTTAACATGTTGGTTGATGATTGATGTTAGCTATAACTATATGCTGATTTCATAAAAGAGCAGTGTTCCACGGGGACACGTCCCCCCCAAAAAACCCCATGTTTCCTAGGCGTCCCCGTCTCAGAGACTTGGGGACTTGGGGGGACATCCCCCCACCAGCCCACCACCAGCGCCACCATCCCACCACCAAAGTTGTCATCTCCAAGACATCGCTAGGACTTCGAGGGCGTCGAGGTGTCCTCAAAACGTCTAGGGGACTCCTAGTTGTCTTCAAATCGCCTCGAAGACACCCAAGCGTTTCTTGCGACTAAATGACCAAAAAACAAATACTTTTAAAAAAATCAAAATTTATAGAGCCCAAGGTCAAACCCTAATGGCTTATAGACCCCACCCAAAACCCACACTCTATAAAAATACCTCCTATCCTCATTTCAATTCACAAAAAACAAATCAACAAGAAGCTAATACGTGAGTGTGAGAGTGAAAGCTGGAAGTGTAAGGTGAAAGAGTGAGAATGAAGAACAAGAGAGTTAAGAAAACTGCCATTAATATGATTTGATTAGAAATGGAAGAATATCAGATCAAAGAATAGTTTTTGATGCCCAAGACAAAGGCCGACATGATGAGATTAAAATAGATCAAATATCCTTTGTTAAAGTCAACCCTCCTAATGCTATTGCCATTCTTTGGGAGAGTTAAAATAAATTATGTTTATCAAGACAAGTCAAATGCTGGCTGACTTCTAATATGTGTTAGAAACAGCGATTCATCATAATATAATGTGCAGCAAGCAATTTATTTAAGGGGTGCGATTTCAAAATAGACTAACACAGCAAAGAGCAATTACAAGGAGTTTATATTAACAGCACTGGAAACTAAAACGCACAAGAATTAATTATGATTAATGACAAAGCTTATGTTAGGAAGAAGCGATTATATTTGTAAAGAGAAAGACAACCATATAAAACAAAAAGTGCAGCACATAAGACAAAATAGATATAGGACAAAAGGAATAAGACAAAATTTGTCTTATATATAAAGAAAAAGTGCAGTGATAAAGCAATTAGTAGTTTATTTAAGAGTTTTTGAAAAGGTTAATAAATCAAAAGTTGTGATTCTTTCTAAGGAGCAATAAAAGTTTATAAACAAAGAACAAATAAAAAGTGGGGATTAGTATTTGCAAAGGGTGCGATTAAGGAATAGGTGAAAATAATTATTAAAGGTTATGACCATTCAAAAGGGATGTCTTTCTACCTGAAGGCATAAAGATATAAATGGTATTTGAAAATCATAGGAAGCAATGTGTGTTGAGGAGAGAGAGATAAATAAATACATCAGATACACCAGCACATGAAGAGAAAAATCTGAGAAGATTATTTGCATATTATAGGAGGAGATTGTGAAAAGTTGTATGGCAGATTTATAAGTTTTATGAGGAGATTGTGATCAGTTTTGTAGCAGATTTATGATCAACTTATAGCAGATTGGTGACCAAAATTATAGCAAAATTTAGAAGAAAAATTGAATGAGGGATTGGTGCTTCCAGTGGGTTGGTGCTCACAAATTGAATAAGGGGTTGGTGCCTCTAGTGGTTTGGTACTCACAAAGTGAATGAGGGGTTGGTGACTCTAGTAGGTTGGAGCCTACAAAGTTTGTAAAAAGAAAGAAGATTAATAAAAGCAATATTTTTGTCGTGATTTTCTCTCGCAAGGGTTTCCACATAAATTGTGTTGTTATTATGTTGCTCATTGTTTGATTTTACATATGTGCTAATTTTGATTAAATATTAAAGTGATTAAATACGTTTAAAAGAAAAAGAATATTGTTATACTGATTCACCCCCTTGTTGATGTTATAGCGGCAAGACATATCTTTCTCTCAAAATTTAAATAATAAATAATTAATAAGGCAAGTTGGCCTTAATTACAAATTATATTTTATATTTTTATTTTAAAAGGAGGCTGACCTAAGTGAAGAGTCACCTTGTTTTGTATATATACAAGGTGGAGTCCATTCAATCAGATCATCAAGTCATTCTCATACTCAAATGGCATTTCTTTCAAGAAGGAGTTCGTACTTAGTAGCAGATCAGTTTCACTTGTATCTTTGCATCAAAGAGTGATGCTATTATTCATTGTATTTATTCAGCCTTGTGTAAGGCCAGACTCTGTATGTAGCATTCTGCACTTCTATCATATATATATATATGTAATGTATTTTTGCTAGGTTTTTCTCCTGAAGGAGGGTTTTCTTGCTGTTGTGTTCATTGTTTATGTGTTGCATTTTCTGCTTGTCTACATTTCTGATCCTAAAACTAACATGGTATCAGAGTGGGTCTAAGGAAAGATCCGATCAGATATTGAAAGAAAGTCAAATTTATATCTGGCGCACTCTTTGTTTATGCGACAGATTATTGGGTCTCTAAGGTGGTCGGAGAAAGTTTATACGACAGATTTGTGGCAGAGCCACAGGCTTGCGCCACTACTGTGAACCTTGGCTCCCCTACGCATCTATAGCAGTCGGGAAGAAATTCTGAGTTGTCAACATTTGAGGGAGTAATCACTTTCGCCTCCTTATTGTCGCCTCATCCTTCATGAATATTCAGGAATGCGAGAAGAAAGTCATCTTGAAAGAATGCTCGATACATATATTTGAGCCAATGGAGTATTTTTGTGCATGGAGTATTCCTTTCTTGGCAGTTTACTGGTTCTTCCGATGCTCATCGTCAATAATGCTATCTTCAGAAAACATTTAATGTGTAAATGAACCTGTGAGTGAATTGAAGCATTCTAGTGGTCGCCATCTTAATGAAGCTATCGCTCCTTAAAGATCTTCAAAGACTTTGGCAGAGTCGAGGGAGTATAGTCTTCTTGTTGGAAGGAAATACAAGGAAACTCAAATGATGGAAAAATCATAGTTATGCACACTTGTCACAGAGGGTTAGCTTGATTGTTGTGTCTGTGAAATCGGGAATAATCAAAGCTTGTCGAATTTGGAGGTGTCGGATGTTGTTACCATGCCGGGTGTTGTGTTTGAAATATCAATTGGACCATAGTCCGTGATGAGTCAGAATCATCATGCTCTGAGGAGCCAAAGTAATCAAATGACATTAAAATCAAGATTTAATTGAAGCCGAAGTTGGAGTTTTATGTGCCGTCGCATTTCTTCAAGAAACAGATATATATATATATATATATATAGCTTTCATTAAGTCTTGCTTCCACTACCAAGGCTCATTGGTTTTGAGGTAAACTTACCATTTCTTTGGCAAAGCTAATATTTTAGTAAGTCTAATTCTTATAATTAATGTGCTAGCTCAACTCAAGTCATCTCTAGAGTCCATCACCGGCCATTTCTAGTTTGGTTTTCTCCTTGGACCGAAGTTTCGCTCTTAGTGAATTTTCATGTCTTGAAGTTGTACCCCATGCCTAGGCTTGATGACTTCAAGTTGTTTTAAAGAAGGGGACATAAAGGGTCAAGTGAGCATTTAATTATTTAATAAATGCTTTATTGTTGCAATATGAAATGGATGCCTAAAGGGGAAGTTGAATGATATTTTATTATTTCAAAAAGTAAAAGGCAAAAATGTGGCGTCCTTTTTGGAAGTTGAAGTGATTCAACTTCTTGGAATTTGAAGAGTTCTTGTTGCTTCATTTGCCAACAAAAGCTTATATATTGCTGCTGTTTGAAGAGCTGATTATCCAATGTTTATGCTAATGTTATGCTGTCAAAATGACAACTTGTTTAATACTTCGAGGGATGCTTACCTCCTAGTTCCAATCCAATTTCGTGTTTGAAAGACAACACCTAGTTGGTCTTATTGCTGCTTCTCAATCAGACTAACAGATTGTGCTTCAAAGTTGGTGAATTTTGGTAAGAATTTCAGTTTCAATGTTGCTGATGTATACACAGCTGAAGGTGTTTTTCATTTACAGCTTTTGATGTGAATTTATTTTGGTTATGGGTATTTGATCCTTGCAATTCTATGCTAATGGCGATCATATTTGGAGAATTTCAGAATTTAATTCCAAGTATTTGATTTTTAGCAAGAGAAATCGCCCCTCTTGAGGGCCGTACCATCTTGAGAGTGCTTTGGGATTCGTGCAAAATAATATCATGAGTTTTGATGCAGTTTTGTGGTTTGAGTTTGGGCGCCTATCCTCCAAAGAGACTTTGCATTTCGTTTCATTCAATTCAGAGGTATATTGAAGGAGTTGTGATCATTTTTATGAGTTTGCTGTTTGCTGATAGACATTTCCAGATTGCAGATTTTTATATCAGACTTGTTAGTTTTTGATATAATGCTGGTTTGAGCTTCAATTCTTCATCTTATATCATTGTAAATGTTAGAGGAAGTGATACTCTAACTGTTTAATGTTCTTGGAAGATTATCTATTCTATTTGCAGCTGTTCTTATTCTTTGTAAAGCTAGTTAGTAGTACTAACAGCTCTTCCTTTACTTGCTGCAATTTTATATCTGTTTTACACTCCCACAATTGAGTGGTTGAGTTTTAGAATAAACTTATATCTTGTTTGTAATTTCCCCCCACGTTATAAGTGGTTGTGTGGACAGTATTCCCCCCACGTTAATAAGTGGAAGAGTGGATTTAAAGGCTGGCTTGCTGCCTAATAATTGTTGTAAACTCACCCACTGAATAAGTGGAGTATTCCCACCACTCTGTGGATGCCCGCCACAGCGGATGAATTGTTTTAATTGTAATATTTTCCCCCCACTGTTTGATGGTAGTGAGGAAATGCTTTTCATGGCTGGTTATCCGCCTATCAGTTTCTAGTTTTCAAATTTAACACTCCGTCATATGTTAGCACCTCGCCCTCAGTGGGATCTTGAGTGCACATTCTTGACGTTGAGTAGTTTTCATTTCAAGTTCAGATTTCTATTTGGAGCTAACGCTAACCGAGTTGATTAAGTGCTGGTTATGTGTGTTAAAATTTGGGAAAAAATTAAGGGGATTATTTCATATATATATGAGATATATTTTTGCTAGGTTTTTCTCCCTCGAGTAGGAGGGTTTTCTTAGGGTATCTGTTGTGTTCATTGTTTATGTGTTGCATTTTCTGCTTGTCTACATTTCTGATCCTAAAACTAACATGGTATCAGAGTGGGTCTAAGGAAAGATCCGATCAGATCTTGAAAGAAAGTCAAATTTATATCTGGCGCACTCTTTGTTTATGCGACAGATTATTGGGTCTCTAAGGTGGTCGGAGAAAGTTTATACGACAGATTTGTGGCAGAGCCACAGGCTTGCGCCACTACTGTGAACCTTGGCTCCCCTACGCATCTATAGCAGTCGGGAAGAAATTCTGAGTTGTCAACATTTGAGGGAGTAATCACTTTCGCCTCCTTATTGTCGCCTCATCCTTCATGAATATTCAGGAATGCGAGAAGAAAGTCATCTTGAAAGAATGCTCGATACATATATTTGAGCCAATGGAGTATTTTTGTGCATGGAGTATTCCTTTCTTGGCAGTTTACTGGTTCTTCCGATGCTCATCGTCAATAATGCTATCTTCAGAAAACATTTAATGTGTAAATGAACCTGTGAGTGAATTGAAGCATTCTAGTGGTCGCCATCTTAATGAAGCTATCGCTCCTGAAAGATCTTCAAAGACTTTGGCAGAGTCGAGGGAGTATAGTCTTCTTGTTGGAAGGAAATACAAGGAAACTCAAATGATGGAAAAATCATAGTTATGCACACTTGTCACAGAGGGTTAGCTTGATTGTTGTGTCTGTGAAATCGGGAATAATCAAAGCTTGTCGAATTTGGAGGTGTCGGATGTTGTTACCATGCCGGGTGTTGTGTTTGAAATATCAATTGGACCATAGTCCGTGATGAGTCAGAATCATCATGCTCTGAGGAGCCAAAGTAATCAAATGACATTAAAATCAAGATTTAATTGAAGCCGAAGTTGGAGTTTTATGTGCCGTCGCATTTCTTCAAGAAACAGATATATATATATATATATATATCTGAGGATATCATGGCGGTTCCTGGAGGTAATCATTCTTTAAAGGGGAGTCATTCCCATTCCGACAACCACCGTATGTCTTTAGCAATAGTAGGGAAAGCCGATAAAAGATATCAGAACAGTTTTTTTACCAAGTTCAATCATTCTTAACGCTTGGTCAAGGAGGTCGTACCCAGGTGAATTAATAGTTAAGTGGTAGGAAATGGATATCATTTGTGTTGTGTGAATTGCAGTGGTAGGAAAGGGAGCGTAGCTATCCACGCAAGCAACCAGGGACGCCACTGGGGAGAGGCAACGATAATGCGATTTGGCCGAGCCCAGGGTCTGGCCAAAATCTTCGAGTGTCTCCATTAGATCGGAACGCAGAGCTATCAACTCGCATCCTTATACGACATTCAACAAGGGACAACGTTCTACCAATTGCGTGGTCCTAACACAGGGTCGCAAATCATCATCGCACACTCCTCTGGCTATCCGTCTCAGAAGAATCTGCAGTAGTTGCAAATCGAATGGGCTAATGATCGGGTGAACGTTTGTCAGAGAAACTATAGTGCGCAGCAAACAGAGCATTTGAATAATCACCTGACTTGGTCTATCGCATAGATGCATCGGGTTATATGGAGTTGTAAATTACGAATGGGCATCGAACCCATTTCAGGAAAGAATTCATTCTTTTGGTAAAACAAATAGGAAATCCATTGCAAGACTCTATGGAGCCGTTACACATTCAGGAATTTGCTTGGAGCTACTTAAGAAGATTGTTGTCACTTATGCATTATACCGCTATTTTGAAGGTGTGTGGGTATAATATATAATGTTAGGTGAAGCTCGATAGACTCTT
Source organism: Sequoia sempervirens (assembly GCA_007258455.2). NCBI lineage: Eukaryota > Viridiplantae > Streptophyta > Pinopsida > Cupressales > Cupressaceae > Sequoia > Sequoia sempervirens. The sequence continues at coordinate 133,877,711 of VDFB02058242.1, read as the reverse complement.
AAATTTGGTGTTGAGATGTTCAGCTAGATAAGAAAGAATCGTGGCCAGTAAAGAAACTGGGAGAAGAAGTTTAAACGCCACCTGTATATATTCCAAGCAATGTCATTGTCGAAGTAGATATGCAACAAAGCTAGTCATGAATAGAGACCTTCAGTGGAAAGTTTATTTATTGAAGGCCACCGATTGAGCTTAGAAAGAGGACGTGGACCATTTGGTAATGATGTGGCATAGAAAGTGGAATATGTTCAAGCAAATTCAGTTGGAGCTAGAGCTATGAAATATTGAAGGTCGAATTGAATCTAGGGGCAGAGCTGTGCCATCTGTGGAGTGGATAAAAGTCACCTGTATCTACTGTACAACAGTGAAGATCAAATCTAGGCTTTGCAGTCAAGGTGGTGAAGATGAAACACCGCTATAGGTTTTAGCTCAATGATGTACCAACAAGAAAGAGATAAGTATTTTTTAGTATTGAAATCACTTTCTTCTGGGCTAAAATTCAGTCTGCTGAGTTGTGCAGATTTGACATTGATTATTTGGATCGTGTGATTAGTAAAGGTCGTGGTTTCTTTTGAATGGTGATCGCTGGCATAAGATCCTTTGGAGATACCATTCATTCATTACGAGTTGTTTCATGCTGGTTGTGAAGATTTCTAAGTGTGACTTTGAAATGAAAGGAGAACTGCAATTTCGGTTGTGATTGGTTGGTCACATCGATACCATTCTCTATGTGCATGAACTGTGATGGTGCCTTGAGAGGCCTAATTCTATCTTGAATATGCTAGTTGCTTAATGTGTCTGAGAAATCCGAGTTGAGCAGATTGTCTTTTGTTGTGATGTGATTGCATTTCCAAGAGCAAAAATTGAGTAAAGACGAAAGAAAGATATATCAAAATCAACAAAGATAAGCTCTATTAATTCTTTAATTAATCTAATGATATTTGCTACATGCTTCATTTATATCAAGGGTAGTTTTGATTTCATGAACTATTATTAATCTCTTTAAAATGCAGGTTGGATCGAGAAGCAAATGGATGATGAATTAATTATCTGAGATTGCTTGAGGCATCCTGTGAGGAAGTCATGCCAGCTAGAGAAATGAACAAACATGAAGACTCAGCTTGCAGCCATGAGACTAAGTTGGTGACACACAACTATAGACATCTCTTGAGGGCACAAGGTTGGGTCAGCCTTGGATGGAGAGTTTGCATCAGCAAAGAAGATTGAGAAAGATGAAGACACTAAACAACGAAGAACCAGATTGTCATTATGTTCAATTACTTCAAAGAGAGAGTTAAAAATTCCGAGGATTCAAGACTCAAGTTGAGAGCATGTCTGCGAAAAGGATTAAGGTTCTAAAGATCAGTCAATGGAGGGGAGTTCACTTCCAGAGGATTCCTTTGCAATCTCTGAGGTGGGGATCAAGAGGGAGTCCTGTGACTTACTGAGAAGAAGTGAAGGTGTCAGCTAAGTGGGTTGTTGTGTTGCAATGCCAGGTGCTAAAGTCCTTGGAAGACCTCTTAAGTTGCAGAAAATAGAATTGCACAAGACAGTCAATCTGGATTTGACATTGGTAGCTCCGCAAACCTATTCAGAATAGAGTGATATGGGATGAGGTCGAGAAGGACAGTCCTAAACTCTCTACAGTACCAGAGGTGTGCGTTGGAAACCATTTCTCTAAGGCAAGCGTTGCAAGCAATCTTGGACGAGGAGGTCAGAAGGTTGATGTAAGTACTTGAAGCTTCAGGGAGAGTCACATCATCATGAAGATCTGTTGTAATGTATATTTCTCTGAGACGGAGAAATATGAGGTGAAATGTAATGTCCCCTTTTGGAGGTAGTTTGATTTAATTAATTTAATTAATTAAGTTGTCCAAAATAATGATTTTTCATGAAGATGACTAATTAGTTATTTGAATTAAATTAAAAAAAAGTGGTATTAAGTTAATTATTTATTAGGTTATCAAATAAATCAAAATTATAAGGTGACCTTATATTTAATTAATTTAATAAAGTGACTTGAATAAAAGTATATCATAAAGTCACTTAATAAAAATAAAATAATATTCTAGAAGCTTCTTGAAGAATTGGAGAAAAAGAATAAATAGAGAGGTTGCCTAAGCTTCTAGACATGCAGTTTTTAAATTGATATTTGATAATTCATCTTGTGGAGCCAAGGGTTTATGCAGATTTCGTCTTGATCATAGGAAACGAAAAACTTCCTATTAATAGCAATTTTGAGGGTGTGAAATATCATCTGAATTATTGCAGCTGTGGGAGAGGTTACTTCAGACTTCTCATTGGTTCAAAATTTGTGGCCATTGGCCAATTTTGGTGAAATCGATTAGAGTCATTGGAGCATTTGCATTTGTGATTCATTACCTATCATTTTGGCATTGTGGATTGGCATCTTTTGAGCAATTCAACTTGAAGAAAGGGTCTGTTATTACAAGGAAACACATTAGAGTTAATTACAGTCATACATAGCAGCATTAGGGGAGCCACGATTTGGCTTATATCTTCCTCTTTGAGCATCGATTTACCCTTGGGTTTATTGGACATCATTCCTTGGAGGCGTATGATGATTTCAGTGGTATTTGAGAGGAGTTTTTGACAGATAAAAGATTGAATCAAAGTCTGATATACCAAAACAGGGGCGGCTAAAGGACCAAGGGCGATTTCTACAAAGGAGCTCATAAAAATTTCAATAAAATTTCTGAGGCATCATTGAAGGGCTTAGAGGCCAGGCGCTAGAGTTTGGAGGGCATATTCCAAGCAGCCAAGAAGAATCGAATTGTTTATGCAAGCTGCCATCCATTTCTAGGTTCTCCATTTTTGTATTGTCTTAGAAATATCATTGCATCTTTTGCTGTCATAAGTACGTCATTATAGAGAGGGATAAATTGCATTGTCATATTGAATAGCATACTGATATAAGTTGTAATCAGACTGTAATAACTTCATCTCAGATCTGAATATTCTTGGTGTCATGTATGTAAGCCAAGAGTCTTGGCATTCACATTGTTACTATTGAAGGGAGATTGCATTTCAATAAAGATATCAGCAATTGGGCGTCTTACACAGTTGTCATTGTGCATTTAGTTATCATTTGTACTCAGCTGAATAGTTTGCATGCCAATTGTTTGACAATTTGTCCATTGGCTATAGAAGTTTGTCTACATTTAGCTAAGTCATCTATTTGCATTAGAAAACACAAAAATATATCTGCACTTTATGCTAGCTTATATTTCAGTCATTTGGCACTAGTCATTATCATATTTTATGCTCGAAAACTTCAAAAACAACAAACTGAAACTACAAACAAAGAGTACCACTTTGCAAGACAAGTGTTTGACGATATTCCTTGAGCCAAAATTCAATAGTTAAAGATCAGAAATTGCAAGGTTCATCACATGAAAGCCCTTGTATTGTATATTTCTCTAAGACGGAGAAATATGATGTGAAAGCCCTTGTAGTGTATATTTCTCTGAGACGGAGAAATATGAGGTGTGAGCCATTGTTCATCTCTGAGACTGAGATGAGACATCATGTTGAGAGACTCCATGACGACATCACATTGAGAGACTCCGTGATGAACCCTTCGTACTTTTATTTTTTCACACATGGGAGTAGCCATGGTGGACATCATGTTGAGAGACTCCATGACGACATCACGTTGAGAGACTCCGTGATGGGCACTTGTACGTGGGTTTCTTTCCACACATGGGAGTAGCTATGGTGGACGTCATGTTGAGTGACTCCATGACGATATCACATTGAGAAACTCTGTGATGAACTCTTTTCCACAAATGGGTGTAGCCATTGTGGGTGTCATGTTGAGAGACTCCATGACATGGATATCTGGAAAGATACCTCCCTAGCTAAGAGGGAGTGTTGATGTTATAGCAGCAGGAGATATCTTTCTCTCAAAATTTTAATAATAAATAATTAATAAGGCAAGTCTGCCTTAATTACAAATTATATTTTATATTTTTATTTTAAAAGGAGGCCGACCTAAGTGAAGAGTCACCTTGTTTTGTATATATACAAGGTGGAGTCCATTCAATCAGATCATCAAGTCATTCTCATATTCAATTGGCATTTCTTTCAAGAAGGAGTTTGTACTTAGCAGCAGATCAGTTTCACTTGTATCTTTGCATCAAGGAGTGATGCTATTGTTCATTGTATTTATTCAGCCTTGTGTAAGGTCAGACTCTGTATGCAGCATTCTGCACTTCTATCTGATATATATATATGAGATATATTTTTGTTGGGTTTTTCTCCCTCGAGTAGGAGGGTTTTCCCAGGGTATCTATTGTGTTCATTGTTTATGTGTTGCATTTTCTGCTTGTTTACATTTTTTATCCTAAAACTAACACCCCTTGCTCGCCTCCCCCCCTCTCCTGCGCCCACCCCCTCTCCTCTAATTATAACTATGTGCTCATCAACTTTTGGTGTTCTCATGGTCTAAAGGAGGTAGTACATTTCATTGTCCTTGTTGTATCATTCATTGAAACCTTGTTTCAAACCTGCACATGCTTCAGTATGACTGTCATTTTGTGTTGAGATGTTTTTCAATGTTTTGGGATGAAATAACATTTAAGTATAAGTGACATTTACATATGGACATTAACTTCCTTATACTTTAAGACTTTAAGTTATATTTCATGCATATAGTTTCAAGATGTTTGAGATGGGTTTCAGATCTCTAGAAGTCACAATGCAAATTCTAGTTTTTGGAGGATCTTATAGTTTTTTAGTCTTAGTCAAATTTTAGTAATCAGCAATTTTTAGTGTGCTCTCAATGCATGTTCATTTGTAATTTGGCAATTTATCAGGAGAATACACACACAATTGGAAACAAACAAATAAGTTTTGGAAAATATAAGTTAGTGGCAAACAATCTAAAAGATAGTAAAGAGGAAAACAAGTGTGAATTGGTAAGTGAAAATATACCAGTATATCAATTTATGTCTATTTTTTGAGAGAATATAGTGTATGATTATGCAAGGCATACCCATAGAGCTCGATGGTTAGACTTACAATTCAAGTTATGAAAGGATAGATTTCCACTTGGTATCATCATTTTAATTGTAGACATTGCAGAGAATTATACACTACAACCATAAAATGAGGCTCAGTCACAATTCTACAACCGAGTGATATTAGACTTGCAATCAGCTTCTAATGTCATCTATTTGACCTATAACTTTGTTGGGTATTTGAGTATTTTTTTATCCATGCTATTTGGGTTGAGTTGGGTTATTGCAGCAGTCTTTATTTGTGATCTTTGGCCCATTGCTCTAGTCTTCAGTTGTTTCATGTTCCTCTCCTAATACACCTGCTTGCACATCATTATTACCTTCCAAAACTAGACTTGTGCACTTCCTTCTGCATAAGTGAAATGTTCAGTAATGCAAGAGCTGCAATTAGGGAAAACTAAGACGTGATAATTGTTCCTATAGAATTTTAAAAAAATCTTCTACTTTTCCTCTTAATGCACTTTTCTCAAGTATCCTTATCTGATTTTCTCTCATTGGTTTCTCATCCTATGCCCTTACAAATACATCTTGTGAATTTTGTGAGACAATTTCAAAGGCCTACATTTTCAGTTTTCTCCTTCACTTCATTAGTTGCAAGCTCTCCATTCTCAAAGTAACAATACTTTCAATCTCAAAAAGCACATTTTCTGTGTGATTTTCTATTTCAGTAAACTTTCATGTAACAAAAAATTTACATAAGCCCTTGTGGAAGGCTTCTAAATCCATATAATTACTTTGCCAAATGCCTTCTGCAGTAGGCTATTTCAAATCCGTTTTCATCTCCATCATGGTTTGGATCACCATCTCAAATGTTACAAATTCAATTTCTTTACTTTCATAATCAATAATTTCACTTCATCCAAATTTGCATTGATTTGAGAGCTTACAATTATGATTTATCAATTTTATAAATTGTATACATCATTAGACAAACACCACCCTTTCAATAATCCTTGATTTCGAAAAATCTATTAGGATTTATTTCTTAGCACGATTTATATCTAGAACTGCAATCATGTATTTGATTGTATGTAAATTAGATATCGAAGATATGACCACAAGACCTACCATTGAGTTACTAACACAGCCTAGTCATACAGGCTCCTCTCAAGTCTCAACAATAATTCTACTTCTGATTTTTTTGTTTGATGCCATGGATATAATAATCCATGATTTTTGTATGTCTATACACTTGAAATATTTATATATTTAAGAACGTTGTTCCCTTTGTTGTCCCTAATTTTTGACTTGCTAAAAATTGGGATAACCTATTAAAATTTTGATAAAATTTGAATACTTTCTCTTCCAAGGCACGTTTAACGAGGTGCAAAGGTTAGAAAATTTCAGTTTTGGGTCTATAGTCCTTTTGGCTAACATTTTTCACTCACTCGTCTGTTTTCGTGAAATTCTGAGTTATTTTTAGTGTGTTTTTGGTCAATTTCGGGTTTTTGGGGCATCACTACAAGTAGGGGTTTTGGTTTCTTATTACAAGTGATGGGAACTTTTTGCTCTTATTACAAGTTACTTTTTTTTTTTAATTTCAAGTTGTAGGAACTTTTTATATAACTTACAAGTTGTAGGAACTTTTTGCTCTTATTACAAGTTACTTTTTAAAAAGTTACTTGCAATGACTTAAAAAAGTTCCGATTTCACTTAAAGTCACTTGCAATGACTTAAAAAAGTTTCGATTTCACTTAAAGCCACTTGCAATGACTTAAAAAAGTTCTGATTTTCACTTAAGTCACTTGCTATGAGCCTAAAAAGTTCCTATTTGAGTTTTTTTATCATAAAGTAAACTTGCAATGACCTTGAAAAGGTCCGATTGGAGTTATTTTTCAAAAGTAAACTTGTTTGTAGAAACCCCTGTTCTCCCTGTTTTCTGAATCTGTTGATTTTGCTTGTTTTTGAACGTTTTTGAATTTTTTTGTAGTTTTTGCATAAAGAGGTAAAATGCGATTTTGAAAGAAATTGCTTATAAAATTTAAATAAAATATTGCAATACCAAAAATGATAGAATCTACTGAATCTATTGATGCCAGACTGTTTATTGACCTTCTAGATTGATTACAATTAGGATTTGATAACATGCAACTGAAAAGGCAACAATATTTTGATGAAAACTTGATTATTGCAGCAAGTTGAAAAGCCCCATGAAATGGTACGACCTTCATATAAATCTACTTCTCCTTCCGTCTGTTGATTGCAAATGGATCCAGATGAAACTGCGCCCCTGTTGGTGATGATAGACTGCCAGAAAGAAAGGCGTTTGGCCTTGTATGAAAAGTACGGCCTGTACTATATGGTACGGCCCTAGCAGCAGCAAATGTACGGCCCCAGCAGCAGCAAAGAAATCCATATGGCCTTAGTAAAGATGCCAGATGAGAATGCAAAGATAGGCGCCCCAGAATAATTCACTGTCTGATAACTGCCGGATCCAAACCCTGAAGATAAGTCTCTGAATAAGTTTTGTGATAACCTCTGAATGAAGCTACCTCTCTGATAAGCAATAAATCAGCTGATATTTCACAGCCTCTAAACTACAACACTGAAGATGGCTCGTTCTCCAATGCCAAAAAGACAACTGAAACCCTTGGCTCCGTTCTCTGGAAGAATACTTGATCAAAAGTCGATTTCATAACATAATGCATTCTCTTCACAATGAAAAATCCATATATTCTCAAGAGGGTCAACTTCCTTAGCAAAAAGCATCATTTAAATTAAGTTGAAAATTCATTTTTAATAATTCCATAGTCGGACGCCTCTTTTTAATTAAAATGATTAATTAAAAATGGTCCCCTTCTCAATGATGGTCGACCCCTTTAAAAATCACTTAAGTTATAATATTAAATAATATTATAACTTTATAATATAAGCTTCAAAATAATCAATATTTAATTTGACAATTAAATATTAATATCTTCCTCAAATAAGTCCGATTAACGAACCGTCTGAAGCCGGAGAATAAGTGATGGAATCTGCATACGACCAGACCATACTGCTAAAAATAGCAGGGGTGCTTCGCTGAGTGACTTTACTTACTAAAAATAGCAAGTCCAGCAAATGATGTCCGAACAACCCCGAACGAAAGCCAAACTGGTAGATTCTGACAACCGAAGCCAAGCCAAGCTCCAACAAGACCCTCTATCCATCCTATCAGCCTGCGAGGGTCACATAATAGGCTAATCTTAAGCACTAAGAGATGTCAACTGGAAGGGGACATTACATTGTTCACCTCAAAAAGTCCGATTTTTATTTAAAGTCACTTGCAACATGCTTCAAAAAACCCGATTTGATGAAAATTGACTTGTAAAGTGTCTTGAAAAACCCGATTTCTGAAAAATGAACTTATAATGGCCTTTTGAAAACCTGATTTCTCTTGTTGCAGGTCTGTTCCTCTTTATTTTTGTTGCTTCTCTTCATTTTAATGTCTTGAATCTATTGCTTTTTGGGGCGCCATTGTGTGTATTTGAATTTGCATTTGTGAGAAATGTTCTTGGGATGCAAAACGCGTTTTTCTCTTTCAATGAAAAACGTCATTTGCTGAAAACGTTTTTTCTTATCATGCAAAATGCGTTTTCCATTGTATTTCAAACGCCTTCCATTTCATACCATATGCTTCTCATTCTATTTGAAATGCCATTCATTTCATGATAAACACATTCTTCATTCACCATATCCATTTAAAACGTCATCATGATTTACTCCATTCACCCTTCATTCTCATTTCATTTGTTTCTCATGTTCATTTCATCTCCTTCACATACCCATTTCTCCATAATTTCATTGCCATTTTATGCAAAAGAAGAAAAGAATAAAAAATGCCCTAGAAAGAAAATTGGGATTTTTCAAACCAATTGCAAGTAGGAGATTTTGACTAAGATTAGAAGTTGAAATAAGTAACTTGCAATGATCTCTCATTTTTCCTACCTTGCACTTTTACTTGCAATGGCTTCCGAAAATCCCTATTTCACTCATTATGCACTTGTTATCAGCCTTCCAAAACCCGAAATTCACTTGTGAGCCCATTTTTGCATCAATTTATCCCTTCCCTTGTCAGTCTTGTTTACACACATGATCTATCAAACCAACAAATCAAGGCATGGGCATTGTTTTATAACAATTTCATCTTGAATAAGGTGTTATGGGTTCTTCATCAGTGAACACAAGAAGAAGAGATACAACATTAATTCATGGAGCAGCCCGAAGGTCAATAATCCTCATGAAAACCATCTAGGGACAAAGTAAATCAAGCATGGAAAAAGAACACAACGAAGAGAAGAACTTCCTTCCTAAAGAAATGGTACTACTCCAAGCTTTTGATAAGGTTGAAGTTCGCCAAGGACACAAAGATCATTAAGAATGCAAATTCCCGTTCCAAGTTCGAGATGTCTTCACCAATCCTGAATACTTCAAGTTCTAAAATCCTGAAGCAGCATGAAGATCATCGCAGATGAAGGATAATGTAGTTAGAGTCGTGTCTTGGACACTTAGAATAATTTCAATTACGCATTTGTAATTTTGTTTTGACAAATTACATGTAAAGTCAGAAATTGTAATGGCAAGTGGCCATGCTACTCGCATTATTGAAGATTGTAATTACATGTAATCAAATTACAAGTCAAGATAAATTAGGATTGTAATTTGGAATAAGTCAATTGCAAGTAGTTGGTGGTTGAGAGAATTTCTCAAATTAGTTGGGATCCTCCCACCTTTTTCTCATTACCTCTCTCCTATAAATACTTGAGGGGGTCCTTTGTAATTTGTATCTTTTTGGCAAGCAAGAAAACTCTGCAGAATTTTGTACTCATAAAGACTTTGAGCTTTATAGTTATAAGTTTATCTTTTTCAAATAATATCAAAGAGTTGCAGATTTCAATTTCAGACTTTGTGTTGAAATCCTACTTTGCATCCATTGTGTTCTTATGTCATTTTGGAGCATTACTTTGTGATTATTTGAAGATTGTGGAAGATTGCTAGGGAGAGCTTCAATTGAGATATTTTCAGACTTTGTGCTGTGAATGTTGAAGATTGAATTCATAGTTTAGAAGTTAAGAATAATTGCAAGTCTTTGTGCTCGTAACGATTCTCATTCATAGTAGTTAATAGATACATCATACTTGCAGACTTTGTGCTGTTTTATGATGTATATTGTCATTAAATTATCTTCAAAAGGGTAGATAGGATTGTAGATTTTCAAGACTTTGTGCTTGAAATTGCTTTCCCGTCCCGAAGAAAGTGACGGAATTCTTTGAGCTTTCAGGAAACTTCATTTCCTTTCCACTGATTTTATTACAAGCTGCTGTTAAAGTTTATTTAAAAGTTCATATTACTTTTCTGCGAAGAGAAAAGAATTTAATCTCTCCTGAAACAAGAGGAAAGATTATCATTCCACCCATATTTGTTTTTAATTAGGAAAGAGGAAAGAGGAAAGATTATCATTCCCTTAAATAGGAGAGTTTAACTCACACACTGTGGTTGAAACTGTTGTGACCTTTTTCACACATCGCCCCATTGCAAATGGGGACCCCCTAATTTTGGCTTTGCTTTTGGGTCGTTTTGTCGTTGTCTCTCTTTTCTACTATCTGTCTTTCCGAGATGTGCCCGCCGTTGAACCTTAACGTGAAATTTTGGCTGAGTCTAAAAATTAGGGTTTTGAACTTCCTTGCCAATCTGAGGTCAAACGAAGTGAATAACTTGAAATTTGAGACTAACATTGTTGTTAGTATGTTTCCAGCAGGTTTCTACTGAAATTTCATCAGATTCTGACAACTTACTATTTTTAGTAAGTGTGTAATTCCGGGCATTCCGTCAGCACTTTTGAAGTTTCAATCGTCACACTGCATCCAGAACACGTCAAGCTGCTCGCGTGCAAACTTTGAGCTGAAACAGACAACTTACTATTTTTAGCAGTTCAGCTTCCAGAGCAGATTTCAGGGTCTATATGCAGAGTTTTTCGACGCATGTCTGGAGATTCCTTCTGGGTTTTCAGAGACCTTCGCAATGATGTGACATGCAAAGTGAGATAACGACTTTCAAAATTCATCTTCCGAGGCTATTTTTTGGGATTGCATGTCAGGGTTTTCTTTGCATGTCAGCATATTCTTTATGGGTTTTTCGAGAGCTTCACAGTGATATGACATGCAAACAGAGATAATCACTCTTTCAGCAACTTACTATTTTTAGCAAATACATCCCGGCAGCCACCTCCCAACACTTTAGAATCACGAACTGATCGCAATGCAACAGAAACGAGGACAAACGGAGGTCATTTGATATGCATGCAAGACCAATTAGGGTTTCCAACTTTGGGACCCAAAAAGAGGCGTAAAAAGTCAAAAAATTTGAAAACCGATGTATACCACCGCGATCAGCATCCCTCAAGCTATCTGCTAATAAAATTTGAAGGCAAACGGAGCACTTACTATTTATAGTAAGTCATTTTGGAAACTGGCTAAAAATAGAAAGTCAGCCGCATGCGCCAGTGTCAACAGGCAGGTCACGTGGTGAGGAGCGCGTCATTCGAATTTCAAGTCAAACGGAGTTGTGGAAGTCTCAGAAGCAAGCAGTCACTATAAATAGTAAGCCACTTCCAGAAACATGCTATAAATAGCAGGTCAGCGCAAGGCATCAACAGGTATAGGTCAAGCAAGTGATGAAGACCCTATGGCGCGAATTTCAGATCAAACGGAGTTGCAGAGGATGGAAAATTGGGCACTTACTATTTTTAGCAGGCTGAGGCAGAGAAATTAGGGTTTCCTAAAATCAAGGGCGGAACACAAAAGTCAGGCAGAAGCGGCGCTCGGTCACGATCAACACCCTTCAAGCAATCAACATGTAAAATTTGAAGGCATTATGAGCAATTGCTATTTTTAGCAGGTTGCTAAAAATAGTAGGTACAGGCAGGCACCTGACACCAGCAGCTTAATCACATCCCGAGAGTCAACACAAAGCAAAATCAGGCTCTTCAGAGTCAAAAGTTAATCTAAAGCACAAAATCTGGTGAACTTGCTAAAAATAGAAAGTTAGGGTTAGCATGAACGAGTCACTCCAAATTTGACAAATGGCATAAAATTCACTGAAATTGATAAATTTTCAAGTCTAGCCAGTGAAGAACGCCTTTAAAAGCTGAAGGATGATGAAAATTTTCTAAACATCTTGAATGCGCCCTCAAGCTTGAAGAGTTGACCCTGAAAATTTCTAAGTCGTGAAAATTTGAGGCTCCATGGGGAAAATGCACCCTTGACTAGGAGGAGGCCATGAAGAAATTTTCTAAGTGTGAAAAAATGGAAGTAGGAGACCCCAGATGCGCCTTACCTTGCATGGATACATGGAAATTCTACTAAGTACTTCAAACTAGAAGTTCTACCTCTTAAATGCGCCCTTGAGGTTCAAAAGTTGAAAAATTATTCTAAGTCTTTCAAACTTGAGGCTAGATACTCCATTTGCGCCTTGACTTGTGGAGAGGCTGGAAAAAGGTTAGCAAAATATTCTGAGTTATAAAATTGGAAGCTTCAAGGTCAAGATGCGCCCATGTTGCAAGGAGGTCAAAGAGTCAACATGTTTCATCCACTTGCACATGCCAAATGCGACCTCATCTCAAGATAGAATGTGAAGAAAAATTCTAAGTGTAGAAACTCATAGCTCACCCCTCCAAATGCGCCCCACTTCAAGGAGGAAGTGAATAAAGTTTATAAGGCGTAGAATAATGGAAGCTCCCCCCCATCAAAATGCGCCCAGCAAGGAGTAAAGATGAGAAATTTTTTCTAAGTGTCAAAATTGAAAGTTGCCCCTGCCATATGCGCCCAGGAGCTAAGGAGGCCAAGTGTTGAAAAGTTTAAGTATGAAAATTAAAAGCTCACTCATGGATTTGCGCCCAAGGCCATGAAGGTGGGTTAGAGACTAGAAATTTGCCTAAGGCATTAAAATTGAAACCTCCATGGGTCAAATGCGCCTAAGCTTGAAGAGTAAATTTGACTAAGGTACCAAGATTAAAAGCTCAACATGCCATTTGCGCCCCCCTTTTTAACTTGGAGAATGAGACTCTTAAAAGTTTCTAGGGCAATTAAATTGGAGGTCCAACCTATGATATGCGCCTGGCTAAAAGAGAATGGCATCAAGGATTTTTCTAAGTGCTCAAATTTGAAGTAGCCTACCCTAAATGCGCCCAAGAAGGAGACATCAAGATAGAAAATATTCTAAGGCGTCAAGCTCAAAGTTCAAGGGGTAAAATGCGCCCTTGAAAAAAGATGGGTAGAAAAGTTTCTAAGTGTCCAGGGTGAAAGCATGACCATTGATTTGTGCCCTTGAAGTGAAGGAAGTTGGAAAATATTCTAAGTCTTCATATTCAAAGCATGACTTGTTAAATGCGCCCCAAGTCAAAGATTCTTCTAGGTTTGATAAAATAGAAGCTCAGGGCCTCATTTGCGCCTTAACTTCAAGATATGGGACTTGAAAATATTCTAAGTCTTTGACTTAGAAGAAGACTCCTCTATATGCGCCCAAATGTAGGCATGTAAGGACAAAGCATCCATGCAGAGAAGAATATTCAAGGCGTTGAATACATGCAAAAGGGGAATAAAGACAAAAGATGTCCATGCAAGGCGTGTGCATGAAGAAGAGGACAAGTGGCATTAAGACCCTTTGAATGCGCCATCCCAACGCCTTGGAAGTGGGTCCACCTTAACATGTATGCGCCCAAAGATGTTGGATGAGGAATAAGCGCCCATGCAAGTTGATGAAATATTCTTTTTTTCTAAGTACTGATATTTAAATATCACCTTAAAGAAATATGCCCAACTTGAAGAAGTATTAAAATGTGCCAGGCTATCAATAAAATTGGCAGTGGATACGTTGAGAAGGTGTCAACTTCGCAAGGATAATTAAAAGTCTTCAAGTCAGAGCAACGAAGCACTCACAGAGATGAAGAAATGGATTAAATTTTGTTGAAAATTAATTTTCTAAGGTTCAAAATTCAAAAAATTAAATCAACCCGTTCGTTGTACACCCATGAATTCTACACGTTCTGAAGAAAATTTTCTTCTGGGTATTGAAGATTGTCGATGAGGAATGGATTTTAAAGTCTTCTACACTTTGTCGAGGCCTTTAGGGTGAATATTTTGATGGGCACCGGGTTGGTGAATTTTCTAAGGGAAATTTGAAATTTTTTTCTAAGGCAAGGAATAAATGATGTTGAAGATAAAATGCCTTGGCAGATGAATTTGAAAATGATCACCTAGATAATTTTTGATCAAGTTCCTGATGAAAACATTTTGCTTGAGCCAGAGTTGGACGAAATATCAGAGTGAAGTACGCCCAGGCAGAATGCAAGATGGGTTGGAAATTTGGCTAAGGCATGAAGAATTTGAACGCGAAGTTGGCTAGAAAAACGATGGACCCTTGGAGATCAAAACATGAAAATCTAGTAAGTAAAGTTTATATTGAAGTATTCTGATGCTATTTTCCTTGCTTGTTTTGCAGGAGGAACGTCGAGACCAAGCGGTGACGACTTGAAGTAATGAAGAAAGTAATCCAAGATGACATTTCAACCTCAAAGGAAGAAAGTTGCGAAAAATGGCTAAGTGTTGAGACTTAGTATAACTCAAGTGACAAAGAAGAAGTTGAAGAACGACGTCAAGAAGAAGATCGAGAACAGTGTGAACGCGTCTACAAACGGGAATCTTCTAGAAGATGGTGGCCATTAATTGCTCATTTATTACCCCACTCTCCATTATGGCGGTTTTTAGGGCGAATCTTGTTTAGGGCTGAGGTGGCACAATCTTGGCCATCCAGCCCTGAGCCGTCCGTTGGACTTGGCCAACTATAGAAGGGGGAGTCCCCCTCATTTGTACCTCATTAGTTAGACACTAAGTTAGACAGTAGAGAGTAGAGAGACAAGTTAGAAGCAGCTTAGTATAAATCGATAGTGTAGTTTGAAGAAGAGGGAAAGTTTTCCCTTTGAAAACTTTGTAAGAAATTGTTGTGAACACTCTCTCAATAAAAGAGTTTTTCATTGATGGTGAATTTCGTCTTTGTTGTGAGTAGCTAGCAAGGTTTCTTCGTCCTTCCGATTCAAATGGTAGCATAAAATAGTTCAAAATAGTATAATTTTCATTCCATGCAAGTAGATGTTAGTTGTGGAATGTGGTGTTTGATCTAAGCAACTTCGTCTATCCATACCACTAGTGTATTTGCTGATGGTGAATGCGCCTTGTGTGGTCAACTGGAATATCATGTATTTAACTTCAATCACAGTTTGAATAATGGTATGCGTCATTGTGATGGTATCTTTATGTCAAGTGGTGGTTTGAACATCTTTAGTCATCTCCCTTGAAGATTGCACCGACTCCGTGGAAGCTGTCCGATGCGAGGCAAAGCGAAGTTTGGTTGAAGTTTGCTGAAGTTGAGCTCCATATCCCACGCCTTAGAATAGATTTAGACTCTCTAAACCCTACGCCATTTCATTCAGTACTTTCTGGTTAGAATAGGAAACCCGCGATTCATAGACAAATCTTTTGAGCATTTGAATTCCTTTCTCCGCTGTTGAACAATTCCGTAAGTCCCCTTGAAATACCAGCAAATCACATTGAGCCAACTGAGCCTATTCGCACTGAAAGAACCTTGGAGTTGAACGCATGAACTTTCTTGCAATCTTAGCGTGCGGAATACTTTGATCAAGAGAGAATAGGGTAGCCGTTGGCGACTTTATTCTGCGTTGGTGCGGTCACGAAAAACACATCAATAGAAACCACCATTTTGCTAAACCTCCTAAGTTTACAAAATATTCAACCAACACCCTTCACATCAAATCCACCTCTATAATTATTTTCTCTATGTATACTTGTGTATGTGATCAAAGTAGCTTGTAATTATTAGTTTATTATGTCTTTAAAGTTGATTTAGTGAAGAGTGTATAGAAAAAACTTTAAATCCTTTAAAAATCACTATAGTTCATTGTTTTTTCAATTATTCAAATCAGTGTTGGATCTGAGTTTAGTAACCATGAAATTCTCATCCTTTGGCTAGCACCCAAAAAAGGTAAAAACTAAGATTTAGATGCATCTAATGAGAAGAAGAATTTTACAAATAGAACTTAAATGTTACCTGGAACACCATACCCAAATAGTGCTGCTAAAGCTGTAAATGGATTTGTAGGGTCTTTAGGTTGAAAGTCAAAAAGTAAGCACTGCATCACATGCAAATACATAAAGCAATTCTAAGTAAACTTCCTCTGAGGAATTTTCATATACAAATAAAATTATAATTACATACGGTATTCTCTGTAAAATGTCCAATGTTTTCATATTATATCTACCATTACATATGAATAACACTAGCAACAAAACCTCGCTTAGGTTAAAAATATGTAACATTAAAGTCAACGTTGTGTAAGAAAGACATACCGTGCTAGATATACTTCTATCAATCATATTTTCTATGGTAAATTGTATGTATATATATATGTAGATGAATATGACCGATGGAAGTATATCTATCATGCAATTTAGCAAGGTATTTAATATATATACAATTTAGCATAGGAAATATGATGATGGAAGTATATCTAGTATGGTATGTCTTCCTTACACAAGTTCAACTTCAATGTTTCATATTTTTAACCTAAGCGATATATAAAAATTACTAAGTTAAATATTTCAAACTATACGGAAATGATGCAAACATCTCAAATATTTTAAGTTTGTGTTCTATATGAAGTGATATGTTCACCCTTGCAAAAGGCATTATCCTTATTTTTGTTTGATACGATAAACTGCTCTACTTTAATACAATCTATGTCATAATGTTTGAGCTCGTACTCATGTTCAACAACAATAAATTTGGTTGAAAATTTGGCTTGGGGGAAATTTTGAAAATTTGGCAATTAAATTTGCCTTATATAAATTTGATTTTTTTTATATAAGTAATAAATCCACAAAAATAAAACAATGTTATATTTTTTTATTATGGTAAACACTTTTGACCAGAGCTATAACCCAGAGGAGCCAAGCCCTTAACAAAGAATTGAAAAACAAGCAACAACAACCAAGATCAACAAGGAACACCAAGAGGCAAAACAATAAAACAAATCACTACACCCCAAACAAGGGAGATCAAAGCATATGGCAACACACCACAAAAAATAGGATCACCACTTAAGGTGGTTTGAATTCAAGATACATTAGGGAGCTTTGTTTTGATCTAGAATCACAATGCTTATTTGAATCAAGCCCCTTCTTTTTGGGATTTGGAGGGTCACTAGAAAACATAGAAGAGGACAGTCAACTTTCCTTACTGAAGGGCGAAGGGCCATGAGGAGAATCACAAACTACATCCAAATTTGAAACTTTACTTTTTACCATCAAAGAAGTGTCACTCTTTGAGTTCGTCTTATCCACTAAAGGACAAACCACACCACCAATCCCCTCCAAAGGGAGCTCAAGCTCTTCATCGGAGAGAGAAGGATCCCACAGATCCTTAAAATTCTTGTAGTTAACCCTTGAAACACCACACACAAAAGAAGAATGTCTTGGCTTGTGACAGTTGATGCATATCACAAGGGACCCCTCATACTCAATCTATTACACCCAATCTTCAATCTTTGAAGATAAAGTGGTCGAGAAAGGGAGTTGCTTGTCAACAACAATGTTCACACAAAATCTAGCAAACAATAAGTGCTTCTTGGATCTATTCACCTCATCAATCACAATGAGATCCCCCAAAGAGAAGACTATGGCAACCTGCACTTTCATATCCCAATAGTCTAATGGTAAGCCAAGGAGTCCAACCCACACAAGGACTTTTTCAAATCCAACTTTGTTTAGATCCAAACCTAGTTTCCACTTCTTGAGGAAGAGGCACGAATTGCCAAGAAACCATGGTCCACCCTTCAAGGTTTGAAAACGGTCTTCTTTAAGAGAAGAGATGAGGAAGAATGTAATGTCCCAAGCTAAATATTACGGTAAAAATATTTTGGTATTATAAAATTCGGGTTTAAATATCTAAGACTCAAAACCTTATAAATACTAGATTGTATTAATACTTGTACAACAACACAAACAACTATGAAGTATTCTTCAAACTACCAATGTGATGTCCCTCAATACACTAATGGTTACACAGCAACATTCATGGATCAGTATGATACTTCAAAATTCCTTATTTTACCCTCAAATAACAAACCTAAAACCATTCTACTTGAAATCTAGCAAACCCACAAAATTATGTTTTGTTTGTGCATTTACATGGATAACCCAAATTATGAACCAAGCGCACAATGGAAGATAAACTACAAATTGTGTTTGTTTTGAACATGTCGAAAATGCTTTATAGAACTTTGCTACCACAACAATAAAGACTAAAATATGGCAGTTGCAATAGTAACAAACCCACAATTGCACAAATACAACAACAAATTAAGGATACACGCTGATAAAGAACCGAAATTACAATTCATCTATTATATTAAACATGAATGTAAAATGTTACAATACTCTGCTACAACAGCTATGGCAAACTGAAACATAAATGCTTACATCCTCAACACTATAAGTGTTGTGTAGACTCAATATTTGTAGTGTCCCCTTTTTCTGAGTAATCAGCCAGCAGAGTTATCTAGCTTGTTTTATTCCCATAGGCCATGATTAAGCATTATGAGGGAATATAATTAAATTAATTATTTATAAAGTTGTTTAAATAAATTAAATCATAAGGATAACTTTATTTTAATTAATTTAATTAAAGTGACAAATAATAAATGTTATAAGGTCACTAAAGTTACTTTATTAAATAAAGTGTGCTTCTAGAAGCTAGAGGTGGTTACATTTGGATTCTTCTAGAAGACTCAACTAAGCCTTTAAAAAAAGATGAGAGCAAGACATTTGAGCATCTTGGTTTTGGTATTTTTATATCAGAGAATTTTGGAGAGCTTGTGTTTGGACAGAATATAACTGGACCCTCATTATATACTGGTCTAGTCAAAGTAAACAATCAAGTGCCAACGCTCGGCTCAACATGGAATCAACAAGTTCCAGCGTTAAATGCAATTCCACAGCCAGCTTATCAAGTTCAAACACCATCAAGTCAGTTAGTTCTCCATCCTGGGATGCCTTTGTCCCAGACGCAAGTTACACAGCCTATTTATCTCCAAAACATAGTGCCGCCAATGAAAACTCTAGAGGAGAAAGATGAAATAAAAGATTTGATAGAACAAGTGAAGAGGCTGTCAACTGAGGTGACTTACCTCAAAAATCAAAATAATCATACGCAAACTATGCCACGAAATTATCAGGCACACCAAGGTGCCAACCGAGGATATCAGAGTAATCCTCCAAGTCATCAGGATACCCATCAAGGATACAGTCATGAAAATAGTCATGGGTATAGGAACAATAATCAAGGATTTCAGAAGAGGTCCTGGAATACAGGGCCCAACAATGGAGGCGTCCCGTCACCATTGGACAATCCGCCACCTCCTGAAAATCGTCCTGCAAATAGAGTTTATATGGCCGAAACTGCCTCGTCAGGATGGTGTAGGTTACATAACACGAACCAGCACTCCAAGCTTCAGTGCCACGAATTCCAAGTTGTGGTTGGTATTCTCAAGAGTGAAGCAAGTAATACAGGGGCCACAGATAACCCTCCAATTACGGGATATGAATTAGTCCCAGCACCCAGATATGATCAGGCATTGATAATAGAGGACTGCAATTTCTTGCCTGAGTTTCAGAGTTACACGCCCCCACCAGTTAATCACCAATTTCCATCAGCTTCAGCAAATGCTCTCGTGGGGATGCCAGAGTTTCAATTACCGTCAGAAGTTCACGCCACGTATGCGTCACCAGAAGAGCCTCTTCATAGAGATGGTTATGTTTTTCCGCCTCTCAACAACAGCGTCTTGGTAGAAGGAAGAAGGGAGGTACAAGCTCTTCAGACTACTAGAGGTGAAGCTCCTAAAGTATATCAGAGGAATTACCACCAACAATGTAAACCTCTGACATCATCGGTACCTCCAAATAATTTTACAACTCCGCCGCACCCCAACGCGAGCAATAACCCAGGTCCACTGAGAGATTCTCCAGAGTACAGATGGCAGAATGCAACGTAAGGCGGAGGAGGAAAACAAGCTATTCAGCAGCCAGTTCGTCAAGCTGAGCAGAGACAAAAGGAGAGTCTTCCTAGAGAAGACGTGAAAAGACTGGGCTCTTATGTACTAGAAGAATTTAAAAGGATGAAAGTTAGTCTCCCTTTACATGAGCTAATAAAGATTTCAGAGGTCAGAGATACAATTCTAGGAAGTTTGTATGAAACGCCCATTGTGAGGAGTACGTTCCAAGAAGCAACCAATGCGCCAAGAAATCCTCCTGTTGTCACACAGTCTCGTCCAACACAGGAAACGAATGTGGTAGAAGAGATGCCTCACGCACCATTTGACGCTTGGGAGGCTCCGCAGCAACCTCAAAACTTCGTACGTATGGTACAAGGTTCTTCAAACACTTCTAAGAAATCAAAGATTGGAGATAAAAGGAGAGTTCAGTTCAATATTCCTACAGAGCAAAAGCAAGAGCAAACACAAAATCTGAAGGAGGTTACCCAAGACAATCAAGTTTTAGTGGACAGAAAAGATGAAAAGAAGAATGTTTCAGTAGATGAAACGAAAAGGCCAGTAATATTTTATCAGGGAAAGGGTGAGCCAGCCCCATTTCTGGTTTCAGTTAGAATTTTTGGAAAGCTATTCCATAATTGTTTGATTGATTCCGATGTATCAAGTAATGTCATGCCTTTGAAGGTATGTCAGGCGTTGGGTATAATTCTGCTTCAGACCAACAAGAAGGTGACTCAGCTGGATAAGACTGAAGTTCCAGTTGTAGGAGAGTTAAGTAATATCCATATGCAACTAGCGGCGGATCCCAGAATTTAGAGTCGCATCGACATATCAGTTGTGGATATACCAAATGGTTATGGCATGCTATTGAGTAGAGATTGGGCCAGAAAATTGAATGGATTCATTGCGACTGACTTCTCCCACATGTGGTTGCCTTGGAGAGGAGTTCCAAATCAGATAAAAATTGAAAGTACACCATGGCTCAAATTAATGATCACAGAATGTGGTGAAAATAGTGATGTTTTGTTCGTGGAAACTGATTTGGGTTCATATAAGCCCATTAGGAAAAAAGTCCTCATGTTGCAGAGCTCGAAAGAAGAAAAGCTTTTAGAAGATACGCCTGCCTCCACTGAAGTAGTGATTGAAAACAATTCAAGTGGGAATGAGAATGAAGGGATGTTCAGAGATTTTGTGTTAAAAGGTGCGAAGCAAGAGACAGAAAATGCTTCCATCGAGGACTTGCCGTTACCCAACTCATGTAGAATTCCCGAGGCTTTCCATTCAGAAAACATAGGTGCCATGAGTAAGATCTCCATGGAACAAGTCTCTAAGGTGATTCAACAAGCCACCTTAAAAGAAGAATGTGGAGAAGTCAATAAGAGAGAAGAATGGGTTCAAACTGGATTGTCCCAGTTAATGCACTTGGAGGAGAAAAGAGATGAAGCTTTGGAAAGTTTGACTGAGCATCAAAGAGTTATGAATGGATGGATCGACAAATCATGGTTGGACCCTTGTCAAGCTTCTGAGATCCTAGGAGATGATGCATTTAAGTTACGGACACGAACAGGAGGGGATATCCCATTGCCGGACGATGGGAAATTCCTCAGGCATTATTTCCGAGCTTAGGTTCCCTCCTGGAGCCTACTTTGTAACATGGTTAGATTAGGTTTTGCTTTCCCGTTGCTTTTCTTTGCTTTTCGGTTTGTTTCGTTTTGGTTTTGGTTTGTTGCCCTTTGGGTTTTTGGTTTGGCATTCTTCCCTTGAGTTGTCCACTCAAGTGGTTTTGGTTTGGAATGGGCAAGGATTGTGGGTTCCCCATGGCGAAGGGGGTGATGATGGTTTTAATTCTCACAACATGGTTTCTTTCCGCTGGAATTTGTGCAAATTTTTGAAAATGCTAAGGTTGTTTTCATCTTGTCATCATCCAGTCTTGATTAAACTCGTCTCGGGAAGTTAACCCGTTATTGTATCTCAACACATGAGTCTAAAGACCTTAAAAACCTTACCTATCTCCATTTTGAGTCATTTGGTTTCTTGGGAAAGGTCTTAGCAGGGGAAAATTTTACATCTTGCTTCAGCACCACTACAATTCTCAAACCCATTGGAGGCTTCATTGCCTGCCAGCCAATTGAGGAATTGACGGAGAAATCAAATGAACAAAAAGAAAATGTGCTTAAAAGAAAATAACAAGAAAGAAAGAAAATGAAAATGAAAGAAATATTATGAAATATTGGTTTTGGGAACATATGAGTAACTCCACCGGGGCTATGGACGCCCGGCCGGCAGTGGAGCAATATTCGTGAGAATTGTAGCGACAACCTCGTCGGGGCTATGGACGCCTGACTGGCAGCGAGGCAATGTCCCGGATGCTTTTGAAGTTAAGGTATTTATATAAATTGTTGCGGCCTATTCCGGAGGTCGAGATGGTTTAGAGATGGAACGAATGCACACACTCACAGGGTCTTGGATGAAAGTGTTCTGATCCAATATCGGATTCTTCTCCCCTTTCAAGTAAGTATCTTGCTGTATGATGGTTTGAGGAAGATAAACCAAGGTTCAATTCTTAAAGTGTTCTTCAACACTTTCCCGTGGGGATGCCAGATGTTGTGACCTTTTCACACATCGCCCCATTCAAAATGGGGACCCCTAATTTTCGCTCCATTCTAGTCTTTTGGCTTTGGTTTTTCTCTCTCTCTGTTTGTCTGTCTCTTTTCTCTGGTCTGCCTTTCGGGGGATGTCCCCGCCATTGAGTTTAAGTGTGAATTTGACCAAGTCTGAAAATTAGGGTTTCCAACTTCCTGGTCAATTTGAGGTCGAATGAGGTGAATAAATTGAAAACAGAGCTTAACGTTGTTGTCAGTATGCTTCCAGCAAGCTTCCACTGAAATTTCATCAGACTCTGGGAACTTACTATTTTTAGTAAGTGTGCAATTACAGGCAATCTTTCAACATTTTTTGAAGTTTTAATAGTCACACTGTATTCAAAACACATCAAGCTGCTTGTGTGCAAAATTTAAGCTGAAACGGACAACTTACTATTTTTAGCAGTTCAGCTTCCGGAGCAGATTTCAGGGCTTGGATGTAGAATTTTTCAACGCATGTCTGGAGATTCCTTCTGGGTTTTCAGAAACCTTCGCGATGGTGCGGCATGTAAAATGAGATAACGACTTTCAGAGTTCAGCCTTCCAGGGCTATTTTTAGGGTTTGCATGTCAAGGTTTTCTTTGCATGTCAGGTGATTCTTTATGGGTTTTTCAAGACCTACGCAGTGGTGTGACATGCAAACGGAGATGATCACTTATTAAGGAACTCGCTATTTTTAGCAGGTGCATCCCGGCACTTCAGAATCACGAGCTGATCGCAATGCAGCAGAAACGAGAACAAACGGAGATCATTTGATATGCATACAGAACAAATTAGGGTTTCTAGCTTTGGGACCTGAAAAAAGGGGTAAAAAGTCAGAATTTTCGAAAACCGGTGTAAACCACCACGATCAGCATCCTTCAAGCTATCTGCTGGTAAAATTTGAGGGAAAATGGAGCACTTACTATTTATAGTTAGTCATTTTGGAAACAGGCTAAAAATAGCAAATCAGTTGCATGCGCTGATGTCAGCAGGCAAGTCACGTGGTGAGGAGCCCGTCATTCGAATTTCAAATTGAACGGAGTTGTGGAGATATCAGAAGCAGGCAGTTACTATAAATAGAAGGCTACCTTCATAAATGGGCTAAAAATAGCAGGCCAACCCGAAATAGCAGTGTCAACCGGTTGATGAAGTCATGAAGATGCAGTGTCTAAAATTTCAAAGCAATCTGAGCCTCTGAGGTATGAAAATCAAAAGACTTACTATAAATAGTAAGACACAGAGAAGCTGGCAGAAGTCGGGAAAAATGGCTAAGGCATGAGTTTCATCCTGTAGCACCCAGGAAATGCGCCCACTTCAGCTGGAGACCTTGAGAAAAATGCAAAATGTTGAACTTCCTACAGGAACTGGAAAATGCGCCCTCAAGGATGAAGAGACATAAAAAAATTTCTAAGTTTGGAAGATATCCTCCGGCACATGTGAAATGCGCCCAGCTTGCCTTCAAGGTGTTTGAAAAAGTTTCTAACATGTTTCATCCTCCTGCCTAGCTAAAATGCACCCAAGAAGAAGCTGGCAGTAGCTGAGAAAATTTCCAAGTCTGGAGTTTATCTTGCTGGACATGTAGAATGCGCCCAAAGGAGCATGAAAGTGTTAGAAAATTATAAGGCATGAAGATAAGTCTGGATTGACTCTCAAATGCGCCCAGCTTGCCTTCAAGATGATCGAAAAATATTTTAAGTGTTGAAAATCCACCTGCCACCTCCAAATGCGCCATCCTTGATCAAGGTGTTGGAAAAGTTTCTAAGTGAAGTTTCATCCTCCTCAAGGCAAGAAATGCGCCCATGATTGAAGAAGTCAGGAAAAATGGCTAAGGCATAAGCTTTATCCTGTAGCTACCCCAAAATGCGCCCTCCTCACAAGCACAAGATGCTAAAAAAATTTCTAAGTAAGAGTTTCATCCTGCTCCCTAGCCTAAATGCGCCCAGCTCAAGGTAGTGGCATGCAAAAAATTTCTAAGTATAAAACTTTATCCTCCTCCAATAGCCAAATGCGCCCATGTTTGAGAAGCATGCAACAAGAAAGTCAAAGGAGGGTCAAAGGCGTTCATCCTCCACCATGCCCAAAATGCGCCCTCACAAGAGACATAGAAGAAATTTTCTAAGTTAAAAAAACTTTCATCCACCACACATGTTTGAATGCGCCCAAGGATAGCCAGTCAAAGGGTCAACAAAGTTTATCCACCACATATGGCAAAATGCGCCCAAGTGAGGGCATGTGAAGACAAAAAGCAAGAAGCTCAAGAGTCATCCTTCATGCATGCCAAAATGCGCCCAAGATTAGCAAGGAAGAAGAGTCAAAGCAAAAGCATTGAAGTTTTTTTTTCTCCCTCATACATGATATGCACCCATGTTAAGAAGGTCAATGGTCAACAGGGCAAGGCGTTGGAAATTTTATCCCCTTTTCATGCTTAAATGCGCCCAAATGAGGGCATATAAAGACAAAATAAGGAAGCTCAAGGGGTCATATGTTGGGCGTAGTAAAAGTTATTCCTCCTACACATGCTAAAGGCACCAGGTAAAGAGTGAATATTGAGTTGAAAAAGTAAGGGTAAGGTGGTGAAATAAAGTTGCCTAGGCGTTGAAGTTAAAAACTATCCTCCTACATGTATAAAGTGCACCAAGGTAAGGTAAAGGGGGGGAGATGAAAATATGCCAAGCGTTGAAATTGAAAAATATATTCTTCATGACATACAAGATGCACTCCAGGCACTTGAAAGAAAATTGTGATAAGTGAGTTGATAAAATTTTCCTCACCACAGGCAGAGTGATTGAAGGTGAATAAAAAATTTCTAAGGCAAATTCGAAGTGCTAAGTGATTTTAAATATTTTTCTAAGTGTTATCAAAATTCCACCTCTCTAGAGGAAAAACGCCTAAGTCTGGTGAAGTGTGAAATTTTTCTTGGAGCACGAATGAATTTTCCAGTGACGGAGTCAGGAGAGTGCTAGCATTGCAGGATGAATTTAAAAAAAAATTCGAGTCGGAGCAACAAGATGTTCACAGAGATGAAGAAACGGGTTAAATTTCACAAGGAGATATTTTTCTAAGGTTCAAAATTTTAATTTTTTTTTAAAATGAACCCGTTTGTTGTGCACCCATGAGTTCGACGTGTTCTGAAGAAATTTTTCTTCTGGGTATTAGAGATCTTCGATGAGAAGTTGATTTCCAAGTCTTCCACGCTTCGCCAAGGCCTTCCGGGGTGAAGATTTTGATGAGCACCAGGTTGATGAATTTCCTAAGGAAAAATTAAGAAATTTTCTAAGGCAAGGAAAGAAATGTTTGTGAAGAAAAAAATGCCTTGGCGGATGAATTTGAAGTCGGGTGCCTAGATAATTTTTTATCAAGTTCCTGATGAAAACATTTTGCTCGAGCCAAAGTTGGATGAAATGTCAGAGCGAAGTACGCCCAAGCAAAATGCAAGATAGGTTGGAAATTTGGCTAAGGCATGAAGAATTTGAACACGAAGTTGGCTAGTGGAGGCGATGAACACTTGGAAGTTAGAACATGAAAATCCTAGTAAGTAAGTTGAATTTATATTATGGGGTGTTCTAATGCTCTTCTCCTTGCTTGTTTTGCAGGAGAAACGTTGAGACCAAATGGTGATGACTTAAGTGATCCAAGATGACATTTCAACCTCGAAGGAAGAAAAGTTGCAAGAAAATGGCTAAGTGTTGAGACTTAGTATAACTCAAGTGACAAGGAAGAAGTTGAAGAGCAACGTCAAGAAGAAGATCAAGAACAGTGTGAACGCGTTTTCAGACAGGAATCTTCTAGAAGGATGGTGGCCATTAATTGCTCATTTATTGCCCCACTCCTCTTTGTGGCGGTTTTTAGGGTGAATCTTGTTTAGGGCTGAGGTGGCACGATCTGATCCAAGATGACATTTCAACCTCGAAGGAAGAAAAGTTGCAAGAAAATGGCTAAGTGTTGAGACTTAGTATAACTCAAGTGACAAGGAAGAAGTTGAAGAGCAACGTCAAGAAGAAGATCAAGAACAGTGTGAACGCGTTTTCAGACAGGAATCTTCTAGAAGGATGGTGGCCATTAATTACTCATTTATTGCCCCACTCCTCTTTGTGGCAGTTTTTAGGGTGAATCTTGTTTAGGGCTGAGGTGGCACGATCTGGTCCATCCAACCGATTGTAATCTAAACCGTCCGTTGGACTTGGCCAGCTATATAAAGGAGTCCCCCTCATTCGTACCTCATTAGAAATTAGAATAGACATTAGATTAGACAGTAGACATAGAGTAGACAGACAACTTAGAAGTAGATTGATAGTGTAGTTGGAGGAGAAGGAAAGTTTTCCTTTGAAAACTTTTGTAAGAGATTGTCATGTAAAACTTTCATAATAAAAGATCTTTTCATTGATGGTGAGATTCGTCTTTGTTATGGATAGCTAGCGAGGTTTCTTCATCCCTTCTACTTCAAGTAGCGTAGAGTAGCATAATTTCATTTTTATGCAAGTAGATGTTAGTTGTGGAATGTGGTCTTCAATTTGAGCAAACTTCGTCTATCCATACCACTAGTGTGTTCGTTGATGGTGAATGTGCCTTGTGTGGTCAACTGGAATATTGTATACTTAACTTTGATCATGATTTGTATGTTTATATGCGTCGTTGTGATGGTATTTTCATGCTAAGTTGTGATTTCAACACCTTGAGCTACTCCTCTGAAGATTGCACCGGTTCTGTGGAGGCTGTCCGAAGCGAGGCAACGCAGAGCCTGGTTGAAGCTAGTGAGAATTGATCGCCATGTCCCACGCCTTAGAATAGATTTAGACTCTCTGAACCCTGCAACCATTTCAATTTAGTACTTTCTGGTTAGAATAGGAAACCCGTGCTTCATTGATAAATTCTGTCGAATTGTGGAAACCTCTTCCTCTGCTGCTGAACAATTCCGTAAGTCCTGTTGACGTGGTTTTTGTGACCGCACCAATCAGCAGAACGAAGTTGTCCGACGGCTACTCCATTCTCTCTTGATCAAAGTATTCTGTGCGCTAAGATTGCGAGAAAGTTTGCTCGTTCAACTCAAAGGTTCCGAATACTTAGAATACCCTCGGTTGATGTGTATTGCTGTGTTCTTACGAGGGGACTTACACAATTGTTCAGGATTCTCGCAGTTAACAGTGGGTGGATGATTTGAAAGGGATTTTGTGCGTGTGATTTGGCAATATAGTACGTTTTCCTAAAGCTAATCAGAAATGTACGGAAAGTAAATGAGTGTAGGGCCTAAGAAACTTATATTCTATTCTAAATGCAGGATATGTGAAGCTTGATTTCAATAGACTTCAACCAAATTTCACCTAGCCTCACGTCGGACAGCTTCAGTAAAATTGGTGCAATCTTCAAAGGGATAGCAAAAGATGTTCAAATTACAATTTAGCATACATATACCATCAAGACGACGCATATAAGTATACAAATCACAATCGAAGTTAAACTCAAGATAATTTCCAGTGGACCACGCAAGGCGAACTTATCATCAACAAGCCGCTAGTGGTATGGAATAAAGTGAAGCTACCTCAATAAAACACCACACATCAAAGTAGACTACTTGCATGAGATGAAAATTATGCTACTTGGATCCGAAAGGAAGAAGAGACCTTGCTAGCTATTCATGACAAAGACGAATTCCACCATCAATGAAAAGATCTATTATCATGAAATGTTACACAACAATCTCCCCAAAAGTTTTCAAAGGGAAAACTTTCTTTCTTCTCCACACTATGCTAAGCAAAATGTCTACTATGCTCTACTCTCTAGTCTCTAATCTCTAACTCAATTCTGATTCTAATCTCTATTCTCTAATCTCTAACTCTATTATGATTCTAATCTCTATTCTCTAATCAATTACAAATGAGGGGGACTCCCCCTTTTATAGATAGCCTGGTCCCAAAAGACGGCTAGGGTTACAATCAATAGAGTGGCTAAGATTAAGCCACCTTAGCCCTAACCCTAAAAACTGCCAGAATGGGGAGTGGTACATTAAATGAATCAAAGATTCCCAGTCACTCCCAAAATAGTAAAGGCAATAAATGCCCACAATCAGTCTTCTAGAAGATCCTCGTCCAGCAGTGCATTCCCGTTCTCCTTCTCTCTGGCTGCAAACTCAACGAACCTGCCAAGCACAGCCTCAACTTCCTGAACTGAAATGGGTGGAACACAATCTAGCTGGAACTCTAGCACCGTGACTGATGTTTCATGCCCGGCACAAGATTTTCTCCAAGCAGCTAAGGAATCCTGCGTGCTCTGAATCAAACTGGAGAAAGTGGAGGTGTTCTCAAAGTCATCCTGTGTGAAGGTCTTCACCTCTGAAAAGAAAGGCACCAGCCTACCCCTCAAATTATCAATATTCACCTCATCTGGATTCAGCCGCCTAGCAAATATGGCCTCAAAAGTATTTTGAACTCCATCAATGATATTGGCCATAGCCTTACGTACCCTGGCTGAATCTACCTGTGCTGCGTCAAAGAAACCACGTCCCGTGATCGCTGAAGAATACCATCTAGAGAAATCATCTCTGTCATTCTCCTGAATGACACCTCCAGCAATTGCAACGGAACATGCCTCAATGCCTCGAGACGCTGAATAACTTTGCTCTGATAAATAGAAGCATCCCCCCAAGCATGATCAACTGCCTCCATCCGTGCCAAAATACTAGAGGCTTGCTGAAAAGAAAAAGCAAGGTCCTCCATGAACTTTTCTGTCTCAGCACGAACTCCTGTGACCTACTTATCTGCTTCCTATGCCATCTTCCCTAACTCCATCAAGCCACTAATTGACTCTCTAGGTATCTCTGCTAGAGGCTCTATCACTGGAATCTCCTGTCCACGAGAATGAGACAACTGCTGCACATATCCAATTAAAGCCTTGTGTTCTCTTTTTAACTTTTTATACTTTCCTTCCTTCTTGAATAACCTGTCTTTGAGGGCGAGGTAGGAGTTATCACACTCCTCTACAATTTGCGCACCAGTGGGGCGTCCTAACTCAAAAGTTGTGACCACATAATTCTCTGGCAATGCTTCATCTCGGTCACAATCAACCTGTGGCACAGCCATGTGAAGGGTACGGGAACCATCCTCATCAGTTGATATCTTTGAAAACTTTTGTGCTCTCTTCTTCTGTGGAGGCGCACTGATCCTGTTCAAAAATTCTTCCATCTCAACTGTGGGATCAATTTCCTCGTTGGGGCTCCTCCTCATCCTATCCCTGAGCCAATCACGTACATTGTACTGTATATCAAAGGGCTGCTGCTCTTGTGCCTCTACTTCTCGAACCTGCTCAACCTCTACATCATTCTGGCGAGGCTCATCATCCTCAAGTGGCTGAGTGTCTCCTGAAACTATATCATCATCATCCTCCATAGCCGCCTCTAACTCCTGCTGAAACTGAGGGTCAGTAGTAGTCCCCTCATCATCCTGCTGATTAACCCTACTAGGTGCGTTGACACTCTGGCCAACTAATTCTCTCCGTGGAGGCTGATTATTATCCAGTACTACTTGCACCTGATTCAATGCATTCCTCTGATCAACAAATAAAGATACCTCCTGTATACTTGGAGAACGTGTCTCCAATGGTGTGGGCGATTCAACTGCAACTCGTGGAGGTTCTGGCTAAATAGGCTCCTGCCGAACTGGCTCTTTCCTTCTCGATTCTGGACCTTGTGTGATCTGTTTCTTCCTGCCGATGGTGGGTGTCCTGTGATCTCCCATCAAATTGTAAGTCAAAGCAATTGACCTACTCTTCAACCTGCTCACACGCCTATATACCCAAGCTCTAGTGAATGTCAGGACCGGAATAGAAAGTGTGTCCAAGTCAGCAACCTCTAGTTCTGACCAATCCGGGGGTGGAAGCGAAGTATCTCTTACTGCTGCATAATCCGGATGGACAACGTCCATATCCTCGTTCACCTGGTCCGGAACCGGAACAACTTCACACTCCCTGATCAAAGTAATTGGCAACCAAGAGAACATTCTTTTCCTGACTTCAATCTCATCTGATGCATCAGCCCAATAGTCCTCAATATTTGCCTTGTGCTTAAACTTCCCTGACAGTACCCATTTGATGTTATTATGTGGGTCATAGTGCTGTCAGCTGGTGTGATATGAAAAGTGATAAAATTGAAGCTCACGCTACTAGATGAAAATTGTTGACCTTTCTTGACTTTTGCATTTTAGGCGCATTTTGGACTAGGAGGAGGACGAGTTTCCATACTTAGAAATTTTTATCACCTCTTCATCAACTTGGGCGCATTTTGCCATGGCTGCAGGATGAAGTTCCAGACTTAATCACTTTTTCCTCGTTTTCACCAGTTTATCCATGCCCTGCTATTTATAGTAAGCCCTCTGATTTTTGCATCTCTGAAGCTCAGAACGATTTGAAATTTTAAACACTGCATCCTCATGACCTGGTTACCCTATTGTCACTGCTATTTTTAGTCGGCCTGCTATTTTTAGCCCATTTCTGAAGATGATTTACTATAAATAGCTACTGCTTGCTTCTGATAGCTCCACTGCTCCGATTAACTTGAAATTTGAATGAGCCGCTCCTCACCACGTGACCTTACTGCTGGCATCAGCGCATGCACCTAACTTGTTATTTTTAGCCTGTTTCCAAAATGGCTTACCATAAATAGTAAGTGCTCTGTTGGACTTGAAATTTTACCAGCAGAAAGTTTGAAGGATGCTGATTGCGGTGGTTTACACCGGTTTTCGAAAATTCTGACTTTTTACCCTTCTTTTCAGGTCCTGAAGTTGGAAACCCTAATTCGCTTTGCATGCATATCAAATGATCTCTGTTTGCTCTCGTTTCTGTTGCATTGCGATCAGCTCGTGATTCTGAACTGCTGGGAGGCGGCTGTCGGGACGCACCTGCTAAAAATAGTAAGTTCCTTACTGAGTGATTATCTCCATTTGCATGTCACACCATCGCGAAGCTCTCGAAAAACCCATAATGAATCATCCGACATGCAAAAGAAACACTGACATGCAAACCCTAAAAATAGCCTCAGAAGACTGAATTCTGAAAGTTGTCGTCTCGCTTTGCATGTTATACCATCACGAAGGTCTCGAAAAACCCATAAGGAATATCTAGACATGCAAAGAGAAATTCTCGTCTAAGCCCTGAAATTTGTCCCGAAAGCTGGACTACTAAAAATAGAAAGTTGTCTGTATTCGCTCAAATTTTGCATGCGAGCAGCCTGATGTGCTTTGAATGCCGTGTGACTGTCGGAATCTCAAAAATGCTGACAAATTGCCTGTAATTGCATGCTTACTAAAAATAGTAAGTACCCCAGAATTTGATGAAAATTTGCTGAGAGCCTGCTGGGAGCATGCTGACAACAGTGTTAAGCTCAATTTTCAATTTATTCACTTCGTTCGACCTCGGACCGACCAGGAAAATGGAAACCCTAATTTTCAAACTTGGTCAATTTCACATTTAAGCTCAATGACGGGCACAATCCTCGAAAGGCAGACATCAGAAAAGAGACAGAGAAAGAGAGAGAGAGAAACCCAAGCCAAAAGACCAGAATGGAGCAAAAATTAGGGGGTCCCCATTCTGAATGGGGCGATGTGTGAAAAGGTCACAACATCTGGCGACTCCACGAGAAAGTGTTGAAAAACACTTTAAGAATTGAACCTTGATTAATCTTCCTCAAACCATCATACAGGAAGGGCACGTACTCGAAAGGGGAGAAGAATCCAATATTGGATCAGAACACTTTCATCTAAGACCCTGTGAGTGTGTGCATTCGTTCCATCTCTAAACCATCTCGACTTCCGGAATTAGCTGCGGCAAGTTATATAAATATCTTAACTTCAAAAGCATCCTGGACATTGCCTCGCTGCCAGTCAGGCGTCTATAGCCCTGACGAGGTTATCACTACAATTCTCATGAATATTGCTCCACTGCCGGCCGGGCGTCCATAGCCCCGGTGGAGTTACTCGTAAGTTCCCAAAACCAATATTTCATAAATTTTTATTTTTTTTCATTTCTCATTTTCTTTCTTTTTTGATATTTCTTTTAAGCACATTTTCTTTTCTTCATTTGATTTCTCCGTCAATTTCTTGATTGGCTGGCAAGCAATGAAGCCTCCAATGGGTTTGAGAATTGTAGTGGCGTTGAAGCAAGATGTAAAATTTTCACCTACCAAGACCTTTCCCAAGAAACCAAAATGACTCAGAATGGAGATAGGTAAGATTTTTAATGCCTTTAGACTCATGTGTTAAGACACAATAACAGGTTAACCTCCCGAGACGAGTTCAATCGCTAAATGGATGATGACAAGAGGAAAACAACCTTAGTCTTTTCAAAAATTTGCACAAATTCCAATGGAAAGAAACTATGTTGTGAAGATTAAAACCATCATCACCCCCTTCTCAACGGGAAACCGTAAAATCCTTGCCCATTCCAAACCAAAACCACCTGAGCGGACAACTCAAGGGACGGAAACGCCAAACCAAAAACCCAAAGGGCAACAAACCAAAACCAAAAACGAAACAGGAAAGCAAACAGGAAAGCAAACAAACGGGGAAGCAAATCTAATCTAATATCTTACAAGGCAGGCTCTCGGAGAGAACCTAGGACTGGAAATAATGCTTGAGGAACTGTCCGTTGACGGGCAACGGGACATCCTCCCCTGTCAGTGTACGCAATCTAAATGCATTATCTCCAAGGATTTCAGCAATCTGATATGGGCCCAACCACAATTTGTCAAACTTGTCGTGATCACCTTTCTTCTCGTGGGCCTTGTCCCAGTATAAAACCAAGTCTGAAATCCTGAACAACTTGATCTTAGCTTGTTTATCAAACCATCTTTTCACCACTGCTTGGTGTTTTGCCAAATTTTCAAGTGCTTCATCTCTTTTTTCTTCTAAGTGCATCAGCTGGGACAGTCTTGTTTGAACTTGATCTTCTCCTTCGAGGTATTCTTGAATGAACTGGAGAGTTGGTATCCTCAGCTGGACTGGAAAAACTGGATCCTGTCCGTAGACCAAGTGGTATGGAGATGTCCCTAAGGAATTCTTTGTTCTAATCCTGTCTGCCCATAGAGCAAACCTCAGCTGTGTGTGCCAATCTTTCAGATTCTTATCCAACAACTTCTTAATGGCATTCAATAAATTCTTGTTTGTGGACTCTGCTAGTCCATTCCCCTGCGGATAGTAATTGGAGGAAAACTTCAATGTGATTCCATACTCAAAAGCCAAGTTAGAAAACTTCAGTGATGAGAAAGCTGAACCGTTATCGCTGACTAGGACGTGGGGGCATCCAAATCTTGTCACAATGTTCTCCTCAAGGAACCTAATAACCACATCTGACGTGCATTGCTTCAAGGCTTGAGCTTCTGTCCATTTGGTGCAGTAATCTGTCACTGTCAAAATATATCTGTGTTGTCCTGATGACGGCGGATTGATCATACCAATAAAATCTA
The DNA here is from genome assembly GCA_007258455.2 of Sequoia sempervirens. Classification (NCBI taxonomy): domain Eukaryota; kingdom Viridiplantae; phylum Streptophyta; class Pinopsida; order Cupressales; family Cupressaceae; genus Sequoia; species Sequoia sempervirens. Next base: position 133,843,505 of record VDFB02058242.1, on the reverse strand, counting down.
ATCCCCACTTTGCAAATGGTCTAACCTCAATCACTAGTTGCAAAGGCATGGCGGGATGCCTTCCTCTATTTGCTGCTGTCTGACATACGTGACAAGCCTTCACATATTCATACGTGTCTTTAAAGAGCGTGGGCCAATAATATCCAGCTCTCAGGATTTGATGAGCTGTGGCCAAGCTTCCTCCGTGTCCAGTTCCAAATTTCTCGTGGAAGTGTTCCATTAACTACTTTGCTTCTTGTCTCCCTACACATCTCAAATAAATTCCTTCGTAGTTCCTTCTGTAAAGAACTGACCCTTGAAGCATAAACCTTTGACTTCTCATTCTTAATGCTCTTCGCTGGACTGGATTTAGGTGGCGAGGGCATTTGTGATTCAGCAAGTAATAAACTGTGTCGTCGTACCATTCTCCGGGAGACACTTCCTCCAATACATATGTTTGTTGAACTAATTTTGGACCAACCATTGCGATCATTTGAGCCAAAGCTTGTCCTCGGACCAACTTCATAGGCTGTATTTCTATGTCGTATTCTTGCAAAGTGGCGACCCACTTGCCTCTTCTTTCTCCTAGCTCATTTTGCATCAATAGGGTCTTTACTGTAGCGTCAGGAACTATTGCATGAACCTTGCTTCTCAAGATATAATGTATGAATTTCTTGAAGGCCTTTACTAAAGCGCACGCTTGCTTTTCAATGCTAGGATATCTTAACTCTACTTCTTTCATGGGTGCACTCATAAAAGCAATTGGGTGTTCGTCCTTTTCTTCCGTTCTTTGGGTCAACACTGTTGTGCAAGTGTGCTCTGAGGCAAATGAATATAGATAAAAAGGCTTTGTATAGTCTGGACTAACCAGCATTGGGGCATCCACTATAGCTTGCTTGATTTCATCAAAAGCCTTCCTAGTTTATGGGGTCCATTCAACCTTTGCATCCTTCTTTAGCATCTCGTTTAATGGCCTCACTATCTCAACGAACCCAGTTATAAACTTTCTAACAAAATTGATCTTGCCGAAGAATGATCTTAATTCCTTCTGACTACCTGGCAAACCAATCCTTGAGATAGCTTCAATACGCTCGGGGTCAATTGATATGCCCTTCTCTGAAATGACATGACCCAATAACTTACCCTCGGTGACGCCAAATATACACTTCTTATCATTCAGAGAGACACCAAATCTTCTGCATCTCTGAAATATCTTCCTTAAATCTTCGACATGGTCTCCTCTTTTCTTTGAGAACACAATTAGGTCATCCATGTAAATAATTATGCACTTTCTGACAAGGTCTCGAAAGGCGATGTCCATAGCTCGTTGGAAAGTGGCCCTTGCATTGATCAAGCCGAAAGGCATTCTTCTGTACGCAAAGGTTCCCCATTTAGTGGTGAACGCCGTCTTCAATCTGTCTTCTTGTTCAACCATTACTTGGTTATATCCTGAATATCCGTCCAAGAAGGACATCATTTGTGAACCATTCACTATCTGCAATACTTCATCTAACGAAGGCAAGGGATAGTTATCTTTTTCAAAGGCTCTATTCAGATTGCGGAAGTCTACACACAACCTTATTTCTCCATTCTTCTTTCTGACAGGAACAAGATTGGCGACCCACGTGGAGTGCCTCACTGGAAAAATAATACGGGCAGAAAGAAGCTTCTTGACTTCCTGATAGATCAATGGCTCTAGCAATGGATTCACGGGCCTCTGCCTTTGTCTGAATGGCTTACTGCCTGGTTTCAATGGAATTGTATGTGTAATCAACGAGGTATCATATGTTTTAAGATCTTCATATCCCCAGGCTATCACCTCTGGAAATTCTTTCATTACATTCAAGATGCCTTCTTTCTCTTCTGATGTACAAACCTTTCCAATAAAGATGTTCTTCACTTGTTCGTTTGTACCTAGATTGACAGCTTCACTATCATTGCCTTGAGTGCTTTGATTTCTGCTCAATTTATCAGTGTCGAAGAGTCTTTCTAATTCGACCATTCCTCTTGGAATTACATTAGTCTTCAAATTCAGAATCCCTTCTGTGTCGTATTCCGCTTCCTCATTCTCTTCTTCATCTATGATTTGTGCTTCAAACACACCTGAGCACATGAGAAAATCTAAAATCTGTTTATCGTCCTCGAACACTTGAAAATTCTTTATGTTATCAGGGATTGCCGAGGTTGAAACCAACTCTACTGTAAACTTCTTCAACCCTTCCATTGCTAATGGTTCCAAAGAACTGGCAGCTTGTGCTAAAGAGTTTGCAACGGTGTTCTTGGATCTGTACACTTGTTTGATATTGAATGCATCAAAGCTTTCTACCAAGTCCCAAACTCTATTCCGATAGCGGCTCAATCTCTTGTCGTGGCAGGCGAACTGCTTTCTCACTTGGCGGACCACGATGTCAGAATCCCCAATGGCGTGTACAATCTTGGCTCCCTTCTGAATTGCAAGGAGCAATCCGTGAATTAAAGATTCATACTCAGTAACATTATTGGTGCATGAAAATTGGAGCCTATAGGCACCCAAATAAGCTTCTCCTGTTGGGATAACTAATTCAAACCTTGCTCCATTGCCCTTCTTCGACTTTGATCCATCGAACCTCAAAGTCCATACTTGATCCACAGTGAGAGTGCTGGGAGACTGAATAGGTGTATTTTCTTGATTGCACTCCTCCGAAACTTTTTCTTCATTTTCAGACTGAATTGTATCATCTTTTACAAGTTCCTCTATTAAAACAATGTTTTCTTCATTCATCTTTTGATGTTCTTGCAATGAAGTCTGTGGAAGGAGCCTAGCAACCTGCTCTAATGCTACTTTGCACATGGCACATGTGATCTCAGAGTGAAATGCTTCATGTATTATGCACCAATTGGGAAGCAGCAAATTCTTGATGGAAGCATCTTTACCTAACTCCGTTTCCTGTTTCACAATGTTCAGGACAAAATCCCTGAAGTTTTCAAACGTCCCTCCACTTTCACTATCACTTGAGTCGCTTTCGATCAAAACTTCGGTGGAGGTCATGGCATCTTCTAGGATCTTAGCTCCATTTGAGCTTTGTAGCATCAATACTTGCTTGACAGGCCTATATAAGCCTAAATCAGTCTCCACAAACATTATCTCATTATCCTCACCATACTCAATGATCATCAATTTAAGCCTCGATGTGCTTTCGATCTTGATTTGATTTGGGACTCCCTTCCATGAAAGCCACATGTGGGAGAAATCAGTTGCAATATATCCATTCAACTTTCTGGCCCAGTCTTTACTCAGCAACATGCCATACCCATCTGGTATATCAACTACTGATATGTCAATACAGCTCTGAATTCGGGGATCAGCTGACAACTGCATATGAATGTTATTCAATTCACCGACCACTGGAACTTCAGTTTTGTCAAGCTGAGTCACCTTCTTTGTGGTTTGAAGTGGTACTATACCCAATCTCTGACACACCCTCAATGGCATGACGTTGCTAGAAGCACCGGAATCAATCAAACAATTGTGTAACAACTTTCCAAATATTCTAACTGATACCAAGAACGGGGTGGGCTCATCCTTCCCCTGATAGAATACTACTGGTTTCTTCTTTTCCTCAATAGGAGTATTCTTCTTTTCATTCTTTTCATCCTGTTGTGGAACTTGATTGTCATGGGTGACCTTCTGTGTCTACTCTTGCTTTTGCTCTGTAGGCAAATTGAATTTAACTCTTCTTTTATCTTCAATCTTTGGCTTTTCAGGCTCACTTGAAGATCCTTGTACCATTCCCACAAAACCTTGAGACTGTTGTGGATTCTCCCAAGCGTTGAATGGCGCGTGAGGCACCTCTTCTACCATGTTTGCACTCTGCACGGGACGGGATTGGGTGTTAACTGGAGGATTTCTCGATGAACTAGGTATTTCTTGGGATGTACTCTTTACAACTGGTGTTTCATATAGACTTCCTAGGATTGTGTCTCTAACTTCTGAGATCTTCATTAATTCATACAAGGGAAGACTGACCTTTATCTTCTTAACTTCGTCTAGCACATAGGAACTTAATCTTTTCATATCATTTCTTGGGAGATTGTCCTTTTGAGGGCGCTGCATCACATGAATGGGTTGTTGAACAGTTTGCTGTCCGTTTCTATTTTGCATCACATTTTGTTGCCTGTACTCTGGAGAATCCCGAGGCAAATTTGGATTGTTGCTTGCATTGGGATTTGGCGGGGTCGCAAAATTATTCGGAGGAATTGAGGACGTCAAAGGCTCTTTTTGATGATAAGTCCTGTGGTACACTTTGGGTGTTGCTCCTCCGGAAGTCTGAAAAGCCTACACCTCTCTTCTTCCTTCTACCAAAACACTGTTGTTGAGAGGTGGGAAAATGTAGTTACCTTCATCACGAGGCTCCCCTGAATAACTATTTTGAGCTTCTGAATACGCTTGGGCCTCTGAATAAACTTGAGCTTCTTCAGCTTGATTATCTGGCGTCCCCACGGGACCGTTTGCCGAAGCTGGTGGAAATCTATGATTCACTTCTGGTGGCGCGTAACTTTGATATCCAGACATGACATTAACTTCCTCTAGAATTAAAGCCTGGTCATATCTCTGCACTGGGACTATCTCATATCCAGTAGTTGGAGGATTCTCAGCACCCTCCGTGCTCTTTACTTCTCCTTTCAAAATATCAGCTGCTACTTGAAATTCGTGGCACTGTAACTCTGAGTGCTGACTTGTATTATGAAGTCTACACCACCCTGACATAGCAGCTTCTGCCAAAAATAATTTGTCCGTGGGACGATTCTCTGGAGGTGGTGGGTTATCTAGCAGTGATGGAACTCCTCCGTTGTTAGGTCCAATATTCCAACATCTCTTCTGATATCCTTGATTATTATTTCGGTACCCATGACTGTTGTCATGGCCATGTCCTTGATGGGCATCTTGGTGGTGTGGAGGATTATTCTAATATCCTCGATTGGCACCTGGATGTGCCTGATAGTTCTTCAACATAGATTGCATTTGATTATTTTGATTTCTGAGGTGAGACACCTCAAATGACAGCCTCTTCATTTGTTCTACTAATTCTTTCATTTCGTCTTTCTCCTCTTGTGTCCTCGCTGGCAACACTGTGCTCTGGAGATAGACAAGCTGTGTCGCCGGAGTCTGGGATAGAGGTATCCCAGGATGGAGAACCAATTGATCCGATGGTGATGTAACATGATAAGCTGGTTGCGGAACTGGATTTAACGCCGGAATTTGTTGATTCCACGCCGGACTAAGTGTCTGCATTTGATTGTTCGTGGTGGCCAAGCCACTGTACAAAGAAGGCCCAGTTATGTTTTGTCCCATATTTTGACTTACTTCTACAGCCTTCGCGTATGCTTGGTTCATATCTACCGGAATGGGATGAGCTTGTCTCACAAACATCGCGGTCAACAGGTCCAAGGCTGCATAATAGTTTTCTCTAGCATCGGGAACAACGTATGGAGTACGTAGCCTTGTGAGAGCCTTCTGGAATCTATTGTTGAAGGCATGAATAGGCTCTTTGTCTTGTCTTCTCACTTCCGTGAATTAGAGGAAGAGCTCTACTGGGGTGATAGGATTACCAAACTTCCCAATGAAATCTTCTTTCATCTGCTCCCATGTTCTTATAGACCCAACTGGCAAATGTATAAACCAAAAGTGTGCTTCTTCTCCCAAGGAATACGAGAACAATCTGCAAGCTACATCCGCGTATGCAATTTGTCTATTTCGCAAATGATCTTCGAACATCTTGATGTGATCCTCGGCAGTACGATTTGGGTCATTGACTTGATACTTAGTGCAGAAATGCTCCGGATTCTTTGGCATGTCGTGATAATTAGCAAACTCAAGAGGGGACGGATTAGTAACTAGCCAAGTAGCACCATTTGGAGCGGGTTGGCCTCCTGGTTGAGCCATTGCTCGAATTGGCTGCCGCCTTTGATATACAATTACAGGGGTTGTTTGCTGTTGTTGAGGTGTGGTAACCTGAACTGGTTGCTGAACAAACACTGGTGTGGAAACTTGAACTGCTTTTGGTTGAGCAAACCTTAAAACACTTGGTGGAGTTTGAAACAAACTTGAAATCTCTTCTCCGCTTTCTTCACTTGACTGAACTTCCTCGTTTGAAAATACTTCTTCACCTGAATGACTTTCTTTCTTCTTCCTTGCTTGAGTTGGCAACTCTAACTCCACAAAGTCTTTGGACGAACTTGACGCGGACCTCAAAATTCTTTTCAACTTATCGGGCGAGAATGAACTGATACGATCCAGGATGTAGCTGATTACTGACGGCGAGGTGCGGGAGCAGGAGCAAGTGGTTGTCTTCGATTCAACAAGTTTCGTTCAATTGCCACTTGAATTTCAATAGCCTTCTCTTCTTCTTCCTCCAACACGAAGCAAGTTCTCATATACTGGGCGTGGCTCTCCTTTGTCTTCCAAGCAAGATTGTTCAGTCCTGAAAGAATGTCCTCTTGGTCGTCATTGAATCCCAAGTTAGGCTGCAACACCGGAAATATCTCTCTATGCGGTAGCACCATCTTGACTCATGATCATTCTTCTCCAATGAATTTCTTTTTGAATGAAAATCCCTTCTTACTTGAATATGATTGCTAACTGTAGGAACTCTTGGAAGGCCCTCCCTCTAGCGCCAGTTTCTCTGTTGACGTGGTTTTTGTGACCGCACCAATCAGCAGAACGAAGTTGTCCGAGGGGTACTCCATTCTCTTTTGATCAAAGTATTCCGTGCGCTAAGATTGCGAGAAAGTTCGCACGTTCAACTCCAAGCTTCTGAATACTTAGAATACCCTCAGTTGGTTGATGTGGATTGCTGTGTTCTTACGAGGGGACTTACACAATTGTTCAGGATTCTCGCAGTTAACAGCGGGTGGATGATTTGAAGGGGATTTTGTGCATGTGATTTGGCAATATAGTACGTTTTCCTAAAGCTAATCAGAAATGTACGGAAAGTAAATGAGTGTAGGGCCTAAGAAACTTATATTCTATTCTAAATGCAGGATATGTGAAGCTTGATTTCAATAGACTTCAACCAAATTTCACCTAGCCTCACATCGGACAGCTTCAGTAAAATTGGTGCAATCTTCAAAGGGATAGCAAAAGATGTTCAAATTACAATTTAGCATACATATACCATCAAGACGACGCATATAAGTATACAAATCACAATCGAAGTTAAACTCAAGATAATTTCAGTGGACCACGCAAGGCGAACTTATCATCAACAAGCCGCTAGTGGTATGGAATAAAGTGAAGCTACCTCAATAAAACACCACACATCAAAGTAGACTACTTGCATGAGATGAAAATTATGCTACTTGGATCCGAAAGGAAGAAGAGACCTTGCTAGCTATTCATGACAAAGACGAATTCCACCATCAATGAAAAGATCTATTATCATGAAATGTTACACAACAATCTCCCCAAAAGTTTTCAAAGGGAAAACTTTCTTTCTTCTCCACACTATGCTAAGCAAAATGTCTACTATGCTCTACTCTCTAGTCTCTAATCTCTAACTCAATTCTGATTCTAATCTCTATTCTCTAATCTCTAACTCTATTATGATTCTAATCTCTATTCTCTAATCAATTACAAATAATGGGGACTCCCCCTTTTATAGATAGCCCGGTCCCAAAAGACGGCTAGGGTTACAATCAATAGAGTGGCTAAGATTAAGCCACCTCAGCCCTAACCCTAAAAACTGCCAAAATGGGGAGTGGTACATTAAATGAATCAAAGATTCCCACTCACTCCCAAAATAGTAAAGGCAATAAATGCCCACAATCAGTCTTCTAGAAGATCCTCGTCCAACAGTGCATTCCCGTTCTCCTTCTCTCTGGCTGCAAACTCAATGAACCTGCCAAGCACAGCCTCAACTTCCTGAACTAAAATGGGTGGAACACAATCTAGCTGGAACTCTAGCACCGTGACTGATGTCTCATGCCCGGCACAAGATTTTCTCCAAGCAGCTAAGGAATCCTGCGTGCTCTGAATCAAACTGGAGAAAGTGGAGGTGTTCTCAAAGTCATCCTGTGTGAAGGTCTTCACCTCTGAAAAGTAAGGCACCAGCCTACCCCTCAAATTATCAATATTCACCTCATCTGGATTCAGCCGCCTAGCAAATATGGCCTCAAAAGTATTCTGAACTCCATCAATGATATTGGCCATAGCCTTACGTACCCTAGCTAAATCTGCCTGTGCTGCGTCGAAGAAACCACATCCCGTGATCGCTAAAAAATACCATCTAGAGAAATCATATCTGTCATTCTCCTGAATGACGCCTCCAGCAATCGCAACAGAACATGCCTCAATGCCTCGAGACGCTGAATAACTTTGCTCTGATAAATAGAAGCATCCCCCCAAGCATGATCAACTGCCTCCATCCGTGCCAAAATACTAGAGGCCTGCTGAAAAGCAAAAGCAAGGTCCTCCATGAACTTTTCTGTCTCAGCACGAACTCCTGTGACGCACTTATCTGCTTCCTGTGCCATCTTCCCTAACTCCATCAAGCCACTGATTGACTCTCTAGGTATCTTTGCTGGAGGCTCTATCACTGGAATCTCTTGCCCACGAGAACGAGACAACTGCTGCACATATCCAATTAAAGCCTTGTGTTCTCTTTTTAACTTTTTATACTTTCCTTCCTTCTTGAATAACCTGTCTTTGAGGGCGAGGTAGGAGTTATCACACTCCTCTACAATCTGCGCACCAATGAGGCGTCCTAACTCAAAAGTTGTGACCACATAATTCTCTGGCAATGCTTCATCTCGGTCACAATCAACCTGTGGCACAGCCATGTGAAGGGTACGGAAACCATCCTCATCAGTTGATATCTTCTAAAACTTTCGTGCTCTCTTCTTCTGTGGAGGCGCACTGATCCTGTTCAAAAATTCTTCCATCTCAACTACGGGATCAATCTCCTCGCTGGGGCTCCTCCTCATCCTATCCCTGAGCCAATCAGGTACATTGTACTGTATATCAAAGGGCTGCTGCTCTTGTGCCTCTACTTCTCGAACCTGCTCAACCTCTACATCATTCTGGCGAGGCTCATCATCCTCAAGTGGCTGAGTGTCTCTTGAAACTATATCATCATCATCCTCCATAGCCGCCTCTAACTCCTGCTAAAACTGAGGGTCAGTAGTAGTCCCCTCATCATCCTGTTGATTAACCCTACTAGGTGCGTTGACACTCTGGCCAACTGATTCTCTCTGTGGAGGCTGATTATTATCCAGTACTACTTGCACCTGATTCAATGCATTCCTCTGATCAACAAATAAAGAGACCTCATGTATACTTGGAGAACGTGTCTCCAATGGTGTGGGCGATCAACTACAACTCGTGGAGGTTCTGGCTGAATAGGCTCCTGCCGAACTGGCTCTTTCCTTCGATTCTGGACCTCGTGTGATCTGTTTCTTCCTGGCGGTGGTGGGTGTCCTGTGATCTCCCATCAAATTGTAAGTCAAAGCAATTGACCTACTCTTCAACCTGCTCACACGCCTATCAACCCAAGCTCTAGTGAATGTCAGGACCGGAATAGAAAGTGCGTCCAAGTCAGCAACCTCTGGTTCTGACCAATCCGGGGGTGGAAGCAGAGTATCTCTTACTGCTGCATAATCCGGATGGACAACGTCCATATCCTCGTTCACCTGGTCCGGAACCAGAACAACTTCACACTCCCTGATCAAAGTAATTGGCAACCAAGAGAACATTCTTTTCCTGACTTCAATCTCATCTGATGCTTCAGCCCAATAGTCCTCAATATTTACCTTGTGCTTAAACTCCTCTAACAGTACCCATTTGATGTTATTATGTGGGTCATAGTGTTGTCGGCTGGTGTGATATGAAAAGTGATAAAATTGAAGCTTGCTCTCGGCTTCTCTGGCTGCCTGTATCGAAGGACACTTCATCCGAGTTGCCCATGACAATTGGGAATTCAATTCCTCCCTTCTTCTTTTTCTTTTGAATCTTATCGTAGGCGAGCAATTGCCTAGATATCTCTAACATCAATATTCTATCGGTTGGGTACTTAGGCAGCCTATATGGATATGATGAAAAACCTTGCAGCCTTATGTAAGAAAACTTCGGAAACTGAATAAACCAGCACCCATACCTTTCAATCAATTCTTGGGCCTCCCTCGAGATTCTGTGGTGCATCCGTTCCTGAAGCATTCTCATGATATGCATGGTGAAGGGGTCATTGACACGCTTGTAATGAGTAGTGCTTGCCAAATGCAACTATGGACAAGCCTCATGAATTTTGAATTGGTGGGAGCCACAACCAATAGGTTCCTTGTATGAAATTCCTCTATACTTCGTCATACGAGCCAGCATGTAGATGATGTAAGAGCTCATGTAAAACGTCTTCGTCCTTCTCAGGCTCAGGAGCTGCTCGTGCAAATTGTCACTGATCATCTCGGCCCAATTGACGTAATCTTTCCCTTCCAGCACGAGGTTGATGTAGTAGAACATCCAAGGCTCGAAAATAAATAACTGTGGGCAACCACCAACTCTGCTCAGCATCATAATGAGATCACAATATTCCTGCTTCAAGTCTTCCGCTATGATTTGCTTTGGCAGCTTTGTACAAGAAGGCCTGGGATTGCTCATCCAGTGAGTGTTGATTGTCTCCGTGCATCTCTCGAATGCGGAAGCGTACATTCGCTCAACTCGTTCTCTGGACTTGTAAACCATATTTCTATGCATCGGGATCCCGAAAGCCTCACCAATGGCAGCAGGAGTAAGATTGGCTAGCACTTGGCCATCTAGTGACATGATCGATCTGTGATCCTTGTCATAATAATTGGCGCACTCCATCATCAACTCCGAACATTGAATGGCTGGTGGGAAACCAGCAGCTGCATATAATCCGCTTCGAACAATGTTGTGCGAAGTGGTTGAAGGTCGATGACTTCCAATCCCCAACATTTTGTTCTTGAAGGCCTCTAGGTGACGGAGCCCAAGTTAGTATCTGTCAGCTTGCCCAATTTTGAAATAAATTTCGACTAAGGCATAAATGTCTTGCTCAGTTTCTTGATCACTGCTTGCCTAGATGTACTGTTGTTATCTTTGCCAGTCGCCCTTGCCTCAGCCATCTGCAAGACAATAAACATTCATCAGCAATTTATCTTAGAAAAATAAATAAAATACCTTGCAGGGCTGCCAGTCGACTTCTTAAAATTTGAGAAGTTGCAACATTCAATTCTTCTGCAAACCTCAACTTCTCCTTCACAAGATTTCGAACTTCAATACTTAGAGAAGACTTCTAAGTAAGCTTTGACTTCAGCAATTTCAATCAGCAAACTTTAATAAAGTCGCCCACTTCACACTAGCAATCAGCAACTTCAAATTCGTACTTCCTCAAATCAGCAAGTTCGCACTTTTTAAACTCTTTGAAGGGCTGCCAGTCGACTTTTTAAAATTTGAGAAGTTGCAACATTCAATTCTTCTGCAAACCTCAACTTCTCCTTCACAAGATTTCGAACTTCAATACTTAGAGAAGACTTCTAAGTAAGCTTTGACTTCAGCAATTTCAATCAGCAAACTTTAATAAAGTCGCCCACTTCACACTAGCAATCAGCAACTTCAAATTCGTACTTCCTCAAATCAGCAAGTTCGCATTTTTTAAACTCTTTGAAATTCCTCACCTCAAGGCGTCCTTCTTAACTTCAGCAATAGCAAATTCGAACTTCAGCAATAGCAAATTTCCAACGCCTTTCACTCAGCAACAATCTTCAGAGCAGATTCAAATTCTTCAACTGTGAAAAACAAGTGAGAAACTTCTCAATTTTATAGCAACAGTCGAATTCTAGAAGGAGCCAATTATAGGCAGTGCATTAAATTTCCACTACTCCACTTCAAGAATTCGAATTTCCCTCTCTCGTATTCCTGACACTTGTCTGAGAATCTCAATCTTCTAGAAGTTCAACTTTGACTGCCACATTTCAAATTCACTTTCGAAAATTTTTAATTTAAATTCATCTTTTAATTCACCAGCCGGAGCTCTGTCATTTGAATTCGAATTTTACCTCTCTTCAGCTCTGGAAAATTCATCATCGAAGAATTCAATCAAAATCATCTAGGCAACTCATTTCGAATTCATCATTTGAATCATTTTCCTTTCAAAAGTCGTTTTATTCAAATTTGCCTTAGAGAATTTTAAATTTTCCTTAGGAAAATTTCACAATTTGAGCACTGATTAAATTCTTCACCCAAAAAATGTTGGCGAAGTGCGGAAGACATAGAAATCCATCTATCATCACAAATGTCCAGTACCCAGAAGAGAATTTTCTCCAGAACGCTTCGAATCCATGGGTACCCAACGAACGGGTTCATTTAATTTTTAAATTTTGAACCTTAGAAAAATATTATTCCACTAGTTTAAATCCATTCTTCATCTGTGATCATCCTGTGTTGCTCTCACTTGAGAAATTTTATCAATCCATCCTGCATTATCATCCTGACTTCACCACTGAAAAATTTGCTCGTGCTTTAAGAGGAAAATTCATCACCTTGAGTTCTAGCCGTATTTTCTAAGGAAGAAAATACTTTGCCTTAGAAAAAAATTTGAAATCATCTCTTGAGAAAATTTTGCCTTGGAAATTTTTTGCCTTAAAAAATTTTATTCAATCTTGCTCATCCTTGCCTGTGAGAAAAACATCAACTTTGTTTGGAAAATCTTCATGAGGGCGCCTAGCAAATTTTATCCTCCAACATCCTCAAGGCCTTAGGAAAAATTTATTATTTTATAATTCCAATGCCTTAGGAAAAATCTTCATCACATCATCTTATACTTCATCTCACCACCCTTAGCGCATAGCATACTTGGAGAAAAATTAAAAAAAACGCCTAGCATTGTGTTTCACCACCTCACACGCCTTAGAAAAAAATTTCTAACACCTACCACCTTGGGCGCATATAGCATTTGAAGAGGAATATTGCCATGCCTAGCATTTACCCTGCTTTGACCATGCCTTGGGGTATTTTATTCACCACTTACCTCATTCGCCACCTTACCTTTACTTTTACCACCTCAACTTGGGCGCATTTGAGCTAGGCAAGAGGATGACTCTTCAACTTCCCTTTTTTGTCCTCACTTGACCTCATTTGGGCACATTTTCATGTAGGTGAAGGATGAAAATCGTTGACTTGTTGACTTCTTTTAACTTTGGGCGCATTTTGGATGTAGAGGAGGATGAAACATGTTACCACATCCTTCTGTGACCTTTCACCTTCCTTGTTTTTGTCTTCACATGCATGCTTTTGGGCACATTTTGCCTATGTAGGAGGATGAAAATCTTTGACCCCTTTGACTTCTTCTAAACTTGGCACATTTCACCCCTTGAGAAGGATGGGCGCATTCGGAGGGGTGAGGAGGACGAACTCAACACTTAGAAAATTTTTTGCTACTCAACTCTCAAGGTGGGTGCATTTTGGCATAGCTACTGGATGAAAATTGTTGACCTTTCTTGACTTTTGCATTTTGGGCGCATTTTGGACTAGGAGGACGAGTTTCCATACTTAGAAATTTTTATCACCTCTTCATCAACTTGGGCGCATTTTGCCATGGCTGCAGGATGAAGTTCTAGACTTAGTCACTTTTTCCTCATTTTCACCAGTTTATCCATGCCCTGCTATTTATAGTAAGCCCTCTGATTTTTGCATCTCTGAAGCTCAAAACGATTTGAAATTTTAAACACTACATCCTCATGACCTAGTTACCCTGTTGTCACTGCTATTTTTAGTCGGCCTGCTATTTTTAGCCCATTTCTGAAGATGATTTACTATAATTAGCTACTGCTTGCTTCTGATAGCTCCACTGCTCCGATTAACTTCAAATTTGAATGAGGCGCTCCTCACCACGTGACCTTACTGCTGGCATCAGTGCATGCACCTAACTTGCTATTTTTAGCCTGTTTCCAAAATGACTTACCATAAATAGTAAGTGCTCCGTTGGACTTGAAATTTTACCAGCAAAAAGCTTGAAGGATGCTGATTGCAGTGGTTTACACCGGTTTTCGAAAATTCTGACTTTTTACCCTTCTTTTCAGGTCCCGAAGTTGGAAACCCTAATTCGCTCTGCATGCGTATTAAATGATCTCTGTTTGCTCTCGTTTCTGTTGCATTGCGATCAGCTCGTGATTATGAACTGCTAGGAGGCGGCTGCCGGGACGCACCTGCTAAAAATAGTAAATTCCTTACTGAGTGATTATCTCCATTTGCATGTCACACCATCGCAAAGCTCTCGAAAAACCCATAAAGAATCATCCGACATGCAAAAGAAACACTGACATGCAAACCCTAAAAATAGCCTCAGAAGACTAAATTCTGAAAGTTGTCGTCTCGCTTTGCATGTTATACCATCACGAAGGTCTCGAAAAACCCAAAAGGAATATCCAGACATGCAAAGAGAAATTCTGTGTCTAAGCCCTGAAATTTGTCCCGGAAGCTGGACTGCTAAAAATAGAAAGTTGTCTGTATTCGCTCAAATTTTGCATGCGAGCAGCCTGATGTGCTCTGAATGCCGTGTGACTGTCGGAATCTCAAAAATGCTGACAAATTGCCTATAATTGCATGCTTACTAAAAATAGTAAGTACCCCAGAATTTGATGAAAATTTGTTGAGAGCCTGCTGGGAGCATGCTGACAACAGTGTTAAGCTCAATTTTCAATTTATTCACTTCGTTCGACCTCAGACCGACCAGGAAAATGGAAACCCTAATTTTCAAACTTGGTCAATTTCACGTTTAAGCTCAATGACGGGCACAATCCTCGAAAGGCAGACATCAAAAAAGAGACAGAGAAAGAGAGAGAGAAACCCAAGCCAAAAGACTAGAATGGAGCAAAAATTAGGGGGTCCCCATTCTGAATGGGGCGATGTGTGGAAAGGTCACAACAAGTCCCCTTGAAATACCAGCAAATCATATCGAGCCAACTGAGCCTATTCGCACTGAAAGAACCTTGGAGTTGAAAGCACGAACTCTCTCGCAATCTTAGCGTGTTGGATACTTTGATCAAGAGAGAATAGGGTAGCCATTGGCGACTTTATTCTGCGTTGGTGCGGTCATGAAAAACACATCAACAGGTGTGACCCCCAAGAAATGAAAGTTATAAGATATATAAGGAAGTGTAGAGAAGGGGGATTCGCTACTCCCAAGTCTCTAAGACACCAAAGAGCCTAGAGGGAGCGAACTGCTCTTAACTACCTCAGACTACCTAATAAGTTTAATTGAGAAGACCATGATGAAAGAGATTGCAAAACATATGAAAAAGAAGAGTTCCAGGGATAATAACAGGCAAACAACTTCGGGGACTAAAAGAGTAGATTACTGAAATTTCTGGAACGGAGGGAAGAGCTCTTGACCAGAGGACGACAATGCGGCACGCTAGAGTCCTAGGGGCGCGCTTGTGTCCTATACGGACAGACTGATGAACCCTCAGACAAAACTCAAAAGGATCTGCTAACTATCTAGAATCTGAGGTTTGTTTAAGCTATTAATTTAATAGAAAGCGAGAATGCAGATAAATGACAAGGAAGGCAAGAGACCAACTTACAATAGGTCCTACACTTCGAAACCTCCCGCAAAGCTCCACACAAGCAACCTGCACACAAGGTGAATGAGGAAAAACGTTGGGATGGTTATGGGGCTTGCCGCAATAAAACCCCTGTTTTGGTGTTCCCACCTCCACGGGCCACTAGATGGATAGAGAGAAATAAACACAAAGTAAAATAGACACAAGAGTGGTAAAAACAAACCCCGCTATAGAGGAGAACTCGTACCACGAAATAGACACCAAAGTGATAAAAGCAAACCTCGCTATGAAGGAGAACCCGTATCACGAAATAGAGACGCAATAAGTATTATGCTTGCAAATTGACAAGAAGCAAGAGAGTGTTACCAACAGCACATGGCCCCCTCTTGGCTTGATAGACACAATGTTGAGCACTTGCAAGAGAGCTTTGGCTATTGGAGAGACTTCAATCCGGCAGAGCTTGTCATAGAGACGCAATGTAGAAGAGAAGAGCAAGTTAAAATGAGAGAATGTTGCAATTGAGAGTGAAAGAATGAGTTTTGTTCAACTGCATGGGCGAGAAGAGCCGTTACTCTCGGAATCCTACCACAGAGACATGTGTCATGAGTCAAGAATTCCAAGATTCCTCGTTCGAACATGCGAAAGTACGGGGATGCTAGCAAGCTGTGCAGGTGTCCAACTCATCGTTTCACAAGGGACGAGGTGACGAACTGTTGTTGCTTCGTCATTGGTCCTTATGGAGTTGAAATTGCGAAATTCCGACTAATAAGGATCTTCTCACAATTGTGGCTAGGTGCCATAAATGTGAAGGTCAAATGCGCAAATGTGAAATTGCCAAGGGGTGCAATTTTACATTATAGGAAGGAAGGGAATACAAGTCTGAGGGGGAGACAATTAGAAATAAATAATAATCTGCACTCGGAAAGGCAGCAGCCATTAATATAATAAGGGATTGATATCAAGATGTATGAAGAAAAAGATAAGTCAATAACAGATAAATGAAGATAAATAATAAATCAATAAGGGAAGTAAGTTGGATATATATATATATATATGCAATAATGATGCTTGCAGCAATTATTAATCCTTATTTGTAATTATTCATCTAACTTAATCTATTTTGTTCCTCTTTAAGCAATATCTTTTGTATATTAAAACAGAAACATCAAGGCAATAGGAGCAGATCAGAATCAATTAATTGTACTCACCAGATAAGGGAGGAATCAGCAGTTAATATTTATTGCATCTTAGAATATAGCAATTTAATATTGCATTGAGGTATGCTCTATTATGATTGTTGTGTATAATGATATGTTTAATGTTGTCTAATCTCTTGAATTTGAATATATTTAATGTTTATAATTCTCATCAAGCAACCATAAGGAGGAGTGGGTGTGATGTCCCCGTCTAAAGCCTAGACGACATCTAATATAACTAATTAAATATTGAATAAAGTTTTTATTTGCTCCTAAGACTTATTTAACTATTTAATTAATTAATAATAATAATAAATGTTATTCTTAATAAAGTCTTAATAATGATTCGGTTTGCAAAACCGAAAGTTGGCGGCTTTATGAATACATTCGGGGAGTTATGGAAAATGATCACAGAATGAATATTGTTTGGTTTTGCTTTTGAGATCGCTGAGAACAAAAACTCAAGATTTGGTGGCCATGCTGGATGGAAACCCGATGTGGTTATTTTGTATAAATTTATGATTAATTCTTCAGTTGGATTACTAGCGCCATTTTATATTGTCGTTGATGCAGAGCAATTCATGGTTGATCAAGATTATTCATTGGACTGATAATTTAAAGATATATGTTAGTATCATTGTGGTGTTGGCATGTCTATAACGCCCTGGAATATATTAGAAGTAATCGACTGCATTTGTCATTATTGTCATCTTCAGGTCTGGAAGTTTACTCATTCTGGAAGTATCTGTTACTGTGTTTCATTGAGTTTGTATCTGGCATATTGAATGTGAGGACGGGAAATTGGTGAACAGAGCAAGTTCAAGTGTGAACGGGATTATCATTAGAGTGATCAGGATCAATAGCAACGCATTTATCTTATATGTTGCCTGATGAATCTGAACGGAAGCAAGGGCCTTATATGAGCAATTTATTGGAGGCGACTCTGGCACTCTTATCAGGGACGGCCTTCCAATAGCATCCCGACTTTGCTGTGCTACATTGCCGATAAAATTCTAACTCCTCAGTCGATAAACCTTCCTTATTCACGGGTTATTAGCGGCATATTCAATGTTATCAATGGGCGGCTTATTGCTGCTAGTACGGGGCATATAGCGGATTTAAAGCTCTTCGTATCACCATTGCAAACAGGACTTTATTGATAGTTGATACCATGATATCCGGCATTGAGCATATAATATTGGTTGAACTTCACATACGTGGCATGTATTGAGATCCAACACTGGAATTAGACATGGGTATTGAGAAGAGTCAACTTTGAAGATTATTGGAATCGCATATTATTTGCAAGGAGTGACTCGTGTTGGTGTAACGGTCTCATTTAGTGCAGTCCAATCCTTACTCCCACTACTTCTTCTATTTTATATTGACAATTGCATGCACAACGAGGTGTCCTTCGAAGGTTATGTGGTTGGCTATTATTAGACATTGTGGTGCGGAGAGTATTGGCTATAAGAAGAATGTATATTGTTGTGTTTGCTGCTGTGTAATGTAATATTGAAGTGATAGTGAATAAAGATATTCCCCTATTGAAAGTGGATGTAGTCTATAAGACGAACCACTATAAAATTTATGTGTTTTGTGTCTGATCTAGTTTTTTAGATTGTTTTATTTGCTCTCTTTTTATTTAACAATTGGTATCAGAGCTTGGTTAGAACCAAGGAGGAGTTGTGAAGAAAATTGAGTAGATATGGAAGAAATCCCAACTGGGATGATTGGGTTCAAGTTCTCATGTCTATGTGCCATGGCCATGAAGAGAGTCATGATGAAGTGGGACCTATTCATCAGATGTTTTTGGATGAATTAAATGATGAAGCTGATTCTGTTATTGAGGAGTTTCTTGGTATGTTGGAACCCGACAATGGCATGGAGCAGATGCAAGAAATAAAAGGTGTTGTGGCTCAGTCTAGAGGGAAAAAGGTTAGATTTGATTTTCCAATGGAAATAGATGATCCTCCTATCTATTTGGTTGTTGTAGAGGATTTGCATGTTTTGATAGAAGCTGAGAATAGTGATACCCAGAATGGCAGAGTTGTGGACACGGAGTTAAGGTTTGAGGGAACACAGGGTCAGGATGAGAAGTCTTATGTGAGGACAAGGAGAAGGCCGCACAGGAAGCTCAGGCTCTTAGCAGACGATGATGATGACGTGGGTGTTATTGGCGAGGGGATTTGTTTTCAGGACAAGAGGTCTAAAATGGAGGAGGTCAAGGGGAATTTTGTGAATCCCACTAAAGGGGTTGATGATGGCCCGAAGTTTTTAACTCACAAAAACTGGTATGCTTTTGTTGTTAAATATGTACTTGGAAAGGAAGACAAAGTGTCTATTTTGTACAACTATGCGGAAGCCTTCCATGGGTTTGCTACCCACTTGAATGCTGCTCAGGCTGAGCTGCTAGAGAAAATGGACGGCGTTCTTGGGATTTTTCTAGAGATTGTTTATGACCTACATACAACCCGAAGCCTGAAGTTTCTTGGGTTGGATGTTGATATGGCGATGTGGCCGGAAGGGGCGAATTTTGGGCAGGACATTGTGGTCGGTGTTCTAGACACGAGAATATGGTCGCAGACGCCTGTGACTGATTTGACAACTGTTGGACGAGACTGAGGCCGTAGTCAGGATGGCGGTTATAGCAATCGTGGTCGTGGCAATTACAATAGTGAGCGATTTAATCGGGATGGTAATAATGATACTAACAATGGCAATGGTTACTTTGGTGGAGGTCGTGGTGGTGGCGCTTTGGTAGGTCGTGGTGGTGGAGAGGAGGGATTTGTTGGCAAGAGGAGGGATTTGTTGGATGGAAAATTTGGTCGCTCTAAAAGGGGACAAGGATATGGAGGTGGACGTGGTCGTGGTGATGATAATGAATCTAATGCTAGCGAATTTAAGCTTGGAAACCACGCTTTCCTTGATTGGCTTGGCGAAGTTGTTTTGCCCGAGGATGAGACACACAGGCTGGGCTAGGGCATTGCGGGCAAAGATGTCAAGATACCGTGTTTTCTTCCTAAGAGTTTTGTGGCTCAGCAAGAGGAGAACGACAAAGAGGAAATGAGTAAGTTTTGGAATGGGTAGAACCTGAAAAGTGGGTTAAGAGTCTTATATGGCTTGAATGGGTGCTTTCTTAGGCACAGCTGCGGATTGCAAAGAGTAATGCCCCTGGGTTAGATAGTTTATGGCTTAAATAGGGAACCCCTATATTATTGAGTTTATTAAGAAGCTCCCAAGAAGAGGTCCAGGAAAGGGTAGCAACTGGCCTTGCAACATTCGTCATTGTTGACGATGAAAATGCAACTATTGAAAATGCAGAGGAAGCAAATCCGTTTGGTTTGGATCAGTTCTTGACAGAAGTGAAGAAAGGGAAGAAAGCAATGGGAAAAATCTTGCAAAAGGAAGGTGTTGCGATTGATTGGGAAGCTTGGAAATGATTTATACGGAGTGTCCTTGAACAGAGGTTAAAGCCCAACAATGCGGGCTTGTTTTCAAAATGATGATCGGATAGGAAATGCAGGGGCTATCTCTAGGCAGCTTTTGCAGCTCGGATTGGACTTCAAGTGGGAGATTGTTGGTGTAACGGTCTCATTTAGTGCAGTCCAATCCTCACTCCCCCTACTTCCTCTATTTTATATTGACCATTGCATGCACAACGAGGTCTCCTTCGGAGGTTATGTGGTTGGCTATTATCAGACATTGTGGTGCGGAGAGTATTGGTTGTAAGAAGAATATATATTGTTGTGTTTTTTGTTGTGTAATGTAATATTGAAGAGATAGTGAATAAAGATATTCCCTTGTTGAAAGTGGATGTAGTCAATAAGACAAACGACTATAAAATTTTGTGTTCTGTGTCTAATCTAATTTTTTAGATTGTTTTATTTGCTCTCTTTTTATTTAACAAGTCGGACAAGTCTTAGTATTTATTGCCAAGTTGGATGTTGCAGAGCCGACGGGACAAGGAGTTATTCGTGAGAATTGGGGATAGCCCGCATAAAGGAAAACAGGTTTATATCTCTTCATACAACCCTTATCTCTAGCTGCGATTATCTTCATTTGGATGGGTATCATTAACACACTATTGCCATCGTTATCTACTACTGCTATGTGGAGGATTTCTGGAAAAGTAAATGGGCTGATGCGAGTATATTGTCATCACTAATACTACCGATATTGACTTCCCGGTGCCGTGGAATAGTGTGTAATATCGAGTTCGAAGTCTACTATATATTATCGAATGGATGGAGAAACATTGGGTATGTCCAAAGCTAGACTATCATTGTATTATCTATTCACCTAAAAATAAAGTATGAATAGTATTTGGAATGTTGCTGAACTGTATGATCATGCGTTGTAATTTCTAGGCAAGTTCATCTGATTTCCGAACATGAGTAAACTGCCTTGTATTTTCATTACTCTGTTGTATAAGAACCTGGGTAAATCGCCCGGTTATTTTCATTAATCTGCTGTATAATTCTCTATGCAATTATTCATACATAAATCAAATTTGGATAATATTTACAAATTATTGCAAACCATCATTAAAAGTTCAGAAAGACATCACTAGAACAGCAGAGCAAATTGCAATAGATATTGTGCTTTGGGAAAGGGATCATCACAGTGGGGGAAATGCCAGTAGGGTGAGCAGGTACTAGATTACTTTCTAAGTATGCCACTCCAAGATGGCCACTTGGGGCCAAGGGGGTGAGTATCTGCCCTTGGGCTTAGAAAGAAGAATCTACGGGCCTACTATGGTAGTTTTCCCAAACCTCTACATGACTGGTTGTTAGGATGGTGTTGTGACCTTTCACACATCACCCCATTCAAAATGGGGACCCCTAAATTTTTGCTCCATTCTGGTCTTTTGGCTTTGGTTTTTGTCTCTCTCTCTTTGTCTGTCTCTTTTCCATGGTCTGCCTTCTGGGGGACGTGCCCATCATTGAGCTTAAACGAGTGAAATTTGGCCAAGTCTGAAAATTAGGGTTTGTGTTTCTTTGGTCAATTTGAAGTTAAACAAGGCGAATGAATTGAAATCTGAGGCTAACATTGGTGTCAGTATTGTTTCCAGCAGGTTTTCACTGAAATTTCATCAAATTCTGAGTACTCACTATTTTTAGTAAGTGTGCAATTACAGGCAATCCTTCGGCATTTTTTGTGAATCCGATAGTCACGCTGTGTCTAGAGCACATCAAGCTACTCACAGGTTAAATTTGAGCTGAAACAGTCAACTTACTATTTTTAGCAGTTCAGCTTTCGAAGCCAATTTCAAGGCCTAAATGCAGAGTTTGTCAACGCATGTCTGCATATTCCTTCTAGGTTTTCAGAGACCTTCGCGATGGTGTAACATGCAAAGTGAGACAATAACTTTCAGAGTCCAACTTTCAAAGGCTATTTTTAGGGTTTGCATGTCAGGACTTTCTTTGCATGTCTACATATTCCTTGTGGGTTTTTCAAGAGCTTCGCGATGACGTGACATGCAAAGCAGGATAATCACTCATTTAGGAACTTACTATTTTTAGCAGATGCATCCCGGTAGCCGCCTCCCAACACTTTAGAATCACGAGCTGATCGCAATGCAACAGAAACGAGAACAAATGGAGAAAAGTTGATATACATGCAAGATGAATTAGGGTTTCCAGCTTCGGGACCCAAAAAGAGGCGTAAAAAGTCAGAATTTTCGAAAACCGATGTATACCACCGCGATCAGCATCTCTCAAGCTATCTGTTGATAAAATTTGAAGGCAAACGGAGCACTTACTATTTATAGTAAGTCATTTCAGAAACAGGCTAAAAATAGAAAGTCAGCAGCAGGCGCCGACGTCAACGGGCAGGTCACATGGTGAGGAGCGCGTCATTTGAATTTCAAGTCAAACGGAATTGTGGAAGTCATGAAACTGGGCAGTTGCTATAAATAGTAAACCACCTCCAGAAACATGCTATAAATAGCAGGTCAGCGCAAGGCATCAGCAGGTACAGGTCAAGCAAGTGATGAAGACCCTATGATGCGAATTTCAGATCAAACGGAGTCACAGAGGATGGAAAATCAAGCACTTACTATTTTTAGCAAGCTTGGGCAGAGAAATTAGGGTTTCCTAAATTCAAGGGCAGAGCACAAAAGTCAAGCAGAAGCAGCGTTCAGTCACAATCAACACCCTTCAAGCAATCAACACGCAAAATTTGAAGGCATTCCGAGCAATTGCTATTTTTAGTAAGTTGCTAAAAATAGCAGGTGTAGACAGATATCAGGCATCGGTAGCATAAACACATCCCGAGGTCCAAAACAAAGCAAAATCCAGCCTTTTTGGGAACTTGAAATTAGCTTGAAGTGCAAAATTGACAAACTTTCTAAAAATAGCAAATTAGGGTTAGCATGATCGAGTCACCCTAAATCAGGCAAAGAACATAAAATTCACTGAAATTGATAAATTTTCAAGTCCAGCCAGTGAAGAACGCCTTTAAAAGCTAAAGGTTAGTGGAAATTCTCTAAGCTCTGTAAAATTAGAAGCTTAAGCCCCCATATGCGCCCTTGCAAGCTTGAAGGAGGTTGAAAATTTCTCAAAGTGTGTGAAATTGGAAGTGTGGCACCCCAAATGCGCCTAGGAGGTTGAAAGGGACTTGAAAATTTTTCTAAGGCACTCAAATTTAAAGCTTGACACTCAAAATGCGCCCTTGAAAAGGATGGCAAGAAAAGTTTCTAAGTGTTCAAAACTCAAAGTGCACACCTTGAAATGCGCCCTTGAGGGGGAAGATGATAGAAAAATGTTCTAAGTACTTAAAGTTTGAAGCTCAATGGGTCATATTCGCCCAGGGTCAAGGAGGGAACTTGAGAAATATTTTAAGGCATGGGAATTGAAAGCCCACCCTCCAAAATGAGCCTACCTTGAAAAGGATGATGGAAAAAGTTTCTAAGGCAAACAAATTTGAAGCCCACCCTCCAAAATGCGCCCAAGAGGTTGAAAATTGATAAAGGAATCTTCTAAGTGTCAAAATTGGAAGCTCAGGGCAGATTTTGCGCCCAAAGCTGAAGATGAATGAAAATTTTGCTAAGGCATATAAAAATGGAAGCTTGCCTAGGGAAATGCGCCTCACTTTGAAAGTGACTCATAATCTTCTAAGTATGGAAAATTTGATGTTCCCCATGGCAAATGCGCCCAGACTTGAGAGAATAAATTGGTGAAAATTTTACTAAGTGTTGAGACTAGAAGCTCCATGGGTGAAGTGCGCCCTTGAGGTTAGAATTGACAAATTAAAAGCTCTACATGTGATTTGCGCCCTTGAGTTTAGAGACTCAAAATTTGCCTAAGGCATTGAAAGTGGAAGTAGCTACCTCCAAATGCGCCCTTGAGGGGAGATGGCATATTCTAAGTGAGAAGAAATGAAAGTGCAAGGTATGAAATGCACCTAGCTTGTGAAGGTGCAAGAAAAATATTCTAAGTTATGAAAAGTGGAACCTCCATGGTAGAAATGCGCCCTTGCCAAATGGAAGTCGGGTAAAATTTCTAAGTGTTGCAAATTAAAAGTAGCCCCTCTCATTTGTGCCCCAACTTCAAGGAAGAGATTTAAAATTTTCTAAGTGGTTGAAAATGAAAGTATAGGGGGTGAAATGCGCCCCACCTTGCCAAGGTAGTATGCTAGCTAAAGTGTTCTAAAGTGTTGCAAAATTGGGAGAAGACCCCTCCATATGCGCCTGGAAAGAGAAGAAGAATTTGAAATTTTTCTAAGGGTTTTAAATTTGAAGTGCACCCTTTAAAATGCGCCCAACAAAAGGGGGGAAGTCCTTGAAATTTTCTAAGTTATGAAAACTAGAAGCTTGCCTAGCCATATGCGCCCTCAAGGTATTAGAAGGCAAGTGGAGATTCCAAGGCATGATGCATGCAAAGTGAAAGATTCCAAGGCGTTGAGCTAGGAAATATGCTAAGTATGGAAAATTTGAACCTCAACCCCTTGACTGCGCCTTTGATTTGTGGAGAGATAAAAATAAGTATGTGAAACTTGAAGTGTGACCCTCTATTTGCGCCTAGACTTGAAGGGATAAAGTTTCCTGAAACACGAATGAAGTTGCCAGTGGAAAAGTCAGTGAGTGTTGGCTTCACAGGGTTGATGAATATTTTCAAGTCAGAGCAAAGAAATAAGCTCAAGGGGTGAAGAAATGAAATAAATTTGATGAGAAATTATTTTTCTAAGGTTCAAAATTCAAGAATTAATTGAACCCGTTCATTGCATACCCATGAATTTGATGTGTTCTGAGAGAAATTTTCTTCTGGGTATTGAAGATTGTCGATGAGGAATGGATTTTAAAGTCTTCTACACTTTGTTGAGGCCTTCGGGGTGAATATTTTTGATGGGCACTAGGTTGATAAATTTCCTAAGGGAAATTTGAAAAAAATTTTAAGGCAAGGAATAAATGATGTTATTGAAGATAAAATGCCTTGGCAGATGAATTTGAAAATGATCGCCTAGATAATTTTTGATCGAGTTCCTGATGAAACATTTTGCTCGAGCCAGGGTTGGATAAAATGTCAACCGAAAAAGCGAAGAGGATGCAGTTGAAGCTAACACTTCTAAGAGATGATTTTAAGGAGATTAAGAATTTTGTCTAAGGCATCGAAATATGATGCACCGATGTTATTTGCCTCAGCCTACAGATGTTGAAAAATCATGAAGAAGGTTGGCTAGAGAAATGTAATATCCAGATATCACTCAGACCGTGGAGGTTCAAAGCATGAAAGTCAAGCGAGTAAGGTAAATTTATATGATAAAATGTTATGATTCTCTTCTCCTTGCTTGTTTTGCAGGAGGAACGTTGAGACCAAGCGGTGATGAGCAAGTAATCCAAGATGACATTTCAACCTCGAAGGAAGAAAAGTTGCAAGAAAATGGCTAAGTGTTGAGACTTAGTATAACTCAAGTGACAAAGAATGGAAGCTCGAGCGAAGTTGAAGAACAACGTCAAGAAGAAGATCGAGAACAGTGTGAACACGTCTACAAACAGGAATCTTCTAGAAGATGGTGGCCATTAATTGCTCATTTATTGCCCCACTCTCCTTTGTGGCGGTTTTTAGGGTGAATCTTGTTTAGGGCTGAGGTGGCACAATCTGGGCCATCCAGCCAATTGTAATCTGAGCCATCCGTTGTACTTGGCCAGCTATAAAAGGGGGAGTCCCCCTCATTTGTACTTTAGTAGAAGCAGAGCTTAGAGATCAGAGTAGAGAGTAGAGCAGAGACACTTTAGTTGTAATATCTTAGCATAGCTTAGTTTGAAGAAGGAAAGTTTTCCTTTGAAAACTTTGTAAGAGATTGTTGTGAAAAACTATTGTAATAAAAGATCTTTCATTGAATGGTGAACTCGTTTTTGTTATAAGTAGCTAGCAAGATTTCTTCATCCCTTCAACTTCAAGTAGCATAAGTAGAGTGGTTTTCATTTTCATGCAAGTACTTAGCAATTGTGGAATGTGGTGCTCGATTTGAACAAGACTTCGCTTGTCCATACCACTAGCGGGCTCACTGACGGTGGGTTCGCCTTGCGTGGTCAACTGGAACTTTGTGAAACTTAACTTCGATTATGGTTTATATGTTGGCATGCGTCGTTGTGATGGTGTCTTCATGCTAAATCGTGATCTGAACATCTTGAGTCACTCCTCAGAAGATTGCACCAGTTCCACGGAAGCTGTCCGAAGTGAAGCAAAACGGAGCTTGGTTGAAGTCTGTGAGAATTGATCGCCATGTCCCACGCTTTAGAGTAGACTAGAACATTCTTATCCCTACACTCATTTTATTTCAGTTCATTTCTGGTTAGCTTTAGGAAACTTGTGCTCACTTGCCAAATCATTTGAACCACGCGAAGCCCTTAACCTGTTGTCTGCTGTCAGCTGCCGAACAATTGTGTAAGTCCCCCTTGAAATACCAGCAAAACACATCGAGCCAACTGAGAGTATTCTATTGCATGAAGGAACCTTGGAGTTAAATGTATGATCTATCTCGCAATCTTAGCATGCAGGAAACTTTGTTCAAGAGAGGATAGGGTATCCGTTGGGAAACTTTATTCTGTGTTGGTGTAGTCGCAAAAACCACGTCAACAGATGGATTCAAGGAGTTTCAATCATAAGAGGGATGGATAAGGCAGCAAGGTTAGGGAAAGCAGATACAAGTATATCCACTAAGTACACCACCCGATGTCGGATGACTGTGTCTGCCACTTGGGGCCAAGAGGGATGGTAGACCCGCTCTTGGGCTTAGCATGGATAGCTTCGGGCGGATTTATCATGTTCCTCATCCAAATCCTATTATGATTAGACCTCCACTATGCATTATGAATATTGTGTAGACAATTTTGAAATAGTTATGTATTTCATGTGGTTTAAATAGATAAGGCATTTATTATGTGTTTGATCATATGAATTATATTTCCAATATTATCTAACATGATTGCAAGACCCAAATCAAGATCTATCTTGCTTAAAGCATTTAATTGGTAAGTTGTAACCGTAACTACATTAAACTTGTGATTCTAGGGCAAGATTTAGGGCAATCCCAAATGGGGACATTACATGTATGAGCTGTACATGCACTCAAATTCATAACAGCAGCTGCTTGTTTCTTATTTCTTGCATGTTTGACCTAATAAAGGCTTGTATTTGACCAGGTATGTGAAGCAATACATTATTTGTTCAAATCTTTAATTTGAAGCAATTCTATCGCATTGTTCTCTGCTGTTAATTGCAATCAGATTTAGAAATTCCTACATTCTAGTGTTTAGTTGTTATATTTGAAATTCACATGCAAAAATATATCTGTTGGCGTTTAAATTAGCACCTCTGGAGTGCTGATTGTAAACGTTCAGCTATTTCAAATGTTTTGCAACACTTCTTCATTATTTAAAGAGGAGAAGTCCCTCTCTGCTGAAAGCAATGCGTAAGGAAGGGAATGGTAAACTAAGGTTCCTATCTTTTTGTACTTCAACGGTAGGACACAAGGGTGCACAAACACAATGCGCCGCAGCTAAGCTTTTTCTCTAGTTTCTGCAGATCTTAACTACGACTATTCTAGCTTTTAATCTATCCAATACCTTCAAGGTAAACAGAGCATGAGGGTAAAGGAGCAGGAATGAAGGGTCGGATCACCTGAGTTCGCCGTCTCCTGAGAATATGACCGAGGCTCTGAACTCTCGGGTATACACCAGGATAAGGTTGGTACAAGTAAACACTCTTTACGGTAAACTAGATCTGAGACCTGCCAAGGAGGAGGAACCCCTATCCGAGGTATGGGCTAGGAAATGGTTTACAAGAAACAATAGATAAACGATGTCTTGGCCAACAAGCTTGCTAAGGAGGAGGAACCCCTATCCGAAGTATAGATTGAAGGATAATACATTAAACAACAACAAACGATAACTGTCAATGACAAATATCCAAGGAGGAGGAACCCCTATCCGAGGAGGGAAATGAAACAACAAGCTATTAGATACAAGACGTGGAAATAACTCAAATAGGTAGATCAAAATGCAAGCGCCTTCTGATATTCTTCTTCAAGCTTCATCAACGAATTACAAAGGTTGGGATAGCAAAGGCACAAAATCATGCACAATTACAATCGACCAACGAACTCTCATCCAAGAGTGAACAAATATCCACTTTCAAAGCAGTTGGCAACAATGGTGCAGCAATTTTGCATAACAAGTAAAAGTTAAACAAACAATGAGCCCAAGGCTCTTATTTATAGAACTCCAAGGAGTGGGCAACCCCAAAATCTCCTTGAGTTAACAATGAGTTCTTGCCAATCAATTAGCAAGATTTATTCCTAAAAAGGGGGAATGAGCAATTAACTCGAAAACTGCTTCAGTTAACTGAAAGTAAACAAAGAGTCAACTGGAAACTACTTCAGTTGACTGAAAGTAAACTAAAGGTGAACTTTAATGTAAGTATCCCTCCAAAATAGACATCCACATTTAGTGGAGATCTAAGATCCACAAATCATGGAAGTCGATTAGACATCCTTAATCAATGGGATCTGACAATGCATGATTTAAGGGATATGGAGTTAACTTGGAAAGGGGCATCAAGTTAACTCCAATTACATTTAATGTCATCTTGAGTTGACTTGGAAAGAAGCATCAAGTCAAACTCAAGTATCATAAATGCCACTTGGAGGGTGTAGGACGTCCTTCTTTGGTGCCTTTATAGCTCACCATTAATCAACAGTGTCTCTATCCATTCATTGACTTCATCAGCCTCTGGGGAGTTAATGCTCTGTAGAATGATGACGTGGCGTCGCAGCATTACCTCACCCGTTGTGAGTTGATTCCCGAAGTCTATACACTGAGATGTTGCCTCTTCGAACTTGGTTGATAAAGCTGCCACCTTAGCCAGTTTGCAACCATCTGGATCATCATGAAAGGTACTGTGGATGACATCTCTGAACTGATTTTGTACAGTGACCATCTCGACATATTCTCCTCCCTCACGCTGATATTCCATGCGAGGGAAAGATATTACCAACATTCTTGCAAAGTTGATTTTCACCTTGTACGCCAACTGTTCCTTCCAAGCAAAGAGATGTTGCTTGTTTTCCTCGGAGTAGACTGATTGATACGCCAATTGCAAGTCTGCAATTGTGCTCTCGTCTTCTAGCCTCTTCTCTGCAATTCTTTGTTCTAATTGTTGGATCTCTGCACGAAGTCCATGTGCTCTATCCCGTAACTGGTATAGATTTGCCAATATACATCTTCCCTTGAGAACAAACTCTTCCACTTGATCTCTCAAGTGTTTGCCGTATGTTATCAATTCTTGATGATTTTGTTCTGCGGGGAGATCTAACAATCCTGCTGGTAAGGCTGAGACATTCGGGGTGCCATGCATCAAGCTGGTTATGTATGACCTCAGTTGCTGATTTTCAGCCTTTAAGGCTGCTTTTTCTTTTCCATCCTTAGCCATTCTTTCTTGTGCACTCACCGAAGCTATTCTGAGAAGGTTTGCCTCCACTTGTCGTGTAGTCTTCCTGAGGTTAAGTTGAGATAATGTGTAGTCTTCCACTTGAACCTCGTGTATGCTTTTCTCTACTGGTGGGGCAGCAATCTCTATGATAATTTCACACTCTGCATTCCTCTCTATGTGAACTTGCCTCTTCAATTTCTTCGCCGGTATGTCTTGTGGGACGTGGTCGAATTCGGCGAAGTCAAGTTCATAGGAGGGTTTTTTCCCTCTTTCTCCCTAGGAAGCCTTCAAGCCAAATGGAATCTCGGCGATCTTCACTAGGAGGAATAGAAGGCCCTTGAATGCCCGATGTGTGAGACTATGCTGGAGCAATCTCTCTTGGTGGCGAATCCAAGTCAATGAGGACTTGTGACTGCGGCGATGGTGGTGATATTGGTGGCTCTATTTCCATAACAGGCACTGTTTCCGCTGCTGCTGTTGATTCTGCTACTGGCTCTTCAGCAATTATTACTACTGGTTCTGCTACTGGCTCTTCAGCAACTATTGTTGTTGGCTCCTTAGCAACAACTTCTTCTGGTTCCGGAGTAGCAGTCTCTATTCCTTGCTCTGGGGCAGCAACGTTCATGATTATGTCAGGACTATGTGTGGCTTTTTCCACAGGTGTCCTCTGTGTTCTGGGCTTTGTAGGCTTCAACATCCTCATCCCTTGGGGAGGATTGCTCCATTGCTTCTGTCTAGGTTTCCTTTTTGAAGTGGAAGGTGGTGGAGACTGAACCTGTGGTAGCTCTACTATGTGAGGTAACACCTTCCTTGATTTCTTGCTGTCGAGATAGAGTTGGCTATTTCTAACCACTCTACTCGTTATTTCCTCTATAGACGTGTTTTCCTTGGCATACCAATCCACTCTTGGGAGTGGTTGGGAGTCAACTGAATCTGCAAAGAATGAGGGGAGAATAACTTCCCCTTCATCGTCGGATAGACCCTCGATGTCTGCTGACATGAAATCAGCAATTTGCGGGAGTCTGAACCTACTGTAGTTCCTTCTTCGCACTTCATGCTCGTCTTGACAATTTACCCAATAATCTTCCATAGAAGATTTATGTGACGAGTGTTGCTCGAGATGCGTTGCATAGAGCCCTTTGGGGTCATAGGACCTTCTCTCAATGAGGTACTTGAGATTAAGCCCCACCATTTCCTAACTCATCATCTCAGCATCTGCCGCGAATCTGCATCTATAGAGTCCCATTCCAACGGGAAAGTTAATAGCTGTCTTCTTCTTCAAGCGCAAGTAGACATGAACTTCGGACAACTGTCTCAAGAATTCCATGAAGACTACCCTATCTGAGGAGTATCTTGGTAGCATGGCGGGGTGACCAATGTAGCCATACAAGCGTATGTAGGAGAACGTAGGGAATTGGATGAACCAATCCGCCCAATCTGCCATTGCCTCTTTGGCTGCTTGTGAAATACGCACATGCATTGAACCAACCCGCCCAATCTGCCATTGCCTCTTTGGCTGCTTGTGAAATACACACGTGCATTTCATGATCTAGCTCACGTACAGTGTGCATAATGAAGTGATCACTCGTTCTTTTGAAGTGTCGCTCCACTTGAGTAAACTCAAGACGTGTAAAATGCTCATGAACCTTCTACACTCCTAAAGTTCCCACATTGTTCAATATCCTGAAATCACCTTGGAAGGCAATCAGGTATACTAGGTAAGAGCACATGTGGAACCTATGAGCTTCCAGATACCTAGTGATCTGTCGGTGGAGTATGTCATTGATCAGAGTGGCCCAATCATAATATTCCCTTCTGCCAATGATTTTTGCAATGACATAGTACATCCATGGCTGGAATTGATGACCATCCTCTTCTCCAGTGATTCTATTGAGTAGAGTGATTAACACTGCGTACTCATCTTTACATTCTCCTCGTCCCACCGACTTAGGCAAGCTAGCCTTTGTCACTTTTAGCCATTTTTCAGCTATTATCTTTTGACATTTGTCCTTGGCTATCTCAAATGCCTTCTCGCATTCCGTCACTGATATGACTTTGCTGTTAGGACATGATGGAATATCAAAGCACTTTTCAATATCCTGAGGCTTTAGACTGCAAACAATTCTCCCATCTACTGCTCTGATTTCTCTAGTGGTAGGATTGTAATGCTTGACACAAGCGATTACAAGCTCCACGCTTTGTCACGTGATGGGAATGGATGCGGCCTGTAGCAACCCGGATTCTTCAATATTTTGCAATGTGATCTGATTCATGCCTTCCAGCTGCTCCAGATCAACCACTGGATTTACTTGATGTAAATTTGTGTCAACTTTTTTCAAGTAATCATGGAATAGGGTCGTCTTGGTCCCGTATTGTACCTAAGAGTACTTCTTGAAAAACTCAAAGATTGACTGTAAACTCGACCTTGTTCTGATAACTTTCGGAAACCCCTGAAAATAGCAACCTGCCGAGAAGTATTTTTCCGGAAAAAATCTGGCACATGGGTTTTGTTTGTGCTTCAATGCTGAACAAGCCCAGTTCCTCAGAATTTTGATTCTGAAACTTTTTCGGAAAAACCTCCAAAAATAGCGGTAGCAAGTTTGCTGATTCTGGAAGATCTGACGAGATGGGTTTCTCTGGAAAATTATGCTAAATCTACCCAGTTGATCTGATCTGATGTAGCCTGTTGCCTTTTTGTAATATGCAAGAAAACCTAAGACAAGAAGAGAGGAAGTAGACAGAAGATGAATTGGAAGTTTTTATCTGACTCCCTGAGAAAATCTGTCTCTGAATCCAATCCTCAAATTAGCAATCTTCTCCTGCTTCAGATCTGCAAGAAATATTGAAGAACGGATGAAAACCTTGTCTAGATCTGTCAATGGCGTCCTTGAGAGCTTATGGCTGTTCTTGATCCTTAACCTGCAATGAAATAATGAAGTAGGACGCCTATACTTAGATTATATAGACTCAAGCCTTAGATCCACAAGTTTGGGGACCTAACTCATGATCAAAAATGGTTTTGGCTTGATCTGAAGTTCAAAAAGGTGATTTCCACTGATCGTGGAGTGTTTTAGCCAAGTTTAACTCAAAATATCTTGACTTTAGTCAACAACTTGACCTTTGACTTCTTTTAGGCATCCCTTTTGAGTTTTGCAAGTTTTTTTATTATTTTCTCTCTTCAATGACCTCAGTTTGATCCTGAATCTGGCTTGATCTATTGATCCTGAGCTGCTGCTAACACATTCACTGCTAAGCTGGATCTATCCTGAAGAGAAGTGCCTGGGAGACATGATGGTAAAAAGCTGAGTTCAAGGCTTCAAAAGAAAGGGCGCTTTTGCTTGTGCCTTGGTAAATTTTCAATCTTCATTCTTCAGCTTTTTGAAATGACCCCTCGTGCTTTGATCTGGATTTCTCGTTGATCAGAGAATCAGATGATTTTGTTTGATATCTTGTTAGGTAGCCAGCTCTGTTTCGTCAAAGATGACTGGAGTTGGAAAATCCAGGAGTCATTTTAGGGTTCCTTTATTCAAGGGCGCCCCTCATTGAAAAGGACGCTTTTGTCTTTTAGCATGGTTATCTTCATCTGAAAAGTTGCCTAGTTTGATGCTAATTATTTGTTGACTGCCTCATCAGATGCCTATGCTTGCAGTTGCGTTGCTGAGATCTACCTAGGCTGAGAAGATTGTCCTAGGAGGCCTTTGGTCTTTTGTCAACATCCAGAGGCCCAAAAGGAAGGGCGCCTTTCTTTTGAAAAGGCTCTTTTTTCTTTGATCTTCACCTTTGATAGTCATTTCCTGATATTTCTTCAACTGCCTCTTTTCACTTCGTCAGCAACTACTTATGATCAACTCATCAGATGATTTAGCTGTTTGTTTCATTGTCGAGCCAACAAGCAAATGCCGAAGATGACTACCTTGGATGATCCAACAGACTGCATTGGACCCTTAAAGATCATGGGCGCCCCTGCTTGAAAAAGGCTCTTTTCAGTATGTGAACTTGTTTCTCCTTCGTAACGTTTCCAGAGTTAATCAAATTTTGACCTTTTTGGGTTTCAGGAATCTCCTTCATCAAATAGCATCATTTTAGACCTTTACCGCCATGGTTGCGTCGTTGAAGCTTTTGAAGCATAACTTTCAGCACCTGGTACTAGCCAATCTGCCATTAATGGCTGTGGAGCTCCTAACTTTGTTCCTGAAAAATAGAAATAGACCCACCAGAGTAAAACATGCCTTTTGATGATTCTGACTTGACCGATGTGATCGTGAAGCCTTTTAATCCTATCAAAATCATTTTCAATCAATTCTGGGAAGGTCCTATTTTCGGGGGTTTCCCTAAAAATAGGGGCGTAAAACCCTAATTTTCAAATTTTCAGAATTTTGCACGTGTTCCTTGACAGAAACCCACAAAGACCCTATGTTTGGTTAGACCTAAAACAGGCTTTTAACGGCATTTTAACAAGATTTAGCTCAATTTGTACATAATGCCAAAAAATTTATTTTGGGTACAACAATATCATACAAGCATCAAAAACAAATCAGAAATATATTCAGACCAGCAAGTCAACAATCAGAAATTCAATTGATAATTCTTCAAGTTAAGCTGGGGTTATTACAATATTGCCAATATCGACCACCATTAAAGCTTGAACACGACCTCTAGTGATACCACTCCTTTCGCCGAAGTCTTTTCGTCCTTCAACACAAGACCTACGTCCTTTTATCTCCGCAAACCCTTGGGTTTTCGTCCTCAAATCCAGATGCCTGAATAGCCGAAGTTCTTTGCAATTTCTTGTTGGGGTGTTTGTTGGTTTGTTCATGATGGCCTCTCGATCTCATCTTTGTAATCTTAAGACACCCAGGAAGAGTGTCAAAAAATGCACAAGGGTCTTTGTCCTAGGCTTGGTACTCGAAAATGGCTTCCTATACCAATTGAGCATTGTTTCCCTTCGCTCGAGCTACAAATGGTGTCATCCTATTCAAAAATGGGCTTGGAAGGTGTGGAGGAGAGTCCCCTACAACCTGCAACTATCCTCAACAATTATGGCAAGGAGTTTCTTTGGGTTCAAAAACCTAACAACTACATTAATGGTAATTAGATTCATCTTCTTTGTGTGCATTGTTGGAGGTACACATATATCCACATCCTCCTTATTACATAATGTTTCTATGTCATGGGAAATCCTTCTAGAAGACACGCCATCGCTCTGAGCATTAATGGCACTCCAGACGTACAAGGAGGTAGGTGGAGGAGAACAATGGAAAGAGGCAAGAGAGTCAAATTTCATGTGTTAGGGTTCAAAGGTGAGACATTTTGGTGTGGGGAAGCCCAACTTCCCAACAAAGGTTTGTGAAGGAACAAGGTTTTTGTACAGAGGAAAATTGGTATTGGAGATTTGGAAGCCCCAATGGAAGAAATAATGAAGGTGGGGAACAAGCAAAGGATATGACTGGATGGGGAAGTTGAATAACCTGATAAAGCTAGAAGAGAAAGCAAACTTGGGAGGAAGGTTATACAGAGAAGGGAAACTCCACAACATCAACAATTTACACAAACTTAGCAAATTGGCCTTTCCTTTATACTTAGAAAATTTGGGGATCTTGGACAAATGCATGGGGAATGAAGGGGAAGAACTCATACACAAATTTGGATTAGGGGAGACATTCAAGTTAGGAAATGGAAATTTTGGACTACAACATAGATTATAGAAAAAGGGGACATGACAAGTCTATCTTGATTGAATTTGCTTGACCTCAAGCAATGTAGATTCAAGAACCCAATTCATCCTTGAGAACTTACCAAACCATGTTCTTAATTCCTTGTTCAACTAAATGACTTGTGAAAGTCAATTCATGCGGTTACCTGGAAGCTCTCTTTATCTGTTTGTGGGATGCATCCATTTTCTCAATTTTAAACGGTTCTACTAGCTGATCCATAGTTCTCTGCAAAACCTTTGCAACTACACTCCACTTGGTTGCTTCCTATATCCCTACAACTTTTAATCTTTCCTTGGACTGCTTTATGTGCTGAATGTTCTCACTTCCATGCTATTTCTGTACTTCTCTAATATAACTAGAGGTTGAAAATCATACACTTGAAAAAAAAATTCTACCACCATGAAGTTTTTTGTCAAATCATTCTTTCATAAACATAATGTCTCCTGCAAGTTGTTACTTCGAATAAAGAGAAGTGAGGAAAATAATTTTTGCTTCATCTTTCTAACCCTTACGAATCATATCCATAATAAAATTTGATGTATGACTCAACATAAGCCGCAAATTCAATTTCCTCTCTATTTTCATTGTGCTTGAAAATATTTTACCAAAAACTTCCTAATGAGTAAAGAGGAAAGCATTAGCATAGCCTCTTCTGCTTCTCCATACATCAATCATGGGTTTACTAACAATTTTGCCCAACTTCACATTTGGTTTTGCAATTATCAGCAATTTTGCAATGTGGATATATAGCCACTGTTGGTTGACAACTATAGGAACATCTTGCACTTCTATGAAAGCTTCT
The DNA here is from genome assembly GCA_007258455.2 of Sequoia sempervirens. Lineage (NCBI taxonomy): Eukaryota > Viridiplantae > Streptophyta > Pinopsida > Cupressales > Cupressaceae > Sequoia > Sequoia sempervirens. The sequence goes on along the minus strand of VDFB02058242.1, from coordinate 133,807,330 downwards.
TGCTGAGCAATAGAAGCGTTCATGGAGAATTTATCAAATTCATTCTTTAGGACATCAAAATCCTTAATTGCTTTGAGAACTTCATGATTTCCGATCAAAATATTTTGAATTTTCTAGATCTTGTCCCACTGAAAATTCTTATCAAAATCCTTAATTGCTTTTGCTTGAACATGGCTGCAAATTTCATTTTGGAACCCATATTTGGCAATTTGGAGCTCTAACCATTCAAGAGGATTGGTCACAAAGTAGATTGCATTATGAGCATGGGCCTATATGCAATGATTAGGAAGCACTCAAAGTCTTCAATCATACCACTTCTGACAAATTTTAATCAAGATATTTCCTCATAATTACCAATACATGTCTTTGCCGTGCTCTTCTTTCCTTGAATCTTATGGATTTTCCTAGTACCAACTTCCCTTCTCTCAATAAGAGGAATCTCTTTAATCTTTGCAACATCTTCTTCCATTACCCTTTGCTGAAAACTTCCAAGCTCTTTGACCACGATCTCTACATGAGCGCATCAGCCCTTGCTAGGGCTATGACATAAAAATTAGAACCATATTTGTGGTTGTCCAGCTGCATTTTTGTTCTTTGATGAACCTTCGGCTGCCCATCATAGTGTCATTAGCCAATAGGACATCGAAACTTCAAAATAGAATACTTTTTAGGTGTTCCTATGTAATCAATTTTGAGTCTAAAGTTAAGTGTTGTTGGAATCAATGAGGGTTACCTCTACTCTTCTAAGCTTCTTTTAATTTTGCTTTTACCCGTAGGATTTGATATTGAAGGATTCCCATCATGATATAAAGGAAGACATTTAGGATTTCCTGTTTTTCTTGGTCATCCATATGGGTGATTTCCTTCTCTAATTTTGCTCCCTCTTCATGGATATTTTTGATAATCACCTCACAATCTTAATCATGTGGATCCTTCCAAAGAGCTTGTACTTCAACTCAATTTGATCATAACTTGTTGGATACTGGAAAGAGGTCGCAAGGGACTGTTGTGACCTTTTCACACATCGCCCCATTCAAAATGGGGACCCCTAAATTTTTGCTCCATTCTGGTCTTTTGGCTTTGGTTTTTGTCTCTTTCTCTCTTTCTACTTCTTTTCTGTTGCCTGCTTTCCGGGGATGCTCCCGTCTGCGAGCTTAAACGTAAAATTTGGCCAAGTCTGATATTAGGGTTTCACATCTTTAGGTCACTTTGGGGTCAAATTGAGTTGGTTGGTCAACTTTTGGGCCTAGCACTGCTATTACAATGCTTCCAGCAAGTCACCTCTAAATTTTCACTGAATTCTGCCAACTTTCTATTTTTAGTAAGTGTCGACTTGGGGTTGATTTTCTCGAGATTTTCACATTCTGACAACTTCATTACATTCTGAACACTTCAAGTTCATTACTAACAAAATTTGAGCAAAAACAAATGACTTGCTATTTTTAGCAGTCCAGCTTCCAGAGCAGATTCCAGGGTCTACATGTTACATTTTTTGATGCATGTCCGGAGATTCTTTGTGGGTTTTTCGAGACCTTCGCAGTGATATGACATGCAAAGCAGGATAACGACTTTCAGCATTCGGCCTTCAGAGGCCGATATTAGGGTTTGCAATCAGATTTTCTCAGCGCATGTCAGCATATTCTTTCTGGGTTTTCAAAGAGCTTCGCAACGGTGTAACATACAAGTGAAACTAGTCACTTTTCTGAAACTTGCTATTTTTAGCCAGTGCTTGCATGTTGATTTTTCTGGGTTTTTCTGGGTTTTTCAAGATTTTTTGGGCAGTGTGACATGCAAAATCATCCAGCAACCGGTCGGTCACTTTTCAGCGACTTTCTATTTTTAGCAGGTACCACTTTGGCAACTGCCCAGCACTTCAGAACCACGAACTGATCATCATGCAACTGAAACGAGGTCAAACGGAGCTCATTTGAGGAACATGCAAAAAATTAGGGTTTCGAGCTTCAGGGCTAAAAATGAGGAATCAGACGACAAAATGTCCAAAACTGAAGTATCCACCACGATCAGCATCTTCCGAAGGGTTTGCTGGCAAAATCTAAAGACAATCGGAGCACTTACTATTTTTAGTAAGGTATTCTCGACACGGGCTATAAATAGAAAGTCAATCTCAGGCGCCGGCACAAACGGGCAAGTTCACCAACGAGGAGCATGCTGTCCAAATTTTGAGTCAAACAAAGCTAAGGAAGTCTCAGAAACAAGCACTTACTATAAATAGTAAGTCACTTCAGAAGCAGCTATAAATAGCAGGCCGACTTCAAATCTCAGCAGGTACAAGCAAACATGTGATGAGGACCCTTTGGCGCAAATTTCAAGACAAACGGAGTTGCAAAGAATGAAAAATCAAACATTTGCTATTTTTAGCAGGCATGGGCAGAGAAATTAGGGTTTCCTAAAATCAAGGTCGGAACAGGATAGTCACGCAAAAGCAGCATCCAGCCACAGTTGTTACACTTCGGGCAGTCGGTACGTGAAATTTGAAGACTTTCTGAGCAATTTCTATTTTTAGCAGGTTGCTAAAAATAGCAGGTGCAGACAGGCATTAGGCATCAACAGCACAAATCAATTTTAATTCAGAGCAGGGCGAAAATCAGGCTTTCTGGAGTCAAAATTCAGTTGACGGCACAAAATTCAAGGAACTTTCCAAAAATAGAAAGTCGGGGCAAATTAGGGTTATCAGGAGGAAATCACCCTAAATCTGGCAAGAGGCATGAAAATCCACCAGGTTTGATAAAATTTGGAGTCCGGCATCGAAATTCACCTTGAGAAGCTGAAAATGAATGGAAAATTGACTAAGTCTGGGAAACTGAAATCTGGCCTAGGGAAATGCGCCTTACCTTGAAGAGGATGACTTGAAAATTTTACTAAGGCATGCAAATTAGAAGTTCTATGTGTCAAATGCGCCCAAGGATGTTGGAGTAAAAAAATTGACTAAGGCGTTAAATTCAAAGTTCATACCCCTGTTTGCGCCTTAGGAAGAAGGTGGCACCTAGAAATTTGCTAAGTTTGGGAAACTTGATGTTGACATGGTAATATGCGCCTAGACTTAGAGGGGTTCAAATGCACCCAAAGCCTTGAAAAATGCTAAGGCGTGGAAAATGAAAGTTCACCCATGCATATGCGCCCAAGTGATGAAATTGAAAGTTGCCTATGTGATTTGCGCCTAGCAAGGAAAGGTGATTAAAAGTGTTAAATGATGAAACTGGAAGCTCCTCCTGTGAAATGCGCCTTTGAGCTTAGAATGATAAAATTGAAAGCTCAACCTCCTATTTGCACCTGGAGATTAAAATTGAAAGTTCCCCCTTTAATATGCGCCCAGCTTTGTGTGGAAAATTGGAAGTAGAGGGTATGATTTGCGCCTAGACCAAGAAGAAGACATCAAGATAGAAAATTTTCAAAGGCGAAATTAGAAGTTGCACATGTGAAATGCGCCCAAGGCGTAGAAAATGAAAGCTAGACATACTAAATGCGCCCCCTTTTGAAAGGAGCCACTCTTAAATGCGCCTCAAGCTAGAGGCTTGAATTTGACTAAGTCATGAAATTAAAAGCTCCCCCATTCAAATGCGCCCTTGAGGCCTGAGGAGTAAGTTGAAAGTTCTAAGTGTTAAAATTGAAAACACAGAGGCTTATATGCGCCTAAAAGAAGACATGGTCATTTGCGCCTAAGCTTGAAACTGGAAGCTGCACCTATCAAATGCGCCCTTGAGGTTCAAATACACTAAGGCGAGTGAATTAAAAGCTCCAGATGCTATATGCGCCCCAGCATCACAGAGTTAATCTGAAACCTCCATATCTCATATGCGCCCCTGAGTAAAAAGAGCTTGAAAGATCTTCTAAGTCACGAATTTGAAGGAGACACTAAGATTTGTGCCTGGAAGAGGAGGAAAGAAGCTCGAATTTTTTTCAGATCTGAAGTCAAACATCACAGCCACGCCTTGAATTGAAACTTCAAGATGCTATATGCGCCCTTGTCTGTTAAGTGTTAAAAATGAAACCTCCACCTGTAATTTGCGCCCAAGTTAGAAGAATGAGAGAGAGCATTAAAAATGAAAGCTCAGTATATTGAATGCGCCCCAAGTGAAAGCCAACCCTTAGATATGCGCCTTGAAATGGAGATGATTTAAAAACGTCTAAGTCATGTAAAATGAACGCTCATGGGTGTAAATGCGCCCACCATTGAAGAAAGAGGTTGGGTTTTAAAGTTGGGCGTTTGAAGTTAGACTTGGGGATTATTAAGGGCGTATTGATTTTTTTTTATTAATGTGGAAGTATTGATTACATTCGAAATTAGAAGAGCACACTTCCATATGTGCCCCATTTAAAATGAAAGCCCATGGTATGGAATGCGCCCCCATGAGAGAAGGTTAAAAAAAAATTATTTTTTTTCCAAGTCATCAATCTCTAAGCCAGAGGGTGTAATTTGCGCCAAGGGGAGGAATTATTTAAAATCTGACTATGGCGTGTGATTTAAAAAGGGGAATTTATTTTCTAAGGAAAACATTAAAGGATGAAAGCACAAAGAGTTATTTACACCAAGACTGGAGATAAAATCGAAATGTGGAAAATAAATGAAAGATCAAGTGCGCCTAAGTTGGATATTTGGCTTGGCAGTTAAAATTAAAAGGGCGTTGGAAACAAATTTTAAATTTGCTCTAGGCAAATGAAGTGAAATTCGCCCAACTTGGAAGAAAGATTTAATTATTTTCCTAAGTATTAAATTAAATTCCCCTTTGAATTTAGACCCATGAAATTTTAAAAAACTCGGACGATTTTAATCGTGGGGAATTTGTTTTTGGAGTTATTATGGATGGAAAATAAATTACGCCTAGCCATTTTAAAGTGTTGACATCGAATTTTCGCAGACGCTGGTGAAATAAATTAAATGGCATTTGAATTAAATTTTAATAAATTAAATATGCCATTTTAAAAGGCAGTGAGATTATTATAAATCGAAGTAAATTGATTTTTTCGAAATCACTGGAGATAACTGGCAGTCAGGAGGTAAGTTTTAAATTTAAATCGAGGAAAGAATCTCCCTGAATAGCAAATTGCTATGACGACTATAAGACGACTGGAATATTCTCTTTCAAATTTAGCAAATGCGTAAGTCATGATGAAGAGAATTAATGGCATCTGCTAAAATTAGCACCAGCTTTTGGTTATAAAAACTTCGAGGATTTTCATTTTCATCTCACAAAATTCGAAGCTGAGATTTATGCTGGTGAGTTGAGAGTGATTGTTGAGTTGTGAGTAAGTTCGAGATTGAGAGTTGCTGAAAGTGTGAGAGGTGTTAAGTTCGATTTTTCAAGAAGCTTGAATTTCTCGAGATTTGCGAAGTTGCTGAGATTCAAAGTTGCGAAGTTGCTGAGATTCGAAACAAAGTTTGAAGCATAGCAGCATAAATCGTTTGGGGAATAAATCGGCAAACCAAAAGTTCGGGATTTTTTGAAAAAATCGAGAAAAAATCGGGAAAAATTTGGGAAAAAAACGGATATACAAAAAACTGCAAAAAATTGAAGAAAAAGAATCAGAAAGTAATTTTTTTTAAAATTTAATGACATTTCCATAGCATACAGACATTCAGAGCAAATAAAATATAGAGTTCAATCCATGAATTATAGAAAATAGATTTTCGTTGCTTATACTCATATCGCTGATCAGTGATTACATTGCACAAAACATAGTAACATACTACAACTGCATAAATATCAGATGGTGACAGTTGTCAAAATGTCTATTACAATATAGTTTGTGCCTTTGTACAAAGTAAACCTATAAACTAAGTACAAAGTTCCAAAAAATTCAATTGTAGCAAATGACGTGCTATAGGGCAGAAGCTCCTGCTCCCGATGTTGAAGCTGCTAGGTGACCGGTTGCCCGCTGAGCTTCTTCAAGTAGATCATCAGGCACGCTGGCCTCCGCCATGATATCTACATCTTCAGGCTCAAGACAATATTCAAATTCATCCTCAAGATCATCATCATCAGATGCAGCAATCCACTCAGACTCAGGATCAATCTCATCGAGGTCAATTGGGGCATCTTCCTCAATAGTACCTGTTTTTGCCCATGTAGAAATTAGTCTTTTCTCTACAAGTGATAAACACAATGACAACAATTGAAATTGATTGCAAGCGTATTAAAAGTCTCACCTTGAGCTTTCTCTAGCTTCAGGCGGAGGTTGTGGTGAACAAACACCAAGTCATTCATCCGTTTTTGTGTTAAGCGGTTGCGTTTTTTGGAATGTATGTGTTCAAAAACACTCCAATTACGCTCACAAGCGGATGAGCTGCATGGCTGGGTCAAAATGCGTATTGCCATCCACCTTAGATTTTTGCATTCGTGGCCAAAAAAATCCCACCATTGAGCTGAAAGTTCAAAGAACATTATATGGATATGAGTGTCATGTAGGAATATCTTAAAATCTAAGATACATTTAATGATCATGTGACATGAAAAATCAAAAGATTATCAAAATTTTATAGATTCTACCTGGTTGGAAGGTCTTTCGGCCTTCCACGGAAACCCTAGAAGAGAGAAAACCCCTTCCTTGCCTGTACACTTGCAACTCTGACATAGCTTCATGCAATCGTTCTTGGTCTGGAAACATTTTGTCCATGCACTTTAACAATCCTTGTGTGATCTCAGCATCAATTTGTCTGAATGAAGAGTTGTAGAACAATGATGGATTGAGAAAGTATCCTGCAGCATGGAGAGGGGAGTTGTCATGTCCCCATTTTTGGCGAGCATCAGAGATCGTAAGATTAGCCTATCACGAGACCCTCGTAGGCTGACAGAGTGGTTAGAGGGTCGTTTCAGAGCTTGGCTCAGCTTCTGATTGGCAGTTTTGATCGATTGGCTTTCGTTCGGGCTCATTCGGACACTTTTTGCAGAATTGCTATTTTTAGCAGTTCCTGGCAGTCAGTGTGGGACCCCTGCTATTTTTAGCAGTATGGCTTTGGCGGCATCCGGAATCACTTCAGAGTTCGTCAGCATCAGACGGAACAGGAAACGGATAAGTAACGGGAGAAATATTAATATTTAATTACATTGATTAAATATTAATTAATTAATGTTTATAATATAAAGTTATAATTTAAAATTATAACTTAAGTGATTTTGCCTTGAGGGGTGCGCCATCATTAAAAGGGGGCCAGTTTGCGAATTAATTTATTATAAAATATTCTGGCTGGAACTATGGGGAATTAAAAAGATTAAAAGTTGAAATATATTAAAATTCCCTATTATTAAGGAAATCGCACTTTTGTGCAATAAAGGGAATTTGCATTGGTTTTTGAGCCATTATGATATTTGAGAATCAGAAAATTTGCCAGTCTTTTCCAGAGGACGAAGCCCTTAGGGTTTGAGTTCGAAATTCGTTGGAGAACGAGCCATCTCCATTGAATCAGTTCAGAGGGTGTGAGATATCATCCGATTTACTGCCAGTTGTGAGACTTCTTCATCCAGAAGAAGTTACAGAGCTTCAGAGAATCAATTAGTCTTCAGAGGTTATCTATTTGCAGAGTTTTCAGAGAGCTTACTCTTTGAGAAGGCAATCCATTCCAGAAGGTTTATTCTATTGTTGTTTTGGAGGTTTAGAAAGAGGGCCGTACAAATTAATTGATTGCTGCTGTAGCCGTACTTTTTGTACAGCAGGCCGTACTCTTGAAAGGAGCTGTACCTCTTCTATTAAGTGAAACGCCTCCCTTTTTCCTTCTGAAACTTCATTGCATAGAGGCACAGGCACTCAGGATACTTGCCAGCATCTTACAGAGGGAGACGCATATACATTTGGAGCCTTGTCTTTTTCTGCAGCTTCTGGCCGTACATTCCTGTACCAGGCCGTACCACTCAAGAAAGGCCCTTTACTTATTCCAGAGAAGAGAACGCCTTCATCCTCAGCAAACTAACTTCATCCCCAGTGGCTCTCTGTGCATCTGGAGATCTTCAATCAAGGAGCCGTACTTATGTTTTATTGTTATTGATATATTTCTGGCCGTACATCTGTGTACTGGGCCGTACCAGCAGCAAGGAGGCGTGTTCCTCATCCAACCCAAAACGCCTATCTCCCATGGTTAGCAATCTTCACAATGAGGGCGCTAGTACATCTGGAGTCTTCTGACAACTTCTAACAGAGGGAGAGCATACTACATAATAGCCGTACAAGTCTGATTTATCCTTTAGGGCGGCTGTAATCAGGTTCCTTTTATATTGCAAATCTATTGTATTTCTTATGCATGTAAGGATCCAGTGTTGTATTGTTTTGGAAAGCACAATATTGGTATTGGTTATTTAATCATTAGCTATTTGCCTCTTGTTATCAACTACATGATTTTTAATTGCATTTATTATCCAATCTTGGCAAAAGTCGCAATTTCATTTGTTGATTAAAAACGTCAAAAAACGTTCAAAACCCAAAACTTCAGAAAAAACATCAGAAAACTTTCAGATTCAGGATTAGGGGAAACTGGGGTTTCTACAGTGCTATCAGAGCTAAATCCTGCCATCCTGAGGGTTTAGCCGTCTTCTGCAACCGGAACAGTTGGGTCTTACAGGTATTTATTTATTCAGGTGAACTTTGGTTGACAGGCAACAGGGTTCGATCTGGCAGCCGGGAAACATGGCTGACAGAACTGACAGGTATTACAGGACTGATAGAACAGTTAATCTTAGAACAGAGACTCCTTACAATAACAGAGGTCAGGACCGTGCAGAGGTCTTGCATGCACTCAGAGAACTTAGTGCAGGTCAACGGCGGTCAAATGGTGTATTACAGCAGGTGGCAGTTGCACTTCAGAGACTGGATACTCCGAGGAGATCGTCATCACATCGTGACAATGACAGGAGTGTTACAGATTCACAGAGAGCTCCTAGGTCAGTGTCACGGACAGCGGATAGGCCTACTAGGCCCACTTTCACGAGACAGGAGCCCGATGAGGTTGTAACAGGTGAAAGGCATGAGGGTTTGTTCGCCGGTACATTTAGGACAGCGAACAACGAGTGGCAGTTAGTATCACCTGAGAGTAGCGGAAGGATCTCTATTGACAGAACACCACAAAACACAGAAAGCGAAGTGATTGGCATGTTCAGGGAATATAGCATTCTACCTCAGAAGATTAAAGAAAAACTTCCTTTCATAAGTTATGTGGATGTGCACCCGAGTCTTGGCCATAAGACGGAGTTTGAAAAACAGAGATATCTCACTACAGCTCGTGAGTTGTTTACACCTGGAAAGGACAGAGAATCTACACATAAGGATAATACCACTTTTCGTCAGAATGATTTGATATCTTCAGTTTCCTATCAAGAGGGCAGAAACTTATGTGATGAATTTGATAGAAGTTCTGATTTGGTTAATGAACACACTAGCACAGCTTGGGGTAATAATTTGCCTACATCGTCTTTGCAGGAGGTGACTCAAGAAGTTTCTACTATTGAAGCTACTTCTGATTTTTATGACAGCGATGGTGAAACTTTGCGTGAGCATGATACAACAGCTGTTTCACGGATGCAAAGTAACCCTATCGAGTTGGCACGTGTAGAGACTCAAGAGTTGGGTACTACAGATGCAGTTGGTGTTGATAATTTATGTCATGGTGAATCTGATTTTTCGGATCAGACCTTTGAAAACCAGCTAGAGGATTCATATGTTGATATGGAATCCCAGGATCATGCGTTGGATGAGCATGCAGTCACTGTTAGAGTAGAAGCGTGTGAAGATATTGTCATACCAGCAACTTCTACCGTACCAGTTGAGCCATCCTTTGAGGTACAGAGCAGCAGTACCTTAGATGTTGAGGTGTGCCGGGTTGAGAGCACACATGATGCTGCTTATCATGAGGTGAGCGATGACGGATCAGCGTCGTATCATAGTGCATATGGTGAACAGGATATCTTGTATGGGGGTCGTAAGTTTCAGAATCCTCATCATTTGGTTGGGCAACTACATGTGGATGACACTATGATTACCACCGCCCTTGAGCATTTTGACGTTGCTCATCAGATGTTGACTACCTATGGTTGGAGTCCGCCTTTGACAGATGAGCACAGTGATAGTGGTTTTTACCTTGCAGTGATACATGCACTCCGAGAAGCAATAGGAGCAATGAAACAAAACTATCTTAAACTATTAGCAGATAGGGATTTCCTTCTCGAGTGGGATTGCATTTGTTATGATGCATGGAAGGGAAAAGAGGAGCGGATCGATGAGCTCACTCATGAGCGTGAGGTGACTATGGATTCATTGCAGAGCACCCAGTTGGCTCTTCGTGAGTCACAGTTACAGATTGAGAGGCTTACCGTGGCGTTGAGTTTGGCACAATCTTCACCACCTTTGGATATCGTTCAGTCTTGCATGGCAGTGGTTGGTGAGGAGTATACACCCATGGTTCATAGCCGAGAGGGAGATGTTGAGGATGTAGTTACATCCAGCACGGACACGGGAGCAGTTGATACCGATAGGATGAGTGCACTAGATGAGAGTTGCAGTGAGCCACGCATTGCACCAGGTTCTCATGAGATTAGTCCCGTGATAGGTGATGCAGGGCAGGTTATTGTTAGTTCCTGTGACATGGTTGTTGGTTCACTTGAGAGTTGTGTGACAACCCTCGATACTTGTCCATCTTCACAGCAGATATTCAGAGTCTCATCCAGTTGGGAGATTGGTACTTGTGATGATTTGTTTCCCTCTCCTGGAAGCAAATCAATCTTTTCATTCGATACAGTTGACTATGGTCGGCAGCTGGTTGAGCCTAGTCAGGAGTACAACTCAGTTTATTATTCCAGCGATTCAGAGATGGATGATTCAGATCAGGATGGAGTGATTGTGCAGTTTGTGAACAATCCATTATTTGAATTTGATGGTGGTTTGGTCTATGATAATCCACTCTTCGAGTTGGACGCTGATCGTACTTTTGATACTAGTTCCAGGTCGGGTGATGATCGTAGTGTTTGGGATTGTTCCAGTGCATCGCAATTCCAAACCAGACTCACAGAGGAGTTCAATGAGGTGTACACGGTGAGGAGTGCTTACGGTTTTTCCTTTGATCCACCTGTACATGATTCGTATTCGATGCACCATACTTGTGCACAGGGTGATTCTCTCGGTACAGTTGAGGGGAGTAATTCATTATTGTGTGCAGAGTTACCATCTTCACAAGATGGGATTAGCAGATGCAGGTACTTGACTCAGCAGTTTGCGGGGTATTACTTGCACGGACAACAGTCCGTTTTACATCATGCCAATATGTATTTGACAGGGCTTGATACTTCTATGTCGCAGATTCATACAGGTACATGGTTACAGGGCGACTATGGTATTAGTCGGCATGATGGTTTGGGCAGTTATCACATCCATGAGGATTTAGCAGAAGACGGGGAGAGATTCAAGGTAGTAGATGCTTCTAGAAGTTTTTATCTCTGCCTGACAGAGGGATGTGGAATCATATTGTGTTGGGATCCCGGTGGCGACAGCTGTGACACAGAGTATTGGGTGGGTCCCATTGAGTTACTTCACTATTCTCAGCATGGTGAAGTTGGAGGCAGTAGAGCGCAGTGGCAACCTGAGAAGGACCGTCACGACAGACTTTTACGCTGGGTTTGGGATCCAGGTATTGATTGCGCAGTTGAGTTTTTGATGATGCTACAGGAGACAGATCGTGATGTGTGGGACATTTTACAGTTTTTTCTTTTGGGCCTTCCGAGGATCGGAGTTTTCTTTGCAGTAGAGATTGCTTGGGGTCAAGCAATTTTAGGGAGGGCGGACTGTCATGTCCCCATTTTTGGCGAGCATCAGAGATCGTAAGATTAGCCTATCACGAGACCCTCGTGAGGGTGACCAGAGTGGTTAGAGGGTCGCTTCGAGCTTGGCTCACCGATTGGCGTTTTGATCGATTGGCTTCGTTCGGCTCATTCGGACTTTTTGCAGAATATTTTAGTAGTTCTTGGCAGTCAGTGTGGGACCCCTGCTTTTTAGTATGGCTTTGGCGGCATCCGGAATCACTTCAGAGTTCAGCAGATCGACGGAACAGGAAACGGATAAGTAACGGGAGAAATATTAATATTTAATTACATTGATTAAATATTAATTAATTAATGTTTATAATATAAAGTTATAATTTAAAATTATAACTTAAGTGATTTTGCCTTGAGGGGTGCGCCATCATTAAAAGGGGGCCAGTTTGCGAATTAATTTATTATAAAATATTCTGGCTGGAACTATGGGGAATTAAAAAGATTAAAAGTTGAAATATATTAAAATTCCCTATTATTAAGGAAATCGCACTTTTGTGCAATAAAGGGAATTTGCATTGGTTTTTGAGCCATTATGATATTTGAGAATCAGAAAATTTGCCAGTCTTTGCCAGAGGACGAAGCCCTTAGGGTTTGAGTTCGAAATTCGTTGGAGAACGAGCCATCTCCATTGAATCAGTTCAGAGGGTGTGAGATATCATCCGATTTACTGCCAGTTGTGAGACTTCTTCATCCAGAAGAAGTTACAGAGCTTCAGAGAATCAATTAGTCTTCAGAGGTTATCTATTTGCAGAGTTTTCAGAGAGCTTACTCTTTCAGAAGGCAATCCATTCCAGAAGGTTTATTCTATTGTTGTTTTGGAGGTTTAGAAAGAGGGCCGTACAAATTAATTGATTGCTGCTGTAGCCGTACTTTTTGTACAGCAGGCCGTACTCTTGAAAGGAGCTGTACCTCTTCTATTAAGTGAAACGCCTCCCTTTTTCCTTCTGAAACTTCATTGCATAGAGGCACAGGCACTCAGGATACTTGCCAGCATCTTACAGAGGGAGACGCATATACATTTGGAGCCTTGTCTTTTTCTGCAGCTTCTGGCCGTACATTCCTGTACCAGGCCGTACCACTCAAGAAAGGCCCTTTACTTATTCCAGAGAAGAGAACGCCTTCATCCTCAGCAAACTAACTTCATCCCCAGTGGCTCTCTGTGCATCTGGAGATCTTCAATCAAGGAGCCGTACTTATGTTTTATTGTTATTGATATATTTCTGGCCGTACATCTGTGTACTGGGCCGTACCAGCAGCAAGGAGGCGTGTTCCTCATCCAACCCAAAACGCCTATCTCCCATGGTTAGCAATCTTCACAATGAGGGCGCTAGTACATCTGGAGTCTTCTGACAACTTCTAACAGAGGGAGAGCATACTACATAATAGCCGTACAAGTCTGATTTATCCTTTAGGGCGGCTGTAATCAGGTTCCTTTTATATTGCAAATCTATTGTATTTTCTTATGCATGTAAGGATCCAGTGTTGTATTGTTTTGGAAAGCACAATATTGGTATTGGTTATTTAATCATTAGCTATTTGCCTCTTGTTATCAACTACATGATTTTTAATTGCATTTATTATCCAATCTTGGCAAAAGTCGCAATTTCATTTGTTGATTAAAAACGTCAAAAAACGTTCAAAACCCAAAACTTCAGAAAAAACATCAGAAAACTTTCAGATTCAGGATTAGGGGAAACTGGGGTTTCTACAGGAGTGCATCTGTCCATCCCATCTCCTATCTATTATGTCCCACAATGGCATATACCTATCCCTGTCATTTTCCAGCCTACCCCTCATCACCTCCTTGGCCCTATCCATGGCCTCATACAAGTATCCCATGGAGGATTTATCCCCGTCCACTAGCCTCAAGACTTTTACTAGAGGCTCCGAAAATGATACAACTTGTTCAGCCACATTCCAAAAACTAGTAGAATACATGTAATCTGCAATTGCCATGCCATCTGTTTGATTACCAAAGCCAGACTCCATCCACTCTCTTGAAACAAACATTCGTTTCAAATTCATTTTTTGTTGACAAAGAGTCTGTAGTGCAAGAAAATGTGTTGCGAATCTTGTCACCCCTGGACGAACTAGGTCCTTGCCCTCTGTGAAAGACCGCATCATACTCAAAACCCTTGTGTGATTATAAATATATTTGGTAACAGAGCGAGCCTTGTGCAGTATCTCCTTAACCCATTCAATTTTCCCAATGTCCTCTAGGGTTAGATCAATGCAATGTGCTGCACATGGGGTAAAAAACATGGAGGGGTATTTTTCTATCAAAAGTCTCCCAGCAGCAACACAAGCAGCAGCATTGTCTGTAATAAATTGAACCACATTTTCTGGCCCCACTTCCATGACTACCGAGTCATACATATCAAACAATGCAGCTGCAGATTTCATTGTATTTGCTGCATCTACAGATCTCAAAAAAAGAGTGCCAAGATCAGAAGAGACAAGGAAGTTGATGAGGGTTTTGTTCCTTCTATCTGTCCATCCGTCTGACATAATGGTGCACCCACTATTAGTCCACTCTGATCGATGCTCTTTAAGAACATCTTTGACATCACTTACTGCCTCATTGAGCATACTAGTCCTCAATGTTTGATAAGATGGGGCTCGAAACCCAGGACCTACAGCTGCAAGAGCATCAACCATAGCTTGCCAATATGGAGATCTGGCAGCATGGAATGGCAAGCACGAGGAGTACCAAAAATTTGCAACGGCCTTCTTCGCTTGATCATGGACATTCTTCCTCCATCCTGTACTCTCCAAAGTAGTCTGTGATCCTGGTGTAGTACGAGGTTGGAAGAAAGCATCAATGTTTCCTCCACCTGTGTTTGGGCCACGTGCTGTAGAAGGTGTTGATCCGGATTCCCTACAACTCCCATGCCCACCAGCCTCCTCATCCAAGTTATTCCTCTTTACACTTGCAAAATTAGAACCTGTTTCAACTCCAGTTCTTGCTTTTTTGGCCTTATTCTCAGCGATACCATAAAGAGCTTGTTTTGCCTAATATGTGACATCTGCAGGGCAATCTGCGCAAACGGTGGTGTTATTACCTGGTTCTTGTGACAAATGCCATTTGAACCGATAAATCCCACCACCGACTTCATCCCGGCACCAATTGCATTTAACCTTTGCACTACCATCAATTGGTGTGCACTGTGTCCATGCAAAGTCTTTCTGACGCGGCATTGTGATCACTGATCAAGAATGAAATCTGCAAAAGCATTTTATTTCACTCGTAAGATAAAATTGAAATTTGATAAAATTTAAAATAACCAGCTAATTTCTTATGAACTATTGATTATATTTAGTTTTACTATTTAGCAATTTACTGTATTTTTTAATACACTAAATATTTTTAAAATGATATAATAGTAAGAATTAATTAAAATTAATTAATGATATTTTTAAAATAATTAACTAGAAAATAACAATATAGTAATTTGAAAATACAGTAAATATTTTTAAAATAATATAACAATCATGATTATTATAAAATATAACAATCATGATTATTATAAAATAATAATTGCATTTTAAAATTATATTTTATACAGTAATTTTAAAATAAAAATAAAGCAATATTATTTAAAATTTTAAATACTAAATAATAATAAAAAATTAAAATAAATAAATAAACTTATTTAAAAATAATACAGTATTTTTTAGTATTTTACTATATAATATTATTAGTATTTTTTTTTAATTTTCAAATTCAATATTATACTAAATAAAATTATACTGTATATAAAAAATTATACTAAATAAAAAAAATACAGTATTTTTTACTAAATAATACTTATTTCAAAATAATAATATAGTATTTTTTATTTATTATAATACTGATTTTGAAAAAAGTAAAACAATACTAAATTAAATTATTTATAATTTTATTCAAAGTTCTAAATAGAAAAAAAATTATAATACTAAATTTTTAACTATAAAAATGCGTAAAAATGCATACTACATACTTAGTATTTAGGGAAAAAATTCGAAAAAAATTTGAGCCTACCTCCCGTGTGAATTTTGAAGAAGAAATGCCAATGCAGGAAGAAATGGCGTCGATTGAAGAAACCGGAAGGTCTGCCTCTCAGATTCTTGTCTGATGATGTACGCCTCTGAGATTCAATGGAAGAAACGAAGAAACGCCGAAGTCCGCCTCAGATTCTCTGTTCCAGTCCGCCTCTCCAGTCTGATGATGTCCGTCGCGTTTTCCTTGCAACATATAGAATTTTCGGGCAACTTTTAGGGTTTTTTTCTGCGCGAATTTAATGTTAGGTCGGCGAGAATTTTAATCGCGTTTTTTTCCAGATTAAAACGCGATTAAAACCTTGCAATAGTCATTGACAATAGTCAACGATTTTTTGAAAAAACCGTCCAGCCTGCAGATTTTTTAAAAATCGCAATTAATCGAGATTTTTTGCAGATTTATGCTTCTATGGTTTGAAGTATAAGCTGCCAAGGTTGAGCATTTTTATTTCTCCAAGTTGTTGAAGGTAAGTATTTAAAGTTGTTGAGTTTTAATATTTTGCTGAGATTTAATATTTTGCTGAGATTTGAAGTATTTTTCGAAGTTGAAAGTTGCTGAAAGTTGAAATCGTTTGATTATGCTGGAAGTCGAAATTGCTTGAGCTTGAAGATTTAAATTTTCTGAAGTTGCTAAATGTTTAGAATCAAATCAGATTTGAAATTGTTAAAACCTTTGAAGTTGCTGATTTATAACTTTCGAAGTTGTTGATTTAAAATTGTTGAAAGTTACTGAAACTTGAAGCATTTTCCGAAGTTGGGATTGCTGGAGTTAATTTCTTCCGAAGAGCTGAAAGTTCTTTTGGCTGCAAATTGTTGAAGTTCGAAGTGTTAATATACCGAGGTCTGAAGTCGAAGTTTACTGCTGAAACTATTAACTCATATTTATTCTTGCAGCCAACTCCATTCGCCAGCCATCTCACGTGATATTTTATTTTAAAAGTTTGAAGTATAATGTCCGCTTTTCGTTTTGCAGATGGCCGAAGGACGAAAAGCTGATGTTGCTGGAACAAGCAAAGCTGGAGCTAAGGCTGGAAATAATGAAGCTGTCAAAGAAAATGCCTCCAGGCAGGCGATCATCAAAAGTTTGAAGAAATCTTTCATTCCGGAGTCTAAGATCGTGTCAAAGTTTAGGAACTTGACGGACACCAACCTTGGGTCCTTCAGCCTCGAAGCCTTCATGCGAAGGATATATGGGCAGGGTGGCAATCTTCCGACTGAAGCATCGCAAAACATTCTGAGGAGTGGATTATATGCAGCAGTCGGGTTCCAACCAGCAGTTCGTTGTCCAAAGCTGATCTTAGAGTGCGCAAACTTCTACAACTCGGACGATCGGACTATTGTTTCTCCGGATGGTATGATATTGGCCAACTTTGCACCTGACGCAATTGGCGAGGCATTTGGGATCCTGGTTACAAACAAGATGTTATATAAATCCAAAGAAAAGGCTGACAAGATGTATGCCACATCTTTCAAGAAGTGCATGAAGAGGATCAACACCACTTGGATGCGAAAGCCGAAGCCCTCTGCCAAAGGCCAAGCAGATAATTTCAAAAAGAGCTAAAACGAGGGGTACTTATGTTGTCAGCAGGTTACGCAGCCCCGCTCATTTGTGTTTGAGCCATGGATGTTCTTCTACATCAGTGTGGTGCTCGAAGGAAAGGTGGAAGTAAATTGGGCTCAGATGATCAGCGATAACATCAATGAGCAGTTTCAGAATCTAAGGAGAACAAGAACATTCTACATGAGCTCGTATGTCATCATATGCTTGCTCGGATGACAAAATACAGAGGGTTGGCATACCAAGAACCAATTGGCTGTGGTTTTAATCAGTTCAAGATTCATGAATCTTGTAGACAATTGCATCTCACACATACGGCTGACTTCAAGAGAGTAAATGATGCTTTCACCATGTATATCACAAGGACCCTTCAGCGGAGGTTGCAACAGAGAATATCTGAAGAGGCATAGATGTTGATATAGGACCCTTCAGCGGAGGTTTCGGTTCGTCCAATTCCCAAAGTTTACTTATTTAAGGCTGCCGGGGTACGACTCGTATGTCTACAGATTACCGAGGTACCCCACGAACAGAATGATACTGCTTGAACTGTCTAGGCAACTGGTGGCCTACGACAAAATTATAAGGAGAAAGAAAAAGGGAGGTTTACACTTTCCCATTGTTTTGGGAAACTCACTTGAGGAGTGCCCTACTTTGCAGGCAGCCAAGGAGGCTGAAGATGAATTGCGGTTCTATAAGTTGACTCTTCATACCAGCCGGCAGGATTTTGATCCTCAGGGAAAGATTGGAACAGTTCAGGGTGAGGAGTACAGACACAGAGCTCACTTGGAAGATTTTTGGGCGAACGCTGGAGACGAGGCTGAGATTAGGAAAAGAATGTTTCCGAGGTTGCCTCTCAAACTAATCAGAGAATGTGAAGTGGTCCAAGTGTCGGATCAAGTCGAAGAGGATGCCAAGCTTATTCATCCGGATTCTGAATCTATAAGGAACACGCCGATCCCCCCACCAGATTGGGTTGAGCCGGAGATTACGGATTTAGACACCTTGTCTATTCCCGTCTTGACTTTCACAAGGGCTTGGGTAGAAGAGCACGTTCAGAGATTGAGGAGAAGGTCGGTTGCCCTCACGTACGACCTCATGGGTGATAAAAGGCCACCGGTGTTGGCGAAAAGGAAGAAACAAATCGCCCGAGTTGTGGAGCCACCACAGCAGGAAGAGCCTGTTTAGCCGGAACCTCAGGGATCAGAGGACACATCATCTACTCAGTTGGTGACCCATTCCTCCAGCGTGTGCGAAGTCTCACTATTTGCAGATCAGCAAGCTCGAAGGAATGAAGAGCCAGAGGTTGGAGAGGTTAACCAACCAATGCCGAGAGAGTTGGATACTCAAAGTGTTAATGTTCTTGAAGGTGCCAATCAGCCAGATGAAGGGGAGGAAATGGAAATAGACACCCACTTTCATCATGTTTTCGAAGAAGAGGAAGATGTTCTAGAATCAAGGGTTGCAGCTCATGAGGAGAGGAATCAACGCATGGAGATAGATGAGCCTCAACAAAACACTGCTCGAGAGGAGGTTCGTGAAGTGGAGGCAACTGAAGAGCAGCCCCTTATTATTTACAACATACAGCGCAATTGCCTCTCACAAGCAATAAGGAGGGATCAGGATGATGATGCTGATCTGGCAATTGAAATGGAGGAGCTTCTAAACAGAACAAGTAAGTCGCCTAAAAGGAAGAGAGCAAGGAAGTATACGAAGATAGAGACTAATGAGGCCGGTTCACGTAGCCTCCATATTGCTGTTCCAAGGGAAGATCATGATTTAAGTGACGCAATGCCAGAAAATTACACGGTCACCACAATTGAATTGGGACGTCCCTCCGGAGCGCAAGTGGTCGAGGAAGCTGAAAGTTCATTCCTGTTGTGACCTTTTTCACACATCGCCCCATTGCAAATGGGGACCCCCTAATTTTGGCTTTGCTTTTCGGTCGTTTTGTTGTTGTCTCTCTTTTCTACACTCTGTCTTTCCGGGATTGTGCCCGTCGTTGAGTTTAAATGTGAAATTTGGCCAAGTCTTTAAAATTAGGGTTTTGAATCTTCCCGCCAATTTGAGGTTAAATGAAGTGAATAAGTTGAAAAACAGAGCTTAACATTGATGTTAGTATGCTTCCAGCAGGCCCTCAGCAGATTTTCATCAAATTCCGAGTATTTACTATTTTTAGTAAGTGTGAAATTGCAGGCAATCTGTCAGCATTTTTGAGACTCCAACAGTCACACGACATTCAGAGCACATCAGACTGCTCGTGCGCAAAATTTGAGCTGAAACAGACAACTTTCTATTTTTAGCAGTCCAGCTTCCGGGACAAATTTCAGGGCTTAGATGCGTATTTTTGCATGTCTCCAGATTCCTTCTGGTTTTTCGAGACCGCATGGTATAACATGCAAAACGCAGATAACGACTTTCAAAATTCAGCCTTCGAGGCTTTTTAGGTTTGCATGTCGCGGTTTTCTTGCATGTTAGGTGATTCTTTGTGGGTTTTTCGAGACCTACGCAGTGGTGTGACATGCAAAGCAGATTATCACTCCTTCAGCAACTTCTATTTTTAGCGATGTCGTCCGCTTCCCGCCAGTTCAATCGCGAGAAATGATCGCAATGCAACAAAACGAGGACAAACGGAGATCGTTTGATATGCACGTGCAAGATGAATTAGGGTTTCCTGAGACCCAAAAGAGGTAAAATGTCGAATTTTTGAAAACCGGTAAACCATATGATCGCATCTTTCAAGGATGCTGGTAAAATTTGAAGGCAAAGCAGAGTACTTACTATTTATAGTAAGTCATTCCGCAGCTAAAAATAGAAAAGTCAGGCTGCGCCAAAGCATAATGTCACGGGTGGTGAGGAGCAACTCATTCAAATTTCTCAAGTCAATCGGAGTAAAGGAAGTCTCGAAACAAGCGCTACTATAAAGTAAGCCACCTCTAGAAACATGCTATAAATAGCAGGTCAGCGCAAGGCATCAGCAGGTACAGGTCAAGCAAGTGATGAAGACCCTATGGCGCGAATTTCAGATCAAACGGAGTTGCAGAGGATGGAAAATCGGACACTTACTATTTTTAGCAGGCAGGGGCAGAGAAATTAGGGTTTCCTAAAATCAAGGGCAGAACACGACAACCATGCAGAAGCAGCGTCCAGTCACGATCAATACCCTTCAGGCAATCGGCACGCAAAATTTGAAGACATTTTGAGCGATTGCTATTTTTAGTAAGTTGCTAAAAGTAGCAGGTGCATGCAGATATCAGGGCCCGACAGCTCAACCACATCCCGAGGTTCAGAACAAAGCAAAACCCAACGTTTTTGGAGCTTGGAACTAGCTTGGAGTGCAAAAATTGACAAACTTTCTAAAAATAGAAAATTAGGGTTAGCGTGATCAAGTCACTCCAAATTTGACAAATGGCATAAAATTCACTGAAATTGATGAATTTTCAGGTCCAGCTAGTGAAAATGCCTTTAAAAGCCGAAGGCAGGGTGAAAATCTTCTGAGTGCTACAAATTGGAAGCTCATACCTCCAAACGCGCCCTTGAGGGAAGAGAGCTTATAAAAAAATTCTCCCAAGTATGAAAATTGGAAGCTCTGGGGTCAAAATGCGCCTTGAGGAGGAGGATGTGGTGGAAATTTAACTAAGGTCAAAATTGAAAGTGCGACCTCCTAAATGCGCCCAAGGTAATGTGCAATAGTTGAGAAATTTTCTAAGTGTTGCAAAATGGAAGTGCAAGGTATGAAATGCGCCTTGACTTGTGAGAGGCTCCAGGAAATTTGTCTAAGTTTGAAAAATGAAAGTAGACCATGATAAATGCGCCCTTCAAGGTGAAGACTTGAAAAAGTTTCTAACTCTGTGAAATTTGAAGTTCACCCCTCCATTTGCGCCCAGGGAGAAGAGAGGGTGATTGAAAATTTTCTAAGGCATTCAAACTTGAAGTAACCCCTCCTATTTGCGCCCCACTTGAAGAATGACATAGCAAAAGTCCTCCAAGGAGTAGAAATTGAATGTTCAGCATGCCAGATGCGCCTAACTTGAAGATGAGGCAAGAAATTTTGTGAAGGCATTGAAATTGAAAGCTCAGGCTATGATTTGCGCCCTTGCTAGAAAATGGGACTCTAAAATATTCTAAGTGTTCAAAACTGAAAGCAAGACCTCTTATTGGCGCCTGGACTAATGGGAGGAATTTGAAATATTCTAAGTGCTCGAAATTTGAAGTCCAACTAGTGATTTGCGCCCTACCTTGAAGAGGATGATGGAAAAGTTTCTAAGACACTCAAAATTGGAAGCACCATGGGTCAAATGCGCCCCTCTTTGAAGAGACTTCAAAATTGTCTAAGTGTCAAATTGGATGCTCAGCATGTGATTTGCGCCCTTGAAGTTCAAGACTTGGATTTTGACCAAGTGATGAAACTTGATGCTCCCTAGGCTATTTGCGCCCTTGAGCTTTAAGGATAGGAATTTGTCTAAATCTCCAAGTGTCGAAAATGGAAGTCTATGGGTCCAAATGCGCCCAAGATGGAGATGGCCAGAGAAAGAATGAATTTTCCTAAGGCGTTAAAATTTGAAGCTCACAAGCCCAAATGCGCTCAAGAGGTTGAAAATTGATAAAGAAATCTTCTAAGTGTCAAAACTGGAAGCTCAGGGTATGATTTGCGCCTGGCTAGGAAAAGGTTGAAAATATATTCCAAGTCTTTTAAATCTGAAAGTCAAACCTCCTATATGCGCCTGGACTTGCCTGTGGGGGGCCTTGAAAAATACCAAGTTCCAACACTTGATGTAGAAGACCTCATTTGCGCCCTTGGAAAGAGATGATGATAAATAAAATGTTAAGTGTTCAAAATTGAAAGTGCAACCTCCTAAATGCGCCCAAGGTAATGTGCAGTAGTTGAGAAATTTTCTAAGTGTTGCAAAATGGAAGTGCAAGGTATGAAATGCGCCCAGCTTGTGAGGGTGCAAGAAAGATTTTATAAGTCACAAAAAATGGAATGTGACCCTTCAATATGCGCCCATGCTTATGATGGTGAGCTGGAAAACACCCAAGACATGTAAATTGGAAGCTTGACCAAACAAATGCACCTAGCAAGGAGGTGACTTAGAAAATTTTCTAAGTGTGAAAAATTTGAAGTAGAGAGGTCCAAATGCGCCCTTGGGAAAGGATGAAAACAGGTTGGTGAATTTGATCAAGTGATGGAAAATGAGACTTCAAGGGGCAAAAATACGCCTAAGTCATGGGGGGAAGTCCTTGAAATTTTCTAAGTTATGAAAAATAGAAGCTTGCCTAGCCATATGCGCCCTCAAGGTATTAGAAGGCAAGTGGAGATTCCAAGGCGTGATACATGCAAAGTGAAAGATTCCAAGGCGTTGAGCTAGAAAATATGCTAAGTATGGAAAATTTGAACCTCAACCCCTTGACTGCGCCTTTGATTTGTGGAGAGATAAAAATATTCTAAGTATGTAAAACTCAAAGTGTGACCCTCTATTTGCGCCTAGACTTGAAGGGATAAAATTACCTGAAGCACGAATGAAGTTGCCAGTGGAAAAGTCAGTGGATGCCAGCTTCACAGGATCAATAAGAAATTTTAAGTCAGAGCAAGGAAATGCGCTCAAGGGTGAAGAAATGAAATAAATTTGATGAAAAATCATTTTTCTAAGGTTCAAAATTCAAAAAATTAAATGAACCCATTCGTTGCATACCCATGAATTTGATGCGTTATGAGAGAAATTTTCTTCTGGGTATTGAAGATTGTCGATGAGGAGTTGATTTTAAGGTCTCCCATAGCTTGCCGAGGTTTATGTGATGAAGATTTCAAATGGGCACCAGGATTGATGAGTTTTCCTAAGGGAAAATTTAAAAAATTTCTAAGGCAAAGTGAAGAAAATGTGTTTTCAAGGTAAAATACTCCAGACGATGAATTTGAAAGGAACTGCCTAGGTGAATCTGCTCAAGTTCTTCATGAAGATAATTTTCCTGAGCCAGAGATGAATGAGATCAAAGTTGCGAGCACCTCAGCTGGAAAAGTAAAGGGGAATACAGTTGAAGTCAAGATGTTGGAAAATCATGAAGAAAGCAAAGTTGTGCTAGAGGAAAACGATGAATTCTTGGAGATCAATACTTGAAAATCTTGGTAAGTAAGTTGAGTTTATATTAAGAAGTGTTCTAATACTCTTCTCCTTGCTTGTTTTGCAGGATGCACGTCGAGACCAAGAGCACGATGACTTGAAGTGGTGAAGCACAATGATATTACAACCTTCGGAGGAAGATAAAGTTATGAGTTTCGCATGAAGGAAGAAAAAGTTGCAAGGAAATGGCTAAGTGTTGAGACTTAGTAACAAAGAAGAAAAGTTTTCAAAACTCAAGATGGAGAGAAGAAGATCGTCCTCAAGTACTTCTAAGTTGAGGAACAACATCAAGAAGAAAATCTTCATCAAGCAGAAGAATGAGATTGTGGTCTTGGAATTTCAAAATGAAAACGTGGATGCCATGCCAAAAATTGAAGAACAACGTCGAGAAGAAGATTGAGAACAGTGTGAACGCATCTACAAACGGGAATCTTCTAGAAGGTGGTGGCTATTAATGGCTCATTTATTACCCCACTCCTCTTGGTGGCGGTTTTTAGGGCAAATCTTGTTTAGGGCTGAGGTGGCACGATCTGGGCCATCCAGCCAATTGTAATCTGAGCCGTCCGTTGGACTTGGCTGGCTATATAAGGGGGAGTCCCCCTTCATTTGTACACTCATGAGACATTAGACATAGAAGTAGAAGTTAGACAGTAGAGAGTAGAGGGACAACTTAGAAGTAGTTTAGTATAGATTGATAGTGTAGTTGGAGAAGAAGGAAAGTTTTCCTTTGGAAACTTTTGTAAGAGATTGTCGTGTAAAACTTTCATAATAAAAGATCTTTTCATTGATGGTGAAATTCGTCTTTGTTATGGATAGCTAGCGAGGTTTCTTCATCCCTTCCACTTCAAGTAGCGTAAAGTAGTATAATTTTCATTCCATGCAAGTAGATGTTAGCTGTGGAATGTGGTGTTTGATCTAAGCAACTTCGTCTATCCATACCACTAGTGTATTTGCTGATGGTGAATGCGCCTTGTGTGGTCAACTGGAAACGTTGTGGGCCTAACTTCAATCACAATTTGAATGATGGTATGCGTCGTTGTGATGGTATCTTCATGTCAAGTGGTGGTTTGAACATCTTTAGTCATCTCCCTTGAAGATTGCACCAACTCCGTGGAAGCTGTCCGATGCGAGGCAAAGCGAAGTTTGGTTGAAGTTTGCTGAAGATTGATCGCCATGTCCCACGCCTTAGAATAGACTTAGAATCTCTAAACCCTGCATCATTTCAATTCAGTACTTTCTGGTTAGAATAGGAAACCCGCACTTCGTAGACAAATTTTTCGAGCATTTGAATTCCTTTCTCCGCTGCCGAACAATTCCGTAAGTCCCCCTTGAAATACCAGCAAATCACATCGAGCCAACTGAGCCTATTCGCACTAAAGGAACCTTGGAGTTGAACGCATGAACTTTCTTGCAATCTTAGCATGCGGAATACTTTGATCAAGAGAGGATAGGGTAGCCGTTGGCGACTTTATTCTGCGTTGGTGCGGTCACGAAAAACACATCAACAATTCCAAGCGTTGAAGGACAAGCTGGTGAAAAAGGAAGGGAAGTATAAAAGATTGAAGAAGGAGCACAAGGCATTGGTCGAATATGTGCAACATCTAGCACATCCAGTTGCTCAAGAGAATCCAGTGGTAGAGCTTCCGCCTAAGCTACCACGAGAGCCAATCAGTGGGCTTGAGGAGATGAAGAGAGCTATACGAGAGGGAGACAAGTGGATAAGAGGTGTTCGCACTGAGGCAGAAAAATTCATGGCCGATCTTGTCTCATCGTTTCAGAATGCATCTGGTATCCTTTCTCGCTTAGATGGTGTCAAGCAAGCTTGGGGAGACACCCATATTTTTCAAGACAAAACTATTCCTCGCCTTGCTGTTTTGATGCGTGTGCCCACACAAACTTTGGTGAATGAGGGAATAATCTAGGCAGGCGACATATATGATTTTCGTGGGTGGCATTCCGCTGTGTTCACTAGAAAGGGCTTCTTCGACACAGCAGCTATGGAGTCCTCCAAGGTCAAGAAAGCGATGAGGAATATTCACGAGGGTATCCTCAACACATTAGATGCATTGTTCGCCAAGAGGTTGGCTCCTGAGGAGGTTGAAATTGACGGATTGAAGGCAAGGTTGCAACCTTTCTTCTCCGAGATGAAGATGTTCTCTCAACTGGACTTTGAGAACATTTCGACATTTTCAGCAATTATTCAAAGTACATAGGATTCTATTGAGGCTTGGGGAAAGTCTTGTGATAAACATGAGCAGATGGTGGCTATCCTGGAATATCAGCTTAATCTTACTCCAGCAATTTCTGAGGAAGAGGTTGATGAGGTGCTTGCCCGATTCGTAGCATACGTGGTCAGAGAGAAGAGCAAGGGAATCCGAGTCATGGACGAGAATCTTCTAGAAGGATAGTGGGCATTAATTGCTCATGGTTGTCAAGGAGGAATCTGCTATTTTTAGGATCATTTATGACACCACTCCTCCACCTTCTGGCGGTTTTTAGGGCAAAACTTGTCTAGGGCTGAGGTGGCTTGATCTGGGCCCTCCATTGTAATTCAATCTAGACCGTCCATTGAGATTGGCCAGCTATATAAGGGGGAGTCCCCCTCATTTGTAATCTAATAGTTAGAATCAGAAGTAGTCAGCAATTAGTGGATATTGGAGCATAATAGAGAGTAGATATTTTTGAGTTAGAGTAGTTTTCATTGCATTGTTTGGAGAAGGGGAATTCTCCCTTTGAGAATTTTTGTAAGAGATTGTCACAAAGGCTAATCATAATAAAGCATTTCATTGATGGTGAATTCAAACTTTGTTGTGAGTAGTTGTGAGGTTTCTTCTTCCTTTGACTTCAACTAGGACTTAATTTCATGCTAATAGTTAGATATGGATGCTTATGTTTGATGTAAGTGAGCTTCTTTGATCCATACCACTAACGATCTTACTGATGGTAAGCTTGTCTTGCATGGTCGACTGGAACACCTTACACTTAACTTCGATCAAGATTCATGTGTAGCTATGCAGCGTTGTGATGGTACTTGCATTATTGAATCGTGATTTGAACATCCTTTTTATCCTTTGAAGATTGCACTAACTTTGTCAAAGCTGTCCAACAGGAGGCTAGATAACGTTTGTTTGAAGTTCATTGAAATTGAGCATAACATCCCTTGCATTTAGGTTAGAATTTAGATTTTCGAAATCTCTACAGCCATTCAATTCCACATACTTTTGGTTAGCTTTAGGAAACTCGCACGTCAAAGCTAAATCATTCACACAAAAATCCCTTTCAAAGCATATACTTGTTGTTTACTGCACGTATCCTGAACAATTGTGTAAGTCCCCTCGTAAGAACACAGTAATACACATCAACCAATTGAGGGTGTTCCAAGTATTTAAGAACCTTGGAGTTGAATGTGTGATCTATCTCACAATCTTAGCACACGGAATACTTCGATCAAGAGAGAACGGAGTAGCCTTCAGACTATTTTGTTTTGCTGATTGGTGCGGTCACAAAAACCACGTCAACAGGGACCCCATTCAATCTCTAGATAAACTGAAAACAGTGACAGACATTTTGCAATTCCAACCAGTCTTCGTGGACATTTCCAATATTGACATAAAATAATTCGACGTACCCATTGCACACCAAACTGTGCAATTGCTAGTTTTTAAAATAGATTTTATTGAAATATTAATTGTAGATAGATAAATTTTACTTTGATTTTTATTATAGATAGATAAATTTTATTGTGATATTTAATACACACTTGATAAACAAATATAAAATATGCATTGAGTGTACTCACATTTATTTAATAAGCTTTGAAAATCTTACCAATTATTAAATAAAATATGTAAAATAATACAATAAGTCAACAATGTAATTATATGATGATGTATGTAATAGTGCTCATGTCATTCAAGTCATTAATAAGTTTGAAATTTGATTCAATAAATTAAATGCATCGCACTGCACATAATTTAAAAAGAAAAAGGAAAAATCCTAATTTTTGCACTGACTATTGACAACCTGAACCAATAAAAAGAAAGATAAAGAATATTTTAACAACTTTAGAAATAGACAATTAAAAATAAACTATATAAAATTGTTGGTCAAGTTTTTAATTCTAGATGTTTATTGGTTGGATTGTCACTATCACTCAAAAAAATTGCATGCAATGAATGCATTAGTATTGGGCGTGTTGAAGATCTTCTTGGAGAATGTGATAAGAGATGCTGTCACATACACTGAACACGCTCGTCGTAAGACCGTCACAGCTATGGATGTCATCTATGCCCTTAAGAGGCAAGGCAGGACTCTCTATGGCTTCGGCGGTTAAATGTTCTGCCTCTACTCTTTCATCTTCCTAGTGTTTCTTAACACCACTATCTTTGATGGAATTGTTTGTTCAATGCCTTTATGTTATGCTAGGTGCGTTAGCCGAAAATTGGTAATTTTGTATTGTATTTGAAATAAATTGGAATTTGGTTTTGAGTTTGTTGTTGGTATTGCCCTATTTGAAATCATCCAGACTGTGCTTGAGCTTCCGAGATTTGAAAAAAATTGAAAAAGTTTTAAGTTAGTCTCCACAGGAGATTTTGTTAACTTACCTCCATGGCAAGAATGTTTGCACATTTTATTGTTGATCTTCAAATAGGGGTTCTTGTGAATGAGCTTCATTTGTACGTTTTTTCCGAGTTAAGTGCGTGCTTTTGCGAATCTTATAGTCAAGCTTTTAAATTTAGGTACGTCGTTAGTACATTTCTATGGGATTTTGCCGGGTAGGTTATATGCAAAACAAAAAGCTAAAGGATTTACAGAAGCATATCATATTCTTAGGTATTAAAATCATTTTTGCCAGAAATAAATATCAAAGTAAAGCAACATCTACATTCACGCCTCGTGCTTGGCAACCTGTGAGCCTCACGCAATTAAGGGCAGCCCACCCTTGCAGGCAAGGGAATGCTTCTAGATAAGGATCACTAACCTTTGAACCTGATGAAGTAGAAGGGATGAGTGAGGGGCTCTGAACCTTGCAGTCAATGGGGGTTCTAGATGAGGATTGTCAATGTTTGAATCTAATGCAGTCAAGGAAGGGTGCAAGTTAGGGTTCTAAGTTGTCAAGCCTTCCAGTCTAAAATTTCTCTAAAGTACAGATCAAGCTTATTGCATAGCGATTGGCATATAGCATGTAGGGAATCCCTTGTGGACAATTGCAATAGTCATTTCATAGGGTTAGTAACTCTATTCCATGTTTCCATTTAATTTCCATATGCAAGAAATGATGAGTCTATCACCCATAATGAATTTACCAAACACCTTGCCTTATGTCTGAAAATATCTCTAGGATCCCAAATTAGAATGCATAGGCACCTTTGGATAAAAGGATCTAAGTACCTTCTTATATTTCCCATACTAAAATGTTTCCCATAATGACCAAAATTTGAATATTTATGTTTACAGGCATGTGCAGCATTTGAATTATTCCAATGAACACATCACGAATTATCTCCTTGACCTTTGGCCATACATAGAAAATCATGAAGATGCAAGTGCATCAAGTTATCATTACCCTTGTCTTACTTAATCTTTTCATTTGCACATAAATTCAACCCATTATATGTGAAGGATATCATGCCAACATTAGCAATACCAACAACTAAATCAAAATCAATGTAAGAAGAGAGAATTGCTATTGTTCTATTTAGCATACCATTAACTTTGTGTAGAAGAAAACCATTTGTCGTCTTACCTCCAACCACCATGTAACAAGCATTTTCCATAGTTTGGATATCAAATCTGAAGCCCCCCAGGAACTTTGGAGTCCCCTAACCACCTGCATGCTTTTACCTCTCCTATGCTTCAGCATTTGTGGCTTGGTTCCCAAGACTCTTTCCATGAGAAGCAACGTTCTTGTCTTCTAAGATCTTTTTTGTTGTTAACTTCTTTTTTTACAACATGAGAGCCCTCTTTTTGTTCATGGCTGGAAGGAGGTGCCATATAATGATTTTATTTTCTAGGCACTCATTGCTCTAGTGTTGTAGTGCATTTGATGGCTTTTTGAGGTGTTGGTTTTAATTATTTTTCTTTGTGTGAGAACCCTTTCTCCTCCCCATGCCCAATAATCTCCTCCTTAGCAACCTCTTTCAAAACTGACCTTTCTTCTTCCTTTCCCAAACTCCTTATGTAGTTATAGAGGTATCTTTTAGACGCCAAGTGCTTGTCAAAAGGTAGTGCAACTTTGAAAACTTTTGATTTTCCTTGGTATTCTTCAAAGATGCCAACAATCTCCTCTCTCTATGATGTTTCAACTAGAACTAGATATTTCTTTGGGAGCTTGATACATTCATCTTGGTTCTTTTGTCTAGTACCTCTAGCACTCATCATATTCATGAATTTTGAGAAAGGCATTGCTTCTTGGATCTCTGTTGGAAGTTTTTTAGATTTAATATAAAAGGCAATAATATCTTCCTTCATAGAACTTGGAGCTTCTATCACAGGAGAGTCTTCTTTTATTGCAAGAAAGTGGGTTGGAGAGGTCTTTCATCACGTTTGTTTTGGTTACCATTAGCTCCTAAAGAGCTTATTCCACCAAACATTAGTAATTTTAGGAATCCCATGGTTCACAGGGTAGGAGTAAAACCAACTTTGATACCACTATAATGTCCCAAGTTAAATATTAAGGTAAATATTTTGGCATTTTAAAAGTCGGGTTTAAATATCTAAGACCTAAAACCTTAAAAACCCTAGATTCTATTAATACTTGCACAATAGAATTAACAACTTTGAGATACGCTTTAGACTACCACTATAATGTCCCTAAAATACACTAATGTTTACACAACAACATTCATGACTTAGTATAATACTTCAAAATTCCTTATGTTACCCTAAAATAACAAACCCAAAACTATTATGCTCAAAATCTAGCAAACCCACAAAATTTTGTTTCATTTGTGCATTTATATGGATAACCTAAATCACAAATTGAGCCAATAATGAAAGATAAACTGCAACCTATATTTATATTAAATAGGTCAGAATTTTTTTACAAAATGCTACTGCCACAACAATAAAGGTTAAAATACGATAGTTGCAATAATAACAAAACCATAGCTGCACAACCGCAACAACAAACTAAGGATACACGCTTACAAAGAACCTAGATAGATCATCTATTGTAAAATGTTACAACACTCTACTACAACAATTGTGGCAAACTAAAACATAAATTCTTACATACTTGATAGTATAGTGTCATGTAGACTCAATATCCCTGATATTGGCCACCATTAAAGCTCAAATGTGACCTTTGTGTGAGACTACTCCTTTTGTCAAAGGGTTTTTGTCCTTCAACACGAGATCTATCGGGGTTTCTTCCTTTGATCTCCAAAAACCCTTGGGTTTTTTTTCCTCGGATCTAGACACCTAAACAACCAATGTTCTCTACAATTTCTTGTTGGGGGTGTTTGTTGGTTTGTTCATGATGCTCTCGATCTCATCTATGCAATCTTGAGACACTCAAGAAGAGTGTCAAAAACTGCATAGTGGTCCCCATCCTAGGCCTAGTATGTGAAAATGGCTTCCCGTACCCATTGAGCATGGTTCGTCTTCACATCAAGTTGGAAATGGTGTCCTCCTGTGCGGAAACTGGCTTGGAAGGTGTGGAGGAGGGTTCCTTGCAACTTGCAACTGTCCTCAACAAGTATGGTGAGGAGCTCCTTTGGGTTTAAAACCCTAACTATTACATTAATGGTGGTTGGATTCATCTTCTTTGTGTGCATCGCTAGAGGTACACATGGACACATGTCCTCCTTATTACATAATGTTTTTGTGTTGTGGGGAATCCTTCTAAAAGACACATCATCGCTCTGATCATTAATGAAACTCCAAACATACAAGGAGGTAGGTGGAGGTGAACAGTGGAAAGAGGTGGTAGAGTCAAAGTTTGGGTGTTGGGGTTTGAAGGTGAGGCATACTGATGAGAGGAAGTCTAACTTCCCAAAAAAGGTTTGTGAAGAAGTGGGGTTTGAGCTGAGAGGTAAGGTTGGTATGGGAAACATTGAAGCCTTGATGGAAGAGGGAATGAAGGTGGGGAAGAAGCAGAGGGCATGATCGAACAGGGAAATTGGATACCTCAATGGAGCTAGAAGAGAAAGCGAACTTGGGTGGAAGCTCATATCGGGAAGGGAACTATGTAATGCAAATGGCTTACACAAACTTAATAGATTGGCCATACCTTCATACTTAAAGAATTTGAGGATCTCGGGTAGACACATGGAGAATGAAGGGGAAGAACTTGTAAACAATTTTGGATCAAGGGAGATGTTGAAGTTAGGAAATGGGCATTTTGGACTACAACATAAATTATAGAAAAAGGGGGCATGACAAAAAATCCATTCAACAAGATAGTGATCCCCAACAAACCTTTGGTTTTTCATTTCCTCCTAGTCCAAGTTCTAAAGCTGTCCAAATTTGGCCTAACCCCTAAAATATTGCCCATGAGGGCATTCACCAACTTGGACGTGGATCTATCAATAACACAATTAGGAAGTCTAAGCTATCCTTCCAATTCGAAAACCATGGGATAGAAGAGCAGTGTTGCCCCTCGAGCTAGCATAAAAAAGTACTAACACATACACCTCCGCAACCAAGGGAGGGAAAAACTAGGCCACATTAGACTGCCCAGTCTCAAACTCACCTGTGCCATCCAAAACATCCTTGGGCATACCATCTCCAAGAGTTTCCACTAGAAGACAAAGGGCCCCAACCTTGGCGAACTAAGACATTGTGCTAACCACGTGGCCAAACACCACCATTTTCAAATCTCAAATTTCACAAGAGTAGTCAAGGGAAGGAAGCCTTTCTTAAAGCCCCGATCAAAGGTACCAATAGAGCCCTACTTCTATAGAGCCCCCATCGCTTCCAAAACATTCACTTTATAGATCTTCTCTAAAGTGGCGATAGTGCCAACACTCTTGGATTTGTTAAGCCAAATCTCTAGGAGAAAAACATCCTCGTTGTCAAAAGAGCCTCCCTAATTGTTTGCATCCAAATCCCCACCATCCTCATCCTCATCTTCACCTCCTTCTACAACCTCAGGTAGCTCCCGCCTAAGACCCATTCAAACAACTTCTTCCTGCTCCTATTGCCGCTCATTGCTATTTAAAAACAATACTATGTTAAATTTGAATACATTACAATACATTTAAAAACATTATAATATAAATATGTTTAAAAACTTAATTTAAATAGTATTAATATATAAATAATAAACATATTAAATTGTTCAAATTTATTATTGATAAATATATTATAATTAAAAATCTAATTTAAATACGCCAATTAATGGGTTGGTATGGCGGTGGGAAACACCATTGTAATCATGGTAGACGTTCGTGGGAATTTATTGTCTTGAGTTGGAGGCCCCTACATGTACCAAATGATTATGAAGGATGTTTGTTTCTCCTTTCAACAAGTTTTCCTACATTGTTGTTGGCTTGTTGTCGATGGCTCCAAGGATTGTTGTTTGGGGTGCGGGTTGTAGGAAGGGTAAAAGCTATATAGGGAAGAAAATTGCAGTGTTCCACGGGGACGCGTCCCCCCCAAAATACCTCGCGTTTCCTAGACGGGGACGTCTCGAAGACTTGGGGACTTGGGGAGGACATCCCCCCACCAGCCCACCACCAGCACCACCATTCCACCACTAGTGTCGTTGTCTCCAAGATGCCACTAGGACTTTGAGGATGTTGGGGTGTCCTCAAGACGCCTAAGGGACTCCTAGTTGTCTCCAAGATGTATAATTCTTATACTTATACATCTTTTTATAACTATTTTTTCAAGTACTATATGTATTTCAGCAACCTGCCACCCCTGCCGCCGTCCCCCCACCGCCCCCAAACTTAGACCCCCCATCCCCACATCCCTAAAATGCATCCCCCCATCCTCGTCCTCGAAACCTCGTGGAACACTAGAAAATTGTGGTGAATCCCCCGAAAAAGTGTAAGTGCTAAGAGTTTGGCAAAGAAATGGTGGCTAGGTTAATGGTGTATATTGACAAGGAGATTTGGAATCCCAACCTAAAGTAATGGGTGGTCAGGATGTGGAATTTCGCAAAAGGATATGGATGGATCCCCAACTATTGGCATTTATTCTGCTATTGCAAAAATGCTGCTTAATCTTGTATTTATGCGAGGGTGTTAGAATGTTTTTGATGTGGCTCAAACTCTCTCTTATGCCTCGTTGCTCTCCATGGTGGCTTGTTCTTACCTTCTCCATGATGACATTGGGGATGTCATCCATCAAGCCAAGGTATATTATGAATGTATTTTGGAGCATCTTCATGTTTCCAAACATCATCAACTTTGTCTGCAGAGAGCTATGGAGGAAACGGCAATAGTTTTGAAGGTGAGTCTTCTAGTGGAATCAATCTCGGTGTTTTCTAACTGTTGTGATAGTGATAGTGGATCGCATTTATTTTTTGTCCCAAACTTGCAAAATTTATGATTTTTTCTTGTACACATTCCATCAAACACTTTGCATACAACTTATCATAGAATATTTCAAAATGCAATGGTTACAATTGCTTCTTTAAATTTAAATCATGAATCCCTCACAAATCATCACAACACTCAATGATAACATAGGGACATTGTGTCAAATAGTTGACAAGAGACTATACTTTGTGTATTTCACCAGTATTTTCACAAGATCACAATAAGAAATAATATACCCTTCTATATTAATTCAAAAATTATTTCAGCAGGGACATACTTTCAAATCATTGTACAAGAACATCAATTTATACTCAGATCAGATAAGAAATAACATATTATCATTCACAATGCTCAAATCAAAAATTAAATGATTTCTAACCTCAATCTGCTGATAAGAAATTTGCTGTAGGTTGTTTCCATTCAATAATGTTGATTACAAGAGCTGTAGTTGCAAACCCTTATGACCCAAGCATGTAGGAGCATTAATTGCTGCTGTAGCTTCTGAAATATGCCTATAACAGTGACTGCAGTCTTAAATGTGCCTCCAAACTGTCCCGGCGTGGTGTTGTCTTTGGAACCCTAGATATATAAGCTGAAATCAATGACAATCAAGCAACTTATACTCTAAATAACAATGACTGAAATGTTGAACTCTTTGCTGCTGTCCAACTCCATTTCACTGCTGAAGCCTTTGCAAACAGTACGAAAGACACAATAGCACATACAAAATCATTGTAGCAAGTACAAAAATCACTGTAGCAGGTACAGACCCACTGTAGCAGTACGGGAATAAATGTAGTGGACTTCAAACATACTGAAATCTTCAATATTTTCACTCCAAAGCTTATAAACTGAAAAGTCTTCTCTTATATGCCCGATCTATGAAGCACAACGATGAATCCTGTATGAATTCACCACAATATTGGCTAGGAAGAAATCTCTTCTCTAAAGCCAATAACCCTTAGGATTTTCAACCTAGGGTTTGAGATGAACAAAAATGTCTAATCTTCACAATGAGAAATGAAAAATGACCAAAAGATATCTAATTTCTTTTTTGCTCTTCCTTTTATACACTTTAACTCACAAAGTCATCTTTTAAATAAAATAATTAATAATTAAACTAAATTGTCTAAAAACTAGCAATGTTAGACAACTTAAATTTAATTAATTAAAATATTCTCTCTCGAAGCCCAAATTTAGCTTACAAGAATAAAATAGGCTAAGAGGTCCATCTTGAACACCCACGTCGAAGAAGGGGGCATTACAGCGATATTTCCGCTGGTGTAGTGGGGGTTGCCTACCCTGGTTTGAATGTCCCTTGTGAGAAATGTAAGTCTTGTCCTAGGGGTGGCATGGGGTTTATGTAATTTTCCTCGCATGCCATGCTTCACTTCACTCAAAAGGTTCACCCAACATGCCATTCAAATGTTTTTTTTAAAGGAAATGGTGCAGCAAAGATGATTTCTTAGTGATTGGCCTGCGCATTAATGACCCAACATAGCCCAATTGGCCTCACCGCCCACCACCATCCCCCTCCTCTCTAATCCCCATCCTCTATTATATTACGGCCCCACTATTAAATCAGAGTGTGTGTGAACCCCATCCTCTATTATATCAGGGCCCCACTGTTGAATTAGAGTGTTTGGAAAATAAGAAGTATAGAAGAACCACAGCATTTTGTAAATGATTAGGAAGTTCTTCGACCAACCAATAAGATTAATTCTTTGGAATGGTGAAAGCTAAACTACTAGAAGTCCAAGCACAACTGGGTAATAACTTTAAGAGAACACTCAAATCTGTATAAAATAGTCAAATTTATTTAACTTAAGGCCATTTTCGAGTGCAAGTAGTATAATATATGATTCTTGGTAACTCGATGCCACAATATATATGGGATAGTCGGTTTTTGCCAAATTGGGATATATATTGGATAATCAGTAATTCAGTGCTCCATTTATAATGTGGCTGAGGCCCATTACAAGAAGAATGAACAGATTGTCCACTTACAATATGACTAGAATGGGTTTGCACCAAAAATAGCGAATCAGCCATTTTCTTAAGGTGCGTAATCATATATGATTTTCACTAATATAAGTTAGTATATGCTTCCCCTGGAAGAATAATCTGATCTACTTTGTAGTTGAGTGAAACTTTGTTATGTTTGGTTAGAATTAGACTTAACAAATTGCAGTGCAGAACTCCATGTTTATGGACTGATTTCTAGTTTGATATATCTTCATTTAGGTAATTTTGCAGAACTCTTTGAACTAAACTAAGATTGGAATTGATTAAGCGTATTGAACATTGTATCATATAAATAAATGCTTTGAATGCTTATTAGAAATGGCTTTATTTCAGCTGCTATAAGAGAACATAATATGCATTATTCTAGATTCTAAGACATGCTATGAAGCTTATTATGCTTTGATTCACTCTAGTTTACCATCCAGTAGAAAACAGCCTAATTCCTTGTCAGAGCAGCTGAATGATCATGTTTGATTTGAAAATAATAAACTTTAAAGCATGCATTAAGTTTTGAGCCCATGAGAGTGGCCCCAGTCAGGCCTGTGCTGCATTCTTAGAAACAACTCTATTTTCAATTAAGAGTAACTAAATCCAACTAAGGCCAACTTTTCCCTTCTAGATAGAAATCAGATTTTACAATACCTTTGTAATGTAATCTGTTAGGGAATTTTGGAAGCATTATATCAAAACGTATCATTAACCTAACTTGTCTAGATGAGCTCAAGCTGTAATTCAATGCAGTGTTCATAATAATGCCTCTGGCTCACTTCTGGCATCTTATCTGGAGAGAAGACCTGCCTTGAAATCCTGAGTCAACTCAATGTTTTCTTATCTAACATTTAAAATAGGGTTGCAGAGTTTTGAAAATTAAACTTAGCTGAAAGGAATAGGTTGATAATTTTGATTTACAAGCTGATGAGACTGATGGCTCAAAGTTAACCCACGTGTTAGGCCACCCAAATTCAAATCTTAAAACTGTAGATATTCTCTTGCATGAGATACATGTCGATCGCCAAATGGCTTAGGGAATATATCTTATTGCAAGAAGAATCAGCCTAGCCCTCTGAACCATAAAATTCCAACAGTGTGACCTCTGCATACCCAGAAAAAAGATTGATTTATCATATCCCACTGGGATCAAATTCTAAGAAGCAGACTTAAGCCCCATTTGCAGTAGCTGGTCAAATGGGCCAAATATTTTGCACCACAGTAAATCAAAATATCATCCGTTAATTGGCAAAGATGATGATATGTTTCTTGATTATATCATCCACCAAGGTTAAAACCTCCAGAGATATGATTGAACCAAATTCGACCCTTACGTGATCTTAATGGACTGGTTCCCTACTCCAAGTAGTTTAGTCAAAGAATAGCTTCTAGTTTAGATGTATGCTCCTTCACCATAGTGTATATGCTTAATGTAATGACAGAGATGCCAATATCTATGGAATCAAGATGTTCACAAAAATCTTCTCCAGTTTCCTTATATGCAGGTCATCCCAAAAAAAGGAATATATTTAGTCCGGATTTAATCAAATTTACAGAACAAGATGGATTTTAGAAAAATGGATAAAATTAGCTTGAGTTTAATCAATTCTACGGAGAAAGATGGATCTGAGGTTAGTGGCAATATTCTTAAAAAAACAGATGAACTTAGCTTAACCCTACTTCACAGAGCGAGATGTACTTAAGCGTGAGACCAATAATCGTAATGGGTTCTTTGAGTTCATTAACAATTTTATGATTGAACGAGCGCAGAACAGCCATAAGTTTAGGAGAAAGTTTTGTTGTGAGCTACAAAATAGATACTAACCGGGCCATTAGCATGTTGAGGCTTGAAGAGGACAATGAAATGTTGGAGGTCCCAGTAGGCTATGGAATAAGCGGCGGAGAAAGCCCATTGTGCAGGACCAGGTGTTGCCCTCAGTTTCATGCTCCCCACATATACTTTGTACTCGCACTCTTCCCTATGCTTTTTTCTCTGTGTTGTTGCCTGTGCAAGCACCATTATATTCGCCATTGCAATTGCCATTGTAAAAGCAGATTCAAGCGATCACCATTACTGGCCTTATCCCAAACGGTCTAAATATCGAGTTGCTTTTTTTTTAAATATTGGAGAGGAAAACTCCTTACATTTGAAATTGTGAAAATGGCATCACTTTTCTACTTCGTCTCATATTCATGTGATTTATTGTTTGTCGTGGGTGTGCTTGGTTGTTTTAAACATTTAGTTAATAGAAGTAGCTAGAGGTGTAATGTGATTGTTTGTTGTTGTATAATATTTTTATTATAGATGATTAATGTTGCACAAATAAAAAATAAAAATTTATATGGGTGTGTTTTATTGTTTTAAACATTTAGTTAATAGAAGTAGGAAGGGGTGTAATATAATTATTTGTTGTTGTATAATGTTATTATTATAGTTAATTAATATTGCAAAAATAAAAAAAATTCAATTATACAAATATATTATTATAATAACTTCATTCATATATTTATTCGTATCTTTTTGATAATGTGATATTTATGTAATTGTTGTCTTGCTAAATTATATTATTACATGTATATTTTACGCCGAAGGCGTATCTTATTTCAACAAGACAAAGCTAAAAATTACAATCAAATGGTTGTTATCATCTGCCGACTATTGAAATTCTTTCAGCTGTCTGATTTTCATAGTTTTTGGTCAACGACTTCCCCCCCTGTTCACCATTGAATGGTACATCAGTTTTTCCCCATCAACATTGAATGACTTGTGTCACTTCTTTTTGTTGGCGTGGCTTCCAGTTTTCTTCTCAACTTTGGTTTTGTGGGATCCTAGATTGGATTGCTCGCAGCTCAAGCGTCTTACTTGGCACTAATGTTCTACTATTTGTTTTGCATAGAGTGGACTATGCAAGCCAGACAGGGAATTCAACTCACCAACATACACAACCCCACCGAATCGCAAGATGCAAAGATTTCAAACAATTTAATGTTCAGTATGGAGCCTCACGTCGTAGCGATGTAATCACTACCAACCAGACAAAGAAGTATGTACTTTATGTGTCTATGGCTTTGCCCATTTTGAGAACGCCCCACTGAAATTTGGAGAACCTTTGAGCAGAGGGATTTCAACAGCGGCAACATTTTGAATCAAATATGTAGTCTAGCTCTTGTTGGGGATTTCGTTTGAGTTTTACATTTGATTTCTCTTTTGCATTTATTTAATGATTTATCATAGCCTTAATTATACTTTTCACAAGGGCATTTTGTCAAACAGTTTAGTTGCCTTATCTATGCTTCCACATTTTCCATACATGTTTGGCAGGGTAGTTGCAACAACATCCAATAAAACTCCTTTATCGTTTATCCTTACAGATGTCCATACCCTGTCAAGTTGATTTGAAAACTTCCAAGCTCTTTGACCACGATCTCTACATGACTGGATCAACCCTTGCTAGGGCTATGACATAAAAATTAGAACAATATTTGTGGTTGTCCAATTGCATTTTTGTTCTTTGATGAACCTTTGGTTGCCCATCATAGTGTCATTAGCCAATAGGACCTCGAAATTTCAAAATAGAATACTTTTTAGGTGTTCCTATGTAATCAATTTTGAGTCTAAATTTGAGTGTTGTTGGCATCGATGAGGGTTACCTCTACTCTTCTAAGCTTCTTTTAATTTTGCTTTTACCCGTAGGATTTGATATTGAAGGATTCCCATCATGATATAAAGGAAGACATTTGGGATTTCCTATTTTTTTGGTCATCCATATGGGTGATTTCCTTCTCTAATTTTTCTCCCTCTTCGTGGATATTTTTGATAATCACCTCACAATCTTAATCATGTGGATCCTTCCAAAGAGCTTGTACTTTCACTCAATTTGATCATAACCTGTTGGATATTGGAAAGAGGTCGCAGGGGACCCCATTCAGTCTCTAGATAAACTGAAAACAGTGACAAACATTTTGCAATTCCAACCAGTCTTCGTGGACATTTCCAATATTGACATAAAATAATTCGACGTACCCATTGCACACTAAACTGTGCAATTGTTAGTTTTTAAAATAGATTTTATTGAAATATTAATTGTAGATAGATAAATTTTACTTTGATATTTATTGTAGATAGATAAATTTTATTGTGATATTTAATACACATTTGATAAACAAATATAAAGTATGCATTGAGTGTACTCACATTTATTTAATAAGCTTTGAAAATCTTACCAATTATTAAATAAAATATGTAAAATAATACTTGTAAGTCAACAATGTAATTATATGATGATGTATGTAATATAGTGCTCATGTCATTCAAGTCATTAATAAGTTTGAAATGTGATTCAATGAATTAAATGCATTGCATTGCACATAATTTAAAAAGAAAAAGGAAAAATCCTAATTTTTGTACTGACTTGACAACATGAACCAATAAAAAGAAAGATAAAGAATACTTTAACAATTTTAGAAATAGACAATTAAAAATAGACTATATAAAATTGTTGGTCAACTTTTTAATTCTAGATGTTCATTGGTTGGATTGTCACTATCACTCAAAAAAATTGCATGCAATGAATGCATTAGTATGATGACTTCGGCATAACTAATAATGATGTGTTTTATATGAAAGTTATTGACAAATAGTATTCTTTAACATTCTTTTGATGTGTTTTGTATGGAATTTTTTAGATGAAGATAAGGTTGAGAATTTATAAGCAAGACAAAGAAACTAACAAAATCCATAGTTCAATTCTTGGTCAATTTTAATAAAAGATTTACAAATTCTATATGTTTGTCTAAAAAGTCTTAATTTTTTGTTCACATGCTAAAATTCTGAGAGTTATATTGTACATGGAGTCAAGAGCTAAGCAATTGTATTTATTATTTAAAATTATGAACATTAATTTTAGCATGTTATCAATCTTAACTTTTATTTGTGAGATATTTGATATTATTGATGACAATTAATTTATCTTAAGAAATAAATGTAAAGAGATACTTTATTCTTAACAACATTCAAGAGAATTAATTTTTGAGAGATTGTTTTTCTAAACATGCAATTTAAAATTTAAAATTTGTATAAAAATAAGTAAATTACCATTTAATTTTACATTATTAAGGTATGTGTCTAGATAAAAAAAAAGTGTCTACTTAGCATTTTTCCCTATCATTTGACAGCAACTCATAATCCCTTTATATTAATAAATATTACAACTCTTTATAATGATTGATGCATAAGACTGTCTTAGATCTTGGAATTTCGTTCACATTCATTGTTTTCTTGTCAAAAAAGAACAATTTTATTCCAATTCCCATCATCTAATCACCTTGGATGCTAACACGCATGGTTGCATCCTGACATTTAAAAATTGTTTTTTTGAATTCCAACACCTACCTTTTCTACTCAAGTTTGTATCACTATCCTTTTTTACATTGAAATAATAAAAAATGATAGTGTAATTGTTTATAAAAGAAAAAGATAATTGCATAAACAAATAGAAGATATGTAAGGAGCATAAGAGAAAAAAAAAACACAAAACAATAGGCACAAGCATAGCATAAATTTCATTACCACACCTACACATACTTGTATCAACCACTAAATACCACCATTTTAGGGCTTGATCATGATTGAAGAAGTTTTGTTATTCAATGGCCTTAGTGCAAGCCCCTAAAGAACATAAAATACCACTGTTTCCTAAATATTGCAAGTTCAAAATTTCTAAAAGATGAACTCACAACCATACAAAACACTACCATAGTTAAAGGACAATATTGTGGTCTTACAAATACCATCATGCAAAATGGGATCTATAATCACATATGGTAGTGTCCTAGTGATATGCAAGTAGTGAGTAGAGAAGATTAATCGTATTCCTAATACCTTCTTTTGATAATGTAGCCTAAAATAGTACCAAAGCATAATACCACCAACCTTTGTAAAGTACTAAGTTCTTTAAAGTTTATTATTCTTTTTTTTTATGAGCAACCTCTTGTTAGGATAGAGTGATATTTAATTACAATCATAATGTATAATGTCAAGTTTCCAACTTTCTTAGAATGAGTAACTTGAATTCCCATGAGTAGTTGATAGATATTAGTCTATTATTCTCTATGTTATGTGAGATATTGTTGTAATGACATTAAAAAGGAAATATTCCAAAAGAAAGGCAAAGATGGGGAGTTATAGAGCATCTTCTCAAGATAAGCAATTGTAATGTATTTAGTGCACTCATGGAGCTCCTAGGAAAGAGAAAGTGGGCTTAATGGAATCTGATGATGATATTTATGACACATCAATGTGTGACGGGGGTTACTTTCTATTTTAGAGACTGTAAGTGCCCAAAATTGCATAAGCATTCATGGGAATTTGATGATGATCAACAGTTCATCTTATGAGCCATGTGGCATGAATAAGACTCTCAACATTTTCAACCTTAATGGAAGTACTTTCTCAACATCTAGGACCCTCCTTATTCTTGTTTCCTCTTCTCAATATTTCTTATTAGATGTGAATTTTTTGTTTTGGTTATTTTTCCACCATTTTTATGTTGGAGAATGCCAAGATCAAAAATTACAAATTGATAACCTTCCACAAGTAAAATGATGAGTGCAATAGGATGTCTATCATATAATATGAAGACTGTAAATATACAATGAGAAACCTTGCATATATAGGCAAGGTGGACAAGGTACGAAGGTAGGACTGAACAACTAACTAGCCCTACAAATGTGCAACACTTGTGAGCCCACTTGGAAAGTGTGAGCAAGCGTCAAATATGCATGCAATGGGTGTCTCAAGTGATGAGGACACACGTTTCAATGCTATGAAGTGAGAAAAACTCTAAAAGTACCTAAGTGGGGAATTAAGAAATGTGAATAGGACTCTCCTAGGTAGGCTAAATGCTAACTAGTTTGATAAAGTCACTATTTACACCAACACCCACCCTTAAGTGCAACTTAGAGATTAATGTATGCATGATGATGATTCATAAATACGAGGTCATGTTAGGTACTCATACAAATTTCTTGCAAAGTGGAGCAAAGGAGAAAACCCATTGGGAAATAAAAAACTCCCTCCAAAAGAGAAATCATGCAATGAAATGAAATGTACAAGTGAAGAATATAAGTGATAGATAGAGGAATCATCATTACCCCCCAAGGACTAATTCTAACACAAAGTACAATGGGTGTTCCCCCCATAGGAGAGAAAAGAGATCTAAGGTTAATGTGACCCCCCCAAAATGTGAGAAGGAAAGAAATCCATGTGAAGAAATGCTCCCTCCCAAAATTGAAATGAGAAAAGAAATCATGTAGCCTCCCCTCAAGATGATGCATACAGTGCCAATAGATGCTTGACATTGGATGCTAAATATGATCCATTCCAAATAGGAATATGCAGGAAGTAAGATCAATGTCTCTGAATTTTGCACATGATCCAAGATTGAAATGATGCTAATGATGCCTTCAAATGATGCTCAAGGATCTCCAAGCCAATATTGATGTGTGATAGTTACTAATAAGATGGATCAAGTACCATATGCAATTTAAGAACAAGGACTATAGATGTGTGGTGACAATTGGACTAATGTGAATCTAGTACTATTGTAGATGATGTCGACATAGATGATGATGGAGTTTGATAGGTCAACTCATGAATATCTACACAATTTGTCACAATAGAAACTGGTGTAGGTGAGACAAGAGAAATATCCAAAGATGACAATGGTGATGCAACTTCATCAAAGTTGACATCATAGAGGAGATGAATGTCCTTAGTAGTCTTATTCAAATATACAAGGTGGGATTCTATAAACAAAGATGCAATATCTGGTAAAAATATGTCCTGATATGTGGATCTGGAAGGAAAATATCTTGGTGCAT
Source organism: Sequoia sempervirens (assembly GCA_007258455.2). NCBI lineage: Eukaryota > Viridiplantae > Streptophyta > Pinopsida > Cupressales > Cupressaceae > Sequoia > Sequoia sempervirens. The sequence continues at coordinate 133,763,427 of VDFB02058242.1, read as the reverse complement.
TGAATCTTTGGAATTCCTTAGGGAAGCAACTCTCAATTTTGAAGTAGAATTAGGTGATGAGAATGTAATGCATGTCATCAGACTACATAGTTCATCTTTAAATGATGGTGATGTCTCATGCAAGATGACTATATGAGATTAGATGTTTTTACAAGTACTGGTTTAGAAGGATTTGACAAGTTGATTCCATTTTTAATGCAAATTTGTTGTAATTGATGAAGTTTCCAAGCAAGTTACAAGTCATCAAGTTGTTTAAACATGCATTCATTTATGGTATATTTTTCTTCTAACAATAATTATATTGATTTTTCATGGATTTGGAGACATGACTATTATCAGCTAAATTAAAAACAAAGTGTGAGAAGAAAACACTTAAGGGAAATGTAGAAGTGTTCAAAAACATGATTCATGGAAGTGCTCAAGGGAACAAGACAAGAAACCCCCTTGATTCAATATTTGAAAGCCCCCCAAAATTACACACTTTATAATTTAGTGATTTTTACAATGTAAGTACGTCCAATGGATTGAAAATGAAAAAAATATTAACCTTTGAAGAAAACAACACTCAATTTTGAGTTACTGATCAAAAGTTATTACAACATTTTCTTTTTTCATCAACAATAGCCCACTTTTGATTTAGTTTTTGCAAAATTTAATAGATACCCCAAAAAAATTGACATTATAATCAAAACCCAAAAAGCATTTTTCTTTTCAACTTGTTGAAGATGTAATTCGATAAAAAAAAAACTTTAATATATAGGAAAAAAGGTCACGATGTGCTATTTTAACAGTGTGTTTTGCAAGATTTGATTACTATTTGCAAAACCTAATAGATATCTAGATGGTTTTTCATTGTTGCATACAAAAAACATAAATTATTTTTTGTCCAATGTGGAGTGGATACAAGTTTGATGAAAAAATAAAATTCCTTCAACAAAAATTGGATACCAAAATATGCATTCACTAGTGTTTTAAAAAATATATATTAAAAAGAAATAAATCAATATCCAATTTTCAGAATGGCTCTCTGGCGCTTTGATGATAAGACTATGTGCGGGAATCACCTTGATGCAGGAAGGAATGTGCTCTAATGGCTTTGATACCATGTTGGAGAATGCCAAGATTAGAAAACACGAATTGATAACCTTCCACAAGTGAAATAATGAGCATAATAGAATGTTTATCATATAATATGAAGAGTGTAAATATACAATGAGAAACCTTGCATATATAGGCAAGGTGGATGAGGTAGGAAGGTAGGACTAAACAACTAACTAACCCTCCAAATGTGTAACACTCGTGAGCTCACTTGACAAGTGTGTGAGCAAATTTAAAATATGCATGTAATAGGTGTCTCAAGTGATGAGGTCACATGTCTCAATGCTATGAAGTGAGACAAAACTAAAAGTCCTTAAGTGGAGACTCAAGCAATGTGAATATGACTCTCCTAGATAGGCTAAAATCTAACTAGTTTGATAAAGTCACTATTTACACCAATATTTTACACTTAATCTCAAGTCTAACTCAATTCTAAATTCACTTATTTCTATCAACTCTCAATTCCCCCACTAATTTTGGATCTAATTGATATCTCAAGTCTATTTAAATCCCCCTAACTAGATTCCAAATGTTCTTTACTAGTTGTTCATTGGTATCCTCTAAAAGGAATTTTGATTTTTTTTCCTTTCTTGTCGTAGTTGTTTGAGCAAGTTAGAAAACACCCCATATAGCATTTAGGCTCTTTCATAGTTGGTTTTTAGCTTCAAGATTCTATTACATCATCATATTACTCTATCATTTTCCTTTTTGCTTAGTTTCATATCTTCCCTTGCTTCTTTGATTAACCAGATTACCCCAAGCTAGAAAGGAAAGAAGATTGGAGGAGTTGAATCTCAAAGCACATACCTACCACAAGCTTCTTGTCAACATATCAAGTGTCAAATATCCCAATTGTGAATTTTTAATTATTTTTTTTCAAATTTTTAGATTAGTCTAGTTTGAAAAGTTTAAATTAGAATTGCAAGTCTAGAATATATAAATTATCTTTCATCTTGCTTAGATCAATGACATTCAATCACTATATTACAAATTTAGCATTAGTTAGATAGGATTTATTTTCTTAACATAGATTAGATTGTATATTTTAGTTTCATTCCAACATAGTCATTTTAATTCATCTCATAAATCCCTTACTAAAAAGACAAGGCAATCAACAAATAAAAACAAAACAAAATATTTTCCCACATTTTATTGAATTTTATAATTATTTTTGTTGCATTCAATTAGTTAATTAGATTACATTTTTATTTTGAAAAAAATACAAAAACATTGAGTAGTTGTTCATTTCTTGTATTTATACCATTGTTAGAAGACTTGAACTCAATCGCCCAAGACTCAGCAAGTTGATCTTTGAAGTGGACCTAAACTCCGCACAAACTCGACAAAGACTCATAAAATTGAAAACCCCATGAAATTCAAAGATTTTTTAAGGATTTAAAACTTCTTTCATGCATCCTTTAATAAATAAACCTTAAAGACACAATAATCTCATCAAATAGAAGCTAAATTTTGATCACATGCACAAGTATACATCGATCACACAAGTATAAATACAAATTTTAGCTGAAGGAAATAACACATTTAAATATATAAATATTGTCAAATGTATAAAAGCTCATGGGATATGAAATCCATGGCATAATAAGTTAAAAAAAATATATCAAAACAAAAAACTAGAATTCTATGGCTCAAAGGAGCTTGTATCACTTGGCCCAATATTACAAGTCTTGCCTAGGCATCTAAGATAGGTCCTGGATGATAATGCAATCATGATATCTACATGTGTCTTAGTGACACTCACACCAACATCCAAGGTATTTTCTCATGCTCTATTCTCCTCTATCATGGCTACTACCTCTACCTCTTTATCCACCTAGTCAACTCAAATCAAGGTCATCATCACTAAAGATAGGATCCTCAACCTCAGTGATCCAATCTGATTGTGGTCAACCTATTCTAGTGTGATGGGTGATAAGTCACTACCCAAAATATGTATGTGGTGAAGGTGAAGGTTTTAATGAACATAAATTATATCATTCAACCTTTTCACTAATAGTCTATTACGCTTCTTGGAGTGTATGTGCTCAAACATACTCCAGTTGCACTCAAAACCTAAAGCATTGAAGGGTTGGCTCAAGACTCAAAATATAATCCTCTAAATATTTGGTACCTTAGCACCAAATCTTTCACACCATGCATTTGAGATGATAAAAATAAAAAATCAATCTCATTATCCAACTTTAAGTTTCAATATTTAAATAATAATGTAAAAAAAGGATTGTTTTTAATTTTTAAACTTAAATTATGCTCTTAATAGATTTTTACCTGGCTATAATATCAACCAATTTTCCTTGCATATATCTTGTGCAAGTATGAAGATCTCAATACTGGTGATTATTTGTTCTCCAAGAAGATAATCAGGCACCATCTGCTCTATAACTATGTAGATCCCACTTAGAACCTCCTCATCCAAATTGAAATTAGGGCAGAATTGGAATGTTGAATTGAGGAAATAAGCAGTTGCATGTAGGGGCTTCTGAAGTTGGAGGTTCCATGATCTATCAATGATTTCCCAAATGGGGTGATACTTATCCTCAATTCTCGTATAAATAGATCTAACGACCTCCTTGGACCTATCCATTCCCTCATATATGTATCCCATTGTGGGCTTCTCCCCATCAACAACTCATAGGAGAACCACTAAAGGCTTTATGAACTAGAATTATTATGAAACATTAACATAAGTAAGTGTGAACAAAAATAAGAAAATAAAATTAAAATTAAAATTAAAATATAATATAGATTTATCTCTATGATCTCCATGGTTAGTGCTCATTAGCTTTGATCATCAAAAATCCAATTAGCCACATCAACCCCTACATTAGTATTAACACATGATAAATCTACTCCTTACTAACAAACATGCACCTCAAATTTCCCCTTGCTTGACACAAAATGTGATCAAATTGGTTACAAAGTGGGTTATTCCAAGATGAGCCAATTCCTTCTTCCCTATGAAATACCTCATTAGGTTGAGGACCAAAGTATGATCATACATGTATTTATAAATATTTTTGGCTCTTTGCACACTTTGATCCATGGAATCTTTCTAATATCCTCCAACATGATGTCAAGACAATGAGCAACACAAGGATTCCATAATAATGATGGGTGTCTATCCATGAGTAGTCTACCTACAGTAGCATAACTTTTTTGTATTATCTGCAACTATTTGCACCACATTCTCCTCACCCACCTCAACTAAGATTCTCTCCAAATATTCACAAAGGGATTCAACATTTGTTTGTGTTTCCCAAAGCATCAATAGATTTTATGAACACTTTGTCACCTGAGAAAGAAACAAAGTCAATGATTCAATAAAGTATAAATTAAAAAAAATTAATCACTAAATCAATGCATTTCAGGAAATACAATCACCTAAAGAAAATTTATCAATGTTCCATTTCTTCTATCTATCCAACCATCAATCATGATGGTGCAACCTTTCTTCCTCCATATCTCTTGTTGCTTGTCAATTGTGGCTTTCACATCAACAACCTTTTGAGATAAAATGGGGCCCTGTATCTTCTCATAATTAGGGGATTTGAACCCTACCCCACAAATAGTAATGGAATACACCATGTTTTTCCAATAAGGAGACCTAACATAAATAAAATAAATTAAATAATATTATAAATTTGAGAGTTTAAATTTGAACTCGACATACCTCTAAAATTAAAAATTCAACAAACAAAGAATCAAACTATATATTTTAAAATAAAAAATAATTACCTTACTACATGGAATAAAATGGTGCAATAGAAGCAAGAGTCTCCAATTGCACTTTTAGTTGCATCATTTTTATCTTTGTTCCAACCCATGCTCTCAAGTAACAGTTGGGAACTCAAAGTAGTGTGTGGAAAAATATATGGATCTAACCTAAATTCACGAACTCTAGCCCCAATTTTAACACTGCCAATACCCAAAGATGGATGAAATGGAGGAATGGAAGAAGAGGACTCTCTAGTTCCACCAATCGATACCATATCTTCTATTTTCCTCTTTTTTAGTTATTTTTGTTGCTCAAGGGTTTCTAATTGAACTTGCACTTCATGCATAATTTGAACAGTCACTTTTGGGCATAGTTTAGTATCTCAGTATGGTATATGTGCAAGATGGCATTTTAATATTTTAATGCTCCCCCCATGAAAAGTTTATTTCTAATAAAAAAAAATTATCTCTTATTTCTTTTCCCAATGATGGAATGTTTCCAACAAGGGTTCCTTCTAACTAGGGTTCCTTCTAACTAGGGTTCCAGTTGACATTGTGATTAAGTTGATTTATAAATCTAAAGAATTTTGCAATAAAATATGAATGAAAAAAATATAGTACTTATTGTTTATAATTGAACTAATATAAAAATATCTAGGGTTTGCAACTATAAACTAAACAAAATTACAAAAACACCCATGGTTTGTTCAACAAAAAAATAAACACATATAGGGTTTGTTCTTTGGTCCATTAAAACAAAATAGAAAAATGAAATTTAAAGAAATGTAAAAGAATATTTTTTTATTAAAAACCCTTCAAATACAAACATACTTATTAAATATTTCTTGAAATCAATGGTGAGCTCTTCCTAATCCTTTGTAGACTCTTATAGATGCACCAAAAGGAGCTACAACCTACCAAAATGTGATTCAACCATCGGTATTTGATTAGTCTTCTTGTTGGTTTCTCTTCAATGCAATTCAATTTTGGCTCAAAAATATTTATTTTCCTTCTCCTTTGGCTTCAAAATAAAATGAGGTTGCTTTTAGGATGTAGGAGACAAATATAAGACACTTTGTTTTGAGCGGGTTACTAGATTTTTTCTTCTTTTTTCCTAATTTCTACTTACATATCCATAGATGAGTTTTTCCCACATGACTTGCTGAGTCTAGCGAGTCTGTGTAAATCTGATGAGTACTCAACTACCGAGTCTCCTAGACCTATTTAGGGTTGCTCGCCTCATGACTTATCAATTTTGGGAAAGTCTCGTAACTATGATTTAGACCAATCATTCATTAGTTTAGTCTCATTCAAAAAATCAAGTAAAAGGCATTGCTAATAGGAAAAGGCAAATAAATAAAGAACAAAATAAATTAATCAAGAACTTTCTAACAAGATAAGGCAAACCAAGTAAAACAAGAAAAATAATGCAAGCAATCAAATATAAATAAATGTCAAGCAAGTCAAACACACGACAAAATTAACACACTAGGACAAGGCATATTTATTTTGTCTCTAGCATTATCAAGATCATGTGGCATAGGGTTAGAGAGGATTGAGTAGAATTCATCCTAAACAAGCTCAAAATAACTCTTTCAAACTTAGAATTAATCGACATAAAATAGGTTTAGGAGCAACTCTCATTTTACAATAAATTCAAGAAGAAAATATTAGACAAAAAGCAAGAGAGAGCCCATTTCTAAGAGTTAACTAAAGCAAAGAACCACTAGCTAATCAACTTCCTCATCGATAATCAACAAGAGCTCAACAAAATTCATTCTAACAATGCACCCAACCACACGAGAATTATCATTACAACACCTTTTTAGAGGTTTTCTAGAGATCACCCTCACATCCTAACCACAAAACAATACATCAACGCATCCACCATCAAGAACTCCTTCCTCATGAAGTGAGTGACCAATTTGACATAATAAATCCCCCACACACAAACATCATTATCAATAATTAGACACCCCTTCCTCACAAAGAGGGTAGTCCTCTAGACACTCCCGATTCCAATAGCTTCTACTATTTGAGGGGAGTGATCTATCCATTTATGCAAACCACATGAGTCCAATGCATGTGCTATCTCATATCTAACTCATACAAATTAGTGGTAAGTGTATTTGGAGTAATATATATTTTGGTGAACCCAATTCCAAGATCAAACCCTTCCAGGACAAGACCTCATTGCTTCTCTTCCAATACCATTTTATTTAATTTATAGTACCTAAGGTATCTTGAATATGTAAAAATTATATCAAGATAGACAAGACCCCAAATATAAAATCCCTCTAAAGAACCCCTTACCCCCTCATTCAATTGGTATATCTCTTCCAATCCCAAGGAACCTATTTCAAATTGATACATGACTATGAGGATATCAATTCAAATGGCTAATGCCTATAACAAAATAATAATGCATGTTTAGGAAAAGAATATACTACCTTTGGTAACCCGTGTGGGGTCAATATCAATGTGTGGTTTTGCAACCAATTATAGGTTAAATAAGAGCCCATCAAGCTCTAGTTCGGTAAAAAATTTGAATCTTAGAGCCTAGCCTGGCCACCTATAATGATACAACCACTCAAACTAATATGAGCTAGTTCAACTCAAAAGGGTCTTAGTGGATTCTTGAGAAACACAAGGAACCCTTGAAACAGTCCTTCAAAATGACCAAGTCTTCACACAATGAATGAGACTTGAGAACCCAATATAAGTAACAACAAATGGGGCTGCTCAACCTCTATAATATGAAGAAAAAAACCCACCTCATAGGGGTGAGATGCAACATATAAAAGCATGAATCCCATAAAAACACATAGGCACCTTGGTATGATGAATTGGGATACTTGAGGGTCGAGGCACCAAATGGCTACTCCAAATGAATGATTGACTAAGATCTCTAAGGTCCCAACCCATTATCAATATTTTTCCATTGGCATAATGAAAATAAACCAAGGGGTAATCAATTATCCATGTCTATCAACTTTTACTTGCATAATGTGAGTAAAAAATAATAATTCCTCCATTGCCTCCAATGTACAACATGGAAAACATATACCAACTAGGTGGGATATCTACATATAAAAATATAAATCACATAATCTCATTGAGTTTTCAACCCTTCAACACACCCCCAAAACCATCTAACATTCACTAGATATATATTAATAATTGAACATGTTGTTGATGGTGGAAATATGCTTCCTTGGTTCTAATGAGCACATGAATTACATGATTCCACCAACAATGGAATGGTTTATAAACATGGGAAATGACCAAAAAAACAATCTCTAAAACAAGGGTTGGCTCCATGTTTATTATAAGATAACTCTAGAACCAAAAAGGAAAAGAAAAAGAGTATAAAATACTAAAAATAAATTAAAAAAACATGAAAGGCCTATCCTCCTACCATCTAACTAAATCATAATAACTCATCATTCAATAATCAATCAGCCAACCTTACACAACACACGCATGCATCAAATGACTTAAAACATGCACAGAGAGGAGTCAAAAAGTGCTAGAGTAACAACCTTATTCATTACATCATGGGAATAAAATAGTAAACTACATAGACAATAATGACACATTTTGTCAAGACACATACATTGAGGCTCCTCCAAAGCTAGATACGAGAAGGACAATGAAAATAAGATAATCACAATATAAGCATGAGAAGAGCAACACAATTTCATTAAAATAATCATCCCACATTGCAAATAATGGTGCCTAATAATTTTTTACATAGCACAAAGAATCAAAGGAGGCCACCTTGTCATGAGAGGAAAAAAATAGGTTTTATTTCATAATTATTAGAAACTATCAAATGATGATTAATCAATGGTTTCTTGAGGTTTAATATTTTACATTTGGTTCTAATGTGCAAATCCCCATCAATTGTGGAGCTATCTAACTTGGAAAATAAATAATAAATTAATGTAGGTATATCGAGAATTTGAGGAGAAAAGTAAAAGATGAGAGAACAAAAATCCCCATTGGCTAGGAGGTGATAAATTGGATGTTGGGCCCACAACTCAATATTTAATAATATTTTAAAATGTGTTTGCATCATTTTAATGACCCGTAATATTATTGTAAAATCTTTTCTTTTTATTTGAATATGCTTCATCAAATGAGATTCAATCAAGGGCTTGTGAGGATCTAGGAAAAGTATAAAACGGGTGGTAAAGCAAGTTCATGCCATTGACCTAGACAAATGAAAGGGGCCTATCAACCTACAAACAACTTGTGCATAATGAAAATAGTTATTTTAGTTAGAAATGATTAAATAATAATTAAAAAATCCTAGAGACTAAATTTTATTTCCACTTAAAAGTGAGAGTTGTAAAATGAAAGATCAAATTGATATTAAACTATTCATTTTAATATTAAAAGTAGAGGTAGGTAAATTTCAAATTCAAATTAGTGAAAATATAATGTGGGTAAAATCAAATTGAAATATGAATCATTTTAACATTTTAAAAGAAAATGTAAAAATGTAAAAATAGTGATAGGAAAAAGGGTGTTGTATATCTTGCACAAGAAAATGGCTATTTTAATTAATAAATATTTATTTGTGGTGCATCTTTGAGTTATTGATACTAGATTATAGATGTACTAGTGTCTTGAGTGTTTAATATCTCATGTGTGAAGTTTCAATTATTTTCTTTCAAATCATTAGATTAGTTTTCTTTGAAAAGGTTAGATTAGAACCCCAAGTAGAATAAATAAATTATTTTATTTCTTTCATGTATCAATGAAATTCTATTATTATATTATTCTTGAACATTAGTTAGATATGATTTATTTGCTTCTTTATACTAGATTAGTGTATATTATAATTTAGATTTAAAATTTAGTTCAACGTAGTCAATTTTAATTCAGTGAACATAAAGCCCTTACTAACAAGAAAAGGAATCCAAGAATCAAGTCCTTACTAACAAGATAAGGAAATAAAAAAATAAAAACAAAACAAAACATTTTACCATATTTCATTACATTTTAGAATCATTCTTATTGCATTCAATTAGTTATTTAGATCACACTTCTAATTTGATAAAATACGAAAACTTATAGTAGTTTGTTTCTTACATTTAAAATAATCATTCATTAGTTTAATATCATTAAAAACACCAATAATCAAATTCCTTGATAGCAAGTTAAGGAAAATATCTGAACAACAAAATAAAGTAATAAAAAACTTCCTATCAAGACAAGGCAAACTAAGACAAATAAGAGCAATAAAATAAATAATTGAACATTAAAAAAACACCAAACAAATCAAATACACAACATAATTAACACACCTGGAGAAGGTGTATCCATCTCTTTCCTCTCATTATTAGGCTCATGCATCATGGTATTAGAGAGGATCTAGTAGAATTCCTCCTAAACAAACTCAAAATAACTCTTCCAAACTTAGAAGTAATTTTCCAAGAACAAGTTCATGACCAAAATCTCAGTTTAAAAAACAATCAAGAAGAAAACAATATGGGAAAAGTAAGAGTTAAGAAAAGTATAAATTTATTAGCTAAACACCTTCCTAAATTAAAATTGACAAGATCTCAACATAATCTATGTTAATAATGCACCCAACCACAAATGAATCATCATTAAAACACCTCTTTAGAGGTTGGCTAGAGAACACCCTCACATTCCAACTAAAAAACCATACATCAACATAATATTTTTCATAAATTTCTCCTTCCTTTCCAAGTGAGCAATCAAATTGACACAACTTCCCTCATAGACAAATATCATTGAACTCATATAATACTCCTTCCTCGTGAAGAGGGTATTCCTCCAGACACTTCTTCCTTCCAATAGCTTCTACCATGTGAGCAAGAGTAATTTATCCATGTATAGGTCACATGAGTGCAACACATTTTGTTTCATTTCCAACTCATACATAGTAGTGGTGATTAGATTTAGAGAAACATAGAGACCACTTTCATATGGTAGTTTGTGAGAATTTTTACCTTGGTATTTTGAGACCATGTTTGAGCCCATGATATTATTTTATGGTGTTTCTTTATGTTCCTTAATTTTATATATTGATGGATTGGTGTGGAGGAGGTATGGTTATTATGTACGCAGTCTCACACTACCAAAATGTTTTCAAGTTGAAGAATATTTTATGAGATATATTGATGTACTTATTTCTAATACAAGCTTGATATCACTTTGGTGGTGGAGTGTTTTTCCAAAAGGATTTCTTCACATATATCTTGTACCATATGGGTTTGTTGATTTTCTTATTACTTTTATACATGCTTATTCATATTTTATTTTAGTGTTAATTCTTAGTAACATGTACCTCTAATTAGTTTAATCAAAATTTGTACAGTTTCACTATTATTGTTCACTAATTTTCTCAACACATTTTTTGTCTCTTTATTTTAGAATATGAAAGTGTATAAAGAGTTTTATTATGATTAACAATTAGATTCATGTATTATATTAAAGGTATTAAATAAATTTTTAATCAAACATTAGAATCCTATTTCCCCTTTTTTATTTTGGTGAACCTAACAACTTGTATTATTTTCTAATGTTCTTTACAAAATATTATTATTTTCTAATATTCTTTACAAAATATTTTTTTTTAATAAAAAGGGGGGTAAAAACTTTTATTAATCAACAAGAAAAGTACAAAGCATAAAGCAAAAGAAGACCCAAAAGGGCCAAGAAACTACAAACAAGAGATTAAGAAGTGATAATGCAGTATTTCACATCCTCGGTAACCCAACCCTCCAAATCCTAGGCCAGGTCCCTTGGTAAATTGTCCCAGTCATCCACCAACCAAGTCTCATTCTTCACAGATGCCCATTTAGCCAACCCGTCAGCCACCTTATTCCATTCCCGAGGGATATGGGAGAAGGTGATAGAATCAAGTAAATCTCCAAAATGAGTGATTTGTTTAACCACCACTACAAGTTTCCAACTAACATCATCAAGATGTTGGTTATTAATAAAGTCTATCACTACCTAAGAATCAGATTCGCAAATAATTTGTTTCTAGCCAAGAGCATATGCCCTCCTCAAAGCCAAGAGAATTGCTAAGGCCTCCATGAGGTTATTAGAGTGTTTCCCCATATACTCTGAGAAAAAGAAAACAACCACCCCATAACTGTCTCTGCCCACCCCACCAACACCAGCATGCCTAGGATTTCCCCTTGCAGACCCATCAGTGTTGATTTTCAAGACCCCAGTGGGGGGAAGCATCCAATGCCCTCCCCTGAATACCTTCCCTCTGGAGCATTTGCCTCACCCAGCCTTGAGCCTCCTAGTACTATCAACAGAAATCCCCAAATTATGGATAACCCTAGTATCCCCAGGGTCCACCGGTACCGACAAGTCACATTTTGCATACAAAGTTTCTTGTAGAACCCCAAGAATACGAGCCCAAACTTGGCCCACTAGAAGCTTCCTATCTAGAAAGATCCTTCGATTACACTCCAACCAAATCTGCCAAATAATTAAACTAGGGCCAATAGGCCAGGCTGTGTGCAAAAAAGAAGTCTTTTCCGGAGTGGGTCCAATATTCTGCCAAAGCTCGCCAAGGGAAGATGGATGTCTGCATTGAATATTTCATGCCCACACCAAAAATGCCAAATATTCCTAGCAAAGGGGCATTGAAAGAAAAGATGGGAGACGGTTTCAACATCCTTGCGATAAAGGACACATAATGAGGGACCTTGGAAACCCTGCTTGCAAAGGTTGTCCCAGGTCAAACACCTGACATACATCACTAGCCAGGAGAAAAAATTGCATTTTGGCCAGGAGAACTTATTCCAAATGTTTTTCCACTAGGGAACCTCATCACTGCCTAAAGCATGTCTACCTAAAACACGATACCCTGAAGCCACAAAGTACTTCCCTTTAGGATCCGGACTCCAAGCCAACACATCCCTCTCTGAAAGAGAGTTGCACACTCTATTAGCTAAAATGGAGGACAACTCCCTCCTATCCTCCAAAGATCCACCCATGGGCCACACCTACATATCCTTCCACTAATAGACAAAAGTTTGTCCCACCCCTTGAGGGGCCTTGAAGTCCATCACTTTGCTCCACCCAACCTGAACAAAAATCTGACTTAAATCCTCCAAGTGAGGATGTGAAGAGAGGATAGGCGGAAAACCATCCCAAGATTCATGCCAAAAAAGAGCATCAGAGCCTCTATTGCAAATCCAAAACAATCCTTGTTTAACCAACAAAGCTCCCCTCTTGAGAGTTTCCTAGATCATAAAGCATGTCCCCATAAGGCTAAAGTGAGGAACCTCAGTGCCATCCACCTCCCCAAGATACTTAAAAGTAAGGATCTTAGCCCAAGTTTGATGCTAGTGCGAACACCATCACCAGTATAACTTAGGAGCCAGAGCTTTCCCATTCCAATCTACTCTACACAAACCTAGCCCACCATCCTATTTCGGCTGACAAACAACTTCCCACTTAATTAGGCTCCACTTCCTTGATAGGAAATTACCCGACCAAAGAAACTGCCTACACAACCCCTCGAAATCCTTGATGAAACTAGAGGGTGTTATCATCACAAAACATCTGTAAATTGGTAAAGCCTGCATGAAAGACTTCAATAGAGTGATTATGCCAGTTGTAGATAACCAACGATAGGTCCAATGACAGACTAGACCTCAAAATTTATCAATCACCTCCTGTCAAAACGGCTTGGGAGGTGGGCGCACATCCAAAGGGATACCCAGATATGTAAAGGGAAGCTTTCCCACCTGAAACCTTAAGATCCTGGCAATATGATGTTGTATAAGCATGGGGTTATTAAAGAAATAAATGCATGAATTCCTTTCATTAATGCTTTGTCCAGAGGCAGCCAAGTAGCAATCCAAAGTTTGACAGAGAGCAACCGCTTCAACCACCTTAGCAACACCCATCAAGGCTGAATCATCAACAAATTGAAGATGGGTTTGAGGAGAAAGGGAGTTATTCCATTTCCAACCTTGAATGTGCCCAACTGCAACCTGGGACTTAATGAACCTCCCCAAACCCTCGGCCATCAAAATGAATAGATATGGGGATAAGGGATCCCCCTGTCTGAGACCTCGCAAGGCACCAAACAACTCATAGGACTCTCCATTTATAAGGATAGAAAAGGAGGGCGTCATCACACAACTCATGACCCAATCAATCCACTCACTAATGAACCCAAAAGCTCCAAGAATTTTGACGAGAAAACTCCATTTAACTCTGTCATAAGTCTTGTCCATGTCCAACTTGATGAACATAGCTTTTTCCCTCGAAGAGGCCATGGAATGAATAGTCTCTGCTGTAATGACAACTCCATCCAGAATCTTATTGCTAGCTACAAAACCCCCTTGTTCCTCTGAGATTAGCTTATCTAAACAGGGCTTCAGGCGCTCCACGATAAGTTTCATAATGATTTTATACACCACATTACACAAGGCAATTGGACGAAAGAGATCCAGAGAATTGGCCCCCTCACGCTTTGGAATGAGAGTAAGGAATGTGGCATTCATGGCTCTCAACATTTGCTTATTCCTTAGGGACTCTTGCACAACCTCCAACAAGTCAAGGTTGATCACACCCCAAAACTCCTGAAAGAATTTGGCAGGGAACCCATCAAGACCAAGGGCCTTCCCCTTTTTTAGCTGGAAAACCACATCCTCTAACTCCTTCAAAGAAATAGGCTGAAGAAGAGAGGTATTCATCTCCATAGTTACAAGTGAGGGGATGCAAGCCAATATAGAGCCCTCCTCCTCATTGGCAGGCGAGGAATCTTCGGAAAAGAGGGTTGAGAAGAAGCGAACCACCTCATTAGAAATCTCCAAAGACGAAGAGAGAACAAAACCCTCAGGAGAGCGAAGAGAAGAGATAATACTACCCTGTCTTCTAGCCTTAACCGAGTTATGGAAGAAGGAGGTATTCCTGTCCCCATCCTGTAGCCAATCAATACGAGCCTTTTGTTTCCAAAAAAATTCCTCTTGGAGCTCCCATTCCTCAAGATCCTTGATCACACCATCTTCTAACCTACTCAAGACCACATCAAACCCATGCTCTCTAATTTTCTTGGTTATAGAATCCAAGTGATCTTGGGTGGCCCTTTTTTGTTGAAACACTTTGCCAAACTGATACTTATTCCATTGCCTTAATTTATACTTCACAAATTGAAGCCTCTTCATAAAAGTGTACATACCAATACCAAAAGTTGGTTGATCTTCAGCCCACCATTTAGCAACTAAGTAAAAAATCCCCTCCTCCTTGAGCCACATAAGCTGAAATTTAAAAGTCTATTTCTTAGATCCCCCAGCCAATCGGGTAGAGAGTTTGATCGGCCAATGATCTGATCCCCGCCAATCTAATATCTTAGAGCTTGTCATCCAGTTATTGTTAACCCAAAAACTGGACACAAGAAACCTGGCAAGTCTTTCAGAAATAGCTTCATCCCCAATCCTTCTATTATTCCAAGTAAAGATGCCATTCAAAGGTTTGACATCCACAATTCTAAGATGGGCCATATTCTCCCTAAGAAGATCATATGAGGTTTCTAGATGAGGCATCCCCCCCTTTTCTCCTCAAGAGAAATAATTGCATTGAAATCACCTGCCATAATCGAGGGAAGAAAGGGGTCCAAAGATCGCAAAAAAATTATATGAGACCACAAAAGAAGCTTACTAGGAACATTCGACGGAGCATAAATATTGGACATAAAGATTCTCTCCCCCATCTTAAGACTCGATGCAACAAGAGAGATGGAAAACCTACTAGAGAACCACCACATAGGAGAGATTTGTCACGGATCCCAGAAGCAAGCAAGGCCTCCAAAGCTCCCCTACGCCCCTACACACTGACATAAACCTCTATTCCAAATCCTAGAAGCACTTTGCATCATGATTTCAACAAATAACTTCGTTTCCTAGAGAAAAACCAAATCCGGAGAATGAGCACGGATCAGGTCCCGAATAGCGTTTTGTCTAGGGATGCTATTCATACCCCTCACATTCCATGAGAGTACATTCATCGTGCAGGTTGAGAGAAGTGAGATTCCAGAGTCCTCACCAACCCAGATTCAACCAATGTCTCACCAGCCAATTTGACTTTCTCCTGATCCTTCTTCCTACCCACCTTCTGGGGCTTATCAGGGGCACCCTTTTTCAAGGGATTTTGATGCACACCCAAAATATGGGAACTAGTAGGAGCTTTTCTCTTGCCAGAGCCTCCAGTACCTGAATCGCCAGTAGAGCAAGCACCTGCATCAACTGGAGCCACAAAAGTACCGACACCATACATGGGTCTCCAAGCCCAACTTTAGGGGGAATAGTAGAAGATTCCTTTATTGCCCCTAGAGTCTCCATTGGTCCAGTAGCCAAAGGCCTTAGAGTCTCAGGCTCAGGATTAGGAAAAGTAACAGGAGCAACCTCCACATGCAAGTGAGGAAATACCCCTTCCTCGTGAACTAAGTCATTCAGCGCATCAAACTTGTTAAACACCCCTTCTCCCTGACGGTCTTGGAAGGTCCTCTTGTGCCCTCAGCCTTTATTTTGTGGCCTAACAGGCACAAACCCATCTTTATTTGGGGTCACCTCCTGCCTGGGTCCAGAACCCTTTTCAAATCCTAAATTTGATGTGGCCATCTCGGTTCTTGGTTTACCCTCTCTAGAAGCACACAAACACTTTCTATGAAGATGCCCATATTCACAGCATAGGCGACATCAAAACGACAAAGTCTCATAATCAAGCGGTTGCATCCATGAACTAGATCCCACTGTCAAATCGATTGAGTAGGGCAAGGGTTGGCTTAAGTCAATCTCCATGCAAACACGAGCATAAGAAAAAATCCTCTTTTCCAGAGTTTGCTGAGAGGGACCAATTGAATTTCCCAATGCCATTGCAATAGACTAAAGAATATCACTCCTTCAGCATTCAAGTGGTAATCGAGGAAGGCGCACCTACACCGAGACTTTGGTTGGCAACTCCTCTGCAAAAATGAAACCTGCATGCCATGGTTTAATGAACAAGCTGACCTGATTGTAAAAGTATGAGCCACCCTCAAAAGCCCTATTTCTATCTGATATGCATGAAAAGCCCACCAAGAAAAAATTGTTTGCTGTGAGAAGGATCTCGAAATCCCCCTCTGGATTCCATGTTTTCTAAATCCAAGGGTCAAGGAAGGGTAAGGAGACCCTCATTCCCAAAAACTTGCAGATTAGAACATGCTTTCTGAAATATTCTAAGTCATCTACCACTACTTCCTTCTGAATTACCACCACTGGGCGAGCTTGGGCCCTTTCCAGACAACCATTTACCTTTTTCACTTTAAAGCCATTGATCTTCGTCAACCCCACGTTGGAAGAAGAAGGATTGAAATTCCCATCCCCAGCTTCCGTCAACATATCATCTCCCTTCATCTCCTCCAATCCATCATGCAAGGCCATAAACCCCACACCAATACACCTCAATCAAACCCCCACTCCACACCAAAGCCCGACGCTTCAAACCCCAAAGCCTTAGAAAAAGCTCTAAAGCACCCCAATATTAGAGAATCAATGCCACTCCAATTGGGCTTTCACGCAACAGAGGGCTTTAAGAGGTAGCCCCGCACCAAACCCCACCGTATAACATAGTCGATCATAGCCAAGACAATGAAAACCATGAACAGATAAAAGAATACCCCCCTGACAACATAAAACACCCCCCACACAAGCAAAAGTTTTCCCTCAGCGGATCAATCCTTACAAAATATTATTATTTATTTGTATATTTATTTTTATTTGGGTTTAGATTTGAATTCATTTAGGTTAAATAAATTTCTCAAAACCTTGATCTTTCCTTTTCCACCCCTTGTTTATTTCAATTTTTGATGACTACTGAATATCTTATTTTCCTCCATGAACAACTTTGCAATATCCATTTATTTTATCAAATTTTTTGTGACCATCCCAATGATACTAGATCACATGCTATCCTTTTATGGCCTAGGTTATTTTTACTTTATTAGAACCTAACATGACACTTTTGAAACTACTATTGAGTATTATCACCAATATTCCTACACCAACAATGATTCCCCTTTCTCCAACAATGCTAAATTTTCGTTTGACTCATGTTCTCATTTTAAAATATATTATAATCTATTTTATGATGATGAAAAGATTCATACTTCTTCTCATGATTATATTTCTAAAGAATTAACACTAGATGCATTTATTCACATTAAAAATCCTATTTCACAAGCTACAAATTTTGTTTTCTCTTTTAATAAGCATATGAAAAATAATGAATCTTTTATACATATTTTAATATATTCTACAAGATAAATTGCTTTAGTTATTTAATATATGGTATTCATTATATTTTTTCTATGGCTTGTGGTGTGAATTCTTGGATTATTTTTCCATTTCACCTCCAAATAATTTCCTCAAAAAATTTACACACACTAAAGGCAACTTCATAAACATTTCACCTACTCCTTCCTAACACGTGACACAACTATCCAACTTTGAGGATGAATTCTATTGGGTCAAAGATTCCCCCTTATCGCACTATGGATTTAGGAACCTTATGAGACCTGCACATCTTATCGCACTCTGGATTCAGGAACCTTATGAGACCTGCGTAGCTTTTCTTCGGTATGTATGTGAGTGACTACTTTCATGGTCAGTCAGGTGTTAGGAATTGGAAAGAATTTGTTCTTTTCTGCCCCCTGTCCCCTGAGTTGATGTTGTTGGCTAAGTCATTGCAAGATTTTCTCTCCTTGAATAGACTACCTCTATCCAACTTTGAGGAAATCTATTGGGTCAAAGATTGGCTGGGAAATCTTTCTTTCAAAACAACTTACAATCTGTTGTTGGTCCAGGGTGATCATAGCGGACCTTGGAGACAGGTTTGGAATCGACACATAATTCCTAAAATCAATTTCTTCTAGTGGATGACCTATCATAATAGGATCCTAACTTAGAATAACCTGAGGAAAAGGGGATTTCAGATCCTGAATAGGTGTTTGTTATGTAAAAGCAATGAAGAGTCTATTGATCATTTATTACTACATTGTCTGTTTGCTACTAGAGACTGGGATCTGGCTTTAGAAAAGTTGGGGACCCAATGGACTATGTGTAGGGACATAAAATCCTTCATTTTGGGTTTGTTTGGTCCCTTCCAACATCCTATCCTTAGAGAGATTTGGAACTAGGCCCCCCCATCATTTGTTGGTGCTTGTGGAAAGAGAGAAATAACTAGATTTTCAAGAATATTGAGATGAGTCCTAAGGAGCTTTTTGGCATTGGGCCAAGGATTATTTCTGAAAATGCTTCAATTTACACTGGGAAAACCCCAGACAAAGCACCTAGAGAGTGGGAGATCAAGATGGCTAAAGCTTGGAACAAAAAAAAATGGAGATCAACTTCTTTGATAACTCTAAGACCTGGGCTAGACAGGACACGGTTTGGAAACCCCTGGATTGGGGGTGGCACAAACCAAATTTTGATGGAGTGGCCAAGGGGAACCCTAGTAGGGCTAGCATTAGGGATGTCATCAGGGATTACAGGGGTAACTTTGTGGCTGGTTATTCGGGGGCATTGGAATTCATACTTCCATGACTATGGAAGCCAAGGCACTGCTAAAGGGCATCTAGTTAGTTATTACTCTGGGGATAAAGAAACTACATATAGAAGGGGGATTCTATGTCGGTGATTGATTCAATCAAAATTGGAAGGTTATTAGGATGGAATACCATAGATATCCTATTAGATATAAATCAATTGGTCTCGAAGCTTGATATGAAGATCTTATCTCACATCTTTTAGGAGGGAAATCAAGTTGTTGATGCTCTAGCTAATCTTGGTTCCTCTTGGAGCATTTCCAGGTCTTGGAGGAGTATCAAGAGCTTGTCGCTGAAGATACAAGGTATCACCCTTAAGGAATAAGGCACCATCATCACCCATGATGATAACTAATTATGCCTCTTTTAAAGCTTTATGGGTTGTCCACATAATTGTTCTTTGGGTGATGTGGACAAAGAAGGATGATGAGGTGTTAAATATGTGGCATAATTTCAAAAATTGGGCAAGGAAGTGGTTATGGAGCTAATTATGAGAGGTGATGGGAAGTACCTCGGGTTAACAGTTAAGATTGGTTGGGCCATGCACAACTTTAATAAGCGGTCTTGTCATAACCTCGACATATCTATATGGACATTCAATTTCAAATCCTCGTTCCATTGGGCCTCTCATTTCGATGTGACTTCTTCATGTCGTGTGGATATCATTCTAAGTCCTCTCGATATTGCTAAAAAAATTCATAGAATAAAGGATAGATACTTAGGGATTTCTATACTTGGCCCCACAACCATTTGGCATTGGTACTTGTGCATATTTGAAGGGCAAACCTATCAATGTCATGATAATTTTTCGCAACCTAAGCCTTTGGTGTCTTAATATTTTCAATTATGGTCCCACAAAGATATCCTCTTTGGAAATAACATCTAGCATTTGTAACTTGCAAATCACCTTAATTACTTGATGTCATCCTAGCTGGCTTAAAAATAATGTTTTATGGGTGACCTTTCACATTGATAGACATTTTAATTTCTCTCTTGTAGGATTACTGGTATCTTAGAGTGAAGTGTGGCAAAATGGGTGGTGACAGGGTGAGGATGGAGCTAGATAACTATGAGGAACTCTGAAAGGATCCCCTAGTATGACATATTTGCGTCGAATGTGGGTTGGCGTTGTTGATGGAGTGTTTAGTGGGACATGATGTGAGGATGTCAGCTTAATTTGTGAGCTATTGGAAAGATAGAAGGGTTACGATGGGGGGTATCTCTTTCGAGGTCAATGAGGATGTCATAGCTCAGGCGACTAGGCTTTCATGCAATGGGAAGAAGTACACTAAACACACCAAGACCCAAGATAATGAAAGCCTCAATGCTTTCTTCAAAGAAAATGAAAAACCGGTCAGATCTCAGTCGAGTTTCGAAAGGGAAGTGCTCCCTCATCCTTGGGACTAGGTTTGTCTGGCTATTATGAAGTATGGAACCTTAGAAGGTAGGAATAGGGTGTTTAACTATTACCATCTACCTCTTCTCAATTATCTTCATCATACAATGTTGTTCAGTTTTCCTTTTTTTCTTGCTTACCGATTTGGAGAATTTTGTTATGAAGTGTTTGGACACTACTGCCCAAAACCCTGATGAAATGCCCCCCTTTCCGCTCCACCAGGGCCTAATCCTGAGGCTTTATCTTTTCCATCTGGCTCTCTATCTGCCCAAACTTATTTCTATTATTCGTATCGAGGAGCTTGAACCCCCTAACCAACCCACTATGAATCCCTCCCCGGATGAGTCTAAGGACCCTAAAAGGAAAACCCCTCTGGTGAACACCAAAACCCATAAGCCTAAACCTCCTGCCAAGAAAAAGAATGGTGGAGTGGGGATTGCTCAGTTGAAATTGATGGTTGGGCTTTGCGAGCTCAAAACTACTCCCTGCAAGATGGATAACAAACCCACAACAAGGAAAAAAATAAAGGAAGACGGTAAATGCCAAGTGGAGCTACCGACCATGGATAGCGAAGGGAAGAAAAATGTGGGAAAACACTCTAAGGGGAACACTATTGTGGCTTCTATTTTGGATACGAGGATGGAGAATACTAGCATTAGGAGATCCCATAGACTGGCAAAAAATAGTAAGAAAGTGTCGGTGAATGATATTTCTAGTGACGAGGAGTAGTCTGACAACAAAAGCAAGAGGAATGAGGAAGATACAGAGGAGGAGTAATTTGTGGAAGGACCTAGTCATTTTTTTGACTTCAATAAGATACTCAAGGATAATGCAAAGACTGTGGACAAGGAGGACAATTATAACAAGCTGTTAGAGCAGATGGATAAACTTGAAAGGAAATTTGTTGGGTTGACTCGGTTCACCATCAAAATGATCCACCATTTTGCTATGCTCAAGGAAGAAGTGGACAAGAAGACTATGGAGGAGGGCCCCAATTAGGCTAGGGAGGATGTTATAAACCTCCTCATATAGAAATGGGATGGTATAGCAAGTTAGTATGTTGCTTCTATGTTCTGTTTTGTTTGGGTCATTGTTTGTTGGCTATTGGTATGTTGTCTCTATGTCTTGTATTTTGGTGGTTTCTATTTTAATGTTTTGGAATTGATTTTTTTTGGCCCTTTGGGCTCGTGGTGTAAAGGGTACTACACCCTGTAAATGTAGCTTAATATATCAAAAACACATGACACAACTATATACAGAAGTAGCACAAGCTCCTACTATTGCATCTCACTTTCAACCCTAACAATTGGTATTCATAGATACTCCTCCAAGTAATTTTTTTTGTTCCTTCTATTGCTACTATTATAACAACTCTTGTGTTATGAAAAATACCTAATTATCTAGGGAAAATTTATATTCCAATCAACCCAAGCTAGTAACAACTTTTAAAATATTAGTCATACTTATAAGGGAATGAATAGAGAATAAAAGAATCTCCCCCCTCCACAAACTCTAACAAGTATTGTTCCCAACTTTCCTCCACCAAATTTATCTACCAAAATACAAAAATATGATTTCATTGATCAACTTCAAAACTCTTAGGCTAAGACATTTCTCTAGGATTTAATATATATTTCTAACACAAATAAATATTATGACACACCTTGTAAAATGTATATGTTGCATAAAACACAAGCCTAACTGAGGCTGCAACCATATTATAATTAATTCATAATAATGACGATATCATCACATTTCCTTTGTTTATTCTAATAAAGTATGGAAAGATGACAATAAAAAGTAATTTAATGGATAATGGTTCACGACTTATTTGTAGCATTAACTTGTTGCACAAGATTAAAGTTGACACTCCAACTTGCAAATGTCTAAAGTTACCATAAAATGATTTGATAATGTCAAACATGATTTGTTGGAAACCATTACCTTAACATGACCCTAGGATTAATAAATTTACAAAAAATATTGAAAACGATGTCTAGACATTTATCTTTTAATATTAACTTAGGTTGTCTATGGATTCATGCTATGAATGTTGTTCATTCCACCTTGCATCGGTCATTAAAATTTAGTTATGATGATAAAATAATTATAATCCATGACAATGAAATTTTTAGATATTGACAAGAAACTAAATCTTAAATAACTATTCTCTTGAAGATCCATCCTCTCCTCTCTCTCTAGAGGATCCTTCTCTATTGTGTTCTAATTTTGATCCATAAGGTGATTAAGGGACCCTAAATTTTACTCCATCCTATACAAGGGAATATAAGATAAATATTAATAATTTTAAAGTAACCAATTTGTATAT
The DNA here is from genome assembly GCA_007258455.2 of Sequoia sempervirens. Classification (NCBI taxonomy): domain Eukaryota; kingdom Viridiplantae; phylum Streptophyta; class Pinopsida; order Cupressales; family Cupressaceae; genus Sequoia; species Sequoia sempervirens. Next base: position 133,740,276 of record VDFB02058242.1, on the reverse strand, counting down.
ATACCTATATATAAATCTGGCCAAAAATGTCAACCAAATACTACTTGAACAACCTAGAATATATAATTATAATTGCTGATGTAAATCTAAAACTAAAGAGTCTAATGATGATTCTCCTTTCTCTTCTCTTGACTCATTCTAGAAACAATACTACTTGAATTTATTATCATGACAAAGAATGGACATAAATGAAAAATTTTAGAGTATAATGAACAAGGTATGATTAAATCCATGACATTAAAATATCCATTTACCATAGAGATTTTAGGCTTAACCTATCAATTATTTTTGTGTTTATACCTTATTTGGATAGAAAAATTACACTACCATCGTTATATCCAAATTTTATTGACTTGACCATAGATTCTTCTCTGTTCTCTCTTAATACCTTCTCAACATAAATATCCAAATAAATTCCTTATTTTTTACACTATCTTTCCCTCCTTTCATCATAACCATGCCCTCACTTACTATTTAAATGATAGTATTTTTAGGAATTTATACTTTTCTTTTTTACCTAGTACTTTCCTAAAAACTCCTTGACTATTTACACATGAGACCTTGAGAAATGATACTAGCATTGCAATGGATATGAATAATACAAATAAAATTCTCTCTATAGGAATATGCTAATTATTCAAAACTTTTACTTTATTTTACTAAGCTATTTTATTGGTCTTATGAAGTCATGGTTGGAATCACCTAGGAAATTATTGTTAAAAATATTATTTTAGACCAAGATGCAAAACCTTTCAAGAAGAAGATTCATAAAATGCACCCTAAAATTTCCTTAATGTTCAAGCAAAAGATCTAGAATATGTTAAAGGCAATTTTCATTTGACCTATTGATTCCTAACCCTAGATCTCCAACATTATCTTTATCACAAAACCAAATGGTTGTATATGCATTCATACAAAATTTTGAGACTTAAATATTAAGCTTCTCCCAAAGATGAATTCCTCTTTCCAAATATTGCTATGATCATCTAGGGTTGATGGGAATGCCTTACCATAGCCCCTCCCTCCTAGGATGAGATGGTTGATTCCACTTTAAGGCATGAGATATTTTTCTTTGTGGATGGTTTCTTAAGGTATAATAAAATCCTTATAAACCCCCAAGACCAAGACAAAATAACCTCCATTACACCTTAGGTAACCATTTTTTTGTTAGCATGCATTTTTTACTTAAATATGCTGGAGCTAGTTATCAAAGGGTGATGACTCTCATTTTCCACTACAATTGAAGATTAAATTTTATATTTTAGTAAAATAAAAAATTTATGCAAATCATGCAAATGATTTTCACACTAGTTTTTAATTTTTAATATAGTACCTAGTACATCGAAATCCTAAAACTATGTATTTGAGGTTGATTCTAGAAAAAATTTAGGCTTCATTATCTCTCAACATAAGATTGAGGTAGAAACTAAAAAGATAGACGCAGTTTTCAACATGCCTCTATCTAAGAATAGTAGTTAATTTTATGGTTTACAAGGTAAAATCTACTAAACACACCAATTTATTGCACAATACTTTCATAAAATTATAAAAAAAAAATGTTAAATTTGCTTCAACTCACAAGTATCAACAAGATTTTTGTTCCATGAAAAATACATTACCTATCCCTATGTCATTATGTATGTAATCCTTAGTTGATATGACCCTCGATTGACTCTTAGTCCAAAATAGAGACAATGGAAAGAGCATGTTTTTTTATTATATTAAAATTATACATTACTATATTATGAATGTAATGCCCCAATTTGACATGCTTAGAACAAAACCTGATGAAACAATTTTTTTTAAACAAAGACAAAAACATCAATAATTCAATAATGACATGTCACATTTGCACAACAATGTGCACACAAGTGTCGCAATGACACAACGAAAAAGATAACAAGATAACCTCACAATTGCATAAGAAAGGTGGAAACAATGGAAGACTAAATACTCATGGGATAAATCTACCATGATGAACATGTGTGAGAGAGAGAGGACAACACCTACACGATGATCAGTTACTAAATCATGTTCACATTCTCTTGCAACACCACACTAGGATATGATGAGGGAAACATCAACGTCCAATCCATGTCTAGACACACTTCACAAACCTAAAAACAAGGGAAAACCTTCACAGGAGGTTTCCTAACCAAGAGGCACAACTCTCCACTAACTGGAATGATGATGATTCACTTCTAGACAACCACACGCTTTCCACGACGCCCCATCACAACATGACAACACAAAAGTGAAAGAATACTACTCCACAACACCCCATGAACTATGAGGAATTTTGGGAACACCAACAAGGATAAACATGAAGTATTACAACCTTCCCAAGTCTTCACAAGACTGGGTGCACAATCTCCCTAACCCTAGGTTTGACAATTAGGTAGCTTCAAAAGAAGGCACACAAAATGAGGTAAGAGAAGCCACAATTTCTCAATAAAAAAAACATAAGAACATGATAGAAAAACTAATAGACCCATAGGACCATGAGAAAAAACTTCCATTTACATGGTTTTTCCATACACGGCTCTAAAACAAAGAAGAAAAATCAAGTATTGAGACAAGGATATTTAAGTTTTTGAGGGTTCTAAAGGATAAAATGGTTGGAATGGGAAAAATACAAGGCATAAAAATTAAAAAATATTCATTCTTGGAACTATGCTTAGAATTCCATTGAGAATCTATGGTTGAGAGGGTTAACATTCTATTTTTTTATGGAGAACAAGGCTACCCAAGTACAAGACTAGGCCAAGCCAACAATGTTAAATAAAAAATTGAGTTTTAAGCCTACAAAACCAGCTCATCCCACTGATGACTAGGCCACCCCACTATGCAACCAAGCCACCCCAATGGGTACGAGGCTTCCCAAGTGGACTTAGCTGCATTTTGAACAGTTCAGGTCATTTCTAGGTGAGACATGACCACCTAAGTATAGTACCAGGTTTCCCAACTATGAAATGAGGTCTCTAAATTCATTTTAAACACCAATTGAAAGATTCCTAAGCTCATTTTATCCCTTTCACAATAAAATATTAAAAAAATAAATCATGCTTACTTCCAACACTGAGACACGTAATTAAACCAATACTCTTTCCATTACTAAATTTACATTCATCTCAATGAGAGGTCTATTAACATCAATATTTCAATTAGAAAAAAGGAAAGGAAACATAAATAAGCATAAGAACCTTACCACATTGAATTTTTCACCAACTCCACCTTGATCCTCTAATCCCCAACAGTGATTACCATGCCGCCTGACCTTGTGGAATCAAAATATCTACTCCCATTGTGCTAGGAGATATTCACATGGGCCACAATTACAACACTCATGCCAAAAACATGGGGAGAGGGCTCACACACACCATACATGAAGTATACAATTAACATATATCATGTAAAAAATCCATCCAATATCACAAGAGGGATCAACACAAATAGGATCAATTACAATATCTCATTGGGAAAACTCACCAATGTCTCGTCACAAATCCACATTGGTAAAATTCATCAAAGTTATACAAAGGATCATCCCTAGGAAAACTCACCAAGGGAATAACACATGTAATCATCATTAGGAAAACTCACCAATTGAATAATAACAACAAGCACATGGAAGGGAATACATCATCCTTTAAGTGCTACTCAAATTACACTAGGGTTAGATATTAGAGAGCAAGAGATGGAATGTCATTGCGAACACTCACCTGGGGCTCAATGTGGAACTGAGTATCCTCTCATACAGATGAGGGTACTTGATCTTACTAGTCTTACACTCCCTAAGCGGGTTGTCTTCCTTGATCATCCTTAGCCTATACAAGCACTCAAGGCATGAGAGCGATATCCATTATCTTGGTTAATCAATTACCCATGTTTTATTAGTTTTCACTTGTTAACCCAACTCCCCACACATCGATTTCCTATGCACCACTTTGGGTCGAGTTCACTTTAGGAGCCACTCCCATAACTCTCTCTAATACCTACACCTTAAGCTCATCACTTCCTCCAATGAATGTGGCACATACAACATTTCAACAATTACAAGGAATAATTTTTTTATCACAACAATTGGAAAACACAATCTCAAAACATTCCTTATGAAAATACATTAAGGAGACTCAATTTTCCCCAAAATAAATCATTCAATCACTTTTAAATTCAAAATTCCAATTTAACTTTAAATGCCAAAAACTAGAAATTACATGCAAACTCCATTAATGGAGCTTCAAGTTTTCTATTTTTCAAAAATTCAAAAAACAAAAAGTACTCTTTTTCTCAAAAAATGCACAACAACCATTTTATGATATAAAATTTAAATTTCAAGAATTTTGGAAAATTTTGGCATTATGAGGGCAAATTTTGGAATTTTATCAAAAATTACAAAATAAATTTGATTCGTACATGCTTTTTCAAAATTGAAACTAGACTAGGTGTGCTAATGCTCCACCAATCACATACAAAATAATTGAAATAGAAAACAAAGCACAATGGAGGCACAATGAAAACTTACCTCAATTTTTTGCAAATTAAACATTCATATCGAGCTCCACACACGCCATGAGAAAGAGAAATTCTAATTCCACGCACAATCACATTCCCATTCCTATCCCATTGCTTTGAATCCCATCCAATTCCATTCACAATTGCATTCCCAATCTCATTTTCAAAAAATGGAAAGAAGAGGGTTTTTGAGAGCAAAAGTCCTCCAAATTGAACAATTCCTTTAAACATGCCAAGTCTTTTTGCCTTTTAACCCAAAATCCAAATAGACACATCAATCAATTCCTAAATAACGTATATCATTTAAATTCATGATTTAAATCCATATAAGCATATATTCATTTAAATTTACGAAATTCAGAATTCAAACATGATATTTAAATCAAATATTACTCACAATTCCCAACCCAAGGAATTTTCATAATTTAATTAAACAATAGCTTAACTTCATTTCTAATTTCATTTCATTTTCCCCTTTCCTGAAACACAAAAAATATTTTAATAACCAATATAAGAATCATTTAAATTCCTAATATGTCATCTATGGAAAACATAAAATTTAAACCATTAACCAAATCAAGCATTCACTAGTCATTCACAGCACATAGGAATTCCAGAATATTTCCTAACTCGAATCCAGGTCCATATAGGGTCAAATATGACACATACCACACTCAATTCGAGTATGATTAGAGAATAGATAGGGAGGCCCAAAATGACATCTCTAAATTAACCATTGTTGGGGAATAAATCAGACCTATGTAGCCAGGTGGAGAAATAACCTTGTACTTATAACCATTCAACATATGTCAAGTGTATCTACTCAATGTATATATAGTCGAAGCACAACATAATCACCCAACAAGGTTCAACAACATAAAGCATGAAATAATATCCATATATCTATCTTATAAATCATTTCTTGAATCATCAATAACCACATTCACATTTAATCACAACATATATAATGCACATCACTAAACTGAAGCATAAAGCTAAGTCAAGCATATAAATATATAAAATTCCAACAACCAACATGTTGAGGAACCTAATCTCCAACATGTGGTGGTTCATACACACCAATCAAATCCATAATACAGTCACCACAAAAATCATGAGAAAATGGTGAAGCTAAAACACTGATATCACATTAACAAGATGGGAGTGGCACTACAATGAAACCATATACTCTCTTGTGAAGAAATCTCTTTATTTCTTACACTTCTCAAAATATATGATATTATATGTGACATGGAAAAACCATGTGATTTTCAAATGTGACCCATTAAAGTACATGCTATCTAAATCCTACCTTTTGTGTTGTGTTTCCAAATTGATCATTCTTTTAATGAATTTGATCTCAAATGAATATATATCAAAAATCTATAAAATGTAAAGCTATTAATCAATTGGTAGAGGCTTCACCCATCTCTAACACTTATTTTGATATTTCTTTCACTAATGAACATGTCCTCACTTTTCATTTTTTATAATATATGGGACATTTTCTGATTGTTCCTAATGCATGATAATTTTAAGAGAATGAGTTGTACTAGTACCTCCTTTTAGGAATGCAATTCCTTTATCCCTTCATTTGAACCAACAACATTGTTGGGTATGAAGCCTATATTGCTAGTTTGTGAGCTACCCACTCAATTAATGTTAAATTTATCACCATTCATGTTAAATAAAAATTGGTGATTCTTCAATCATGGGATCATACCAAACCAAAGAAGATAATCACTTTAAATATTATGACTTGCCATTACTTTCATATTAGATCATTTTTTATCCTATTGTATTGATGATGTGTTTTGAAAAGATGAACATCATGAAGCAAACACTATGGCTAGTGTCATCTCCTCTCTCATGAATCTTGAAAATAGCATTGGATATTTTACTTCTTAATCTATAATCTTCACAATCCTGATAATACTATATTGTCTATCCTAATGTTACCTCCTACAACACTATCCTAGGTGAGGAATGGTTTTTTCATATTTATTATTACTTAGAAAAAGGGAATTTCCCTCTAAACTCTAACGAAAATACAAAACATAAGAATTTGAAAATCACCTCTAAATATCTTTTTCTTGTTGATGTTTTTAATAAACATGGATACAATTGGATCTGTGTCATTTATTGAATCATAATGAAACCACTATTGCTCTTCAAGAAGCGCATGGTGGTGTTTATGGAGGCCATTTTTTAGGTAAAATATGGTATTAAGACTATTGTGGATGGGTTATTAATGGATTTGGATGTAAAATACTCTTATTATTATGTTAATAAATGTATATTGATAAAAAAAAATGATAACCTAGGTCACACACGCACTCAAGAACTACAATGTTTTGCTTGTCCTTGGCCTCTTTCTCTATTAGGACTCGATATTGTGGGTATAATTACTTCCTTGATAAATCACTCCTTCATTATTATCAAGATGTACTATTTTACTAAGTGGGTTGAGGTCATCCCTTTAAAATCCACCGCTATGTTTGATATTTTCTAGAATCATGTCTCCACTTTTGCATAATCATATATCCATCCTAAAGAAAACATATCTCTAGTCATCAAAGTTATGTAGCATCCATCTTCTTAGTCCATGGGTGTCACCCTAAAGAAAACATATCTCTTGTGCATGAGGAAACCCATAATTTTTCTCCTTTAGTAACCCTAGTATTATGATCATTGCAAGGGATTAAAATATCATTTTAATAAGGTTCCAAACATGTTGTATTGCTCATGGTCTCAAAAAATAAATGCATATCCTAATATAAATGATTTATCATGTATCCATATCCTAGAAACATGGTGTAGCACCCCTTCATGATGTGAACTATCCAACAAATTAAAATAAATCTCTATCCATTGAGATCTATCACTATCATAATGAAGACTAGGATCCATATATATCTTATATATCTCCTACGCAACTCACATAGTATACACATGCCTGTCACTTTGCAAACTCAATCATATCTTCAATACAATATAATTTTTAACCATATTAGAATTCTCAAAATGTATTTGACATCCTCCAATGTAATGATCATTCTCTCATGAGTAGATGCAAGGATCAAATATTTTATTCCTATCTCTCTACTAGTATCAAAATCATCTTTACATAGTACTACATGTATAGTAACTCCCACAAGCATTGTAACATGTCTAGTATGGTCTACTTATAGTGAACATGATTATTTATTATGTGGCCACTCTTTGATGTCTACCATACCTTGTGCATAAAAAAATTGAACAAACCAAAACTTGATTAGAAAAATATCAAAATTTTCAAAAAAACTTTTAAAATTTAAATCAACCATCATCTTCGATAAACACTGCCAAGTGGATTTAATTTTTTAGGATATTAAATCTTAGATTAGCACACCAAATTTTACATAAAGATGCCAATGCATGAATGTGAATGTTTTTATAAATATAAAAATGTGTTTTGAAAGGGCTTAGACCCTTTTACAAAAACACAACCATTAGGAAAACATTGAGTATCATGATATATGGGATGAGAAAAACAAATTAAATAATACGAACAAATAAAAAACAAAAGAAAAATGATAACACAACCAAAAAAGAACCAATTTGTTATTAGTTAATTTCTCAAGCCCATTGGTAACCTAGCATTTTTTGGTGATAAATTTAACTTGATCAATCAAAAGAAACCCCAAGGGGGTCCTCTTCAATAGCACTACTTTTTGAAAGGAAGCCAGGTACACGGAAACAACTTCCTACACTAATCTAAGTAGGGGAGAGTTACAAGAATTTATTTTTAACACCTTTTATAGTTACAATATCAGAAGATTCACATTCAAAAATTAAACAACATAAATGACAATGCAAACCATAAGACAATGTTTATGTGGGAAAACCCTTTCAAGAAAAACCTACACTCCAAATCACACAACTCAACTTGTATTATTAGCAACAATGTTAGTTACAATACAATCTCAAGAGCAATGCTCATGAGTCTTCACACTATGACAAGATTCTAGAGTAATTCTAGTAGCATAACGACATGTAAGCTTCTCCAAAATTGTCACCATAAAAATGCACTAAGTCTATAAGTATTTATAACCTCTCAACATGAAACAACGTGCCCAAAACTTACCATAACCAAATCCCACGCCCAAGGTGTGAACATGACTTCATCATGACATATCATCATAATCATAACTCATAATTATGACAAACTTCATAATCAGCCCCTGTTCCATAAAGTTGGCCATCATTGCACATGCAATGAGCCTGCATACATGCAAATACCTTGCATGTGTAGGAGACCTCATCACATGGGTTCCACTTATCATAATTAACTGGAAATTTGTCATTCTTGACTCTTTCACTATCATAATCAGTTATAAACTCACATAACAAGTTGTCATGGCCTGTTACATAGTAACTTATAACAAATGCCACCAATTTAGGCACAAATCTAGGTCCTCCAAAGTGGACGCCTACCTCCACTAATTTAGCTTACAAATACTACATGTCACTTGCCATGTAGGATGCCACATCACTGACAGGTCCCACAAAGTGACATCAATTTAGGTAGGCAATTAAACATCATAATATAAATAAATACACCACAAAATAATAAATAAATACTAGGACTCAAAGGTTGAGACACCCTAATCCCAACATTCTCCCACTTGTCGAAGACCTATCAAGAGTCATATGAAATTATTTGCTTAGGTCCCCAAGGCCCATGGAATCGAAACACCATCTGAACTTCTCTATGCTCATTGGTTTCATTAGTGCATTTGCAACATTCACCAAAGTGTCAACCTTCTCCAAGTTCAGTTTTCCATCTTCTACCATATCACAAACAAAAGGGTATTGGACATCAATGTGCTTTTTTTTGGCATGGAAGGTGGGATTATTTGCTAAAAAAATGGCACTCTGATGATCACAATAGATATTAATTTTTCCTACATCTAAACCAATATTAGAACACAATCTCTTAAGTCAAATTTCTTCCTTACAAGAATGAATAGCTACCATGTACTTTGCTTCTATCATGGACAAAGCAACTACAACCTATCACTTACTCATTCAATTGATAGCACCACCAAAAATCATAAACACATAACCACTGGTGGATCTTCTGTTGTCAATGTTACCTGCCCAATTAGAATCCACATATCCACGAATACTCACTGAATGTTGAGGTCCAATAAGATAACCATGAAAGCACATGACATACTTAGAAGTACCCCATAAGTACCTAAACACTCTCTTGATTGCATCCCAATGTACCCATCCATGATTAGCCATAAACCAACTAAGGACTCCCACTACTTGGGAAATGTTTGGCCTCATATAGACCATAGTATACACTAAACTACCAACAATACTCACATATGGTATTCTAGTCATGTCCTCCATCTCGATAGGAGAATTTGGACAATCATTCACAAAAAGCTTCATCCCCTGCATCACAATAACAAGTAACTGTCTACAATCTACCATGTTGAATCTCTCGAACACTGAGTTCATATACTTGCTCTGGCTTAACCAAAGCTTTTTATTAGCTCTGTCTCTCATGATATCCATCCCCAGAATATACCTGGTGACACATAGATCTTTCATATCAAACTATATTGACAACTGAGACTTCAAATCTGAAATCATGCTTTTTCCATTCCCAAAAAACAACACATCATCTATGTATAAAAAAATAATGATAATGTGACCATTTTTAGATTTATAATACACAAAATGGTTAGATTGAAATCTTAGAAATCCTAATAAAAACACATAGGTATCAAACTTCTAGTACCACATTCTAGGAGACTATTTCAAACCATACAAAGACTTCTTTAGTTTGTAAACTAGATTTTCTTTACCTTTGATAATAAAATGCTCTGGATGTGACATTTAGATCTCTTCCTCTAAATCATTGTGAAGGAATATTGTCTTCACATCCATCTATTCCACTTCCAAATCATACATTGTTGCAAGTGATAACAGGAACTGAATAGATTTCAACTTCACAACATGAGAGAATATCTCACCATAGTCAATTCCCTCCACCTGAGAATACCCCTTAATGACCAACCATGTCTTGTGCTTCTTGAACAACTATTTACAACCAACGGTTTTACGTCCGTCAGGTAAGGGTACTAGATCCCAAGTCTTGTTTTCTTCAAGGTAGCCATCTCCTCGTCCATGGATTTCATCCAATAATTTGCATCACACATACCCATAGCCTCTCTAATAGTCCTAGGCTCATTAGTGTTAGCAATCAAATAAAAAATATAACTGGAATCCAATAATGAATAACCAAACCTTTTTGGTTGTTGCCTAACATGCATTGACCTCCTCAATTCTTGAGATTGAGGTTCTTCTTCTTCAAAACTTTCAGAGCTTCTCAAGCTCTCCTCATCATCAGGTCCAACAAGATTGCATATTTCACCTTTCATTAGAGTAGGTGGAACCTAAACTAACTCGTCTTTCTCCTCTTTCTTTGGCTGCAACTCAATAGTGGAAGGTTTCATCTATCTAAAAATTATACTTCTACTATACATAACATTTTGGGCCTCTAGATCTCAAAGCTTGTATCCCTTCACTCTGATACCATAGTCGATGAAGATACACTTAGCTACCTTGTTCTCCAACTTAGACCTCTTCTCAATCGAAACATGAGCATAAGCTTCACAACCAAATACTTTGAGATGTCTTAATGAAGGCTTTTTACCAGACCATGCCTTCATGGGTGCCTTTTCAATAAGTGCCAATGTAGGAGATTTTTTGATTAGATAACATGTAGTGGCTACCACTTATGCTCAAGGCCAACACCACTCAACATACTCCTAGCCCTCTCCATTAATGTCTTGTTCATCCTCTTTGCAACTCCATTTTGCTATGGGGTGTATGGTGTTGTCTTATGTCTTTCAATCCCATGTTCTTTATAGAACTTGTCAAACTCTGTTGAAAAAAACTCACCACTATTTTTAGTCCTTAAACACTTAATCTTTCTACTGGTCTAATTTTCTACCAAGGCTTTAAATTCCTTAAACCAACTAAAGACTTCAAATTTACTTCTAATAAAATAAACAAATGTCCTTTTATTGTAATCATCTATGAAAGAAAAAAAAAAGATTTTGACAACGAAGGAACATTCATAGGACCAAACACATTTACATGAACATAGTCCAAAACCCCGAAAGACTTATGAGAACTAGAGTAAAAAAACATGTTGTTTTCCATAAACACAATATTCACAAAAGTCAAACTCAAGATTACAATCATCGAGGCCTTCAATAAGGCTCTTATTTTTCAAGGCTCTAAGACCCTTCTCAACAATGTGACAAAGTCATTGGTGTGGTGTATGGTGAACCAAAGGTTGCTTGCACAATCTCCTAGAAGACCTTTTCACTGTCTCCTTCCTGGAACCTGATACCAATGGGTTCTTGTTGAGCTTGGATAATTAACCAAGACTTGCTTCTACTCCTCTCAAAGAGTTTTCCACTTGTGCTTTACCTTGGAAGACCAACACCTCTTTTGAAACTAGTATACTCTCTCTTGGACTTAGAAGAATCTAAGTGCCAACTTCATCATCAAACTTAAACTGCTTGCAGGGGTGCTAGAGGTACTATCATCATGCATCTCACATCCAAATAGATCCATTTTGGTTAGTGTTCAATCTTCAAATTACCCGTTTTCAAGAATTTGCCTTGGTGAGGCCTAATTCCTAGTAGCCCTTACCAGTCACTTTTCTGCCTTTCTTGCTTAAACTTGTCAAACAACCTATCAAATAAACTTCACTTCCAGACACCCTTTTGGGGCCTTTAAATGTTTACAATCAAGGATGAGAAGGGCTATTAGGCCTAATTCTTAGGGTTTCAATGTTCTCCTGCTAATTTCTCACACACATGGATTGGTCAAGTCTCAATCCTGCTAGTTTCCTTGTGTTAGGTCATGTCCCACCTGGAACTATACTTTTTTTGTATAGTGCTTCCTTTCCCCTGCCTAAGTTCTTCACTTTTCTCAATCAAACTCTAACCGGACTGTCCTAGCTCGCCTAGGGTTTGAGTTTAAAAATACTTGCTTGGCTCTTTGGGATTCCCACTGCTAAATATTTACAGTTGTTTGGCTCCCCTTCCATATTCAACTAATCCCAGGAAGATCCCATGGTCAGTGTTTATGGGGGAGCCATTCTAAGTCTAACTGCTCAAAACAGAGAAAACAAACCCTCTACAATCTAATTTATGAATTCAAAACAACAAAACTACTCTAAGCAACCTGAATGCAAAATGAAAGTTACTCCAAACTATCCTATGAACATAGATACTGTGCTAAATCAGTATTTACAATGCCTTTGATACCACTGTTTCTCAAAGTACTCGGGAAAACACAGAATTCTGCAATCCTTTCTTCTATTCCACACAACAAAACTTGATTACAACAAAACTAATTGCTTTCTACGAGCCACAAACTTACATAGATGCCTTTTCCATCTTTCAAGGGAAGTTGATCGATCCCATACCCCTAATTTTTAGGGATTCCAATCCAACTAAGTTGCATGCAACCTAACAATGTTGTCGTGCAACTTTGCAACAACATTTTGCAACTTATCATTATGTCATGATCCTAAATCTTAGGACCTCTAACTCCTTGATTTTGAACCATCAACTCCCTCAACTACCTCTTGGCATCTTCTAACAACAAGGATGTGGTTATAACACATTTAATACCCTACATTCCAACATAAGCTGTCTAAAGCTAAATAAAGCAGAATTTAACATCAATGACTAACTAAGATGACTTTAGTCCTAGTGACTAACTCATCACACACAAACAAGACCTTCTAAGGTCCAAAGCAAACACACTAATACCCTGACTTGGCTAAGATCAGGTACAAGCCAAAATTGATGACAAAATGGAGGTTAGCCTTGGTGCCCCTGCACCATCCTCCCCAAAACAAAAGATTTCAATCCACCCTTGGATTGAGCAAGTTGAGGTCAATGCCCAACTTCTTGAACTCTGATTCCTTGATCCACACTACATCAGCATCAGGTTGGCCATGTCTTTTAATCAGATGTTCTTTGTACTCTTTGGTTCTAGTCCTCTTATAGACCCTAGTATCCAATACACTGTCAGCTTGCTTGACTTTAGCAAAGGGCAGTTTGAGTTCTTCCACATCTTGGATAACTTCATGGAGGGTCTGATCCATGTTTGGTGGTGGTCCTTTGTAATGCACCAGATCTGCAACATTGAAAACAGGGGACAGTCCACTGTCATCTGGTAACTGCACCTTGAAAGCATTGTTTCCATATTTCTCCAAGATAGGACAGGGACCTATCCTCTTCATTTTCAACTTATGAGGGACTCCTTTCTATAGTCTAGACTTGTTTAAATGCACCATCACCAAATCTCCAACATGGATCTGCACTTCTCTTCTATGCTCATCCACCTTGGTCTTATGCTTCATGGTGTTTTCTGCCAATGTTTTTCTGACTGTATCATGAATCTCATGCATTGCATAGGCAAAATCATTAGCATATCCACTTCCTTTGACTCCATCCTTTAAGTCTCTCAGCTCATAGACACCTCTAGGATGTAGTCCATAGACAATTTCAAAGGGACTCTTCCCTGTTAATCTGTTGACAGTATCATTGTAGGCATATTCAGCTTGCCCAATCAATTGATCCCATTGTTGACCATACTTCTTGGTCAAGCATCTTAAAAGATTCCCAAGAGTTCTATTTACAACTTCGGTCTGACCATCAGTTTGGGGATGGTATGCAGATCCAAAGGATAAATTAGTGCCCAATCTTTGCCAAAGAGTTTTCCAAAAATGACTCATGAACTTAGTGTCTCTGTCTGATAGAATGTTGATTGGTAATCCATGAATCCTTACTATCTCTTTGAAGAAAAGAGAGGCTATTTGACTGGCATCATTGGTTGTTTTACATGGCACAAAGTGAGCCATCTTACTGAATCTGTCCACAACCACATAAACACTGTCCATACCTGTCTTGTGTTGGGTAACCCAACTACAAAGTCCATACTCAAGCATTCCCATGGCCTAGTAGGAATAGGCAGTGGTTGGTATAGGCCTGCATTTGAAGAAGTACCCTTGGCCTTTTGACACACCATACAACTATCCACATACCTCCTGACATCTAGGTTCATCCTTGGCCAATAATAAAACCTCTAGACAAGTTCTTGAGTTTTGGTGATCCCAAAATGACCACTCAATGCACCATTATGCTTTTCTTGTATCAAGTTCTCTCTAATAGAACCCCTAGGAACACATAGCTGATTCCCTTTAAACAAAAGTTCACTTTGCAAAGTATATTCAACATATTTACTATGGAAGTGATTCTTGTATTCAGCACATACCTTATAGATGTCTGCAAAATCCTCATCATCTGCATAGAGATCCTTGAAATGATCTATCCCCATGCTTTTCAACTGAATTTCCTGAATTATGAGGACTCTTCTACTCAAGGCATCTGCCACTTTGTTGAGAGCTCCTTTCTTGTGCTTGATATTGAAGGTGTAATCTTGCAAGTACTCCACCCATTTCATGTGTCTGTGACTCAACTTCTCTTGTGAATTCAGGAAACTGAGTGCTTGATTGTCTGAATACACTATGAATTCCTTGGGAAGCAAGTAGTGCCTCCACTTTCTTAGGGCTTGGACCAATGCATACATCTCAAGATCATAAGAAGAATATTTCTTCTTGGCTTCACTTAACTTCTCTGAATGAAAAGCCACCGGTCTACCCTTTTGATTGAGAACAACTCCAATAGCCACATCGCTTGCATCACACTTAATGGTGAATAGCTTCTCAAAGCTTGGCAACACCAAAATAGGTTGGGTAGCTATCTTTTCCTTCAGTAACTCAAAACTTTTGTTAGCTTGCTCATTCCATACAAACTTAGTCTTCATTCCTCCTTTAATGGTATCCAACATAGGAGCACAAATAGCACTAAACTGTCTTATGAACTTCCTATAGTATTGAGCAAGACCATGGAAGCTTCTTACCTCTGTTGCTATCTTTGGAGTAGGCCAATTGAGGATGGCTTCCACTTTGCTGCTGTCCATCTTCAAGTTGCCATGTGATAGCACAAATCCAAGGTACACCAGCTCTGTTTTGATGAACTCACACTTTTCTAAGTTAATCATCAACTTCTCCTCCTGCAGCCTCTTGAAAATCAACTCTATCTATTGGAGGTGCTCTTCTCTTGTTTTACTATAGATTAGTATATCATCAAGATACACTACTACAAATTTTCCAATGTAGTCTTTAAGGATTTCATTCATGAGTCTCATGAATGTAGATGGGGCATTAGATAGTCCAAATGGCATAACCAGCCACTCATAGAGACCCTCATTGGTTTTGAAAGCTGTTTTCCACTCATCTCCCTCATGTATCCTAATTTGGTGATAACCACTCTTTAAATCTATCTTGGTATAGTACCTAGCTTCACCTAGACAATCCATGAGATCTTCAATCCTAAGGATAGGGAACCTATACCTGATGGTTATCTTATTTATGGCCCTGGAATCAGTGCAAAGCCTCCATTCTCCTCCCTTTTTAGGTGCTAAGACTGTGGGTACTACACATGGACTAATGCTCTTTCTAATAAGACCTTGGTTCGGGATTTCTTGAATCTGCCTAGCTATTTCCTCATTTTGTTGAGGAGTCATCTTATAAGCTGCTTTGTTTGGTAGGGTAGCCCCTGGTATCAAGTCTATCCTATGACTTATGGCTCTTTTAGGGGGTAATGTTGCTGGTTGACCACTACTTACAATGCCTTCATAGGTCTGCAACAATTTCTGTATCTCCTTAGGTAACTCTGGTTTTTCAGCTGCTTTCTCTTTGCTCACCTCTCTTGGCTTTATCATCACTGCATAACCAACTCCTTCTCCTTCTTCCAAGGCTTCTAGGAACTCTTTTTCACCAACCATGAGCAGTTAAGGACCTGCTGTCTGCACCTCTGTATCTTCTAGCAAAGACTGAATTTTGAAGGTTACCTAATCTTTCTTGAAAGTATAGGAATTCTTTGCTCCATCATGCACAACTTGGTAGTCAAATTGCCATGGTCTACCTAGGATCAAGTGACATGCATCCATAGGTAACATATCACACAAAACTTTGTCCTTGTACCTACCAATTGAGAATTCCACCCATGCTTGTTCATTCACCAAGACATGTTGACCTTTATTGAGCCATGTGACCTTGTAAGGATTGTTGTGGGGTATCCTTGTCAACTTCAGCTTGCTGACTGTCTCCTCTGACACAATATTGTTAGTAGACCCTAAGTCAATGATGACTCTACACACTTTCCCCATCATCTTGCACTTTATCCTAAACAGGGACCTCCTTTGGCTTGGTTCTTCTTTCACCAGCTCCTTGATCAAAGTTCTCCTCATCATGAGGTTCTCACCTTCCTCTGAATTCAATGGTACTTTAGGATGTTTATCTGCTGCAGTTGTGTCATCATGAACCAGATTGGTTCTCTTGTCACCTCCATGAGAAGTACTTCCTTTCTCTGGACATCTATAGGCCGGGTGTCCCAATTGATTGCAGTGGTAACATTTCATGTTAGTAAAGTAGTTACCTCTTCCTTGTCCACCACTTCTTCCTCTGGAGTTGAAGCCTCTTCCTCTACCACCTCTACTAGAGCTTCCTTCTTGTTGTTCAAAGTATCTGACTTCTCCTTGGGCCCTTGGTTCTGAACTTCTTCCACCATAACCTCCTCTTTGTCCTCTGTTGTCTTTCCCTTTACCTCTACTTTTGGGGTTTTTCTCTTGCTTCTTTTTGCCTTTCTCCTCTATCTTCAAGGCCATTTGATAGCATTGGCGGATGGTTTTGAAGTTCACTAAGCTCATGTCTTCTTGGATAGACCATTTAAGCCCATTTAAGTACCTTGCTAGCTTGATGCTTTCATCTTCAACCACCTTTGATCTGAGGCACAATTTTTGAAACTCCTCGGTGTATGTTTGAACATCCATATCTTTTTGCCTAATATTGTGTCTTCTCCTATGCAACTTAACTTCATAATCATCAGGTAGATAGGTCTACCTTATCTTAGTTACCATTCCTCTCCATGTAACTATGGGACCTTTGCCTTCTTTCTCTCTTTTTGTTTGTACAAATTTCCACCATGTGAGAGCTGCTCCTCTCAACCTTGACTTGGCCACCTTTACCTTTTGGGCCTCTGTAATACCATCACATTCAAAGTGATTTTCTATGCTTTCAATCCAGTCTACAACTGAATTAGGGTCCATTTTTCCACTGAATAGTGGCACTCCTTCCAAAGCTTTGCCACTTAAGGCCTGCAGTGCCTTTAATAAGGGTTCTTCAGCAAGAACAGGGTCAGGTTTTGGAGCTTCCTCCTCCAAGTCCACTTCTTTTTCCTTTGCTTCTTGCTCTTCCTTCTGTTCTATCTTATCCTTTACTTTGTCTGCTATTTCTTGGACTCCATCCAAGAGCTTCTTCATTCAAGATAACCTTTCTCTTAGCAACCAGTTATCCTCCTCTTGCTCTTCTACCTTCTTAGCTAACTCAGTATTAATCACCATGGTTCTTTCCTCTGGTGTGTTTTCTCCTACAGACTCAGTGGGCTGCAACATCAATCACAAGCCTTGATCAAACAAAGGCTCTGATACCAATATGGTGTATGGTGAACCAAAGGTTGCTTGCACAATCTCCTAGAAGACCTTTTCACTGTCTCCTTCCTGGAACCTGATACCAATGGGTTCTTGTTGAGCTTGGATAATTAACCAAGACTTGCTTCTACTCCTCTCAAAGAGTTTTCCACTTGTGCTTTACCTTAGAAGACCAACACCTCTTTTGAAACTAGTATACTCTCTCTTGGACTTAGAAGAATCTAAGTGCCAACTTCATCATCAAACTTAAACTGCTTGCAGGGGTGCTAGAGGTACTGTCATCATGCATCTCACATCCAAATAGATCCATTTTGGTTAGTGTTCAATCTTCAAATTACCCGTTTTCAAGAATTTGCCTTGGTGAGGCCTAATTCCTAGTAGCCCTTACCAGTCACTTTTCTGCCTTTCTTGCTTAAACTTGTCAAACAACCTATCAAATAAACTTCACTTCCAGACACC
The DNA here is from genome assembly GCA_007258455.2 of Sequoia sempervirens. Lineage (NCBI taxonomy): Eukaryota > Viridiplantae > Streptophyta > Pinopsida > Cupressales > Cupressaceae > Sequoia > Sequoia sempervirens. The sequence continues at coordinate 133,721,658 of VDFB02058242.1, read as the reverse complement.
CTTTTGGGGCCTTTAAATGTTTCACAGGGTTTTAGACCCCTGTCTTCTCCGTACAATAGATTCCTACAATCAAGGATGAGAAGGGCTATTAGGCCTAATTCTTAGGGTTTCAATGTTCTCCTGCTAATTTCTCGCACACATGGATTGGTCAAGTCTCAATCCTGCTAGTTTCCTTGTGTTAGGTCATGTCCCACCTAGAACTATACTTTTTCTGTATAGTACTTCCTTTCCCCTACCTAAGTTCTTCACTTTTCTCAATCAAACTCCTAACCAGACTGTCCTAACTCGCCTAGGGTTTGAGTTTAAAAATACTTGCTTGGCTCTTTGGGATTCCTACTGCTAAATATTTACAATTGTTTGGCTCCCCTTCCATATTCAACTAATCCCAGGAAGATCCCATGGTCAGTGTTTATGGGGGAGCCATTCTAAGTCTAACTGCTCAAAACAGAGAAAACAAACCCTCTACAATCTAATTTATGAATTCAAAACAACAAAACTACTCTAAGCAACCTGAATGCAAAATGAAAGTTACTCCAAACTATCCTATGAACATAGATACTGTGCTAAATCAGTATTTACAATGCCTTTGATACCACTGTTTCTCAAAGTACTCGGGAAAACACAGAATTCTGCAATCCTTTCTTCTATTCCACACAACAAAACTTGATTACAACAAAACTAATTGCTTTCTACGAGCCACAAACTTACATAGATGCCTTTTCCATCTTTCAAGGGAAGTTGATTGATCCCATACCCCTGATTTTTAGGGATTCCAATCCAACTAAGTTGCATGCAACCTAACAATGTTGTCATGCAACTTTGCAACAACATTTTGCAACTTATCATTATGTCATGATCCTAAATCTTAGGACCTCTAACTCCTTGATTTCGAACCATCAACTCCCTCAACTGCCTCTTGGCATCTTCTAACAACAAGGATGTGGTTATAACACATTTAATACCCTACATTCCAACATAAGTTGTCTAAAGCTAAATAAAGTAGAATTTAACATCAATGACTAACTAAGATGACTTTAGTCCTAGTGACTAACTCATCACACACAAACAAGACCTTCTAAGGTCCAAAGAAAACACACTAATACCCTGACTTGGCTAAGATCAGGTACAAGCCAAAATTGATGACAAAATGGAGGTTAGCCTTGGTGCCCCTGCACCATGGTGCCATATCATTGTCTTCTCTACATGAAGCTTCATCTCCAATGAATGAGCACCCTTAGGTACCCAAAATGCACGACCATCAGATGTAGCTGCAATAGACTTCTTCTCTGCACGATATGACAGTGAGGATGAAGAATCCAAAGGTCTCTTCTTTGTTGTATAAAAAAACTATTGCACTGAACCATGCATACATCCAGCTTGTACAAGGTGTCAATCCGAACACCCTTAGCCAACACCATAACTCCTCTCATCATCTTACATCCTCCATAAAAGAAAACAACTTGCACTCCTGCATCATTTAGTTTACTCATAGAAAGCAGGTTTCGTGCTAAACCTAGGATATGCAAGACACCATCAATCCCCTTCACTCTTCCATCAAGGAATCTTATTTTGACTCTTCCACAACCAATGATCTTCAGGTGAGTTTCATCACTGAGATACACCTTCCCACCATTGTATTCTTCATACTTTGAAAACCAACCTTTGTGAGATGTCATGTGGAAAGAAGCACCCGAGTCTATAATAAAGGAATCTGTGTAATCTTGAGAGGATTTTTTAGAGTCGGGATCAGAAAAAATATGTTTTCCTTTCTTCTTCTTCTTCTCTTCCTTGCACTCTTTTTTGATGTGACTAGTTTTGTTGCAGTTCCAACACTTCACCATGTACTCGCCAAGAGACTTAGATCTCCCTAGATATTTTGACTTTGATTTATTGTCCTTTTTTCCTTTCTCCTTTGATCTACCACAAATAACAAGGGCCTCTATGGCCATCTCAAAATACTTTCTCCGCATCTCTTCAAATAACAACAAAGAAACCACCTCATCCATCTTGAAATTGGTGGTTGTGCTTCCAATAGCCATTACAAGGTGGTCCCACGAGTTTTACAACAAACACAATAGGAGCATGCAACGATCTTGTTCATCAATCTTATCTCTAGTGAAACCTAATTCAGTTATCGGCATGTTGAATGTGTTCAAGTGATCTGCCATGGATCCTCCATCTTCCATCTTCAGAGAGTACAATTTCTTTCATAGTAACAACTTGTTTACCAGGGATTTAGCCTGATAAAAATCTCCAAGTTTTTTCCAAAGGTCTTTTACATTTTTCACCTCATGGATGTTCAAGAGGATGAAATTAGCCAAACAGAGTCTAATCAAACCCTTGGATTTCCTATTCATAAGATCTCAATTTGTTTAGGTTATTGTAGCTAGTTTGGTTTTGGATATTACAGACCATAGATCTCTGTCTACGAGCATATCCTCCATTTTCATTTTCCAAAGTTCAAAGTTTTTGTCATTAAACTTCTCTATCTTGATTCTTCTGGATCTGCTTTCCATATTTTTCTTGTAACAAGGTCATGAAATACCATTTTGCAAAAATCCCATTGAAACAAAGATCAACTCAAAAAACCCTTCAAACCCAACAATAGAATTAAAGCTATCCAAGATCTGATACCAACTAAAAGGAAGCAAGGTAAATGGAAGCAACTTCCTACATGAATCTAAGTAGGGGAGAGTTACAAGAATTTATTTTTAACACCTTTTACAGTTACAGTATTAGAATATGCACATTAAAAAATTAAACAACATAAATGAAAATGCAAACCATAAGACAATGTTTACATGGGAAAACCCTTTTTAGAAAAAAACCACACTCCAAATCACACAACTCAACTTGTATTATCAGCAACAATGTCAATTACAATATAATCTCAAGAGCAATGATTGGGATTCTTCACACTACAACAAGAATTTGGAGTAATTCCGGTAGCATAATGACATGTAAGCTTCTTCAAACCCGTCACCATAAAATGCACTCATTTTGCAAGTATTTATAACCTCTCAACATGAAACAAGGCACCCAAAACTTGTCATAACCAAATCCCGCGCTCAAGGTGTGAACATGAGTTCATTATGACATGTCGTCATAATCAAAACTCATAATTATGACAAACTTCCATAATCATCCCATGTTCCATAAAATTAGCCACCGTTGCACATGCAATGAGCCTTCATGCATGTAAATACCTTGCATGTGTAGGCACCCTCATCACATGGGTCCCGCCTATCATAGTTAACTAGAAATATGTAATTCTTGACACTTCCACCATCATAATCAGTCATAAACTGACATAGCAAGTTGTTATAGCCTTTTACATAGTAACTTGTGACAAGTGTCACCAATTTAGGCAAAAATCTAGGTCCTACAAAGTGGGCACCTACCTCCACTAATTTAGCTTATAAATTGTACATGTCACTTGCTATGTAGGATGCCACATCATTGACAGGTCCCACAACACAAATAAATACATTATAAATTTGGTTAGGAAATTAAACATTATAATATAAATAAATAAATCAAAAAATGATAAATAAATGCTAGGACTCAAAGGTTGAGACACCCTAATCACAATAGTTTTTCCTCTTTGAGTTGTGGAATTGGATTTGGTTCTCCTAGCAAGGCCCTCTTGTATAGTCCCCCATATCATTTTTGAAGCACATTTTGTAGAGAATATAGGCTAGTAGTTGTTTTTTTATGGTCTACTTTTTAAAAATGGCAATCTAAGATAGGTTATTAGTCTATTCTCATTGATTCTTCTACAAGTTGTGGAACTTCAACTCCAAGTTCTCCCAATTTTAGAAGACGTCAGAGAAAATTATTTACTTCCTACAATATTTCTTCATCTACTTGGATTTTAGGTTTTTCCTTGTTCTATTTGAACATTATATTCATGTATATCTCTTGTATTCTCAACTTGGTGTTGTAGATTTGGAAATGAAACCATTTGATTACATTATTATGAAGATCAAGGATCTCTTGAAATTTTTCCACACAATATTTTAGGTTTTTATAGTTAGGACAATCCACTTATTCTTGAATATTAGGGTGGCATAAAGGAGCCCTATGGTCTTCAAGCATGATTCCATCTTCAGATGAGTTTTTAGGCTAGGGATAGAGTGACCCCTCTTTTTCTTGTATTATGGGTGCTTGGCCATAGTGAGCTTGAATGGGGAGCTAGGGATAAGAGAGATACTAGCAAAGGGGACTTCCTCTAAGATAGCCCTCCATTTATCAACTTGTAGGGGTCTATGGCTAGGGGGCATGGGAGTAATGAAGATCAAAGTTGGATTCAACTGGGTAGGGAGCACAAGGATTTTAACCACTGGGTTGGGGTTGGGTTTTTAAATGACCACAACCTTGGGGTGTTGGGGGGATGATATTCCATGACACTACACTTGGAATAGGAGAAGAGGGTGAGCCAATTTTCTTCTTATCTTTGGGATAAAATAGGGTAGGGTTGACAATCCTAAGGATGAACATAGAGGTGGATTTTTTTCTTACTTGTATCTATAGACACATTATATGAGGCCTTAGTGTAGGGTTAATTGAGAACTACCTAATATAATGTTTTAGAAAAACTCTAGAAAAAAAAAAAAAAAGGAATCTCATTTTCTTTTTATGCCTTAGGTGGTTTAGCATAGGGAAATAACGTGAGTATATGTATTTATACTTATCTTCAAGGGTGAAGTATCTTATTATCACACAACCACCTCATTTCATGGCTTGGGTAGGTCTTCACATTTAAAGCTATTCTTAAATATTAGGACCTTATCTCCCTACCTGAGGAACATATCCACATGTTGATGATCCTAATTTTTTATATTCTTTGATATCTTCAACCCTTCCATGCTTAGCACTATAGCCAAAGAGATAAATTCCTTTATAACCTTGAAAGATATACCATGCATATACATAGTCATGTTTTTACAAGAATTGGAAAACTTATAAGATAAAATGGGGTCATATGTACTAATAGCTTCAAGGGATTGGGTAAGGCTACCACGCCTAAGTATATTCCAAATTTTGGACTTGATGCATATATTCTGACAGGACAAAGGTTTTATCCTTAAAAAAAACCGCCCATGGCTTGAATTTCACCAATAGACTCACAAGTTTTGAAAACCAAACTCAACCTTTTTGTAGAAGCTTGAAGAGTCAAATCATTCAAATCAGAGATTATAAGTTGCTAGTTCAATTTATACATTTCATGATTAGATTTTTCCTTCTCCACTAAGAAATTTGTGTTGATATGATTGCCATGGTACCTTTCATTTAATCTCCTCGTGTTCAAATAAGCCAAAAAGGAAGGTGGTGGAAGGGGGTTATTTGATTTTAATGGATTCATTATAAGGGTTTGTTTGATATTAAGGGGCAGTGAACCATCCATGTGCCAATACAATAAATCACCTATTATACCTCCCATATTTTCCAAAAGTTCCACAAATTTATTTCCTTCTCTATACACATAAATTTTTAATAATTTGGAGTAACTTCATAACTCCTTAGCATCATATATAGAATTTTTATAGGAACAATGAGGGAAACATTTAGTGTTAAGCATGTAAATTATTATTTTATATTCCCCTTCAACAACAATCTTGGTAATTCCAAGTTTCATTGTCAAAGCAAGACCATAATTAGAAGTTGAAACTTTGACAAAATTATTGGTTTAAAATTTTAAGTTTAAGGTGAAGGTATTAATGAACTCATCTTTTTTGTTTCTCAAAACTCCACCCCCAACCACTTACCTAGGGTTACCTTTAAAGGAACCATCAAAGTTCACCTTAACCTAGTTTAAATTAGAGGGACCAAATTGTGTTTTTTATTTTCTAAATTTTGATGTTCTCCACATTGTCTGAGCTTGATTTTATGTTTCATCAACCTACAAATTCATTCTCAATAGCATTAGGTGAATTTTGGTTTTTTTTATTATCTTTGTTGTATCCACATTCTCTTAGATATCATTATAAATTTTAGCAAGAAATACTTCCCAACATCTACTTTTGTTCCTAAAAATCATTTTATTTCTTTCCTTTTAGATGCCCTAATAGATATGGGGAAGATTTCCCTAACAATAGGGTGGCCAAAAAGAGGGAATACAAGTAGCTTCTAGGATCTTAATATTCTTCAACCAAACTCATTAGGTTTTAAATATCTCCAAAATATATTTTCTAATATTCCATGCATAGGGGCATTTAATTAGTAGATGATTAATGGATTCCTCAAAATGATTGCATAAAACACATTTATTGGTAAGAGAAAAACATCTAGTTTTTAGGTTGTTCACTATGAGAATTATTTCTTGACAAGTGGTCCACCATAAGAAACTGATCTTGGGGATTATATTATGATGCCAAATTATTATCCAATAAAAATTAGGCATTGGAAAAACATGAAGAGTATTAAACCTATATTTGACTAAATAGTTACCTATTGGGTCTATTGTCCACACAAATTTATCTTATCTATATGAAAGAGATTAAATTTGTGAAAGTATATTTTGATGATTAAGTCCTATAGAGTAGCTTGGTCCTTGATGCCTAACATATCAATGGAGATCTTCCAAGAGGTATCCTATGTGTTATTGTTCCAATAGCCTTTAATATACCTTCCAAATATTTTACTCAACAAATATTTGATTCTAACACATGGGAGTGAGGACTTGAGATGCAACTAGGCAATCCAAAGATCCTTCAAAAATTAGATGTTCTCCTCATTTACCACACTAGATTTTATTTATATTTATATTTAATTATGTTTTATCCAAATGGTTAAGCCAATTGAGAGATTGGGCCTAGATAGGAGATATATGCCTTCCTAACTGCATAAGTATTTAGCTTTCATAATTCTACTCCACACATTTTTGAACTTCATAATTTTCCAACCAATTTTAGCTATTAGAGCCTTCTTCATATCTTTCATTTCACAAATCCACAAACCTATGAGATCCTTAGGGAGAAAAAATCTATCGCAAGCCACCATGAGAGCCATTGCTTTTCCTCCATCCTTGACCATAAGAATCTTCTCTAGATTTGTTCCACTTTTTCAAACAAGAAGCAAGGGATTTTAAATAAATAAATCATGTAAACTAGGATAATTTGAAGAGAAGTTTTAATTAGTTGGAGTTTGCTAGCTTGACTCAAAGATAACCTTTCCAAGTTACAATATTCCTCTGGATTATTTTAATTAAGCTATTCCAAATGTGAATTTTCCCAAACTCAAAGTCATTACCAAGTAGGTTGCAATGAATTAAATTATACAACAGTCTAATGCATCAACAATTTGATTTTGAATAGTTCTATTGGTATTGAAGAAAAATGCCCTACTTTTGTTTAGGTTGATTTGTTGTCGAAAAATTGTAGCACAATGTGAAAGAATATTTTTCTAGCCTTTTTCTTCAAAACTACCATAGTTTTCACAAGAAAGATGGTGTCATCAACAAATTGTTGATGAGGGATAGGATTTAGAGTTGAAGTTGTTTTAAAACCTTTTAAATTATATTTACTAATATTTTGGAGAATATTTCTACCTAAAATTTTTACCAATACGATGAAAAAATAAGGAGATATATGATCTCCTTGTCTTAGGCATCCTTTAGAGGTGAAATTCTCATTATGGGAGACATTAATAATCACAAAGAACATATGAGTGGTGAACAATTCTTCACAATATTCAAGATTTTTCCATGGAATCCAAACTTTTACAAAAAAATTAGTAGAAACTCCTAAGAAAATTTGTCATAATCTTTGTAAATGTCTTATTTAAGAGGCATACTATCCTTACTCTTTTCCACAAAATGAATGTTTTTTGGATAGATATAAAAAAATCTAGACTTTGTCTTCTTGAGACAAACCCACTTTGATTTCTATGGATAATTCTATCAAACAATAGTTGGATTCTCAAAATCAACAACTTAGATAAGATTTTGTAGGATGTGTTGCATAGGCTTATGTGAAAAATCCTTCATAGTAGTAGCCCTCATTTTCTTGGGTATGATGACCAAAAATGTATTATTTATCTCCTTAAATAATCCATGAATAAAATAATTCTTGGAAAGATTTAGTGACATTAGGTCCATCACTATCCCAATATGTCTAGAAAAAAGTAGGAGGGAAATAATCAACGCTAATGGATTTGAAAGGATCAAAAGAGAGAATAGTCACTCTAACCTCTCTCTCCAAAATATCCCTTCATATTTCATCAATATCACTAGCAACAAGAGAACATGGGATGACCTTAAAGATATCCTCTTTCTTGGACTAGTTAGTGATAACTATAGAGTTGAACAGAAACTGAAAAAATATGACCCCCTCCTATTGTATTTCATTCTCTTATAGAAATTTAGTCCCATCCTCCTTAATTAGCTATGCGATTCTATTGTTTTTCCTATGCTTTAGGATTGACTAATGGAAAAAAATTATTTCCTATCACTAGTTTTAAACCACATGTGATGGATTTTTCTTCCAAATTATTTCCTCCTTTTCAATTATATTATGGAGGTTGTAAACAATTTCCTTCTTTTTTTACATAGATCTTCTAGAGATCCACTAGTTTCCATGTCCTACTATATTCCCTATAGTTTCTATTTGGAATCTTGATTTTGCTCAAAAATTTTACCAATTGAGTGTTTATTCCAAAGTTTTATGTTCCTATTAAAATTATTAAGTTAGATTAAACATAGTTATCCCTACCACCTTATAGTTCCATCAATATTTAATGAGATTTTTAAATTTGTGGTAGCCTGGTCTAGATTATTTTAAATTTGAAATGATGGAATCCTTTCCTAACATTCATACCCCAATCCATCAATAAATGGGTATGGTTTGAACCAATTCTTAAGAGAATAAAAAATCTACGTTTATCCAGAATATACCAATTGGAAGAGATTATAAATATATCTATCTTGACCTAAGTAAGAATATTTCCATCTCTTGTGTTGGACTAAGTGAATGAGAAACTACCTAGTTTAATGTCAATCAAGCCTCTTTCAATGAGAAAGTTAGCTAGGTATGTCATACTATCTAAATTATTCATGACTCCCCCCATTTGTTTTAGATGGTTAGATGGGGAACTAAATCCCCTTCCACCATATATTTATGATTATGATAATATTTTTAACAGGGTTAATTCCTCCCATAAATTATTTCAAATATTTCTAATGTTGCGGGCATAAACATTAATCAATATCCACATATCTCTAGAGTTTCTATGCTTAAAAATAATATTGAGAAAATTATTAGCTTAGAAATCAAAGTAAATTTTACCATAAATACATTCTACTTAGTCATAATTCCCTTTGAGGCACCTTCTGCATGGAATTTTACATACATCAAGATTTTCTTGCTTATAAAAGAGAAAGAAATTAAACTCATTTTTATTTCTTGTAGAAGCAAAACATCCAATTTGAGATCCTTCAAAAAATATTTAGAATAAGCCCGAAGGGGTGGCATAGTGGGTTAAGGGCTTTGGGTTCATCCCATGTAGGTCCCGAGATCGACTCTCTTCACCTTGAGTTTAAAGGTTGTATTGTTGTTCGGGCCAGTTAGCAGCCCCCAGAGGATTAGTCTCACCTCAGCTTGCCTCCTCCTTCCCCAAAACCTGGCATAAATGTAAGCCCAGGGAAAGGGTGGGGGAGCTCGTCGGGTTGGGTTGCACAGCCTACGCTACCCACGAAAGCATGGTCGAGGGATACCTCTGAGATATCCAAAAAATATATATATTCTACTTGTGAGGGATGTTGAGGCCTCTTATGCTCCAAGATGTGATTTTTATTTTTCCCTCAATTGGAGCATGACACTAAATAAAAATGGATATTAAAAATACCCCTATTTTTATTAAAAAATAGACATTTTGGAATTCTGCTAGGGTTTTTTGGCTTTGTTGAGTGCATATCATACTATAGTATTTTGTAGGATCCTTCTAGTGTTTGCTCAAATTTATTGCAATCCATTTTCATTCACTAAACCAAAGGGCATTTTTTTTACCTTTTTATATGGCCTTAGCATTTCATTCCTCCACACTTGTTGTTATAGTTGAAATATTAACAATGAAAATCAATGGATCCATCACTCAAACACCTCAAGAAGTTCACCTAAAAGGTCTTTCATGAGGTAGGTCCCTAATCTACCTTTAGATGTTGTGCTTCTTGTTGGTTCCCCAACTTATTTTCCAGTAACACTTAAAAATTTACCTAATCTTATGCTCAAAGTTGTTGGAAGCTAGGCCAATGAACAAGAAACACCTTCAATAGTGTTTTCCTCTACAATTCAGGCTCTATAAACTAGGTGGGTTTCCCTTTATAACACTAAGTGTAAATATGCTACAAATCTATGACTCAATGCCTAGCAGATTAACTCTCATGTACTTATGACAATGATTTATGAATTAGATCTTAAAATATGTAAGCTCCTTATAATCAATTTATCTCAAATACAAGGATTTCAAAAAATACATAAATATAAAAGGGTTTATTTAATATTTGTCATTTTAAGACCAATTTTGAGGCTATGGGAGAAACTCAACTGATTGGTGCCTATTTAGGGTAACATAGTCAATACAACATACATATTCATTTATAACAATCAATATATTCCAATGGTCAATATAAAATTATCAACTTGTAATAGTTTGGCCTTCAAAGGGATAACAATGTGATCCTACTTCAAAATCCATTTTGAGATATCAATATTTTTTATTATCATCAATGAAAGAAATTACAATGTTGCTTAAACAAGATTAAAGTTTAAAATAACATAGGTGCACTAAATGTACATTGGTGAATATCACAATACTTGATTATTTTTCTCAAAATAATATTGGTTCACAAAATAAACATGAAACACACTAAGAGAATGTATTCATATACACTCATATTAGAGTATATAGAGTTATTATAGAAAATTATAGTTATTGATTGTGTACCCAGAAAAATAAGATATAGAAATAATCAAGTTACTAACCAAAACCTTCTTAGATTCCTCAAAAAAAATCCAAAACCCTCAAAAAATGGCATTGAACCCCTTTCAAAGACAAGAGAATCCAAATTCAAGTCATTGTGAGGAGAAGTTGTCTTCAGATTGAACAAAGAGAACTAGGTTTACAGACTAGGTGTCCTCTATCATTACAACATGTTGCAGTTCAAATATACAATGAAACTTGGAGATTTTGTTGTTAATCCACTCATGTAGGCACTATTTATAAGTTATGGCATGAAATCATGTGGTACATGCCTCAAACAACAGTTCTAGAGCATTATCAACACTTGTCGATAGAGAAAAACATGTCTTTGGAAGAAATTATAGAAATTTGTGCCCTTTTGCACAATTGTGAAAAATTGGGGGTACTTAGAATTGTGGAAATTTGGGGGTACTTAGAACTACGGAAATTTGGTGGTACTTAGAATTGTGGAAATTTGGGGGTAATGTGGATATATCCTTATTTGGGTCAAATTTCCACAATTGCATCTTGGTAGAAAATTGGGGAGATTTAGGGGAAATTTCCACAATTGCATCTTGGCAAAAAATTGAGAAGATATAGGGTTAATGTGGATATATCCTTATTGGGGTTAAAATTTTGTGACATGGGAATATCCCAGTGCACAAGGAATTTCCGCAATTGTATATCTTCTACAATTTTGCTAGGAACTTCTTCAAACTTGAAACATGACATCCTTGACATTACAAAAATCTCTCAATTGCATGACTTTCACAATTTTGGTCAGATTTCTCTCAAATTTGAAAAACATCCCTAACACTAGAAAAATCCCGCAATTGCATAACTTTCACAATTTTGGTTAGATTTTCTAAAATTTGAAACACATCATCCTTGACACTAAGAAAATATCACAATTGCATAGCTTTCAAAAAATTGGTAGGATTTTTGTCAAATTTGAAACACGACATCCTTGACAATAGAAAAATTCTACAATTGTATAACTTTCAAAATTTTGGTCGTATTTTTCTCAAATCTAAAATAGAGATACCCAATTGGGTGTTTTAAAAGATGAAACTCTTGGAGACCTTCACACTTAGAAAAAAAATGACTTTTCAATTTGGGTTCTTGGGGAAAAATAGGGTACAAGTACAATGCCTAAGACATCACCTAAACATCACAAACCCATGAAAATTTTCTCATATCAATTATACATGATGGGAAGTGAGATCAAGGTATGAAAACCTATAAGACATAACACTTCCCATTCGAGAGTTTGATGAGTCCCTCAAATGGCTTGATAATTTCACTCTAATTGGTTATTTTATGGATGAATTTCCCCTTGAAAGTGTGCTTCATGAATGTTTTGGCAAAGCTTGGTCCCTATATGGGATCTACCTTGTTGTCATGCAAAACCTCACTAAGGGTTTTTTCCCTTTTTCACTTTATTGAAGCCAATCATGTTGAGGTTGTTCAATTAATGGGGGTCCATGGCTTGTTTGTTCCTCCCTCCTCGTATTTAAACCTTAGAATTGTGACTTTTTAGTCTTTTGACAAAAAAACAAATTGTGTCCCTTTTTGGGTTGAATTCCTAGGGTTACCTTTACCATGTTGGAAATTAATCACCCATATCTCTTCTTCTTTAGCCTTTGTTTTTTTGTTTAGATCATGACAAGTTCTATTCAACTCACCCCTGACATGGAGTTTGTGTCAAGGTCAATATTTCCAAAAACCTGAAGGATTCAATGGATATTCAAATTGGTCAAACCTATTACTCTTGGTATATCCAATATATTAATCTCCTCAACACTTGCTACCATTTCCAAGACTCTGACCACAACATTAAAGATTGTTCATTATCTTCTTATCATCCTAAGCCTATACTCAACCCTCTATTGGGTTTCCACCTCCCATAAAAGAGGAGGAGGGTTGGTCTATAGTGGTTAATCACAAAGAAAAGAAAACTAGCTCCTAGCTCCTCCTGTTGGCCTCCTCTAATGGTTCAATAACTAAGTCCTTAAAGCTATAACTTAGAGATTAGATATATGCACTAAGTAGTTATCTTGCTCATCATGAAGGTTCATTTCATTATCAACCCAAGGACGTGAACTTGAAATGGGTCAGCACTGTCTGTGCACTAGGACTCAATTGTAGTCATCCTTATCGTATAACTAAAGAAGAAATAGTATTGAAAGTAAAATGCTTGAAAGGAATTAGCATAAGTATTGAGCATGAATCAACAACTAAAATGAACTGAAAAGAATGACAGAAACAAAAATCTCAGCAAACAAATAGTAAGTTACTCTATTTGCCTTGGCTGCAGGAACAAACACAAAACAGAGTTCTAATGGTTGCAGGAACAGACAACTGCTAAGACCATAACTAATTACTAAACAAAAAAGTAACTACTAAACTGAATGGATGGAATTCTCACCAAGTGAGCCCCCTTGAATGAGTCTTCCCAAAACTAACTTAGATGCAACAAATCAAAGTATCATTTTATTCATTGAAAACATTGTTACATCATAACAGTAACATGACTATATTCCTTGAAACTGAAAATGAAAGTACAATATCAGAACATCCAACCTCTAGAAGAGGAACATCTGATCATTATTTGAAGGAAAAATTCTAACTAACCATAACTAACTGGGTAGTCGACTCCATCAGACTAGAAGGATGCCATTTATTGAAAGCATGAAAAAGAGGAAGGAGGTTATGCATGCACCAGATTTAGTCAAACCAGTCTTGCCTCAATGAGGATCCAGCATAGAAACACCTCCTAAATCTACTCAACTAATAGACATGGCCATTTAAAGTTTAGTTATAACTTCCCCACGAGCCGGAAGCTTCCCTCCATTGACCTCTTTAATGTCCATTTTTTTGAATCCTTTGGTGACTGGCCAACTGGCATGAACTTCTTCTACCTTGCGAGCTTCATTTACATTTGCATCTTAATGTGAACCTGCATTATGACATTAGCATGCACAAGACAACTGTATATCCATAATCACCTTAGAATAACATTCATTCAATCACATGTAAAATTAATATAGATATATCACATAGCAGGTTAATACCATCAAAAGTTATAGGGATAAGTTCATGCCCAAAGTTCATAAGTTTAGGGAAATATCATAGAAAGTATTAGTAACTAGGTGCTAAAACCCCATAGTAACAATAACAAACATATGATAAACCCTAACAAAAATGAGTCATTATTTGGACCCATCATCTCCCCCCCAACCTAATGATCTGTTGGTCCTCCAACAGAGGGAACTCAATTCCTTTTCCTTACCAAAGCCCTAAAATCACCAATTATTGTCTACCCTTGATCAGTCTTTGCAGTTTCTGAATTTGGATCCCAATAGAACCCCTGCTTGCTTTCCAGTCTGCCCCACCTTGGCCTCTTTGCATCTACATCATATTGATAGGTTTTGTGGTCTGGTACTGGCCACAACATAGTAGGTGGCTGAAATACTAATGATATCCAGTAGTGTTGCTTCGTCCTCCCGAGATGTATATACTTGATACTTCATTTGCAAGCTGCGTAATAATTTTGCAGGGAATGAGGTTCAACCTATTTTAACTGATCTAACAAGTTACTCTATCTCTGTGACAAATATCCCAATACTATCATTCCTGTAGTGGCAACTACCTGTTCATATTCTAGGTATGCTTCCTCCCTAAAAGGCATGATCCTCTTTTTGTACTCTGGATTGTAAAGAAGTTTGTGCCATGTGTAGTAGATATCTGCAGGATTACTTGATTCAACTCTTAGAGATAGGGGGTATGGATTTCTTTTTCTCTGTATATTTTGAATTGTTGCCCCCAGCTGATTTCATTTTGTATCCATGATATTAATGCCCTCAAGTGAATATCCACAATGTATAGAAATGGATTGCATTCATGGTCATTGGGAACAACATAGTTTTGAAAATACAATTCACACAGTAAATTCTTAACTTCAGAAGGAGAGGATTGGTAAGCTTGGAAAAATTCTTGTGAGGTTTCAATGGAAGGGTTTAGACTGGAAATGACCCTTGACAACTTAAAAGAAAGAATACACTCCCTTAAATGCAATGCATATACCCTTGGGGGAGTCCTACATCCCATAATTTGTGGTACTAGAGCCACCACATTGTTTACCTTATCCTTTAATGCAGTAATCTTTGCATTCTTCTCCTCATTTTTCTTATTGATCTCCTCCTATAGCCCGAGTTTTTCTCTATTCCATTCTTCTTCTTTCTCCTACATTTCTTTCCATAAATCCAAGGCTACTGATTCCCATGAAAAAGTAGGAGGTTTGTGCATTCCTACTAGGATCTTCCCTTGCACTGGTTCTTGATGTTCAACTTGCTCTACTTGCACTGGTTCTTGATGTTCAACTTGCTCTACAACAACAAGTTCTACCAATCCTATATTTTCCTGCCCCTTAGGAGTTTCTTCCTTCTTTCCAAGTTTCCCTCTGAGTCTATGGCTCCTTTTAGGAGGCACACCAATAGCAGACTTGGTCAGTTTTGATTTCCTTGGAGGACTTTTATTTTTCCTAGCGGTTGTAGGATGCTCAGTTTCTTCAGTTTTCCACTTCCTACAGATAGGATTTACCTTTCTTGGTTTTTGCTTCTTAGCCTTCCCTTTGCTAATTTCTGCTTTTCTCATTTTTTCTTCCTCCTTTCGAATAGCATCCCTAGTGCGAACTGTGGTTTTAGGGGAAACGTCGACATTGGGGTCTGAAGATGAACTATCTTCATCCACATGCTCAGATTTAGAGGAACTATTTTCTACTGTAGGAGGGTTTGTACTAGGAATTACCCCAAAATTTGAAGCTCTAGGAGTGAATTTAATAACCCCCTCATCCCCACTAACCCTATGAGTTTAGGGGTTGATTTCTAGGATGCACATTTTCTAATATGAACTTCTCAATTTTTAAAAATTCATCCCATGACATATTGGACACATCTTGCAAGGACTTTTCTACTAGCAATTTAATCAAACAATGATGGGAAACAGAGTTTTCCCTACCTTTTTGTGTCTTAGCAGCCATGATTGCAAGAAGATTGTACATGACGTTTGGCACATTCATCCTCCTGCCATGTCTCATGTGATTCAAAAGCTTGAAATGCACATAATGAAGAAAAGATTGGTGACCCTCGCAGGTAATGTATTTGATGATATAGACAACAACTTGCTTCCATGTTTTCGGCAAAGAAGTTCTTGTTCCTTGTTTGTCTATAACAAGTGGAGGATCACTAGGCTCAGTGAATTTTTCTCTAGCTGATCTAGCATCCTTAGAAGCAAGGTAGGGTTATCCTTCAGTGGGCAGACCTAACACTTCAACAATCCTTTCTTTGCTGGCTATAACTTTTAATCCCTTCACTATTGCCTCACCATTAGATAATGTTTATGCAAATTCTATGGCAATGTCATTATTGAAACTATTTAGCTTCATAAAGTAATCTAGCCAGCCATAATTTCTGAATTCAGGCTCACAGAGTGCATCCTATAGGATTACCTGGTGAACTATTGGTTCATTTTTTATTAACTGGCCTCCCATTGCCTCCACTCACACTCTGGAAAATGCCTCTACAAAGACTTCTTTCTTGCAATTCTTCTTCTGAAAACCCAATTTCTCTTCCGCTTCCTGCAATTCTCACCAATACTAACACCAAGGTCTTATGACTTCTCAATTTTACCTTTTTAGTGGAATTTATGATTCCAACTAAGGCAGCAAACAAGACATAAAGGAGGGGGTATTATCAAAGAAAATGGTGGCAGCTTAATGTCATATCATGCATGCAGAACATCACTTCAACTTCATCATTTCAAATTTGTTGCCATGATGGTGCATGAAATATGACTAATGACATGTATGATACATAGGTTCACAATCCCCCCCAACCTAAATAAAAGCATGTTTCCACACAAGCTGGAATTAAAGTTTGATATAACAGGGCATACTAACAGGGTTTGCTATGTGAAATATCAATATTAAAGTACAGTAATCAAACAAATGCATGCAAGGTAATTAAAATACATTAAGTTATTATGCATGTACCTAAAAATTTGGAATGTCTTTTCCAAAAAGTGTGGAAGGAAGTACCGGTCACCAAAAAAGTATAGTTGAGTTGTTAAATGAAGTGATGGTGGAGTGATGGTGGAGTGATGGTAGAGTGAAGTGATGGTGGAGTGATGTGGAAGAGAGAGAGAGGGGATGGAGATGAATGGGCGGGTAGTTTTATTGATGGAGAAATTAATTCCCACAAAAAGTGGAAATTATTATGGTTGCATGTGTACCTTTGACTAGCCAGAAGGTTGAACACTAGGTTCGCTTCCTTTGGGTGCAGGAACTTCAAAGTTCTGGTATTCAATAAATTATCGCATGAACTCCTATTTTGAGGTAGGTTTATGGTATAGCCTGAGACGATGACCATTGAACAAGAGCTTGAACCTAACAAGATCAATTATTGTAAGCTGAACAACACCATTGGGGAAGACCTCTGCAATCTCATATGGTCCCAACCACCGGGTTTGAAGTTTGCCTAAGTTGTCTTTATACCTGGAATCATACAGAAGTGCCCAATCACCTAGCTGGAACTTCTTTTCTTTGATGTATTTATCATGCCATCTAACTCTCTGGTTCTGCACCATCTCAGTATGGTGGAGAGTTGACTTCCTCATCTCATCTAAGGCATTTAGTTGCATAACCTTGTCCTTCTATTCCTCAAATATATCTATTCCAAGGTCTAGTGTTTTAAGAGTTTTGTGTTCAAACTCAATGGGCATCATTGTTGTTTTTCCATATAATAGTTCAAAGGGAGTAAAACCAATGGTGGTTTTCCAAGTGGTTCTATAGGCCTAGACAACTTCTGGCAACCTATTTTCACAATCTTTTATGTGGATTGCTACTGTTTTGGTCAAAATAGATTCTATTTCCCTATTTACCTCAGACTGACCATTGGCTTGAGGGTGATAGGGTGTGGATTTTCTAACCTTGATATTATACTCATTCACCAATTTTGTGACAAGAGTGGATGTGAATTGAGCCACTTGATTTGTGACTATTTCTCTAGGAACTCCATAGTGTGTGAAGATTTCTTCATAGAGGAATTTTGCAACTTTATTGTCCCTAGCATGTTTCATGGCTTTGACCTCAACCCATTTAGTCACATAATCAGTACAAACCAAGATGTAATATTTTCCATTTGATGGTGGATCAATTGGACCTACAAAATCAAGTCCCCATTTATCAAATGGTGTGATAACTACTTGAGGGTATAGAGGCATCTCATCTGATTTAGTTGGTCAGCCCATCATTTGACACCTATCACACTTCCTAGTGTACTTGTCTGCATCCTTATAAGTGTAGGCCAATAATACCCTATATTAAGAATCTTCATGGTTGTTTTCTTAGTTGCAAAGTGTCCCCCATAGGGCTCATTATGGCATGCATGTAGTTTATCATAAGTTTTATCCTCTCTTACCATCTTCTCATCACATGATCTGGTCCAGTATAGAATAAACAACCCGCTATCCATGAGAATGGAAAAAAAATTTCAATAAGAACTCTTCGCTCTTTTGGAGAGAAATGAGGGGGAACTCTTCCTATAACCAGATAACTGGCTATATTTGCATACCAAGGTGTGTGCACACTGATGGAGAAAAAAAATTCATCAAGAAAGGAGTCATCAATGACTTGAGTGTCCTCTAATGTGGTCAATCTGGAGAGAAAATCTGCCACAACATTTTCCTTACCTAGCTTGTCTATAATGGTGATATCAAATTCTTGCATTAACAACAACCACCTTACTAACCTTCCTATGGTCAATGGCTTCTTCATAAGGTATTTTATGGCTACATGGTCTGTATGGACAAAGATCTGGTATCCTGTGATATAATGTTTGAACTTGTTGAGAGCATAAATAACTACCAACATCTCCTTCTCTGTCACTGTGTAGTTAAAATTAGCCCCTTGTAGGTTCTTGCTGACAAAGTAGATTGCATTCTCTATTGCTCCCTCTTTTTGTCCTAAGACAACCCCTATAGCATAACCAGATGCATCTATGTGAATATGGAAAGGGAGTCCCCAATTAGGGTCTTTGAGCACAGGAGCATGGGTTAATGTTTTTCTTAAATTAGAGAATGCTTTATCACAATCCTCTATCCACTGGAACTCAACATCTTTAGTTAAAAGATTATAAAGTGGTGTTGCCATCTTATTGAAATCTTTTATGAAGTGCCTATATATCTTGCATGTCCCAGGAAACTTCTAGCATCATTTTGCTTGACAGGAATAGAAAGATTGGTAATTACCTCAATTTTGGATGGGTCCACTTGAATTCCTTTCAGAGAGATATAATGGCCAAGGACCACTCCTTCCTGCATCATCATAAAGCATTTCTCACTATTCAAGGACAAATTATGGTTCTCACTTCTCTGTAAAACCTTTCTTAGTTTTTCTAATGCTTTTGCAAAATTAGTACCATAAGTAGTGAAATCATCCATGTAGATCTTCATACAATCATGTGAAATATCTGAGAATATACTAATAACTACTCTTTGGAAGGTTGTAGGTGCATTGCATAGACCAAATGGGAGTACAAAATAGGCATAAGTTCCCCAAGGATAGGTGAAAGTTGTCTTCTCCTAATCTTCAGGTGCAATCTGTATCTGATTATAACCACTTAATCCATCTAAGAAGGAAAAATATTGCTTACCTGCAAGTGAATCCAATACTTGGTCTATAAAAGGAAGGGGAAAGTGATCCTTTTTGGTGGCAGAGTTTAGTTCTCTATAGTTAACACAAACTGTCCATTTACCTCCCTTTTTAGGCACAATTACCAAAGGGGACACACATTGGCTGTCTGAGATAGGGTAGATAAATCCTACATCCAATAACTTATGTAGTTCTCCTTTCACAATCTCCCTCAATGCAGGCTTGATTCTCCTTTGTGGTTGCCTTACTGGTGTGCAGTCATCTCTAATGTAGATCATATGAGTACAGAGTTTGGGATCTAATCATTTCATGTCATGGTAATCCCATGCAAATGCATGTTGATGCAACTTTAACAGGTTTTTCAGGGACAACTGTTGCTCTTGACTAAGCTTGTTATTAATATTCAAATGTTTCCCCTCTAAAACTTTTACTTGTGTGGTAAACTCAATCATGGTTGTTTCACTGATGCTTGGAATTTTTAATTCATGCGATAATAATGTATGAAGCATATTTGTTATTGTAGGAAATTTAGGTGCAAGCAGAAGTATCTGCAATGGACATGCATAACTAGATTCATGAGTGGGTGGTTCTTCATGCATTTCACAATGGTTCTGAATTATATGGGATAATATTTCATCTTCTTCCTGAAGCTGCATAAAAGGACTTTTTCCTATCATCATGAGTTGTGCCACTAAAGTGACCTCCTCGACCTCTTCTCCAACATGTGGCCAAATGGGGTTGTCCATATCATGGGATGGTTGAGCAGGAGGATAAAAGACGAGATTTTTAGTGCTTCTCCCATTAGAAATAGTCATGTCCCTTTACTGACATCCAATGTAAGCATCTGTTGTAGCTAATCGCAACCTTCCTAGAATAATGGGATACCCTCCTGATGTAGCTTTAGGGGAAAGGATCATGAAGTTTGTTGGATATTCCCAAGAGTCTAGAGTAACAACAAGGTCTTCTACTATACCATTTGTTTTGACAGTGGAACTATCAATAAGCTATAGGATAGTAGGAGTAGGTCTCATATTTGTAACATTCAGTTGCTATAGGATATCCTTAGTCATCACATTGATAGCTACTCCCAAGTCTATTAGAGAATTCTTTGCTTGGATTCCATTTATAATGACTCCAACTATAGGGCTACCTAGGTCATTATATTTAGGAATTGTTACTTTCCCAAGCATGATATTTTCCAACTGCCCCACCACATGAACGGTGGTGGGTTCATTCTTTTTCCTCCCTATATTTTTGAGACATGCTTCCTTAATTGCCTTACTATAATGGGGACATATTTTATGGCCTAGAACAAAGGTATCTTGACACATGTGTTTTAACTAATCCAAAATATCAAAGGTTGTTTCTTCCTTTTCTTCCTTTTGTTTAACAGCTTCTAACCTTTGAGGAAATGGTAGGTTTGGATCATATTGAAAAATTGGTTCAGGATCCTTGGGCACACCTGACTGAGTAGGGATACTAGATAAATTTTGATGCTCCTCTTCTTCCACAGGAAGCTCTATTATAATAGGAGTGGAAGGAGATGACAAAGTGGTTCCTGAATGAAGATGAATATCACTTACACTCACAACATATGCAAGAAATTGGTTGGGATCTGCAGAGTAAATTGGCTACTATTGTGGTTTGTTATTTGGGTTAGGTGTGGGTCGAGCTGGTAACTGAGTAGGTCTAGGTGTGCTAGCATTTGAGTTAGGAGGAGGAGGCATTATGGAAGGATGTTGAGGATGTGGAGGTGACTACATGTAACCAATTGCCTGGTTTGGCCATTGTTGTCCTCCCCTCCATTGGGATGTTTGTTGCTAGTTTCTTGGAGGTTACTTCCAATTCCCCTAGAATTGCTACCACTAGTGTATAGAGTTTTAGTAATTGGGCAAGTATTTGGAGGGTTGTTCCAAGGATGAGGTGGATAGCCTCCACAGTTTGATGGGTATGGGGGTTTCCATTGATTACTGGATACATAAGAATTCAAATAAGGTCCACTAAAAGATAATGGATCTGGTGGCATACCTTGTCTTGGAGCCCATGGCCTTCTTTGTGCAATGTAGAAAACCCGATCATCATCACCCTAAATTGGCCTAAATTCCAGTGGAATTTGCTTGTTGTCAATGTTGGCTACCATTTTACATCTGTAGTCCTTCTTTTGCCTACAATGAGGACAATATTCTGCCAGCATTGCCTCTACCTCCTCATGTTTCTTCTTTTCTTGAAGTGTATTTAGCTGAGTGGCCATATTTTTTATGATATCCTGCTTGAAATCTGCCATCAAATGAGTGATTTCCATCCTTGAAACTCCATTAGTGGAGGATTTACCCATAGAATATTGGTAACCTCTTCCTTTCTTTATAGCTTCCTTGGAGTAATTTTGATATATCTTCTTAATATCATCCCAAGGAACTTGGGTGATATCTCCTCCTCCTATCAATTCCAGAGCATCAGTGCAATTTTCATTGATCCCTCTAAGGAAGAGAAACTTTTGAGACTCTTCATTGAGTGCATGGTGTGGGGATTTTTGTAGAAAAAACAAGAACCATGAAATATAGTCCTCCAAAATTTCATCCTCCTTCTGCTGCATCTTGAAGATATCATCTCCTCTCATATCACTGCATCCACAGTATTCTTTATACTTCTCAAGAAACTTTATTTTCATATCATCCCAAGTCTCTACAGTATTCCTACCTAAGCCCATAAACCATCTTAATGCAGCTTCCTTCAAGGTAGTAGGAAACAATTTAAGCCTATGAGCATCAGTAGTGTAATCATAGCTTCTGCAGAGGATATCAAATTCAAACAAGAAAGTGTCAGGGTCCTCTATTACAAGCCCATAGAATTTAGGAAGAACTAAAGTAGGGATGTTCTTGAGGTTATCAACTTCATTCTGGTGAGTGATAGGGAATGGAAAAGATGGTTGGTTAGGTCTATTTTGGTTTTGGCCAGCCATAATTGCTTGATGGATTGTCAAAGTAAATGGATTCTCAATCAGGTTTTGGGAAGCTTGCTCTTTAGAAGGAAGTTTCAGAATTGGTAAAATTGGGAAATGCATTAGCGAAAGGATTTTCCTCCTCTTCTTCTTCATCCCTTGGAAAACTTTGAAACTCAACTAGCTGGTTATCAGGATTAGGGTCATTAGGAAGGAATCTCCCTAGAGCATCTCTTCTCCTACCTCTATGCATATGGTATTAACTCAGTATCAACTAACTCACATAAAGAATTAGTGAAAGAATAGAGGATCATTACTTTATTCAAATGAAGGGTATGCTAAAAAGAAAACTTCATAGATAATAGAAACAAGAAAGAAACTAGAAACGACTCCAAATAACTTCCTAGTTTGACACCATCCCCGACAATGATGCCAAAAATGTTGGCCTCCTCTAATGGTTCAATAGTTAAGCCCTTAAAGCAATAAATTAGAGATTAGATATCTTCACTAAGAATTTATCTTGCTCATCATGAAGGTTCATTTCATTATCAACCCAGGGACGTGAACTTGAAATGGGTCAGCATTGTCTGTGCACTAGGACTCAATTGTAGTCATCCTTATCCTATAACTAAAGAGGAAATAATACTGAAAGTAAAATCCTTGAAAGGAATTAGCATAAGTACTGAGTATGAATCAACAACTAAACTTAACTCAAATGAATGACATCAACAAAAATCTCAGTAAACAGACAAGAAGTTACTTTATTTGCTTTGGTTGTAGGAACAGATATAGAACGAAGTTCCAATGGCTGCAGGAGTATACAACTACTAAGACCATAACTAATTACTGAATAGAAAAGTAACTACTAAATTGAATGGATAGAATTCTCACCAAGTGGGCCCCCTTGAATGATTCTTCCCAAAACTAACTCAAATGCAACAAATCAAAGTATCATTTTATTCATTGAAAATATTGTTACATCATAACAGTAACATGATTGTATTCCTTGAAACTGAAAATGAAAGTACAATATCAGAACATCTAACCTCTAGAAGAGGAACATTTGATCATTATTTATTGAAGGAAAACTTCTAACTAACCCTAACTAACTGGGTAGTCGACTCCATCAGATTAGGAGGATTCCATTTATTGAAAGCATGAAAAAGAGGAAGGAGGTTATGCATGCACCAGATTTAGTCAAACCAATCTTGCCTCAACGAGGATCCAACATAGCAACACCTAAATCTACTCTAATAGACATGGCCATTTAAAGTTTAGTTATAACTTCCACATGAGCTGGAAGTTTCCCTCCATTGACCTCTTTAATGTCCATCTTTTTGACTCCTTTGGTAACTGGCCAGCTGGCATGAACTTATTCCACCTTGTGAGCTTCATTTATATCTGCATCTTAATGTGAACCTGCATTATGACATTAGTGTGAACAAGACAACTATATATCCATAATCACCTTAGAATAACATTCATTCAATCACATGTAAAATTAATATAGATATATCACATAGTAGGTTAATACCATCAAAATTTATAGGGATAAGTTCATGCCCAAAGTTCATAAGTTTAGGGAAATATCATAGAAAGTATTAGTAACCAGGTGCTAAAACCCCATAGTAACAATAAAAAACATATGATAAACCCTAACAAAAATGAGTCATTATTTGGACTCATCACCTCCAAACCCTTCTCTACATCCACAAGGTAGGGAGTTTCAACTTTACATGTTTCAAAGCCCACTAACACAAATATGTCAGATGTGGTGACAACTTCCATAACCTAACTAGTGTTAGTTGATTTGCAATCACTTGTTGGTAATGCTTGACCTACTTTCCCCCTCTAGTGGGTCAAAATAGATCTCAAAGCCTATCCAAGAATTTGGAATAAGGCGAGTTTATGCCACAACACAGGAAGCTAGGACAACTTCGTATTCAAATTGGAAGCTATGAGGCACTTGACATAATGGTTCAAAATAGTTGTTCCACCCTCAATGGGATGAATAACAAGGAAATTCCTCTTGAATGTTAAATTAATTGTATTTCTTGGAATGTGAGGGCCCTCACTGACCTCTCTTGAAAATAATTTGTTTGTGATTCTCATTCTCAGTTTTTAGATTTATACATTCTTTACCTTTAGGAGGTTAAAGTGTCAATATTTTTCTTTCTACAACATGCTGAGTTATTTGGCCATCCAATTTTTTGTTTGTACTAACCATGAGGATTATCATGGTGGAGTTGTCACTTTTTTCTCACCCATGTGTCATCAAATTTTGGTTGATCATGGATGTGACCCCACTAACTAGGTAGTGTGGGCTCTTTTCAATGCCAATAATTATTCCTTTGGGGTGATTAATGTTTATGCTTCCAATGATGTTGTTGAGAGATCTTCTCTTTGGAATTGGATTTCCAATTCAATGCATGTCACTAATTAGGTTTTGTTTAGAGATTTCAACATGATTGATATGTCGCATGATAAATGTAGAACTTTCCTTATGCATTGGATAGTTGGTGAGAGGGAGGCTTGGCTTTTTATGCATAATAAATTGAGTCTATTTTAACCCAACTCCAATAACCATCATGATCATACAAATCAATACACATGGAGAAACTTGTGGGTTGGACCTAAAAGGGTCTTAAAAAGGCTTGATTGAACCATGATTTTGGCTTAATGATTCTTTACTTTTTCTAGTTATTATTTTCCTATCAAACCATTGGTGGATATTATCTTATCTGACCACTTTCACATATGGTTTCGCATTGAGTAGTAGACCTTAGCTCCCAAAGTTATGAAGAGTCAATTCTTCCTCAACATGTCTCTTTTTAGCAACAAGGCCATGATAATGCACATCCAACGTGTCTAGAATTTGGATCCATTTCCTTCACATGACATTTAGTGGATAACTTGTTGGAGTGATGCCATAACTCGTACATCCTAGTTTCTTTGTATTTATGGTTGTTAGCCGAATCATTTCACTATTGCTTGTACAAGGCCACCACTCAAGAGCTCTACCTCACCATTGTCACTCTTGAAGCTCATCCATTTGATTTTTCCACCCAAATTTAGTTGGCCCAATCATGAAAAAAAAAGAAAATTGTGAATGCCTATGTAGCTCATGGTACTAAAATCAAAGATCAACCACATTGGCTTAAAATTGGAGACAAGGTGTCCAAAGAAAATTTCCAATCCTTGTGAGATCGCTGGACATCTCATACTATCAAGAGAATTCATGAATGACATTAGATTCTTCAAAAACTGTGTGATATTCATCAAGCCTTTATCTACCACTATGAGCAAGTTCTTTTACCCAAGATTATACTTCTACAAGATAAATTTCTCTACAACAATGTCTTTTGTTTGTTCTTGTTGGTATGTGGCAACCAATCATGCTAGGTTAACATTTTGGTGACTTTGGTAGCTGCATTTTTACCCCAAATTATTTTACAAGAGAACATAGGGGGTAGCGCCCCTCCTATAGGGTCTGAGTGGATCATCCCCTCGATGGGGCCTAGGGGTGGAGCCCACGGTGGGGGTCTAGGGTCAATGCCCCCAATGGGGGCTCAGGGGCAGCACCCCCAAAGAAAAAATTGCCTATATTTTAATAAAGGAGTTGGTTATTAATTTTGGTTATAAAACTATTTTAAAACTACCAAAAAATGGGCTTATTCTTTGCTACAAATGTGAGAAGTCATGAGTCAAGGCATGAGGTATTAGAACAGAATAGCAAGTTATGTTGCAGGTGAGAGTGTAGAAAATTTTGTAACGATATTTTTTTGGTTAATAAAATTATAGTGGATGGCTATTTCTTGGTGGATATTGCCTACATTAGGTGAACCACGTTAAATTCATATGCTCTATGTAATATTTTTTCGTATTCTATTATTTTCATTTAAAATTGATGTTTATATTGCTCTTGGCCTACTTGTAAATCCTAATAGTTCCTTTCCAACTTTCAAATGGTAAATGCATTCTTTGTGACCAACTTCTCACTCAGTGTTCTTAAGGAGGCATTGTTCTATATGGCCAATGACAAAGCCCCTGGCCTTGATGGATTCACTTGTGAATTTTACAAAACCTTATAGGATATGATTTGAAATGACCCACACAATGTGTATCTCAAGGCCATGCAAAATAAGTTGTTAGGAAATATTATTAACATAGTCAACATTAAATTCATACATAAGGCGAACGATCTGAAGGGTATCAATAATTGGTGACCAATCAATTTTTTGAATGTTTTGTACAAGATCCTAGCCAAAGCTCTAGCTCTCAATATTTGTTCAATGTAATTACTAATTTATAAGATAGAGAAGATCAATTTCATTTAATCCAAATTTATTATGGATAATATTATTGTAATTTGGGAAGGTAAATGGGATCTCTGCTCTCAACAATCTTTTGTGTTCGTCAAAATAGACTTTGCTAAATCCTATGATAACTTTGAGAGGCCCTTCATATTAGCTCTTGGTTTTGGCCCTCAATTCAATCATACTTATATTACCATCTCCAACCAACAATCCTCCTCTTTTTTACACCTTTGTTCCATTAAACATTGTTTTCCTCTTTCTTTGACTCTCTATGTCTTGGTTGATTCATTACTTGCTCAAGTTGTTTCTTAATCCTATGTCAAGGGTATTTTTCTTGCTAATTATTCTCAATAGCTTGTGAATAGCTATTTTTTTATGACTCTTTTCTCACTCTTTATGAGGAAGACGATAACATCAATCAAGTTGTTCAATGCATAGAGGTTTTTGTCAAGATTTTAGTTCTAATATTTAATGTCATAAGACCTCATGTTAGAGATAATCCTTTCTTCCCAAGCTAGCTTGCCTTGATCATTTAATTGGAATGGATTGAGCACGAGGAGATCTTCCAATTTCTGGGAATACACTTTTCTTTCCACACCACTTCTTCAAAGCTTTGGCAGGTTGTTATTACGAGAATTGAGAAGCTTCAATATTGGATTACCAAGCCTCTTTCTTTGGCCAAGAAATTCCATATTTGATCTAATACTTTGGTGGCAACTCATGTTTATTACTCATCATGTTGGGTCCCTTCCTAGGATTCTTACTTGAAGGTTAAAAATATCTTGAAATATTTTCTCTAGTCTTCCAATGATGTGCATCAAAGCTTCAATCATGTGGCCTAGGAATTTTGTTGCATCCCTCATGAGGCTAGAGCCCTAGTATTAATTTTCATTTGTCATCAAGGCATTTCCTTGTGTGCTAAATGGATTATTAGAGCATTTCACTTCAATGAAGCCTAGAAAATTCTTGTTCATCACTACATTATTACAAGTAATCCTCAAGGCCATCCAACCTAGAAAGGCCTAGACTTCGATACTCTTATCACCATGAGGGAACTAGTTTCCATTCAAGGTAATTTTGTTATCAAAATTATTTTTGGAAAGCTTGGGAAGCCATTAAACCCTAGCTTCATTGGGTTGGATATGATTTTTTTAATGATATATCTATTAACCAATACTCCATTTGGTGGACCACACTTCTCAATTCTCAAGGGAAACCATTGGCTCTCCTACCTTGGACTCATTCCTTGAAAAAATTTAAACAAGGAGTAAGAATTATACTAGAGTTCATTCACCTAACCACCAAGAATTTTCTTTCTTGGATTGCCTTCAAATTGAAATACAAACACTCTAGAATCAGGACCAAGAGACTTACTAGACAGTTATTGATTATATTCCTTTATAGTTGCATCACAATATTTATGTGTGATACCTCAAACATTGGTGGAAGGACTAGAAGTGGTTTCTAGACACTCTCTTTCAAAATTATAGGTCCTTTAAAGGTTATTATTTTTTGTCTCCACACTTACATATGGTGGATATACTCAATCTTCATTGGCAACTACAATCCTCTAACATGATGTGGAGAAAAGATTTCAGAGCATTTGGTTTGCAGTGTTGGAGCCCAACTTGGCTCACTTTTCCTAGTTATTATTGTACTAAGGCCTTCCTTTGGGGACAAATCTCACTCACACGGCCCTTCCCGATCCTAATTTTCCTTCCCATGGTCAAATTGAGTCTCTTAAGCATATTTTCTAGTTTTATTCTCATGCTCAAGAATCTTGAAATTGTATTCATGATTTCATTAGGCCTTTAAGGCCTACCCCCTTCTCATGGCATATGGTTTTACTTGGGGATTGGCCTTGCCTACCACACAAGTATACCCATATTTGGAATTCTTATGGTGGAAATTCTCTTCAGTATTTGAAAAGATAGGAATACTGCTCTTTTTTCTCACATTGTTGCTAGTAAACATGTTTTATTGTATACTAAAGTGATAATTTTCTCTAATATTCTTATGAATATTTAGGTGTAAGCAAGCAAGGTTGTACTTGAATTTGTGCATCTCTAGAAGTTGCTAGACCATTAGGGTAATGCCTTGTGCACTATTGCCCAAGTTCCTCCTAACTCCACATCCCCTCGAGGGCATCAAAGTGGACATAGCCACTCTTCCTGGTAGGATAGTCATAGAGATCATGGTTCTTACTCCCATGGCCCTATACCTCAAAATCCTAGGGAATTTATTGCCTATGGAGGATGGCCTTAGCATTCTCGTCTGCCATCTCCAAGGTGGGACTTTGGCTGGCCGAACATTGACAAGTTCCCCTATGTGCCACTCGCTATCTCTTCTATTTTCACTTAGAAGCTTGCAAAGGAGAATGAAGAATATAGTGCTACTCTCATTGGTTGGGATCCAATAGATGATACCACCCTCCCTATAACTTATACCCTCAATTATAAAACCTATACCCTCAACCCTCAACCCTAAAAATGTACCATATAAACTCAACCCTATACCCTCAACCTTGAACACTATCCCTCAACCCTAGGCCCTAAATCCTATATGCTAAATCCTCAACCCTAAAATCCATACCCTCAACCCTAAACCCTATACCCTTGACCCTACACCTTATACCATCAACCGTAAACCCTATACCCTTGATCCTATACCCAATACCCTCAACCCTAAGCCCTATACCCTAAACCCTATATCTTATAACCTCAACAATAAACTCTAAACCCTATACCTTATACCATCAACCCTTAAACCTAAACCATAAACCTTATACCCTAAACCCTATACCCTATACCCTTAACCCTAAACCCTATACCTTATACCCTCGACTTGGAAGTGCTACTTGAAGAGGAAAAATAACTACTATTCCACTCATAGATGTGGGTGAATGGGAAGGGTATAAATTCATTGTTAAAAGTGGAAGTTAATTTTTTTTAAAAAGACCTATTGAACCTATAGACAACACTACACCCACAACGACAATCCATGAGATGAGTGAGCTAAGGGTAAAATATTTAGGTAGGTAGATAATGTTAATTTTATTATTTAGTTAATCCTTTCATAGATGAATTAATCTATGATGTGGCACCTCTACACATGTGCAATGTCTTGTAAATACAACCATATGTATGTATAAGTGCCATGACATCTATGAGTCTAGATATCACACTATCATTGTTAAGTTGGGTGAATAGAAGTATCAAATAGTAGAGGTAATTTGCAAATATTATATCTTTTATTGTTTTAAAATAATGTCAACATGTTATTTCTCAAATTAGAGCATTTATATTTCTTTTGTTCTGATCTAAGGAGGTAAGATCAGTTATAGTAACCACTCATTCCAAAACAACCATTATGACTACCTTAAAAAATTAGATGGAATATATATTATTAGGGCATCAAGATGTATTCACCTCACTAACGAGGGAAACCCAACATTATCACATACAACATTTGATTAATCTCATTCCAAGGACACCATTACTAAATGGGCCACTATATAGAAGATGAATCTTAGAGAATGAGGAAATCAAATGATAGATTTAGGAATTGATTTAGAAGGGGCACATTTGACCAAGTACCTCACCATATGAAAAATTAATTACTCTTTCAAAGAAGGATATAAATTGATTCCTCTACATTGACTATTGAGCTTTGAACAAGATCACTATAATGAATAGGTATCCAACTCTTTGCATTGATGACCTCTTGGATCAACTTAAGGGGGATATTTTTTCACTAAAATTTGGGTACCATAAAGTTACCATTGAGTCGTTAGATGTGTGAAATAATACCTTCAAATCCAAATGGATTTTTCTAATGGATAGCCTTGCTCTTTGGCTTGACCAATACACTTGTCACCTTCATGTGAGTGATGAATGATGCACTCGGGCCTCTCACTATTTTCTTTGTTAATTTATATTTAGACGACTTACTCATATTAAGAAATACATAGGAGGAACATATACATTATGTTCAATAGATACTTTAAACTCTACAACATGAGCTCTATGATAAAAATTTAGAAAAGTATTCCTTTGTTATGGAAAGGATTTAGTACCTGAGGTACATTATGAACAAGGATGGATGTGGACCCTAAAAAGATAGAAGTAGTTAGAGATTGGCCACCTCATAAAAATATCATAGAACATTATAGACTTTTAGGATCGCCAAACTTTTATTAGAGGTTTGTGTTGGGATTCTCACACTTGGAATGACCTATGAACCAAGCATTCAGGTGAGAGTAAAAGAAAGACTCCCTTGGATAGAGAGACTATAACAACCATTCACACAATTTAAGTAGAGAGTTTATTTAAGACCTACACTAGTTCTTCATGATTTAAAAGTCCTTTGAAATTGAGGTTGATGCCTCAAAATATGCACTTGGAGTAGTTTTGAATCAATGTGGTCATCTAATTGCCTAACATGTTGTAGTGAGATTTTATCTAATGCTATGTATAGAAACCCCATGTATGAAAAGGAGTTATATCCATTGTTCAAGCCTGTAAATAATGGAATTCCTATATCTTGGGGAAAGAGATTGTTATTCACATATATCATAAGCATCTTAAATTTATATAAATATAAGAAAGTTTGTAGAATGATCACATCAAAGGTGATCTAGTTACCTCAAATATTTTCATCTCAACATTCATCATAAGAAGGAAGAACAAATAAAGTTTCAAACAAATTGGGTTGGATTCCAATCATAACCTTGATAACTATGTTGGACTCTTGTGAACACTAGACAACCGATTAGATTCAATTATATGAGATTAATCCTATTTGTTGATATATCCACCAAAGACTCAAATGATAGACAAGCCCTTTATTACTATATGTAAGATAAAATCCTCTATCACATAATGCACATACATGTCCCTATATACACCCTCAACCTTATACCCTCCACCATAAACCCTATATCCTTGATCCTATACCCAATGCCCTCAACCCTAAACCTTAAACCCTATACCCTATACACTCAACCCTAAACATTGTCCCTCAACCCTAAGCCCTAAAGCCTATACACCAAACCCTCAACCCTAAACTCCATACCCTCAACCCTAATACCTATACTCTTGACCCTATACCTTATACCATCAATCATAAACCCTATACCCTCAACCTTATACCCAATACCATCAATCCTAAACCCTATACCCTCAGTCGCATACGCTCAACCCTAAACCCTATAACTTATACCCTCAATTGTAAACCCATACCCTCAATCCTAAACACTATACTCTCAACCCTATACCTTATACCCTCCACCATAAACCTAGCTTGTACCCTTGACCGTATACCAAATACCCTAAAACCTATACCATATACACTTAACCCTATATCCTCAAACCTAAACACTATCTCTCAAACCTAGGCCCTAAAGCCTATACACTAAAGCCTTAAACCTAAATTCTATACCATCAACCCTAAACCTTATACCCTCAACCCTAAAATCTATACCCTCAACCCTAAACCTTATACCCTCAAACCTAAACTCTATACCCTCAACCCTAAATATTTTACCCTCAACCCTAAATATTTTACCCTCAACTCTAAACCTTGAATAATTTAGACCTAAAGAGGGGAGGGAGATAGAGGGTGCAAGCAAGAGGTAACAACATAGAGAGGGGAGAGAGAGAAGAGATGGGGAGAGAAGAACAAAGAGAGAGGGGTAAGGAGGGAGGGTGGGAGGGAGAGGTAGAGAGGGAGAGATATAAAGAGAGGAGAGAGAGAGAGAGACATACATGGGAGAGGGAAGGATTGATAGCGAGCGGAGAGAGAGAGAGAGAGAGAGAGAGAGAGAGAGAGAGAGAGAGAGAGAGAGAAATGAGAGGGATGAAGAGAGAAGGATTGATAGAGAGTGGGAGAGAGAGAAGGTGAGGGAGATGAATTTCCAAAGAAAACAATATCATTTTTTTCTTTGGAAATTTCCAAGCCTTTGGCTTGGATTTTCCTTGGGCTTCCAACCTAAATGTTTGGAGTGACTTTTCAAAATTCAAAGATGTGTTTTTACAAATAATAAAAAAATGACATAATCTTGAGCATGTTCTCCATTAGGTTTGCACATGTTTAATGTAAAGTCAAAAAATACCACGTTAATGTTAAGATCTCTCTTAGCTTTCTAACCATGTAATTTTTTTAATGTTTTAAGTATCTTAAGGTTTCCATCTTTAATTTATTTTGCTAGTGTATCCATTTTTTGTTAAAAACCAATGTGTGGTATTTTTTACTTTGTTTTTTAACCGCTCATCAAAATTTCAAATAAATTACATTTTTAGAAGCTAAACTCCATTCTACACATATTTAATTTTATTATTATTTTTTATTAATTTTTTAAAAATTTAGGGGGGAGAACACAATTTTCTATTTTTCAGGGTGTGTCCACTTTGAAAATTAGGCAAAAATCATATATATTCATTAAAAAATAGCAGAAAAATTCAGCATAAACTACATGGTGTTAGCTAATTTCTCACAATTAAAATTTTAGGGGGGCCATGCCATGCTATGTTATGTTTTTTTGAAAAAAATAGGACCAATTTGTGTGGACCCCCTTTTGAACCCCTTAATCTCTACCATTTAAAAAAAATAGTAGTTTAGAAAGTAGATTTAGATCACTACAAATCTTGTTTTTGTTGCATCTTCAAATTTTGAGTTTAACTATATTCAATTTCTCATCCAAGATTAGTCTTTCTTGATTTCAGAAAAAATGTGGCCACTTAAGAGCCCTTTTTGGTCCCTCGTTTCCATGCACTTACCCCACTACATTCCCCTAAGTGGTTTTGTGTGTATTTCTACACTAATGATTGGTATGGAACCAACACTTGATGGTAATTTATTATCATTATTGTAGAGTATGAAAAGTGAACTGCTAAGAAGGATAGTCAAATCCTTTGAGTGTCCAAGTTTCAACCCTCCACTCAGGTAAGCTTTCAAGTAACTGTAACCTTCAAGTTTACCTATTAGTTATTTGAATGTGTGTTTTAATATAGTGCAAAAATTGTCTAGACCCTTTAGACTTCAGAAACTAGAAGCATAAAGCATAGAGATTTCTCAAACAACCTGACAAGCTCTCTGTTTAAGACTAACGCGCGCCTAGCAGAGGACAACATGTCATGCTAGCATCTTGTACGGACAAAAAATAGAAATTGTCACATTGAAACTTAGAACACTCTATACAAGGTTTTGGATGTGACATGATATAAAATACAATCATACAACAAATATAGAGTAGTTGGAATGATAATACTAAATGAACTTAAATGAAAATGACAAGAAAGAGTTTAGGATATCAACAAAGACATATGATGAGATCAAATACTCTCTCCAAGTAGCTCCTTCACTTGTACCTACACACACAAGACCAAAGAGAGGGGTTGGGTGATTTTATAGGAGTTTTCCTCAGTCAAACCCTCGTTTTGGTGTTCCCACCTCCACAAAAAACCTTAGAAAGATGATAGAAATAGACATAAAACCATGAAAAAAATAATATGCTAATAAAGATAAAGATAATATGCTTAGTATAAAATATTAGAAAGTTACCACTCCCAAGCACAAAAGCAAAATAACTTGCTAGTGTAATGAAGAAGCAACAAGAATCCTCAAGATGGAAGAGACTTCTTCAAGTGAGAGCAATGGAGTTCTAAAAGATGTCACTATGATTGTAGCAATGGTGGAACAACAGAGTTTTCTCTGAAATCTATCAATGAGAGAGAGAGAGAGATAGAGAATATTGTAGAATGTTAAAATAAAATATGCCTCCTTCAAAAGATCAAGATTCTAGGTTTCTTGGCTCAAACATGCATGCTTGAGCGGTCTTTGATGAGAGTGTAGGTTGGCAGAGGTGTTACACTACCAAAATGTGGCAAGTGTAACATCCCAACGATTGACATAGTCATGGATTTTTGTGGTACAGTAGCATGATGTGAAAATGTCTGCACGGTGCGCACCGGTTTGAGAGAAAATTAGACTTATCAGTTGAGGAATTGGACATGCATGATGTTGAAGAATGGTTTGGGTTGAGATTGGGATTAAAGAGTATAATTATCTTAATTGTAACTAAAGGGGAAGGCATATGTAATGTGAAATTGCATAGGATGCAATTTACAACATTGCATTTTTCCCCCACTTTAGTGAGCATATATTTTTAAGAGAAGATGCAAGTTAAAGTAAAAAGAGGAGAATATTTTACCTAGGATGTGAAGGGGAAGCAGAGTCTTCTATCCACCCAAAGTTTCCCCTCGGGAAGAGACCTAAGTTGATCCTACATAAAATAGTTAACTTGCATCACCATAAACATGTTAGCTATAGACAAACATGTTAGGTGTTCAAAAGCAAAAAATAGGCATCAAAATTATATAGACCAAGATGATGTTGATATGTATGGGTAGCAAGTTGTGTTATGATAGGGACCATACGACAATCCAATCGGCATGTGACTGCTACAAATAATGTTGTAGGATAGCCACATAAAAGAGACAAACATTCATAAAGAAAAAGTCTAGTGGGTTTCCCCCACACTAGACAACAAATAAGACAACTGGATGCAAACATATTTTGAAAAGAATCATAAGATAAGAGATCTATAATATGAATATGATAGCCCCCCTTAGAATGGATTATGCTATGCAAAGGAGCACAAGTTATTCGAAGGAGAGATGTTGTCTCATGAAAACATAACAAGATGTATTCATGGAATGCCACTTGGCAACAAATAGCACATGGAGTCCACAACATCAAAAATAAATGCATAAGGGAGATAGGGGGATCTTAGTATTTAGGGTCAGTAGGATTCATATCGATAACATCTATATATAACTATGTATGAATCATCATCAGATCCCCAAATATTTTAGATTGTGAAGAAGGAGCACATAAAGACAAAATGAAAATAAAGATTAGGGTCAACATGGAAGAAGGCCTAAATGCCCCCAATGCTTTGCATCATCCCTAAATGTCAAAAATCAAAATATGGCAAAAAGAAGAATGATGATTCAAATAGAGGGAATGTACGACAGATTGTCTCCCCTATATCCAAGTACCTATGAGGGTATCTTGGGTCCTCCAAGAGAGATTACATACAAGAAAGTATGGGGGAGCACAGACAAACATGTAAACTCTAATCTAAAGACATGAAGGGTACTACTCTATTCGATCATTCCCAAAAAGTCATCCTCCTCCCAATCCAGATCATAGGGGGGAGGAGGTCAAGCTCGCATTTAAGGACAATGGCTAAGGTAGTACCAGGAATCTCGCTTGCAGCAAGGGATAGAGATGAGGTTGAACCCTCAATATTCCCATCTACTTGTTCTTATGAGTTGAGTGTCCACGAGTTTGTAAAGGTAGTTGACAGAGCTAGAATATCCTCTAGAGAGTTGAACATATACTAACAAGCCTCCTACTATACAAGTCACTAGCGTATTCTAAATTAATAAATCCCTATTATGTCCAACATCTTGACCAAATGATTAGTCTCATGATATTATTATTAGTAATCATAGGTTCCTCACAAATATCTGAATACCATCTTAACATAACTATAAGGCTCTCTACCAAGGTTAAACATAAACCTACTAAGAACTCCCATTGTTTGGACAATTTCTAGTCTAATACAAACTATTGTATGCATCAAACTACTAATAAAACTAGCATAGGGAATATTATGCATATCCTCAAACCCATGAATTGATTTAGTGCATTGTTCCAATGAAGACCTAGTGCCTATATATAAAGGAATGCTTATTGCTTTAAATCCTACATAGCAAACTGCTACATTATAGTATCAACATACTTTGACTAAGAAAAATCTTTCTACGTCTTTGATCCTTGTCAATTTCCATTCCCAAAATAAATTTTGTAGGATCTAAATCCTTCACATATCAAATGCACCATAAAGTTGAGTTTTAAGCTCTTTAATCATCGTCTGACTGTTTCTAATAAATGATGTGTCGTTGACATACAAATTAATAATTAGAAATTGATCATCAATAATTTTAAATTATGCATGCTGACCTTCCTCACTTCTAAGAAAAAATGACTTTAGTGCAAAAGCATAAAACTTCATATACAACGTATGTGGAAACTTCTTTAAACCATATAATGAATTTTTAACTTGGAAACCAAAATTTTATTTCCCTTCACCACAAAAATGTTAGTTGTTGCATGTAAACTTCCTCTTCAGAATCCACATGCAAAAATGCAATATGAACATTTTTTTCTCTACTTCAAAATCACAAACAATAGTAACAAAATGAATCAAATGGAGGTTGACTTAACTAAAAGTGAAAATATGTTGAACTAAAGTCAACTCGATCTTTTTTGGGAGAATATTTTTCCACCAATCTTACTTTGTACCTCTCAAACTTACCATTTACTCTAATTTTTTTTAAAATATCTATTTGTAACCAATGGACTTCTTCATCTCATCTTACATAACCTCCATGTTGTTATCATGGAATCTAGCAGCGCTCGATTCACGGATAACCCCCTATGAAACTTGTATGTTTCCTAGGTTCATGAAGTTCAGGCACACAAAATGAGGTGATTTTCAAGCCACCTCAAAATGCGTTCCAAAGCCTCAAACAGTCAATTTGAGCATCCCCCTATGTTCGCCTTGCGAAGACCTTCGAAACGAGCTCCTTCGCAAAGTCTCACTGATCATACTTAGTTAAATTGCGAAATATGTAGTTGTGCCAAAAAAGTGCGCTCTAACTCATCCAAATTTTTGGCTAAGTGTTGAAAGTGCAGTGGCGCCATAAATCAGCGACCCTGCATAAAAAGTGATTTTCCAAAAATGTGTAGAAGCGCTAAAAAAGTGCGCTCTTACACATTATTGCCAGACTTAGCCAATTTTTGGCTAAGTGTTGAAAGTGCAGTGGCGCCAAAAATCAGTGACCTTGCATAAAAAGTCATTTTCCAAAAATGTGTAGAAGCGCTAAAAAAGTGCACTCTTACACACTGTTGCCAGATTTAGCTAATTTTTGGCTAAGTGTTGAAAGTGTAGGGGCGTCAAAAATCAACAACCCTGCATAAAAAGTGAATTCTCCAAAATGTAAGAGCACTGAAAAAGTGCGCTCTTACACTTTTTTTTCAGACTTAAGTCATTTTTTGTGCAATGGTGCTGAATTTTCGCACCTTTACACTTTTCTTCCAGACTTAGCCAATTTTGACTATGGCATTATTTTTTGCACCTTTGCACTTTTCTTCCAGACTTAGTCATTTTTTTTGTGCAATGGTGCTGAATTTTCGCACCTTTACACTTTTGGCAGTTTTTACCTTAGTCTCTTCAAACTTGCTCTGTTTCCATTCCGAACCCCGTTTCTTCGCTCCCGCATCATTTTTCATGCCTAGTTGCTCATTTCACTCTTGCTCAACATCGTTTCTCGCTTCACGCATCCCAATGCTACTTTTTCTGCTAACATCTATTGACTCACCATCCTTGCAGTTTCTCTCCAGATTTCATCAAGTGATCCTAAAGGTGATATCTTCTGATCCAGTGAACTATCCCAGATCTACAAAGAAGCCGTTATACAACAAGTTGAGGATGACAGTTTTTCCCAGAGCCTCAATACATATCATTTGCAATATACAGTTGACACTTGATAATCTCAAGATGCATCTTCGCGGGTGCAAGAAAATCCATTCATTTTCCAGAAGGCCAATCACAAGAGCTCACACCCTTGTAGATTACACAGTCGACCTAGATGATGCGTTCATACAGAGACCAAGAAGAAGTATGAAGACTCCGCGCCCAAAGCAAGGAACCATGAAGATTCTTGATCTCTAGTGTTGAACATTTTGATGCATCCTTTTATGCATCTTGTAAATATTTCCTGACATCTTATATGTCTTTTTGTAAATTGTAATTGCACCAAGTTCGAAGATGTAATCTTTTGAAAACAAATTACACTTTGACTTTGGTCAAAGTTAGGCGAGATCTCCTAAAATCGCTCACCTAACTTTCCTTGATTTCCTCAATTAGTTTCCTAATTTTGCTCATCCCTCTTTCTATATAATGTGAGGGATTTCCATTGTAAAGAGGATCCTTTAGTATTTTGCAACGAAGTGCTGCCCTTTTTGAAGCAGAATTGTGAAACTTTGTGTTCATGCTTTGTGAATGAAATTCGGTCAATAAAGAAGAAGATTGCAAGCCAGACTTTGTGTTGGATTCAATAATCTTACAAATTGATCTTATTTGGTGGTGATTAGGTGATGGAATCTGAAGGACTCTAAGTAATTTATGTAAACTTTGTGTTGCATCTATTATTTAGATTTGCATTTGTGTTTTTGTTTATCTTTCGGTTGGATAATCTACAAGACTTTGTGCTTGTACTTGTTCATGCTCTTTGATACTTTGGTTGGATAATCTACAAGACTTTGCGCTTGTAATTGTTCATGTTGTTCGAGGAATTGCTGCGTCTAAGAAGACTTTGAGCTTCTAACGTGACAAACGATACACTCTTCACAAATCCACCATTGATAAAGCTACGAAACGACTTTGTGCCTTCGTGAGCTTTCCCTTTTACTTTATTTGTTTATTGTTAATTACTTCTGGTATCTCTACGCTTTGCTTTGACAAGATAGAGGTATTGGTATTACTGCTAGTTGATCGTTTAAAGTTATTAAGAATTGTGAACTTCCAACAGCGAAGCATTGTAAACATCTTCTCTAAAAAAAGAGAGAAGGATGAATGTAACACACCCCCCCACTTCGTAAGTATTGTGTACATTTTGTAATTACTTGTTTGTTTTACTATCGCTTCTATCAGCAGTAAGAAGGGCGCCTCCCCTTTCCGAGAGGAGAGATTCATATCTCACATAGCTGTGGCTGAAGTACTAGTTGTGTAATCTATCAAAAAGCTGATTACATAATTTTCACCCAACACATGTAGAGTTAGTGCTACAAATACAACCCAAAACACAAGACATATACTAGCCACTACATAAAATTTGTTTATTTTTAATTGTAAATAATTTACTTCAATTTTATTTTTAATGGATTCGTTGCAAGGGGAAGCCTAACAAGCAAAAATGGACCATGGTAGATTGTGGTCTTCAATAAGGTGAGGAATTGGACATGCAGGCTATTGAGGATTCAACTGAAGAAGCATCAAAAAATACTTTTGTTTAAATTGTTTTGATGCGGTTCATAGATTTTAATTTTGAATTGGTTCATTGATATTGGAAGTTCACGAGTTCTAGTCCCGCTATCTTCAGATTTGAATTAAACGGGATGTGTCATCAATTGCCTACACAAACATCATAAAAGAAATAAAAAAGATCCAAAGTTTTAGTCCTACCAAAGATGTTTGCATTTCAAAAGCAGATGGGATGTTAGTCCAAGTGGATGAAGATGGAGGAGAACCAGGCTGGTGGTGGCAAATATTCGACAGCTAGGCTTACAGAAGCAAAATTATTGCTCGATTATTCTCAACTTTTCTCAAATTTTACCTTCCCCAACATGACATATATTTCGGATTTTGCCAAATTTTTATGGATTACCACAGTTGTAGGTGCTTCTTATCATGTTTCTATCAAATTTCTACTAAAAGAGGGGTAAAAATTTATTCAAACCAAAAAGAGCAGTAATCATGTTTCTATCAAATTACCTTCTAAGCATATTGCATTTTGTGGATTTAGGCAAACCTTAACCTTGCATATATTTTGCTGATCTGAACATCATGTAGGGTTAAAACTAATCATTACAATTCAACTTGGAATTTAAGAATTGACCTTATAATTAATTCATGCTTGCAAATGCTAAAATTCTAGAAACTAGTCACGGTAATTTTGGCTTGAATATAATGCTTGAAGTTTCATGGTAATTAAGTATTATGAAAATGTTTGACCTTTGGTCAATTTAGGAAGAAAAATTAATGGACCAAAGATAAGTATTATTATATATTAAATACATAGATTGAAAGTTGTCATCAATTGTATGATTGACTTGAATTACATTACTATGTTTCAGAAATAACAAAAGCTCAACAATAATTATAGTTTGTATGTGATGCACACAATATTTATCTATAGGCATCACACCATTAGATGATAATATAGCAACCGTCTTAATTATCACTTTCTTTCAACTTAAATATTCCAAAAGAACTTTAATTATTACTTTCTTTCATTTAAAATATTATTCAAAATTCTAAATTGTCACTTTGTTTCAACCAAAATATTACAAGAAATCCTTCATCATTATAAATTGAATCTCTATCTCTAATAGAGTTTGTGTTTGTTTTGGAAGATTTTTTTTTTTTGACTTTGACTGAATGTAAGAGATGTTTTGATGACACTAAAAAAGGGGTAAAAATTTATTCAAACTGAAAAGAGCAGTACAAAGCAAGGGGATTAAACATCCCTATCAATCTCCACTAATTGGTCCAACTTTTGAGACAAATCCGGGGGTAATTGACCCCTATACACAATATTCCAATCATGCAAATAATCAAAAGCCCATTTAGCTAAACAATCCGCAACCCCATTCCATTCACGCAGAATATGACAAAAAGAAATAGAATCTAAGGAAGCACACAAATTAAGAATTTGTTTTATAATAATAGCCAACTGTCAACTAACATCATCTAATTGCTGCCTCTTCAGCAAATCCACCACCACCACCTGAGAATCCGATTCACAAATGATCCGTCTCCACCCAATAGCACATCCACGCTCCATGGCACACAAAATGGCAAGAGCCTCCATCAATAACGGTCGTATTTATATTTTGAATGTCATGAGATCAATAGCGATCTTATTTACATTTTGAATATTTAAATAGCATTTTTAACACCATAAAAT
The DNA here is from genome assembly GCA_007258455.2 of Sequoia sempervirens. Classification (NCBI taxonomy): domain Eukaryota; kingdom Viridiplantae; phylum Streptophyta; class Pinopsida; order Cupressales; family Cupressaceae; genus Sequoia; species Sequoia sempervirens. The sequence goes on along the minus strand of VDFB02058242.1, from coordinate 133,679,919 downwards.
GGTCTTTAAATATTGATGCCTATTGACCTTTTATAAGCGGTTAAAAGCTGCTATTACTAGTTCTATTACAGTGACTCACATAATTGGACGAATATTTAGTAAAATGAAAGTGACTTGCGCCAAATGAATCTTAGCGTAGCAAATGAATCCCTAGCCATGAATTAGAACACATCAGTATCAGCATAAGCACACCAATCTATCGTTTATTCTTCTCCAGCTCACACCAATAATTGCACTTGGGAAAATTGGTTTAGTGACGACTATAGAGAGCCACCCCTTTCTGAATGATTGTACTGTATTCCATGCAGCTATTGTTGTGAATCCTGCAGAGATGTTCAGGCTGGGTTCTAGGAAGGGGGTGAATAGTATCCCAAAGTTTAACCATTTCTCAAGTCACCCTCATAAATTATCTGCTCTGATTTATGTAAGTGTGGGATGTAACTGTAGGTTAAACAGAGACAAGCAAAGCAGCTTAGAGCAGAAAATATTAGAAGAGAACAAAGTTTTGTATTAAAAACTGAACAGAGTTTTTGTATTAATGCCAGAGCTGCCGATGCTCTTCATCCATACATTCATACCACATCAAAAACAGAGTATCCAAAACTAATACATTTTCAAAACAGAGTTTTTCTCCAAGAGACGGGAGAAGCTTCTCGAATACACACCAAAATAGAAAAGTCTAGATACATAGAAGAAGAATGTAGAAGGAAGGAAGGAGAGGAAAGTAAATGTGGTAGTTGGAGCAGGTAGACGGAAGTGGTAGGGGAGATTAAATATGCATAGCTGGAAGTCCACGTCAGCCAACAGTAACTGCATTTAGCGTCAGTAATCTCCCTTAAATAGGTTGCAGAGGAGGATTATGCATAACTGAAACATAGTCATCTATAATAGATGAGGTTAAAAGCAAAGTTTGCTTATTATTTTCCATGCATGCACGTTGTAACACTCAATTTTAAGAATCCAATAGTTTTTTTTCATTCCCAAAAAAACAAAGAAGCCACCATGTCCTTTACAACTTGTTAAAATTTTAACTTGTTTTTATAAAATAAATATATACAACATCTAAAAAAGGGTAAAAAATATTACTTAAAAAAAAAAGATCAATACTATATCAATGGATTTCATTTGGTATAAGTGCATGGTACACAATGTACATATTTGAAGATGATGTGATTTTCATTATACATGAGTGCCCTGCTTCAACAACTCTGAAACAAAATCCATGTACATTGCATATAAATACAGAGTCACCCATATCATAAACTCACTATTCTTGTTGCAAGTAGCCAGCTTTTCTCACCCAAAGCCACCCAAGTGTAGTTCTCAGCTACAACTACACTCTCTCTTCATTTCTATCACCATTATCTTTCAAACATTCAAGCATTTCCATTCTTCGAGTGGCAAAAAAAACTGGATAAATAAATCAACGGACAACCATCTTGAAAAGATATTTTTCAGCAGTCAATGGAGATTCAGTTTGCTAAATCATCCACTTCAGTGTTGAGGACAAAACTTGGATATGTTGTAGGAATATTCCTGCCAATATTTAAGTTCAGCTGATAAATCAGAAGTTAAGTTGTGAATATATATTAATACCCAAGATATACACAAACAAGGAAATGCAATCTACTCGCTGTAGGAAAACCAAACAAAGACAAAAAGAAAGGTTTCAGCTTGCTTCTAACTATTTTCAACTTGCCCAAGGAATTTCTACTTTATATTGGTGTTACATTTGTTTCATAAAGCCTTTTTACAGAATTTGCCTGCAGTTATTGAGAACGGAAATTAACTGCTTATTCATAGCTTCTTGATATAGCCATGATGCACCATCAAGATATACAACGGCGCTACTATTATATGCAATAATAAATAGATTATTACTTTGATAAAAACAATTTTCACATCTTTTGTGAATGGAATCAAACAGAACATAAGTTATTTACAAGTAGATCAAGCCAAAGATAATTGGCAAGCACTACTAGAAAAAAGTACTCTGAAAATGAATAACTTCATTCCAAAAGAAGTTTTAAAAGGTCTCTGCAAACATAACTTAGTGAAAATCAAGAGTACCTAGATACAAATAGCTGCAAAATTTCTCATTTGATGTACACTCTACCATACCTTCTTCTCGGTGTATCAATAGATCTAATGGACCCTTGAATTGTAATACCCCAAGATGACACACTAAATCGAACAACTTTTTTTTTGAAACAACAACAAAGGAGATATGAAAACATGTCGCACTGCACAATGAAGTACATACAAGTGTCACATCAAACACCATGACACAAGGACTCTAACAATAAGACAATGTCACCATTGTGACAAGCAAGGTGGCACCAATGGAAGACTTACCAATCATGGGACGAATTCACCACAATGCACCTACGAGAGATGGGAATAACAACCCCAAATGACGATCAGGTATAAACCTTTGATTGAGCTCTCTCACAAACACAAGGATGGAATGAGGGAAACATCAACCTCAAATCCCAACGAACACGCACTTACAAACTCTCTTAACACCAAGGGAAACCTGCACAATGGTAGAACAACGAGGAGATACCACATCTCAACTAGACGACACGACCATTAGGTTTATTACTCTAAATGCACAAACCAACTCCCAAGAGGGGTAAAACCCACAAGAAGCCTCCAACACAAAGGTTAGACCTCTACAAGACAAAACAACCTAGGAAGAACAAGCCTCCCACCAAACTAGAATGATGGCATATTGCTTCCAAGAAACAACATGCTTTCCAATACAATTGGGAGATATAATGATTAAGATATGGCACTTGTTGAAGAATTGACAACATGAGAAGGCTCACTAGGCCAAGGGGAATAACTTTCATATACAAGGTTTCCTCGAGAATGGCTAGAAAACCCAACAAACGACGAAACAATGAAAAAATGGGGCACCAGAGGACACTAGTGCCCAAGTGTAGGTGTCTAGGTCTGGCATTGTAGTGATTTGGAGCTGGAGTTCGAGACTAGTGCTTACTCTTGGACAGACGTTGTAATCCTAGGCTAGCGCTAGTGTCCTGACTAGTGAGCAAATGCAAGCTAAGGCTTGGTCCCCAAGACATGCTAAACTCGTAGGAACTACAAACAAGAACATGCAACCAAAATTGGGGATCCAAAAACAACAAAATGATCCTGAGTCCACAACAATCCTAGATCATCAGTTCACAAGACACACTAGCCCACAATAGAGAAGACTCCTAAGGACTAAGGAACCTCCAAAAACTTCAACACAAGAACCAAGACATGAGGGACAAAGAGGAAATTATGTTCCACACCGTTCGTCCACTCCAAATACCACCCTAAGGACCCTAAACAACCTCTCAACGAGGTCGTCCCCCCAACCCAACACACTTAAGGACGGAAAGGAAATCATAGAGTTTTGGATGTTTGAATTGATGTTATCTAACTTGAATTGATTTTAAAACCCAAAGAAAGGTGCTTTGAATTCATTTTGTCGAATTGCATGAAAATTTTAAAGAGCATACAAACATCATATGTGCTCGGCTCCGACACCAAGACATGCAAAAGCATTTATAACATTGGTACCACTTATGCGTAGGAACTACAAACAAGAACATACAACCAAAATTGGGGATCCAAAAACAACAAAATGATCATGAGTCCACAACAATCCTAGATCATCGGTTCACAAGACACACTAGCCCACAATAGAGAAGACTCCTAAGGACTAGGGAACCTCCAAAAACTTCAACACAAGAACCAAGACATGATGGACAAAAAGGAAATTATGTTCCACACCATTCGTCCACTCCAAAAACCACCCTAAGGACCCTAAACAACCTCTCAACGAGGTGGTCCCCCCAACCCAACACACTTAAGGACACAAAGGAAATCATAGAGTTTTGGATGTTTGAATTCATGTTATCTAACTTGAATTGATTTTAAAACCCAAAGAAAGGTGCTCTGAATTCATTTTGTCGAATTGCATGAAAATTTTAAAAAGCATACAAACATCATATGTGCTCGGCTCTAACACCAAGGCACACAAAAGCATTTATAACATTGGTACCACTTATGCGGTCCTTTTACAATCCACTTGTTCTATATATAATAGTGGAAGGAATGCACACACACCCAACATAGTACATTACTAAATCCATCACATAAACATGGAAAATTGATCATCTAGTACCTCAAAATAAAGAAAGTACAATGCTAAATATAAACATTTCAGGGCAAGGAATAGGTAGGCATTACATGAATATTAAACTATTGAAAATTGAGAGAGGAAGATGTTGTTCAGAAATAATGCTTACCTTAGATATGGAAGAGTCATATTCTTTAACAAAGAAGGGTACTTTATAACGAACGCTTTCCATTCTTCTTCATCAATTTTCCCATCATGCCGAAAATCTGCTTCTAAAAATGTCTATGATCCAATCCAACAAACAAAATCAGTTTACATAAATTGACTACAAATTAGTTAAGAAATCTAATAAAACTCAAAGATTGTTGATTTTAACCATAGCGATGATTATTTCAGTGCCACCTTATCCAATATAGCTTCAACAACGTCATCTGTCAATTCTATGTCCGATTCATTAAAAAAAGCTACTAATAGTTGCTTTGCCTGCAAGATTGTCCACATTAAAGAATCTATGAGAAAAAGGTGAGCTGCAACAAACTAAAACAATAAAATATGCACCCGTACAATGATTAAAAAAAAACACATTATAGTTTCAAATGACAGAAAGAAATTATATTAATGTCCACATATGACAATAGAGAGTTCAAGGAAGATAAACCTAGAAAGGCCTCACCAAGGGGTAGAATAAAATTAAAAAATACAAAACAATAGGGTACCATCAAAACAAGTGGTCATTAATAGGTACAAATAGTCAAGAAAGGGGAATAAAAACCCCAAGGAGCAAAGAGTAGCTGCAAAGGAAAACCGAAGATCATCAATCATCGCTATCTAGATTGGAAATGGTGAAGTTGCTGTGTCATCATCAATCACTGTAAAGGGTTTGAGACAAGATCTAATAATGCTTAGTGGGGAATGTTGAGGGCCAAGAGGAATACTTCCACTAAGATCATGTCTAACATCCAAGGCCGAAGTAACCCTTGTAATGAAAAATATTGTAATATGCAAATACCCCTATAACTAGGGAGGTGGTTGTAGAGGAGTAGATCTATGTCGATGAGAGAAAGTTGGGCTGCACTTTCGAGAAGAGACAAGACTATGACTCTTAGGGGGAACATGTTGAAGAAAAAGTTGTGAGAGACATCGTCTCATTGGTTTGTCTACATCTATGAGAGAAGTAGCAATATGCAAAGGTTGTTTAGGGTTATCAATCTCCTAGAATTGCTGAAAGGAGATGATCAACTTGGGTGCATTAGAATCCCTATATCACATGCCAGATTTGTGTCGAAGGGTGACATCCTCCCAAAAAGAACATTGATCTAAATATCTAAAGAAATTAGAAAGATTATTTCTTAAGTCCCTGTAGAGGAAAAATAATTTTTGTATATACGACATATTCAAGTCATGGCATATAAAAGGAAGGCTAATCCTTTCTATTTCTCCTAGGAAAAACTCATTCTTGTCTTTCCCTTGACAAAAAGTCTAGTATTTGTGAAAAGGTAGAGAAACATCTATGTATTAGTTGCATTTAAAATTCTTGTACTGATATTTCCTTAAATCCCCAATTCCATGAGAAGAATTGCACAAATAGTCCCTTTTTTGAATGAGAACTGGAGGAGTTCATTTATGCTTAGCATCTGGTCAAAGATTGGCATTGTATTCCTCTTGTTCATATTTTGATGCTATAAGATTACTAGTGTAGATATTGGAGAAGGAATTAGATTTCCTTTCTCATTATTCTTGCAAGGCATTCTACTACTCTTCTTCAGTGGTGTCCTCTAAATGACCTTTGCTCTTGGATACTGAGGTTGTGGTTTCTCTACAATGGGTGTATATGTATGTAATGGATGAAAAACACTCAAAATGATTTTGGTGGATATTGGGATTGTGTTTCTAAGTGTGGGGCATGTTTCTAGCCATTGCTAGAACAAGATTGAATATACTTTAATTTCCTCCTTAGTAAAAGTCTCTTGATGGACAAAATTCATAAAATAATCATAGTGGGAATATCTTTACAAAGTTATAGCTATTTAATATAAACTAAAATATCAAGGTTTAGTCTCCCTAAGAAAGTAAAAACTTGGTTAAATATTTAAGGTCTATGCTACCTTGTAGAAAGGAGAAAATTGCTTATACTACAAAAAAGTTGCATTTTCCCAAACATCATTGGAACTTATTTGAATGGGGATCCAAAGCCACTATTGAAGCTTATTTTAACTTGGAGGAATAGAGCCTTGATACAAGCTTATAGAAAGAAAAAAAAAATTGTCTCTAGAGCTCTAAAACTATTCAATTTTTCAGCTAATTGTTATTAAACAAAGTAGGTAACCAAAGAATAACATTATCATAGTGACCCCTTTGAGCGCTTACCTTTAAAATCTTTAGTAAAGGCAAGTCTTCTATCTCTACCCTGAAAATTGTCAAGCTAGGAAATGAGACTAGGGAAAATTTGAAATGAAAATGTGAACCCCAATTTGTATTCATTCAAATGAGATGCAATGTAAAAATTCATCAGCAATGTGTGACCATTTAGTTCATCTCTGGATGACTGTTATATTGATTTGTGAATAATTTGGCCATTTCCAAGTTCTACCCAAGGCTAATTAGTGTGCTAGGAAGAACTCCAAACTTCTTGGAGTACTTAGGGTTGTTTAAACAGTGACTTGGTTCTTAGCAGCGAGCTTGGTTGGCCTTGGTGAGCCTTGTGACAATTTGAGAATTGATTTTTGACCTTTTGGGAGCTCTCCAAACTTCTTGGAGGAGCAGTCTATTTTTAGTGAGTCACCCAGTTGCTTCAGTTCATTGTCCTATGACTCCAATTTCACTATGGTATGATCAAAATTGCACAATTACGTGATTTGGATAGTTTCTACTACTTGGGTAAGCTATTGAGTTATTATTTAATTAATTCACTTAAATTGTTTAATGCTAGAAATATTAAAAGGACAACTTAGTGTAATACCTTGTTGAAAAGGTATTAAAATGTGTTTTAAGTGTCATGTCCCCAAAATTAGAACACTCTGAGATACAAATAAGTGAAAATGAATAACACAATACATATTAAAATTATAAAAGAAAATATTATCATTTTAATATATTTATAATTACAATCATCATAAGATAATATTGTAATTATAAATATATATTGACAATACCTTAATATAAATACTATCATAATTATCAAATAATTATCAAGTGATAATATTATAAATATTAAAATATACATATTTAAATAATAAATACAAATAAATAATATTACAAATAAAATAGTAAAATATAATACACATCAAAACAAAATAATAAATATAATTTGAGATATCATTAAGGGATGTTTAACTAAAGGTCATGTCCATTTGTGGGGTTATCTCTATTCAAAGAGGTGCATCTCTTCATGGAGGTATAAGGATATTAAATACACATCAGATTTTAGGAGGAAGGGGAGTGGAGAGGAAGGAAGATATAAAAGGAGATCTATCAATAGTGTGTAGAGAGGAATAAAAATAGAAATTAGAAAGGTTTGGAATTAGTTTTCAAAAGGAAACAATCATTTCAAAAGGTTGTGTCTCTTCTAATGAATGTCTCTTTACAAAAAGATACACCTTCTCATTTGAATGTGAAGATATAAAAGAGAAAGAATGAGATATGTATAGGGAAAAAGAAGGAAATGGAGAATAGAAGGGGAAACAAGAGATAAAATATAGACTGCAAATCATCTGAAATCTATAAAGACAGGCAAACGGAAAGTAGATAAATATTTTATGAATACAAGGAGATAAGTATTTTATGAATTTAAATAATAAGTTAGATAAATGTTTGCACATTTAAATAATGATGTTGATAAATACATCATGGATTCAAATACTAGTCTAATTAATAGTAATTCATACATGATGCTATTTATTTAATGTTATCTATTTTTTATTGATTAATAAATCATGCATGCTACTAGTTATCTTATAACATTGTGGATATGTCATGCTCCATTGTCATTATTGTATGTAATTACATATATATATAAAATACGATTATACAATAAATATACTTGTAGCAATTATTGAGCCTTATAAGTAATTGAGATTATTTGATAGAAAAATGAATAAATTTATGAATGTCTTTATCCTATGATTGATCAGGAAAAGGAGAAAAAGAATGCAATATGAACACTAGACCATCATAAAAAGATATCTTCAAGAAATCAAGAAAGATTTAGGGTAATCCCAAAATGGGGACATTACAGTGGTATCAGAGCATCTTTCCTGCCATCCTGTGTGTGTTGGAGCTAGCCGCTTGCTTGCTTGAGCTATTTTCTTACATGCGTGAGCTGGTTGCCTACTTGCTTGAGCTAGTTGCTTGCTTGCTTGAGCTGGTTGCCTACTTGGTTGAGTTGGTTGCTTGCTTGAGTTGGTTGCCTACTTGCTTGAGCTGGTTGCTTGTATGCTTGAGCTACTTGCTTGTCTACTTAAGCTACTTGCCTACTTGCTTGAGCTGATTACTTGTATGCTTGAGCTGATTGCTTGCGTTCTTGAGTTGCCTACCTGTCTACTTGAGCTAGTTGCATACTTGCTAGAGCTACTTGCTTGCATGCTTGGGCTACTTGCTTGCATGCTTGAGCTGCTTGCTTGTCTAAAGCTACTTTCCTATGCGCTTAAGCTACTTGCCTATGTGCTTGAGTTGCTTGTTGCCTACTTGAGCTACTTGCTTGTGTGCTTGAGCTACCTCCTCTAGACGATGAAGGACAACTTATCTTAAGAGTCAGAATTTATCCTAGACACCAGAGAAAGGAAATTGAGGAACAAGATCATTAACGAATCTCTAATCAAGTGGAAGGGACTACCTGAAGACAATGCTACATGGGAAGGAGAAGAAACTATTAAGGCATTTAAGAATAAAGATCAGGAAGGGGAAAACATGATGGCTCTTGACTAAAACAAGAGATGAACTCTTGAATGTAATATCTTCAAATGAGTTAATAAGATATTCTTCTTGTACAAGCACAAGACTTGAGGATAATATGTGAAATTGCATATAAGGCTTAGGACTGGATAAACTTGAGGAATCAAGTATCCAGAGGGCCTAGGAAGAGGTGACACGACCCCTTTTCCTAGGATTGGAAACCCTTAAAAGAGGTATCCCGAGGGCCTAGGAAGAAGTAACACAATCCTTTTTTCTAGGATTGGATACCCCTTTAAGGAAGAGAACCTGGGAAGAAGTGACACACCTAGGATTGAATATCCTTGAAAAAGATGTCCCGAGGGCCTAGGGTGAGGTGACATAACCCCTTTTCCTAGGATTGGACATCCTTTAAAAGGTATTCCGAGGGCCTAGGAAGAAATGTGTCCTCTCCCAAGAAGGCTGGATATATTCCATAATGAGTTATCCAAAAGGCCTAGGGAGAGGTGACACAACCCCTTTCCTAGGATTTGAATACCCTTAAGAAGGGCATCCCGAGGGCCTAGGAAGAGGTAGCATAACCCCTTTTCCTAGGATTGGATGACCCTTAAAGGTTTCCCGAGGGCCTATGAAAAGGTAACACAACCCCTTCTCCTAGGATTGGATACCCCTTAAAGGTATTCCAAGGGCCTAGAAAAAGGTGGCACAACCCCTCTTCTCTAGGATTGAATACCCTTGAAAAGGTATCCCGAGGGCCTAGGAAGAGGTAACACAAACCCTTCTCCTAGGATTGGATATCCTTAAAAAGGTATTCCAAGGGCCTGGGAAGAAGTGTCACATCCAGGATTGAATACCCATGAGAAAGGTGTCTCGAGGGCCTAGGACGAGGTGACATACCTCTTCCTAGGATTGGATATTCTTTAGAGGTATTCCGAGGCTTGGGAGAAATGTGTCCTTTCCCAGGAAGGCTAAATATACTCCATAGTGAGGTATCCAAAAAGCCTAGAAGGAGATTAGTAGTAACAAGATGTTATAATATTTTTCCAGGATGAAGGAGAAGTGTCACATCCAGGATTGAATACCCATGAAAAAGGTGTCCCGAGGGCCTAGGACGAGGTGACATAACCCCTTTCCTAGGATTGGATATCCTTTAGAGGTATTCTGAGGACCTGGAATAAATGTGCCCTTCTTTCCTAGGAAGGCTGGATATACTCCATAGCGAGGTATCCAGAAGGCTTGGAAGGAGATTAGTTGTAACAAGATGTTACAATCTTTTTCCAAGATGAAGACCATTGTACTAGCCAAGAATGTCAAACAATCAAGGAAGAAGAGACTTATGAGTATTGCTTGAGGACAAGCAATGTCAAGCGGGGGAGACTGGTGATGTCCCCATCACAAAAGAAAATCTAAGATGATAAGTATACATTTAATATATTTATATATTTGCATTCAAATAGAGTAATCATTATAGAACATTTTCATTTAACTCATATATATAAACATGACTAACTTGGGTACTGTTGGTGACAGATTAGAAGAAGAGATCCTAGAAGAAACTAAGATGTTTTTGCTAGAGGACAAGCAAAGTTGGGAGGGGAGGACTGTCATGTCCCCAAAATTAGAACACTCTGAGGTACAAATAAGTGAAAATGAATAACACAATACATATTAAAATTATAAAAGAAAATATTATCGTTTTGATATATTTATAATTACAATCATCATAAGATAATATTGTAATTATAAATATATATCGACAATACATTAATATAAATACTATCATAATTATCAAATAATTATTAAGTGATAATATTATAAATATTAAAATATACATATTTAAATAATAAATATAAATAATATTACAAATAAATTAAAAATGAAATAGTAAAATATAATACACATCAAAACAAAATAATAAATATAATTTGAGATATCATTAAGGAATGTTTAACTAAAGGTCATGTCCATTTGTGGGGTTATCTCTATTCAAAGAGGTGCCTCTCTTCATGGAGGTATAAGGATATTAAATACACATCAGATTTTAGGAGGAAGGGGAGTGGAGAGGAAGGAAGATATAAAAGGAGATCTATCAATAGTGTGTAGAGAGGAATAAAAATAGAAATTAGAAAGGTTTGGAATTAGTTTTCGAAAGGCAAAAATCATTTCAAAAGGTTGTGTCTCTTCTAATGAATGTCTCTTTTCAAAAAGATACACCTTCTCATTTGAATGTGAAGATATAAAAAGAGAAAGAATGAGATATGTATAGGGAAAAAGAAGGAAATGGAGAATAGAAGGGGAAACAAGAGATAAAATATAGACTGCAGATCATCTCAAATCTATAAAGACAGGTCGACGAAAAGTAGATAAGTATTTTATGAATATAAGGAGATAAGTATTTTATGAATTTAAATAATAAGTTAGATAAATGTTTGTACATTTAAATAATGATGTTGATAAATACATCATGGATTCAAATAATAGTCTAATTAATAGTAATTCATACATGATGATATTTATTTCATGTTATCTATTTTTTATTGATTAATAAATCATGTGTGCTACTAGTTATCTTATAACATTGCGGATATGTCATGCTCCATTGTCATTATTGTATGTAACTACATATATATATATATATATATATATAACACCTTCTCATTTGAATGTGAAGATATAAAAAGAGAAAGAATGAGATATGTATAGGGAAAAAGAAGGAAATGGAGAATAGAAGGGGAAACAAGAGATAAAATATAGACTGCAGATCATCTGAAATCTATAAAGATAGCAGACGAAAAGTAGAAAAGTATTTTATGAATATAAGGAGATAAGTATTTTATGAATTTAAATAATAAGTTAGATAAATGTTTGTTCATTTAAATAATGATGTTGATAAATACATCATGGATTCAAATAATAGTCTAATTAATAGTAATTCATACATGATGCTATTTATTTCATGTTATCTATTTTTTATTGATTAATAAATCATGCGTGCTACTAGTTATCTTATAACATTGCAGATATGTCATGCTCCATTGTCATTATTGTATGTAATTACACACACACACACACACACACACACACACACATATATATATATACGATTATACAATAAAGATACTTGTAGCAATTATTGAACCTTATAGTAATTGAAATTACTTGATAGAAAAATGAATAAATTTATGAATGCCTTTATCCTATGATTGATCAGGAAAAGGAGAAAAAGAATACAATATGAACACTGGACCATCATAAAAGGATATCTTCAAGAAATCAAGGAAGATTTAGGGTAATCCCAAAATGGGGACATTACAGCATTACATTAAGTTAGACGCCTAGGCTTGGGGGACTTTGCACATGAAAATATAATATTAATTATCCAAAAAAATTATAAAAGAAGGTTGAGGGCTCATTTGTGAGTTTAGCCATGAGATTGTATTTGTTTTGTTGTTGAAGAGAACCCGAGTTCTTCCAAAACTTCTTGAGAATGAAAAACCTCTTGGAGTTGTTGGTTCTGAGGACAAAAACCCCCCCTAGCTAGTCTTGGTGATTCCATCCGGGGATTACAGTTGAGCTGAATTTGAAGGTTTTGGTTGTTGATCAAATAGAGAATTTGAATTTTTTTGAAGGGGGTTGCTATTGCTAATCTTTGGGAGATTGACTTATGTGATTTCAGTGAATTAATGAAGACCTTCTATGCCATATAACATAGGAGAGGCAGATTTGTGAGTTTACTGGTCATACCACTTCCAATGGAGGTCGTACCATCTGTAGATGAGGTGTTTGAATTGCTAGGACTAGAACGCCTCCTTATTGTTGCCTATTCCTTCACAGTGTCTACTAGTTATTTTCTGTCTTAAGTCTTCTTTAGTTGAGGAAATTGTTGAATGATTAGTTATGACATATTTTATATCTGTTGTTCTTGCTATTACAGCATTAAAGTTTGTTGTTATAGTTCAGTTTTGAGATTGTTTTGGGTTTCCAGTATGCTATATCATTTTTAGAATGTTTGGGGGGTGTGTATGGAGAAGTTATGAAATGCTCTTTTCAGTAGTTGGCATGTGGGTGTGTTGGAAGCTTCAATCCAAATATTTTCTAAGTATTCTAGAGTGTTTTTGTTTTGTATGCAACAGAAAAAGGCAAGTATTAGACCTACACCAGAAATACAATACATCTTAATAAGGTATTTTGTTGTTGTTTCAACAATGAGTTGATCATGTCATGTTATTTGAAGTATTCAAGGGTTGTTACGTACAATTATATGAGTTGTAAATGTTTGAAATATCATTGTAAACACCAGATGGTAGTATCGCCAATGTGTTTGGCATGAGCTCTTGATTATTTTAATCACCCCACTTAACAAGTGGTTTCATTTGTACTAAGCTTTCCCACTGCATAAGTGGAAGTGCCCCTTGTTCCCACTTAATAAGTGAAGGATTTGTATCGCTCACCACTAAATAAGTGGGTGAAGCTTCCTTTCATTTTTAGTATTGCATATGCACTCCACTAAACAAGCTGTATTGTCTAGCTTGCCACTTAGTGCTTTCTTTTAGCTCCTGCAATTTAATTTGATATAAGAAATCCTTTTACCGAATACTCTCACATTGCCCAGAATGGAATCTGGGTGCTCAGAAAGTGGGAAGGATCTTGCTTTATATCTCATTCCAATTGAAGTAATTTTCAAAATAAAAATCTAGGGTGGTTATTACACTTGTGGTCTAACTTTTTCCTTTTCTCCTTGGGAATTATTGCATAGGATGTAAATCCGAAAATCTGAAGATGTTGCACTAATGAAAGATGACTACATTGAAATTCAATTTAAATCTTCATTTGAAGAGTTATTGAAGGTGACTTGTTGTGAAGATAAACTATTGTTTGAGTTGATTTTTCTCAAAAATATAGTTTTACAGTTTTACTCCTTTGAAATACAATATTGCCCAAAGTCAAACCATATTCATGAGTTTTGTTCATCCTCTTAAATATTCTATTTTTTTGAGAAGTGTGAGGGATCGTGAGATGATGCTTGTTCCCATTTTCTTGAGATAGTCTTCATTCACATTTGACATTAATTCACCACCATTAGTATTATGTAGTGTGCCAATATAGGATATTGCTTCATTTTCAACCATTGTGTGAAATTCCTCAATTTTGAAAGCTTCCAATTTTTGGTTGAAAAAATAGATCCAAGTAATTTTGTTGTAGTTATAAATGAACAACATGGAGTAATTATTTTTACCAGCAAAAGAGATTTGTAGTAGATCAATTGCAACTTCTTTTAAACTCTCTCCAATTTTATTTTTAAAATGGTTCTCTTTGTTATTTATCCAAGATGCATGGTTCACATTTTTCAATTGTTTTGGGTAGAGTTGGCAAACCTACAACATTGTTCTTTTGCATTGTTTGAATTATGTCATAGTTGGTATGCCCAAATATTGCATGTCACAAAAGACTTGATGACATTTCTCTTTTAATGAGTTGAACAATGTTTACTGAAATTGAAAGCTCACCTTTGAGTTTCAACAAATTTTCTTCTTCAAATCTCGTCAAAACAACTCTATTATCATATTTTCTTTTGATTACCTCTCTATCATGCAAGAAAACGGAGTGGCCTTTGTGAATAAGCACTAGAGAAAAGAAGTTTTGCTTTAGTTGAAGAATATATGACAATGTATAGAATGAAATATTGAAGTCCAAGTGACTTGAGTTGAATTGTCCCTTTTCCTTCATATTGTAGACTTGTTATATCTACCAAATATACAACACCACATCTTTTTTCAAGAAACTTCTCAAAGAAGTCTTTTTAGAGAGTCATGTGTTGGTTGACACAATATCTAAGACCCAAGCATCATATTGGGTTGAATTTAATAAGGATAATTGATATCATTTGATATGAAAAATCACATTGATGCAGGAGCATCCGGGTATAGGTGCGATCCACATCAACCAAAAAGACAATTTGGTTTTTGATTTCACATTTTTGCTGTGTGGTTGATTCGACAGAGTTGAATCAATATTGTTGTCATTTCATTTGACAAAATGTCCTGTTCCGTTTTTATTATTCCAAAGCTTCGATTGTTCAGATTAATCTAAATGGGTTTCCATAGGGTCGATTATCACTGTGAACTAAATGTTGATCCTTCATTTTTTCGGGGATGTGAATTCGTCTTATTATCTCATTGCCAAAATTGACATCAATCAAGTCAAGCAGATCATTGGTTTTGAATAAAATACAAGTTCTTATTTTTTTTCTAGAATATGAAAGGTCGTGTATACAAAGGGAATAAGAAATAAAAAAATAAAAATGAGAAATAATAAGCTACAGATTTTAAGGGAGATGATGTAGTGAGAAGAGGAATCGATATGCCAAGCAGATCGGCATAAGTCAAGCCATAAATGAGTAGCAAGAGATGAATAAAAAGAGGGAGAGGCAGCGATAGTAGGAAAAAAATAACATCTGTGAGAGGCCTCACAATTGAAAAAGGAAGAAGGTGCTACATTGGAGATTACAAAGGGGTTGTGTGAGTGTGAGGAAGGATGCAAAATCGTGAAAAAAAAAAAGGAGACCTAGGGACACGCCTGGCAACAATCATTGGTAGGATAAAGACAAAAAAAATGCAAATGACATGTGAGGAAAAGTCTGCACCATATAGGCAGAGGCAACTGATTTGTGATAGGAAAAGAAAATAGGCAGAGGTAAGACATATAGAAACTTATTTAATATGCAGATATGAGCAGCCCATAAGCCGCGCAACAGAGGCCAAAAGGAAATAGAGAGGCGAGTATCTTGAGTACTAGGACTGCACATAAATATGTGACAAAATCTGAAGAAGGAATATCAAATTAGGAAGGAAGTTTGTAAGTTGTGGACTTTGAGATTGCCATTAACATCGAATTGTACATTTTGTTATGTATCTTGATTTCAAAAATAGAGTATGTGATATTAAAATCAATTGAAATAAATTTTCCCTTATCGATTTAGTGTCATTAAATGAATTTTAATTTGGCAAATGAAATTGTTGGGTTAATGAAATGATTGGTTGCATCGAATGGAATTTGTGATTTGAGAATTTGTTCAAGTTGTGTGTGTGAAGATTGTGTGAACAACAAGAGTACGAATACCCTCTTTCATCAATTGGTTTCAGAGCCACAAGAACCTGAGAGTGGAGAGAATCCACTAGGACCATGGGTGAAGAATTGGTAAAGAGTGAAGAAGCCCTAAGAGGTCATTGATTCTATGGGAATCATGTTGGCTATCCTCCAACAGAGATGAAGCTAGGTAGAAGTGCGCAAATCTCTTCCACTGAGAGAAAGTGGGTAGAAGAGATGTTGAAGGTGCATCTTCCAGAATCCTATTGGGAAGAGGATAGTAGTGAGAGTTCTGTTGCAGGGGGACCTGCAAAGGCAGCGAGTGTTGGCTCTAATTTGTTTGTGGTTGCAGATTGAGAGCGTGCCATAATTGTTTGGAAAAATGTCTTGGAGACATGGAGAGAAATTGTTGATGAAGAAGGAATATTTGAAGTCACAAAAAGTGAAACAAGAACCCATCCAAAGGAGTGATTTGTTGTGAATTGTGTGCAAGTCTAGTGGAAAGTGCTACAAAAAACAGTGGACAATGATAGTAGAGATAATTTGGTTGCATTGGAAATGGTTGAGAAGCTAAACTTGAAGAGGATGAAGCACCTTAATCCATACTATGTCTCTTGGTTGCAAGGAGGTCATCGAATTCGGGTAAGTGAACAAAGCATTGTGAATTTTCACATTGGAAGATATAAGGATGAAATTTTATGTGATATAGTACCATGGATGTTCGTCATGTTTTGTTGGGTCAACCTTGGCTTTGGGATAGAGAAGCTATACATAATGGCAGCAGTAATACTTATAGAATAATCAAGGATGGGAATAAATATGTGTTGAATCCATTGCGGGATAAACAAGAGGAAGTGGTAAAAGAAATTGCATCAGTATGCCCTAATGAGCATATGAAAGAAGAAAACAACATCGAAGTTGCAATAGGTGAGAAAGAAGTAGTTGAGAATCCTTTGAAGGATGAAGAGAAGAAAGAAAAGATTGCAGCAGATATGAAGAATGAAGAAAAAGAAGAGATCCTTGTGCAAAAGGATCAAGAGGAAAGAGAAGAGA
The DNA here is from genome assembly GCA_007258455.2 of Sequoia sempervirens. Lineage (NCBI taxonomy): Eukaryota > Viridiplantae > Streptophyta > Pinopsida > Cupressales > Cupressaceae > Sequoia > Sequoia sempervirens. The sequence goes on along the minus strand of VDFB02058242.1, from coordinate 133,662,758 downwards.
TTGCAACCGAGATTGCAAAGGATGAAAAGTTTTGCAGCCCTTTGATAGAAGAGGCATGGAAGGAAAAGAGTGTGGGAGCAACCCATACAGTCCCAAAAGCAGGCAAATCAGTTGTAGTAGGTTCTTTTGAAGAGGTAAATTATGAAATTGTAGCGGAGAATGATCCATTGGAAGACATGGAAAGTTTAGGACAGCGATATGAAGAAGAGACAGTTCATGAAGAATTGAAAAGAGTGGAGGCATTAGAGGTTGCGACAGAGGTATGTCATTTGGAAGACATGAATGAAGAGACTAAATTTGATATAGCAACAACAACTACGTGTCCTTTGGAGGACATGAGGATGGCAATAGCTATGGGAGATGAAAACATTGTGGCAAAGGGCAACGAAAAGGAAATTGACGTAGAAAAGGAAAATGAGGTAAAATTTGAAACTTTTGAGTATAATTTGTTTGGGATGATGAATGCAATAAAGGATGAAGGACAAGTAGAACGTAGACACGTAGAAAGTTTCAATGCAGATTTGTGTAAGAAGGTTGTTGATTTAGTTGTTGTTGTTGAGGAGCGCAACTTGCTTGAGATAGAGATTGAGAAGCTGTTCAAAAATGAACACTTGAAGGGAAATGAAGGAGCAACAACCAACCTAGTGAAAGAGGTTGTTGTAACAACAGAGTATGCAAAGTTAAGTTGTAATTTTTCTAAGATTTGTGATGAGGAAGTTGATAGGGAGTTGCAAATAGATGGGGAGAAGAATGTAGTTTCCGGTTGGCGTGTAGATGAATATTTGCATGTAGAGGTTGTAGAGGATGTTGAGGGCGAGACTTGGCGGAGGTGGACGGTTTGTAGTGGGTCAAAACCCACAAAGGATGAGAAGGATGGAGAGATTGCTTGGTGGAGGAGGCCAGATAATAGTGGGTTGGATCCCACAAAGGAAAAGGGGAGAGGAAAAATTCTTTGGAAGAGAAGGTCGGTAAATGGTGGATATGAATCCATAAGAGGAGAGAAAAGCAATGAGCAAAGTTGGAGAAGAAGGATGCTTGTTCTGGCTAGGTGTTGGAAAAGAAGGAAGAAATAATTTTACACACTTGTTATAGTGATGGAGTTCGCTACATGTTGTTTACACCCTGGGAGAGTAGTCCTACTACTCAACTCCACTTTGTGAGCTATTCTCACAAATTTCCTACCCGACGGGTCTGATGCAGGAGCATCTGGGTATAGGCGCAATCCACATAAACCAAAAAGACAATTTGGTTTTTGATTTCACATTTTTGCTATGTGGTCGCTTTGATGGAGTTTGATCGATATTGTTGTCATTTCATTTGACAAAATGTCCTGTTCTGTTTTTCTTATTCCAAAGCTTTGATTGTTCAGATGAATCTAAATGGGTTTCCATAAGGTCGATTATCACTGTGAACTAAATGTTGATCCTTCATTTTTCCGGTAATGTGAATTCGTCTTATTATCTCATTGCCAAAATTGACCTCAATCAAGTCAAGCAGATCATTGGTTTTGAATAAAATACAAGTTCTTATTTTTTTCTAGAATATGAAAGGTCATGCATACAAACGGAATAAGAAATAAAAAAATAAAAATGAGAAATAATAAGCAGAAGATTTTAAGATAGTCGATGTAGTGAGAAGAGGAATCGATATGCTAGGCAGATCAACATAAGTCGAGCCATAAATGAGTAGCAAGAGATGAATAAAAAGAGGGAGAGGCAGTGTTACTAGAAAAAAAATAACATCTGTGAGAGGCCTCACAATTGAAAAAGGAAGAAGGTGCCACATTAGAGATTACAGAGGGGCTGTGTGAGTGTGAGGAAGGCTGCGAAATCATGAAGAAAAAAAAAGAGACCTAGGGACATGCCTGGCAACAATCATTGGCAGGATAAAGACAAACAAAATGCAAATGACATGTGAGGAAAAGTCCGCATAATATAGGCAGAGGAAACTGATTTGTGACAGGAAAAGAAAATAGGCAGAGGTAAGACAGATAGAAACTTATTTAATATACAGATATGAGCAACCCATAAGCTGTGCAGCAGAGGCCAAAAGGAAACAGAGAGGTGAGTATGTTGAGTACTGTTGTGACCTTTTCACACATCGCCCCATTCAAAATGGGGACCCCCTAATTTTTGCTCCATTCTGGTCTTTTGGCTTGGGTTTTTTGTCTCTCTCTCTCTCTCCGTCTCTTTTCTGTCTGCCTTTCCGGGGACGTTCCCGTCATTGAGCTTAAACTTAAATTTTGGCCTAGTCTGAAATTAGGGTTTCCATCCTTCTGGTCAATTTGAGGTCGAACGAAGTGAATAAATTGAAAGCAGAGCTTAACGTTGAGGTCAGTGTGCTTCCAGCAGGCTTCCACTGAAATTTCATCAGATTCTGAGTACTTACTATTTTTAGTAAGTATGCAATTACAGGCAATCTGTCAGCATTTTTGTGAATCCGACAGTCCTGCTTGCATTGAACATCAGGCTGCTCACATGCAAAATTTGAGCTGAACAGGCAACTTTCTATTTTAGCGTCCGACTTTCGGGACAAATTCGGGGCTTAGGCGAGTTTTTCTTTGCATGTCTGGAATTTCAACTTTTGGGTTTTGAGACCTTAGCGGCAGTATAACATCGCGAGGAGGCGACAACTTTTAGAGTTCAGCGCCGAGGCTATTTTTAGGGTTTGCATGTCAAGGTTTCCTTTGCATGTCAGCATATTCTTTATGGGTTTTTCGAGAGCTACGCAGTAATGTGACATGCAAATAGAGATGACCACTCAGTAAGGAACTTACTATTTTTAGCAGGTGCATCCCAGCAGTCGCTTCCCAGCACTTCAAAATCACGAGCTGATCGCAATGCAGTAGAAACGAGGACAAATGGAGATCATTTGATACGCATGCAGAGAAAATTAGGGTTTCCAGCTTCGGGGCCTGAAAAGAAGGGTAAAAAGTCAAAATTTTTGAAAACCGGTGTAAACCACCGCGATCAGCATCCTTCAGGCTATCTGCTAGTAAAATTTCAAGTCAAACAGAGCACTTACTATTTATAGTAAGTCAGTTTGGAAACGGGCTAAAAATAGCAAATCAGTTGCATGCGCCGATGTCAGCGGTAAGGTTACGTGGTGAGGAGCGCATCATTCAAATTTCAAGTCAATCAGAGCTATGGAGGTATCAGAAGCAAGTAGTTACTATTTATAGCAAATCACCTTCAGAAATGGGCTAAAAATAGTAGGCCGACTAAAAATAGCAGTGTCAACAAGGTAACTAGGTCGTGAGGATGTAGTGTTTGAAATTTCAAAACGTTCTGAGCTTCAGAGATGCAAAAATCAGAGGGCTTACTATAAATAGCAGGGCATGGATAAACTGGCAGGGATGAGAAAAAAATGGCTAAGTGTTGGTGTTTGTCCACCTCTCATACAAAATGCGCCTTCTTCATGCCAAGCATAGAAAACTTCTGAGGCACAAGCTTATCCTACTCACCAGATGAAATGCGCCAAAGTTCAAGAAAGTCTAAAAAGGTCAACATTTCTCATCCTCCTGCCTAGCTCAAATGCGCCCAAGGGAAACTGGTGAAAGTGGAAAAATATTCTAAGGCAAAACTTCATCCACCTCCTAGGCTAAAATGCGCCCATGCTTGGAAAGTCAAAGAAAGTCAACAATTTTCATCCTGTAGCTATGCCAAAATGCGCCCACCTTGAAGCATGAAAGTTAAAAAAATTTCGAAGTATTGAAGTTATCCTCCACCACCCTCCAAATGCGCCCATCTTGCACATAGGTGGAAATGCGCCCAAAATGCAAGTGAGTCAAAGTAGTCAACAAGTTTCGTCCTGCACATATGCTCAAATGCGCCCAAATGGGGCCATGTCAAGACAAAAATGAGGTAGGCGAAGAGTCACAAGATGGCGTTGGAAAAAGTTTATCCCCCTCCCCCTCTCAAATGCGCCCACGAAAGAGAGAAGTCAAAGGAGTCAAAGGAATTCGTCCTCCTCACCCATCTAAATGCGCCCAAAATGAAAGCAAGTCAACAATTTTCATCCTTCACCTACATGGAAATGCGCCCAAATGAGGTCAAGTAGAGACAAAAACGGAGAAGTTGAAGAGTCATCCTCCTGCCTAGGCAAAATGCGCCCAAGTTGAAGGTGGTAAAAGTGAAGGTAAGATGGTGAATGAGGTAAAAGGTGAGTGAAATACTCCAAGGTGTGGTCAAAGCAAGGTAAGTGCTAGGCGTGGCAATATCCCTCTTCAAGTGCTATATGCGCCCAAGGTGGTAAGTGTTATAAGGTGTTAGAAAATATTGCCAAAGGGTGAAACAAAATGCTAGGCGTGGTTTTAATTTTCTTCAAGTATGCTATGCGCCTAGGGTGGTAAAGTGAAATATAAGGTGATGTGATGAAAATTTTTCCTAAGGCGTTGGAGCTTCAAGTAAAAATATTTTTCAAGTGTGGAATAAAGTGCAAGGTGGTGAGTAAAAGATAAAATATGCTAGGTGCCCTCATGAAGATTTTCTGAGTAAAGTTGATGATTTTCTCATAGGCAAGGATGAGCAAGATTGAATAAAAAATTTTAAGGCGAAATTTTTTCTAAGGCAAAATCTTCAAGATGATTTAAAATTTTTCTGAGGCAAATTATTTTCTTCCTTAGAAAATATGCCTAGAGCTCAAGGTGGTGAATTCTTCTTCTTGAAGCCCGAACAATTTTTCAGTGACGGAGTCAGAACGATGACAATGCAAGATGAACTTCAAAATTTCTCAAGTCAGAGCAACGGGATGTTCACAGATGAAGAACGGATTTGAATTGATGGAATAATATTTTTCTAAGGTTTAAAAATTTAAAAATTAAATGAACCCATTCGTTGTGTACCCATGGATTCATCGCGTTTCGGATAAAATTTGCTTTTGGGTACTGAACATTTGTGATGATAGATAGATTTCCATGTCTTCCGCACTTCGCCAACACTTTTTCGGTGAAGAATTCAATCAGTGCTCAAATTGTGAAATTTTCCTAAGGGAAAGTTTAAAATTTTCTTAGGCAAAGTGAATAAAATGTGTTTTCAAGATAAATTTCTCCAGACAACGAATTTGAAGTGAGTTTCCTAGATGATTTCGATTGAATTCTTCATGGATGAATTTTCCAGAGCGTCAGAGATGATTCAAATTAAAAATTTGCAAGACAAAGCTTTGGCTGGGGAATTAAATGGATTAAAAGATGAAATTTAATCAAACGTTTTTTGAAAGTAAATTAAGATGCCAGTCAAAGTTGAACTTCTAGAAGGTTGAGAATCTCAGACAAGTGTCAGAAATACCAGAGAGGGAAAATTCGAATTCTTGAAGTGGAGTAGTGGAAATTTAATGTACTGGCTATAATTGGCTCCTTCTAGAATTTATTTTTGGCTATAAAATTGAGAGGTTTCTCACTTGTTTTTCACAGTTGAAGAATTCGATTTGCTCTAAAGATTGTTGCTAAGTATTGCTGAAGCTTGAGGAGTTCGAAATTTTTGCTAAGGCTGAAGTGTTGCTGAAGTGTTTCAATTTGAAGCAGAGAAGGACGACTTGAGTTTGCTGCTGAGGTTCGATTTCCACTCTTGGAGCTGCATAGAACATTGTTGAAGTTAATACTGCTGAAGTAAGGATTGCTGAAGAAGTACCAATTTATAAGAGTGAAGCTTCCAAAATCTGAAGTTGCTGGGAAGGTGCGAACTTGCTGATTTGAAGAAGTACGAATTTACAATTGCTGATTGAAGTTGCAAGTTGCTGAAGTTAAAGTTTACTTAGAAATATTTTCTAAGTATTGAAGTTCAAAATCTATTGAAGAGAAGAAGCTGAGATGGCTGAGGCAAGGGCGACTGGCAAGGATAACAATGGTGCATCCAGGCAGGCAGTTATAAGAAGCTGAGCAAGACCTTTATGCCAGAATCAAAATTCATTTCGAAGTTGGGCAAGCTGACAGATACCAACTCGGGCTCCATCAACCTGGAGACTTTCAAGAATAGAATGCTGGGGATTGGAAGTCATTGACCTTCGAACACTTCGCACAATATTGTTCGAAGCGGATTATATGTAGTTGTTGGTTTCCCACTAGCCATTCAATGTTCGGAGCTAATGATGGAGTGCGCCAACTATTATGAGAAGGATCACAGATCGATCATGTCACTAGATGGACAAGTGCTCGCTAATCTCACTCCTTCAGCCATTGGTGAAGCTTTCAGGATCCCGGTGCACAGGAATATGGTTTACAAATCCAGAGAGCGAGCTGAGTGAATGTACGCTTCTGCATTCGAGAGATGCACGGAGACAATCAACACTCACTGGATGAGCAATCCCAAGCCTTCTCGTACGAAGTTGCCAAGACAAATTATTGCAGATGACTTGAAGCAGGAGTACTGTGACCTCATTATGATGCTGAGCAGAGTTGGAGGTTGTCCACAGTCATTTATTTTCGAGCCCTGGATGTTTTATTACATCAACCTCGTGCTGGAAGGAAAAGATTACGTCAACTGGGCTGTGATGATCCGTGACAATTTGCACGAGCAGCTCTTGAGCCTGAGAAGAACGAAGACGTTCTATATGAGCTCTTACATCATCTACATGCTGGCTCGTATGACGAAGTATAGAGGGATTTCTTACAAGGAACCTGTCGGTTGTGGCTCTCACCAATTCAAAATCCATGAGGCTTGTCCGCAGCTACACTTGGCTAGTACCACTCATTACAAGCGTGTCAATGACGCCTTCACCATGCACATCACGAGATTGCTTCAGGAGAAGATGCATCACAGAATCTCTAGAGAGGCCCAAGAATTGATTGAAAGGTATGGGTGCTGGTTTATACAGTTTCCGAAGTTTTCTTACATAAGGCTGCAAAGTTTTTCATCATACCCATATAGGCTTCCTAAGTACCCAACCGATAGAATTTTAATGCTAGAGATATCTAGGCAATTGGTTGCCTATGATAAAATTCAGAAGAAGAAGAAGGGAGGTGTTGACTTCCCGATTGTCATGGGCAACTCGGATGAAGTGTGTCCTTCATTACAGGCAGCCAGAGAAGCCGAGAGTGAGCTTCAATTTTATCACTTTTCCTATCACACCAGCCGACAGCACTATGATCCGCATAATAATATCAAATGGGTACTGTCAGAGGAGTTTAAACACAAGGCAAATATTGAGGATTATTGGGCTGATGCATCAGACGAGATTGAAGTCAGGAAAAGAATGTTCTCTCAGTTGCCGGTTACTCTGATCAGGGATTGTGAAGTTGTTCCAGTTCCAGACCAGGTGAATGAGGATATGGACGTTGTCCATCCAGATTATGCAGCAGTGAGAGATACTCCGCTTCCGCTCCCAGATTGGTCAAAACCAGAGGTTGCTGACTTGGACACACTTTCTATTCCGGTCTTGACATTCACCAGAGCATGGGTTGACAGGCGTGTGAGTAGGTTGAAGAGTAGGTCAATTGCTTTGACTTACAATTTGATGGGAGATCACAGGACACCCACCACCGGCAGGAAGAAACAAATCACACGAGGTCCGGAGTCTAGAAGGAAAGAGCCAGTTCGGCAGGAGCCTATTCGGCCGGAGCCTCCACGAGTTACAGTTGAGTCACCCACGCCATTGGAGACACGTTCTCCAAGTATACAGGAGGTTTCTTTATTTGCTGATCAAAGGAATGCATTGAATCAGGTGCAAGTGGTACAGGAGAATAATCAGCCACCACAGAGAGAGTCGGTTGGCCAGAGTGTCAACGCACCTAGTAGGGTTGATCAGCAAGATGATGAGGGGACTACCACTGACCCTCAGTTTCAGCAAGAGTTAGAGGCGGCTATGGAGGATGTTGATGATATAGTTTCAGGAGACACTCAGCCACTTGAGGACAATGAGCCTCACCAGAATGATATAGAGGTTGAACAGGTTCGAGAAGTAGAGGCACAGGAGCAACGGCCCTTTGATATATAGTATACAGTACCTGATTGGCTCAGGGATAGGATGAGGAGAAGCCCCAGCGAGGAAATTGATCCAGCAGTTGAAATGGAAGAGTTCTTGAACAGGATCAGTGCACCTCCACAGAAGAAGAGAGCACGGAAGTTTTCGAAGATATCAACTGATGAGGATGGTTCCCGTACCCTTCACATGGTTGTGCCACAGGTTGATTGTGACAGAGATGAAGCAGTGCCAAAGAATTACGTGGTCACAACTTTGGAGTTGGGACGCCCCACAAGTGCACAAATTGTAGAGGAGTGTGATAACTCCTACCTCGCCCTCAAGGACAGGTTATTCAAGAAGGAAGGAAAGTACAAGAAGTTGAAAAGAGAGCATAAGGCTCTAATTGGATATGTGCAGCAATTGTCTCGTTCTCGTGGGCAGGAGATTCCAGTGATAGAGCCTCCAGCAGAGATACCTAGAGAGTCAATCAATGGCTTGATGGAGTTAGGGAAGATGGCTCAGGAGGTAGACAAGTGGGTCACGGGAGTTTGTGCTAAGACAGAAAAGTTTATGGAAGACCTTGCTTTTTCTTTTCAGTAGGCTTCCAGTATTTTGGCACGGATGGAGGCAGTTGATAGGCTTGGGGAGATGCTTCTATTTATCAGAGCAAGGTAATTCAACGTCTTGAGGCATTGAGGCATGTTCCGTTGCGATTGCTGATTGATGGAGGCGTCATTCAGGAGAATGATAGGTATGATTTCTCTAGATGGTATTCTTCAGCAATCACGGGACGTGGTTTCTTCGACACAGCACAGGCAGATTCAACCAGGGTATGGAAGGCTATGGCCAATATCATTGATGGAGTTCAGAATACTTTTGAGGCCATATTTGCTAGGTGGTTGAATCCTAGATGAGGTAAATGTTGATAATTTGAGGGGTAGGCTGGTGCCTTTCTTTTCAGAGGTGAAGACCTTCGTACAAGATGATTTCAAGAACACTTCTACTTTCTCCGCCTTGATCCAGAGCACGCAGGATTCCTTAATTGCTTGGAGAAAATCTTGTACAAGGCATGAACATTCAGTCATAGTGTTGGAGTTCCAGCTTGATTGCATTCCACCCATTTCAGTTCAGGAGGTTGAGGCTGTACTTGGCAGATTCGTTGAGTTTGCAGCCAGAGAGAAGGAGAACGGGAATGCACTACTGGAAGAGGATCTTCTAGAAGACTGATTATGGGCATTAATTGCCTTTACTATTTTGGGAGTGAGTGGGAATCTTTGATTCATTTAATGTACCACTCCCCATTCTGGCAGTTTTTAGGGTTAGGGCTGAGGTGGCTTAATCTTAGCCATTCTATTGATTGTAACCCTAGTTGTCTTTTGGACCGGGCTATCTATAAAAGGGGGAGTCCCCCTCATTTGTAATTCATTAGATCAGACATTAGCATTAGAGCTAGATATTGGAGACTAGAGAGTAGAGCAGAGTTAGCTTTTTTGTTTGATAGCTTAGTGTGGAGAAGGAGGAAAGTTTTCCCTTTGAAAACTTTTGTGGAGATTGTTGTGTAACACTTTCATGATAATAGATCTTTTCATTGATGGTGGAATTCATCTTTGTCATGGATAGCTAGCAAGGTCTCTTCGTCCTTTCGGATCCAAGTAGCATAAAGTAGCATAATTTTCATTTCATGCAAGTAGTTTACGTTGATATGTGGTGTTTTATTGAGGTAGCTTCATTTCATTCCAAACCACTAGCAGCTTGTTGATGATAAGTTCGCCTTGCGTGGTCGACTGGAAATTATCTTGAGTTTAACTTCGATTGTGATTTGTATACTTATATGCGTCGTTCTGATGGTGTATGTATGCTAAATTGTAATCTGAACATCTTTTGCTATCCCCTTTGAAGATTGCACTAATTTTGCTGAAGCTATCCGACGTGAGGCTAGGTGAAATTCGGTTGAAGTCTGCCGAAATTGAGCTCCACATATCCTACATTTAGAATAGAATCTAGAACTTTCTTACCCTTACACTCATTTACTTTTCGCACATTTCTGGTTAGCTTTAGGAAAACGAACTTATTGCCAAATCATACGCGCAAAATCCCCTTCAAAATCATCCATCTGCTGTTAGCTATAAGAATCTTGAACAATTGTGTAAGTCCCCTCGTGAGAGCACATCAACTCACATCAAACCAACTGAGGGTATTCTAAGTATTCGGAACCTTGGAGTTGAACGTGCGAACTTTCTCGCAATCTTAGCGCACGGAATACTTTGATCAAGAGAGAATGGAGTAGCCTTCGGACAACTTTGTTCTTCTGCTGATTGGTGCGGTCACAAAAATCACATCAACAAGTACCAAGACTGCACATAAATATGTGACAAAATCTGAAGAAGGAATATCAAATTAAGAAGGAAGTTTGTAAGCTGTGGACTTTGAGATTATCATTAACATCGAATTGTACATTTTGTTATGTATTTGATTTCAAAACTAGAGTATGTGATATTAAAATCAATTGAAATAAATTTGCCCTTATCAATTTAGTGTCATTAAATGAATTTTAATTCGGCAAATGAAATTGTTGGGTTAATGAAATGATTGGCTGCATCAAATGGAATTTGTGATTTGAGAATTTGTTCAAGTTGTTGTGTGAAGATTGTGTGAACAACAAGATTGTGAATGCCCTCTTGCGTCACACATTCACATGCAAACTAAGTTGAATCTGATTATGAGATTTTCTTCTTTTCTTTGTTTTGTTTTTGATATGCCTCAATCGTATCTCATGATGTTTTGCATTCATGAGCCTCATGACTCCCTTTTCTACCACATTGTTTGCAGAACAAGTTTTTTTTGTCATTTTGCTTCTCATGGTGTTGACCATTGTTTCTACCAATTTTTCCTTTTCATCATCTATTTCCTCCTTTTCCTCTATCATTTCTTTCACTCTTGGCAGATGAAACGTTATTGGAAGAATTGTCTTTGTGATGAGCATAGCAAATATTCACTCCTATGGTTTCAATCTTTCAACCAAAGGCCTTTTCTCTTTCAACTATTATTTTAACTAACTAATCAAAAGTAATGGATTTCAATTGATTGCTTGCTTGCAATGACTAAATAATTTGAATATGTGGGAAGAAGATGTTTCATAAAGGCAGCCATATATACTTCAATTTTACCACTAGCAACTTCAACATCAGGCTTGATTGTTGTGCTTGTTGAAGACAAACTCATTACATCATCATTTGTCAACTCAATATTGAACAAATCCAATTGCACTTGTGTGAATTCAAATTCTGAATAAGAATCACACAAATCTTTTAAGACTTCCCCATCAATTGAAGCCCTCATCAAAGCCAATGCCTCCAAACTGGTGTTTATATCTTTACTATTGGTTCATTTGGTTGTTTGTTTCCATAAAAAATGTCAAACCATAAAGCATTGAAGATGAGAGCCTTCTCAACTTGCCTTGACCATTCTAAACAAGTGTCATTCCCGATTAGTTTTGTACCAACTATTGATTTGATGAAATGCATTTTACTTTCAAAGGGAGATGGATTGGTTCCTTGTCACTCTAATTAGTTTATTTTTCTCTATACTACCATAGCGACATACCAAACATATTGATGTGCTTTCCCTTCCTATATACCCATCAGCACATGGAAGAAGTTTATTGTCATGTCCCCTTTTTTGAAATTATGGAATTACTTAAATAATTAATTTAAGTTGTAAAAGAAAGTAACTTTATATTAAAATAAAAATTATAAAAAGGTCCATATAAGTGATTAAATAAAGTGTTGCTAGGTTCATGGTGCAAAAGGGTGAATGGAAAAGGAAACTTTATATATTTTTTATAATATTGAGATAATTATCAAAAAAAATAAAATGTTATTTTATTTCCTCAAAAAAGTTAGAAAAGGGAGGAATGTCTTTGAAATGGGTCTTCTTGTTCTTTGAAACAATTTCATTTCTCAAGAATGAACGTACATTTATCTTCTCTTCTTGAAAACAAAAACCCTTTAGATTTGTGAAGCTTCAAGGATGAAGACCCTCCTAGTTTTCAATGTAGTTCCATACTGTAGAAACCCCTATTCTCACCGTTTCTGAAACTACTTATTTTTTTGCTCGGTTTTGAGTGTTTTGATTTTTTTGTGTTTTTGCATAAACAGATGAAGTGCGATTTTGAAAGAAATTGCTTGTAAAAATAAAATAAAATATTACGAGTCTAAAAATGATGGAAACTGCTTGATCTATTAATGCCAAAATGTTTATTGATCTTCTAGGCTTATTACATTTGAGATCTGATAACATGCAAACTAAAAAGCAACAACATATTTGTGAAAAACCTGATTATTGCAGCAACCTGAGATGCCCATGAAATGGTACGACTATCATAGGAATCCACTTCTCCCTCCGTCTGATGTTTGCAGTTGAAACTAGAAGAATATGTGCCCCTGTTGGTGAAGACAGAATGCCCAAAGGAGAGGCGTTTTTCCCAAGATAAAAAGTACGGCCTTGTACTTGCAAGTACGGCCCTGCAGCAGCAAGTACGGCTCAGCAGCAGCAATGATGGATCTGTACGGCCCTTGAAAAACATGTCCAGATCTTGGAAAGTGGGCACCTAGAATGAAGAACCCTTCCCAGAAGAGTTTCAAACCAAAAACCCTGAAGATGTCTCAAATGGTGAAGCTCTGTGATAACCTCTGGGTGAAGCTATCTCTCTGACAAGCAATAGATCAGCTGATATTTCACAGCCTCTGAACTACAGACACTGAAGATGGTTCATTCTCCAATGCAGAAAGACAACTGAAACCCTTGGCTCTGTTCTCTGGAAGAATAATTGATCAAAAGTCGATTTCATAACATAATGATCTCTCTTCAAAGTGAAATCTTTATATCTTTCAAGAGGGTCGACTTTCTCAGCAAAAAGCATCATTTAAATAAAGTTGAAAACTCACTTTTAATATTCCCATAGTTGGACGCCTCTTTTTAATTAAAATGATTAATTAAAAATGGTCCCCTTCTCAATGATGGTCGACCCCTTAAATAATCACTTAAGTTATAATATTTAATTATATTATAACTTTATAATATAGCCTTTAAATAATTAATATTTATTTTCGCAAACAAATATTAATATCTCTCTCAAAATAGGTCCAAATGATGAACTGTCTGAAGCCAGATGATAAGTGATTGATTCTGCATACGACCAGACCATACTGCTAAAAATAGCAGGGGTGCTCCGCTGAGTGACTCCACTTACTAAAAATAGTAAGTCAAGCGAATGATGTCCAAACAACCCCGAACGAAAGCCAAACTGAAAGATTCTGCCAACTGAAGCCAAGCCAAGCCTCAACCAGACCCTCTATCCACCCTATCAGCCTACGAGGGTCACATAATAGGCTAATCTCGGGACCTGAGAGATGTCAACTGGAAGGGGACATTACACATACAAAGGTTGATAGTGAGCTTCATCAAACTTTGATTAGTGTTCCAGTTTTGGAGTGAGGTTGAGTGAATTTCAATAATCATTGTTTGCTTAATGATTTTGATTTGTACTTGTGGGTTTTTGAAAATTTAATCATAATATTATTATTCTCAATATTTTGGTGATTTTATACAGTCTACAGGCCATTTTGATATGAGGGATTAGTATAATACAAAGGATTAATGGTTGGTTGTACCAAATAAAAGGAAATATCTAATATGTTGCAGGTTGTACTTGTTGAATGACTATTATGAATACCTGCGAGCGCCCTCTTATCCCAACCATATTGATTCCTGCATTGGTCACAACCTTTGAATTCAGTTTGAGGTTGTACTATTTAGACAAGGCCATATCTTGCATGTCCTTGTTTGTGATTGGCAGCTGAGTTTATAAGGCTATTAAGTGTTATATTTGCCTTTCTTTTGAGTATTTCTATTGTTGCTAATTGTTTATGCTAGCTATACTAATTATATAGGTCATACAAATTGAAAAGAATGCTTATGGCAGTGTAGTACATATTGGTTGTTAGCCTTGATTGCTGCAGCTCTAAAAATGAAGCATTGTAGATAAATAAGCTTGTTTTGGGCGCTAAAACTTTGGTAAGGTTATGACTGCACACCGTACTTCGATTTGGGAATGTTTATTCATGAGCTGGCTGTTGTGTATTTGATGTTTGTTGATGTTATTTTCTGGTTATCACCCAAATCCTGGCTGTATCTACTAATTGTTGTTGAGCTAGGTGTTTATTACCAGCCGTGGCATCCTTGGAAGGGAGTCTCTATTTTGTTTAGCTGCTATTTCACCTATATGGGTTTGCAGCCTCTATTTCACCTATATTGCCCGTTTGAATCAGTCATAAAGGTGTTGATGCTGTAGTAGTATGGGCTTAAATGTTTTCTATGGCTCCAATCACTAGTCTGGGCTGTGCTTTTTTATTTGGAGGTCTCAAACAATAGGAACACTTCATATTCATATTCATATTCATATATATATATACATATATCAAATTTTAACATCATTTTTTTCCAATTCCCATGGTATGGTGATACTTTATTTGGTATTTGAGGCTTCCATTATTTTGATACACTTTAAGCTAAATGAAATAATCATGCTTCAACATTTTTGTTGCTGATTAGAGTTATAATATTGTATGCAAATCTCAATTTTCAATTGTTCAAACATTGTAGACTGGATAGTTTACCACTAGTATTTGATTTTTTGAAGTTCTTAGATGGTTTATCATTGGATCCTACTTTCATTGTATTAGACCTTGTCAGTTTGTTGTACCCAAACCAAATGTTTTGCTTCATTAAGGCATTTTGCTTGAAAGAGTCTAAACTTTGCTAGAATGCTGTCAAAATATAGTTTTTGGGCAAGTCAAGTATGGACTTTCGTCAATGTCATGTCAGTCATCAGCAGCAATTGGTCAATACCTGGAGGTCAGAACCTAAACCTGGGGCTCAAGGCATGATATATTGTGATGGAGAAGTGCTTCACGACAGAGTTATACTCCTACAAGGTCGTTTCAGTGGCCAGAACAGTGTTTATGGAGGAAGAAATAGATGATGACATTTTGCAGAAAGCAGATCTGCGCCCCTGTAGCCCAGGGGTGCCCTTCTTTTTGAAGGCTCAGATTTAGTTGCATGTGCTTGCAATACATTCAATCTTTTCATAATTAGTCCAGCTTTTCGACAAGCTATCAAGCGAGGTCACCTGAAGTGCAGAACTCTGGCAATTGAAGCCAAAAGCTGAAGGTACGAGAAGGTTGCATATCACAGAGGATTGTCAATTTGCAATTTTTGCGCCCCTGTAGCCCAGGGGCGCCCTTGAGTTTGACCCCTCAGATGATTGAATCTGCAGTTTCTGTCTTCCGAGGATCTTTTCTAATCCAGTTTAGCTCCGCAACGCACCAGTTTGTGAGATGATCTGACACACTGAGTGATGTGGCAGAGGTTCTACTGAGCACGTAAAACGGAGGGTGGAAAAATGTAGAAATACACACCTGTACCTTTGTAGGCCAGGGGTGCCTAGCCTTTAGGCCTGCTAGATGGGGTTTTTAGCAATCACAGTCTTCACGAGACTTGTGCAGAATTACTCCATCTATCTAACGAGTCCAGCCATCAGCCTCCGGGATTTGTCAAACGCCCGTACGTGAGAGGTTTGTGTAGAGTGCTGAAGAAATCAGGTAGCCAGAAAAATGACTATGGAAAATACACATCCCCTTGGAAAAGGCGGCCTTCTTTTTGAGGTCTTAGAAGCAGTTTTCTTGCTTCATCACCTCCAGAGACATCTCTTGTAAGTTTTTCTAGCTACTTAGAGAGATTGACGGTGTGCGAATCGGAGCACCCCAGCTCTCGGTGTCAGGGGTCAAAGTATGGCGTCCGGATGAAAGTTACACTTCTATCAAATTAGTGATTGCGCCTTCACAGGCTAGGGGCGCCCTTGCTTTTGGGGTTCCTAATGCAACTTTTAGTTGCCTTACATACAGTCGTTGGATGTGGAATTCTTCCAGTCACACAATGAACCTATCATCCTGTCAGCAGGGTTCATCATTCACCGGAAACGGTAGTTCAAAGCATGAGATGGTAAAACGGAGAAATGGCTCGTCTGGAGACCTTGCATCAATTTAATCAAAGGTGCCTAATTTTTTGAGGTGTCAAACATTGATTTTAGCAGTTGCAACTCTCAGCAGACATTTCATCCTTGCTCTGCAGGCTTCGCAATGGATATCTCAGCTCGGTCACAGCATCATTTAGTTACCCAAAAATCAGAGCTCAACAGGGGCAACTATAATTTTCAGTGAGCTATAAAATAGGAAGTTAGCAAAAAATCTCATAACTTTTGCAAATGGACGCCTGGAGAGTTAATTTTTGACTTTCTGGAGTCAATATGCAGAGATTGTTGCTAATTTATTAAAAATAATATTAAATTTGACTTTTTGTATGCAAGCTTTTAAATGGGCAATTCTCTTCAATAATTTATTATTGGCGCCCTTTGTAATATTTAATTACAAATTCACATGTTAAAAAGAATTGAATATTTTAATATTATTTTATTTTCAGGACTTCGAGTTAGTCTCAATTGAACTGTAGGGGGTCCAATCATACAACTTTATTCAAAGTCGGGGTTTTAAATTTTGCAGTCATGCTTTTATGGTGCGATTTTGCTCTATTTATTCAAGCATGGTGTCCATTTTAATTCATCCAGCTTAGCAAAGGAAAATTTTCTTCAGAGTTGGGCAAATTTTATCATTAGACAATTTGTGAAGACATCAAAAACATTCTTTTGTAGGTACAAGTCTAGTTTCATCAGCAAATTTAAGATAAAGTGGCGATTTTAGCAAAAGAAAAAGCATCAAAACCTCAATCTTTTGTCTCAAATTCTTCCATTTCTTGTCTTGAATTGGTGACTTTTGACAAAACAAATCATCTAGGTCAATTCAGAATAGCTTCCTCAATAAAATCCATGTGCTAGAATTTTTCAGGAAAATTTACTCCAGAGCATCAATTCTCGAAGCTCTGATTTTCTTAACTGAAATTCCTCTGCATGGTCAAGTAGAAGTCCAATTTTCACAAATCTGACATTCTAGGCTGTCTTAGAATCTTTTTCTGGAAAAAACCCATATCTCAGAATTTTTTGTGAAAATTGCCCTCCGATAGGCTATTTTTAGCTTTCCAGAAAAGTTGTCAGAATATAGCCGTGTTCACAGTCAACAGGAAAGTTTTTCATAATGCAATACACTCAACTTGAATTCAAGACCAAGTCAGTCTTGACTCGTGACTTCATTGGAACGGTTGACACGAATCTACATAAGGTGCTTCTAGAAGCAATCTTGAATCCAATCAAGATAAAAGATTCGATACGTCAAAACATTCAGCAATCCGGGTTGCTTGAGGCCGCTTCTATACCTGTCTCAGTTCATTGCGTGGAGTTTGTAATGTCTTGTGTTAAGCATTATAATCCTGCTACTCGCGAAATACAATCAGTAGATGGACGGGTCATATGCAGTCTCAAGCCTTTGGATATCGAGAGATGTTTTGGTATTCCTCAACATCCAAGCAGTCTAGTCATTTCCATGGAGCATTGTGAGCAAGCATTCAATGCTGATATGGACAAGTGTCAGAGTAAGATGGCAGAGAGATGGTTAAAATAGAAAAAGAACAAGTTGCCAAGCAATGTGGGTCGCGGTGAATACAAGGATGAGTATGCGGTTTTGATTACACTTCTTAATCGCGTCTCAGGTCATGCAGATGCAAACAAATTTCAGTCCTGGATGTATTAAATCATTGGTCAGATCATCTCTGGGCGAGAGCATTATGACTGGGCATCCTTCATCAGTGACGTTCTCCACGAGCAAATCACCAGTTTTCTAGTTGCACACCAATTTCACATGTGTTCCTACCTCGTATAGTTGATCGCCTATCAGGGTCAGTTTAGAGGGATGAACACAGTGGGCATACTTAGTGTTCAAAAAGTCTACCATTACTATGATCAACTTGAGTTCATGAAGGTTGAACGACATTTCAAGCGTGTGCATGAGGCTTTCTTGACATATACAGTGAGGAACCTAGACCAAGAGTTGCATGTTCGTATCTCAGCGGTTGCTATAGCAATGATAGTTGATTGGGCGGATTGGTTCATTCAGTTCCCTACATACACCTACATCCACATCTACGGATACATAGGAAATCTAGCCATGCTTCCACGCTATGCTTCAGATAGGACAGTCTTTATGGAGTTCTTGAGGCAACTGAACAAAGTTCATCGACATTTGCGCCACAAGCGTAAACAAGCTGCCAACTTTCCCATGCAATTTAGAATCTATTGGTGCAGGACGGCAGTTGATGCTAAAGTTGCAGGACAAGAGTTAGAAAAGTTTCATCTCAAGTACCTTGTTGATGCATGCACCTATGATCCTTGGGGTCATTATTCAGCGTGCCTTGGTGTTCACTCATACCATAAGCCTACAATGGAGGACTATTGGGTGAACTGCGATGATGACTTTGAGGTGCACAGACGCAGCTACAACAGGTTCTCTCTCTCGCAGATTTTCGTCTTCTTGGCAGAAGATGTGGGAGGTTTATTAGATGACGAGGGAGATACACTTCCTCAGTTTTTCAGAGAGCAGGTTGATACACAACCATTGCTGACAGTTGATTGGTTCGTCAAAGAATATGCATCAGTAAAGGAGAGGTCGAGTAGAGTTATTCAGAACAGTATACTTTACCTTGAAAGCAAGAAGACCAGGAGGGTAGTCGTGCCTAGAATAGAACTGCCACTGGTGGATGCTTCACTACCATCCTCATCTAAACCTAAACAAAAGAAGAGGAGTAACCCTTCTAAGAAGTATAAAGTCCCTAACAGTTCGAAAGGGAAGGCATTCGCCATTGAAACACATGAGGATCCAGCCAGAGTGCCAGTTAGAGTGTTAGATCAGAGTTTTCCAGAGCCTGAGGTTCAGTGATGCATACCATCACCTATTCCAGAGCAGTCTTCGATTCCAATTCACATTGACTTGGACCTAGACTAGCCACCTCGCAGTAACACCTCTACGCATTCACATTCATCGGAGCCTCTCATGACTAGCACAGACCCTTCCAGTGGGATTAGTCGAGACTCATCTTGGCTCGAGAATCAACTGGGGAGGAAGAGGAGGCAGCCATCCTACGTCCTTGATCATTCAGATTTTGATCATGCCTACCACGATGCGCCTGACAAGAGGATCAAGAAACAAGTCCATGTGGAGAGGAATGCTGACAAGGAGATTGTCATAGAGACTACTACACCTCTAGAAGGGAAGAGTCTGAACGAGATTGAAGTTTAGGACTTTGAAGTGATCATAGTCAACCTTGGTCATAGCACACATCAGATAGAGGTTGATCTCTTACAGGTTGCAACGGATAGCGCAAGGGATAGAATAATAAAGGACGGAGAAGACAAGGCAACCCTCAAGGCTGAAATCCAACAGCTTTATCAATATATCTCTAGCCTTGTACACAAGACGAAGAATGTCACTGCTACACTCCCGCCGATGCTAGAGCCACCAACAGAACAGGGCTAGCTTAATCACCTGGTTGCATACGGCGAGCGTTTGGAGGATTGGGAGGAGTTCATCACTAGAGGCCGCTTTGTGCTTGCAGAGTTATATCAGTTGCAGTACAATGCACGTGAACTCCATCTACGTCTCCAACATGAGGAGCGAGACTTAGCAATGGACAGACCCAGAGATGAGATTATGATCGCTCACCTGAGGATATCATATGAATCAGTCACAGATGCAGAAGACAAAGAGGCTATCTACACTTGGAGGACACAGTTGATCTTCAAGGCAAAGATAGAGGAGACAATGGCATCAGAGTTGGCTGAGAGCAGAGAGCAGAGAGCACGTTACTAGTGCACTCAGTACGTGAGAACTTTCATGTCTCGCATACCATGCCGGTATCAGATTGAGGGTGGTGCGTATGTTGAGCTTGCTGACGTTCAGTCAGAGCTCCAGGCACTCATTCATAGTATTTTCAGCGAGGAGACCGTTGGCTGTAAGATGAATCAACTTACAGTCATGTAAGCGTTGTTTGATGAAGCAACTAGGAGCAAAGGTGAATTTTAGTGTCAGATCACAGGCGGTGAGGATATGTTGCATAGACACAGTATACTTTGGCAGAGTATTACTGCCCCAGATGGTGACACAGTCAACAACCTCATGGAGGGGTTAGTTGCTCGAGATATCGGCCAGTGATCAGTCAGTTAGAACCTGCAGTTGTCTGCGAGGACAGAATCAGGAGCATGCAAATAGAACTCGACTTTCATCTTCAATTCTCTTTGCTGGGTCCACGCATGTCTATCTTATCCTCAAAGATATTTTGCAGGACTTGGAGTTTCATTTAGGGTTTTCATTAACTGATGGTAGTGTTCCAGTTAACTTGCTTTTAATAAGGACGTGCATACTTGCACATTGTCTATTTAGATTAGATGTTCCGGTTAACTGATGGTAGCTTTCCAGTTAACTGTATAGTTTGCTTTATTAGGGTTTAGTAATAAAATCTTGCATGCATTGCAAGACTGTAGTTGACTCAAGGTGATTTTAGGGTTCCCTACACCTTTTGATGTCTATAAATAAGAGCTTTCAGCTCATTTGTAAATAACTTTTGCACGAGAGAGTAATATACGTTGAGCCCACCTTGCTTGTAATATTGCTTATTCTGTATATGTTCACAAGTATTTATTATGATGATGAATTGTTATGCCACTCGGGTTTCATGCTGTTATTATGGTGAATCTTATCTTAGTTAGATATAGTGGCTAGTTCGATCGTGGATTGTATGCGTGTTTCGCCTATGCAATTTACTATCCTAGTTGGATATCCTTTATGTTTTGTTTCTAATAAGCCTATTCAAATTGACCAAATAGTTGAGCCCACCTTGCCTTCACATTGTGAATTTGTACTCAAAGCTTATCGTTTGATGTGTGTGTTAATAAACTTCTTCCCAGCCAAACAAATAGTTGAGCCCACCTTGCCTTCACGTTGTGAATCTGTACCTGAAGTTTATCATATAAAATCATTCCCGCTTCGTTTCCTCATGCTTTGATTTCTTGAGGAGATTGGATAGTATAAGCTAGTTAGTTTTGAGTTGTAGTTAAGACCTGTGAAACCAGAAAATCCTTGGCTGCAATGCTTGAAGTTTCTCGCAAACCTTGTACCTCTTTCAGCTGAGACAAAAAGATAAGAATTAGTTTACTTTAATTTTTCAAGCATTTTGTCTGCACAACAAAGGAGCTTGCCCTCCTAATTTGAAGAGCACTCATCACGTAGTGTGCATAGCTGTCCATACCAACTTGCACTCCAGAGGTGTTAGTTGTTACGCCAACACAGTTTATCCACTCGATCCTATTTTTATTTTCAATAAATTCTTTTCCTTGTGTGACATGTATTGGAATTGGGTGAATTAGTTTGTCATTTTGGCATTGACACAATTTTTCTTGCATTCAACTAATTTGGCTTGACACAAATTTGCATTCTTTATTAGTCAATTTGGCTTGATCAGTTCTATGTTTTCCTTATATTGTAATTTAGTTGGCTTGTTGCCAATAACTTTTAGTTATTTCCTTTGTTATCATTCTATTCTTTATATGTTTTCACCTTGCCCACATTGGGAATTGAGTGATCAGAAAGAGTTGAAATTTGAGGGATCACAATTTTTTTATGTGAATTTGAGCTAACATCCTGTGGGGTTATTACATTTATCTTTTTAATATACTCGTCGATACATGAAAGACACTTTAAAAGCACATGAGAGAAAAGTGGTACATCACACTTAGACAACATGTGAAAAGGATTCAACCTATAAACAACACCTACTTAAAGAAATCCTTGTACATAAGAGTAACAAGAGTAGCTTTGTAATGTCCCACCCTAGGTGGACACTTGCTAACACAAATTTTTGCCTTGTTTGGTTTGTTTTGATAAATGTTTGTGATATATTGACAATGTTTGATACAACAATATAATGCAGCAAAACAGGAAATGTTGCAATAATAATTTTTTAACTCAAAATTGAAATTGCATTGGGAATACACAACTGAAAATTCCAGATTTTTATACCAGCTTAAATACTCAGTATTTTCACAATATATTGACAACCCAGTTCATAAAATAACCCCTATGATCTAAAACAACAATACCCAAAAAATCTAGGAGTTACAATTTATGAACTCACAGGTAAACATGCCTTGAAACCCTTTGAAAATGGTTGCCAAGAAGAAGTGTAAAGTTTGCAGCAGTCATACAGCAGAATAGACACCTCTTTGAATTACAAATGATCATACCTGGACCCAAGCCAATAAATGCAGGTCTGAAAACTTTATATCAGCAAACTGGAATCTTCCATTGATGGATGCTTGGCTTCATAAGATGAGTTCTCCAACATGTAAGAGCAACAAACTGTTAACAACAGTTTAGACGCGTCCAAAGAAATTGATTTCAGCTCCTAACTCAAAGCGATTCACCCCCAAACTCAAACGCCACCCTCTAGTTTTTGCACGGCCAGGCTAAAAGAGAATTGTATGGCCTGAGAGAAGCTACAGTATGGCCCAGCAATGATTATCCAAGAGAAAAGCAACAACAAACAATGTCTTTCAGATTTACAATGAAAATCTCTTCAAACCCTTAAGAAAAACTTCTCAATTCTTCTCCAATGAAGCACAATTGTGACCACTGGTTGTAGCCACTTGTATAAGCAACCTTCAGATGGTCTCTCACACCCTCAGGAAGCTGAACAATGAAGAAGCTACACTCTCCAATGCCCAAGAATGCAGAAAACCCTGGTTTTCTCTTCTCCGCAACAAAAGCTTTCAAAATGCACAAGTGTTGATTGAATAATAGATAGCTTCATTTGCTTTTTCAATGTCTTTTATACTCTTCTCCAAATGGGTTGATTTCTCCAAGAGGCTTTTTAAATCATTTAAAAACATTAAAATATATTTGCTTTGCACTTTATAACATTTCATCAAAGTGGGCGCCCAATACAAGATTATAATGACTTGACTTTTAATATCATTAAATGCCCCTTTATAATAAAGTCAATTCAAGTCATTAATATATGCACTTTAATAACTCGACTTTATAATATTAAATAAGCTTTTATAATAAAGTCAAATAACTTTAAGGATGTGCACTTTAATTAATTAATTATTATTAAAGCTTTACCTTAATAATAATTAAAACTCCATAAATAAACGTCATTCTTCAATTCTGACTTCACCATCAGCTTACCCACTACACACTCTGCCCAACCAGATGCCTTATTGAAAATAGTAAGGTTGGTTTCTATCAACACACTAACTTACTATAAATAGTAAGTGCATACAAATGAAGCCAAAAACCCTTGGATAACTTAGCCTTGGAATATACCAACGATTTGGAGAGGAAAACACTGTCAACTGCCACCTGAAGGGCTCATTATCACCCAAACTAGAGCCTCAAATCCACAACACTAGCCTACGAGGGTCAAATGATAGGCTAATCTTACCAACTCTGATGCTCACGAAAAAGGGGACATTACAAACTTCCTTATATTCTCAAAATTTATTTCTATTAGGATTTATATCTAACTATAAAGATGGATAGGTAACACCGAGAAATGGGGAAATAAAAAGTTGTGTCCTTCATTCTCCCCAACGATTTATAGGGTTGAAACTTCAAATGTGGTTGCAGCTATGTTAGGGATTGGGTGCAATAGTTCAAACACAATGACTTTACCTATAAACATGAACCACATGTACCATTGATTTTTGAATTTTGATTACACCAAAATGATTTATTTTGCAATAGTTAAATGTCATAAAAATCCTCTCAAATTAAAATATTTTAAAATTATCCTCCAAAACTTTTACTTTTCCCACAAAAAAATTCCTCCAATTTTAAAAAAATAAAATATATTCAATGGAATATTAAATAAAACTTCTCAATCAAGTAGTGTCTATTAGCATTGCTGCAGTCTTTGGATTTATTATGCAATATTTAAATGTCATAAAAATCCTCTCAAATTTAAATATTTTTAAATTATCCTCCAAAACTTTTACTTTTTCCCAAAAAAATCCTCCAATTTAAAAAAATAAAATATATTCAATGGAATATTAAATAAAACTTCTTGATCAAGTAGTGTTTTTGGCCAACCCAAGAACCTCAACAATGAGGTACACTAAAACAACAACCAAAAAGATAGAAGCCCTTGCACCTATGCACTCTACATATTTTTATGCTTCCTAGGATTCACAACAAAAAGATTAGTTGCGAACAAGATTTTTTGGCCAATGGTGAATGCAACATGTGAGGGCTTGGTGAGACTCCTGGGCAATTTTGGAAGATCGAAGTCATTACCAAATAAATTTCTGTCCACTGGACACATTTTTTGTATATATAACAAGTTATCAATACTTTGTGACCATTCAATTCATCTCCAAATGAATAGTCAATTCATCTTCATATATATACACACACACTTATACTTTAACCTAGAATTATTACATAATATTACAAGAATTTCACAACTGATCCATTCTTTAACTTACTAGGAAATTATTACAAAATTACTATTGATACACTATGGAAGAAAAGAAGTATCACCATATGCTATAATTTTTTTCGATTTTTACTAGAAAAGAATAAGCCACCTTGCGTAAAATTCAGATGTTCAGTTTATGCATAGAACCAAGTAGGTGCCAAATAAAGGATGCCTTCTAAGTGAAGAAATATTTGAAGGGCATTTGCCAAAGACATCTCAAAAGGGACTCTCTAAGATATTAAGGAAAAATTGAATTCAACTTCCCAGGTAGTAGATAAGAGGACATGGACACAAGCAGATCATCATAGCCATTCAACAGTTCAAACTGCTAATACTTCCAAAATTTTAAGTAATTTGCACTTTGTGGCAGAGCAATCTCAAGTGTGAGTCATCTTTAGTCAATTCAACATAATGTTCAAGAATAGAATCAATTGTTTGAAAAAAAAGGCTGAAGTAAATGGTTGTCAACATATGTGGGGACCATAATTGAGGTGCATGAAAATCTGTTACGACAAATGTTTAAAAAAATAATGAAAAACATAAATTGACTAAAAAGAATGAGATGCAGAAAATTAGGACATAAGGAGCATGCAAAAACGCCACCAAATAGATTAGATCTATAGTCTAAAAGAGCTCAACCATCCACATCAAAACCCAAAGGGATATAGGCAAAATGGGGGAAACAAGGAAAACCTACTAGTTATAAAAAGATTAAAAGCATATTTCAAATGTTTAGTGTAATAGCTTGGCACACTTGCATTAGAGGCCATGAAAGTAGAAATAGATGAGGAATGTAATCACTCTTAGTGGGTTATATTATATCTTTGTTAAATAGCTTGGTTTCTTGTGGCTACTATTTTTTTTTAGAATACGCTTGTGATAAATTATGATTTCAATAGTCATTTCATTTTATGGTTAGCAACTTAGTACCACAATATTGGTTATACCATTCATTTTAAATAAAAAAATATTTTTTTTAGTATGGAATTTTTTTTTTTTTACAGGTATCAACAAGAAATGGACTTATCAAATAATTGATCAAGAGATTGTTTTCAAAAACATTCAAAATAGAACATCTATAAAATCTCTTCTAACTTGAACTAGAAAAAGAAATTCCAACCTATGATGCCTAATTGTAACTCTATTAAAATCACATCTCCATTGTGGAGATTTTTTAGTGGCATTCTTTTGTGAAATGACGAATAGCTAAAATCAAGGCTTCAGTTTTTGGCAAATAGTACAAGCTATAAGGTAAATAAATTGCCATGTTCTTACAAATTTTTTGTTTAGCCTAGTTAAACTGCTCAAGGGTTATTTTATTAAAATTTTAAATCAATTGTTTTGGCACAATATTTGATGCATGATTAGTGAACTTATTTAAAGTTTATAAGTAACATCGCAAATCTAAATTGATTTTCTCTTAATACTAGATTCTCGCTT
The DNA here is from genome assembly GCA_007258455.2 of Sequoia sempervirens. Classification (NCBI taxonomy): domain Eukaryota; kingdom Viridiplantae; phylum Streptophyta; class Pinopsida; order Cupressales; family Cupressaceae; genus Sequoia; species Sequoia sempervirens. The sequence continues at coordinate 133,636,886 of VDFB02058242.1, read as the reverse complement.
AGCCATATCACCAATCTTCATTTCCCACCATTGATTTCATCTGTAATCTAACGGTTAGAGATCAATGGTCCAAAAAAAATTTGGGCTCTATGAACATTTCAAAGGGTACTTGCATTTTACTTCTAGGAAAGCATTGAGAACCATTAGATTAAACATAGATCACTTGTTCAAAAGAAATGTCAGGCTCAATTAACATTTTAAAGTGCAAGTGCATTTTACTTCTCGGAAAGCAATGAGGATTGTTAGATTAGAGGTGAAATCAATTGTATAGATCCATTTATTGCTTCGAATAAGGTCATTATATAAGCATCAATTAACATTTTAGAGTGCAAGTGCATTTTACTTCTTGGGAAGCAATGAGGACTGTTACATTAGAGGTGAAATCAATCGTATAGATTCATTTATTGTTTCAAATAAGGTCATTATATAAGCATCTAATTTATATGGCATTGATTTAAATTTTCAATTTGTGTGTGCTTCAATGCTTTCCCAATAATTGATTTGTGCTTGTTAGTGAGGGGCTCTTCCCTTGACTCTGTCTATATTGCGATAGGAGTGTGTTGAGGCCACCTTCCTCAAACCTCATGATGGAACACTCAATCCCTGCAAGGAGTGCTGCTCCTAGACCGTGCCAATGGTTGCTTCCCTAGGTCCTTGCTTTGACATTGCAGAAAAACAAAAGAATATATGGGGGAACTATGTCAACCAATTGTGTGGATATTGATGGACTCACAATTTATGTAACACTTGATTTAATGGTTATCCCAAATTAATAATTTGTTTTGCTATATATAAAAAAAAAAATTAAAGGAAAGGTTCGCCATGATAATTAATGCACTTACCTACTATTTTTCAAGATTTGCAAGAATTTATACAAATTTGTAGTGAAATGTGCATAAATTTGTCAAATAAATTAATATTTTATATTTTTAAAATGAAAGATTTACCAAAAAAATTAATGTAATTAGCAAAGATTTGCCAAGATTTTATAAAAAAAAATTTAGGGGTCTTTTTTAAAAGCTATCACAGATCTCTAGTTAGTTTGATGTTTTACAATTCAAGAGTTTGAATCTCCAAAGTTCATACATGGACTTATTAATTTTACCAAAGATTAGATACATACTTCTTCACGCTCAATGTAGCCAGTGTGCCTCACATCATAAAGTCTAAAAGCAACTGCAAGTGACATTCCATTGAAAATTGTCTTGTCAATTTTATAAACCAAATTGCTTTTTCATTTTTTAACTGGTAAATCATATGAAAGTATGGAGTATGGGGTGAATGACATGGAAAATAGGACTCATAATATCAAATGTGACTTTTAAAACATCTTTCTTTACTTACAATCAATCTTGTCTTCTTGGGATGCATCTGGATGGAAAATGCCGAGACCACGAACAAATTCTCCAAACTCAACGACTCCATTGCGATTTTTATCAAATAGATTAAAGATCTATTAAGTAATGCAATAAACATGTCCTCAAATAAGCACCGGTCATGAAGCAATTGAAGTAGCAATCAGGACTGTTACAACATATACTTTCTCAAATGAAACATATCTCAAATTTTTAGCTAATTTAATTCAAATAAATTAAAACTTTCCAATTTTCACTTAAAACATGTAAAAGTAACATATACAAAGATATTACAATAAATTCTTCCTTTCTTTATTAAAACATGTATAATGTTTCTATGAATTTCATTTTCATTGCAAATATAAATCGAAGTTAAAAAGGAACAGCTACATACATAGCTCGTAAGCTTTTTGCACAAATAGAAGTAAGAGCTGTCCAGAACTGCCCTTTCAAATTTGGACATCGGGCCGCTGTCGTGGGAGGAGAACCATCAAAGTCACAACCACCGAATTTCTAAGTGCCCCTCGTGATTTCAATTGGGCCCCCTTCTCTCAAGCTGAGATTGGTAGGGTATCCTTTAACATACACCAAGCAGTAAGTTTGTCCTACTCAACTAGAACCTTGCTATTTCACAATCTCGATCTAGTACTCGGATCACAATGAACTGACAGTGTAGTCTCAACTATCTCACATCTAGGTGGATGTTGTACCTTTCACTACTTTGGCCAAAGTATTCTCATTCAGTACTTCGAATGAAGGTCATATATCATAAACACTACTCAGGGCCGATTTGACTTAAGGCTTCCTTACTCTACGCATAGGTTTGTCCTTCAATGGGTGAATCCGTCATCCCAGACATCCTACAATCATACGAACCTACTAGAAATGAAAACAGTATTCAAGTGTCTTGTATCAATTCTCCTAACTAGGAATTCTTTATCCTAGGAGTACTTAACTTGTCTCAGTTATCCTAATAACTTAAGCTAAAAGACTTCACTTGATTCTGCCATCATCTCGATCCTAGTAGATAATAAGTACATCTACGTATTCTCCGTATATAGAGATCATACACATCACGCAATACCCATTTAAAATGCAAGTAAATCCTTCCCTTTTACCTTTTTCTATTATTTCTTCTTAATGCAAGATAAATAATCTAATCCTTTAAACTCTTAACCCAAATAATCCCTTTTTCACAATTTATCATAATCATTGAATCCTTTACACATTTTCTCCTTTAATGCATTGCTTTATTCATCGAATTGGTTCTTTCCTATTAAGCTAATTGAAAGCAATGAACACAAGACGCAAAATATAAACAACACTTTAACAAAAGTTGTATAATAGGAAGACTCTTGCCTGATTTTAAAGCTCCAACACAGCTCTCCCCGAGTCTTCTTCAGCAACTTCCAGATTTCCAAATTAAATGGCTATTAAGGAGAACTTTCAAAACAATCCTCACAATTTTCACTCCTCTAATTAAAGATTAATACGTCTATGGCTTCACTCCACTCAAATCTTAAAAAGAAGACTTAACACAGTAATTAAACTGGTAAAAGCTCACTGAACTTATTTCACTCAGCATACAGGAAATGCAGCAAATAGAGAATACACAGCAACTTAAATGAATTGAAATGGGAGCTCTCAAAATGTTGTGAAACTCGTTTTTAGCAAGAGGTGAGTTGAGAAGAGTGAAAGGGCGTCATTATATAGGCCCGAATTGCAACTGTTTTCCCTTTTTGAAGGCATGTAAATTGACAACAAGTGCCTAGAAACAGTCAAAAGGACATTTGGCGGATTCCTTAGCCCTAAGTCATCAATTTGCAGGTGATTCAACCTTCTTAGAGCCAGCAAAAGAAGAATAAGTCAATTTATATGGCGGATTTTTGACAGCACAAGGCGTTTTCCAGAATTTAGGTAAATTTGATATTATTGTTTTGAAAAATTCGTTCAAGGAAAAAGTCGAGTCTGTTATATACTTCCACGTCGCCATTTTATGCCCTAAGAACAGCAAACGGTTATTTCTTTGACTAGGTCGCAGCCCAGGCACGGATCAAACGCATTTTCTGGCGCGTTTTACCAGATGCGCGACTTCCAGTTCGTTTTTATGCGTTTTTCTTCCTGCTCGCGTCTTTCACACGCGATTTTCATGTATTTTCAAATATTTAACTTTCAATGTTTCGATTTCCATAGTTCAAAAACAAAATATTAATTTTGACTCAAGCCATGTATCGATTTCATATTTTAAATCAAAACCAAATATTTCTAAATTCATTAATAAAGATTTTACTATGTAAGGTAAAAATCGTTTTCCCAATTACACAAGGTAGTATTTAATTTCTCCAAATTACTCCTAGTAATATATTTTTATATTTATTTACTCTTAGTAAAATATAATCTCATTATATATATTTTATTATATAAATATTATTATAGTTCTTTTAAATATTAAACATATAAATATTTAAATACGCAAGTATTTAATATACATTTATATTTTAATACAACTATAATAATATTATATATAATTTTTAATATATAACTACTTATATATAAATATATTTATATTTAACAAATATAAATATGTATACATATATATATTTATTGCCAAATATATATTTTGCCAGTTGGTCCACATACTTTCAATATATATACTCGTATATATCTCAGTATACTATAAACATGTATATACACACCTACTTAACCTATTCGCTTAGACCCATTCACGTTATGAACATAATACTGTAAGTCTGATAAACAAACAATCATCTCTCAAGCACAAAGAAGTAAACTAGACTCCTAAAGCCTATGGATGACTTACCGTTATCTCGACAAACAGACTTGGCTTACTCAATCTATAGAACGTGTGTGTATGCTCATTTTGGTAATCGTTACTGTTTACCCGACCAAGTTCCTCCCCGAATGATGTCTCTCCTCTGTCCGGAGGTACAGTCTTCATACCTGCATATTACGACATGACACCGGCAGTCATATGCTCACAACAAGGCAGTTTGCATAAAACATTATAAAAAGTTAGATTAACATTATTCCATAACTGTATGCAACATTTAATCAAAACTAAATCATTTAGAAGTAACAATCAAATGAAACCATCATTTAAACAGGACTCATTCATTTAATAACGAGATCAACCATGTTTTATTCATCATCAAGATTCAACATTACATTCAATGGCCCTATACAATAGTAGCTATACTTATGCACAGAATAATCCAAAGGATAAATAATTTCTGGATTCTAATATTTAACACATCATATGTTCTTAGATAAACTCAAATCTTACGGAGCTGCATAGATAAACAGAATGCACCATAAATGTCCATAAACTATTATGAATGTCGAATCATTTCAGAGGTGCAATAGACATCTGTGAATAGTCATACTGTCTAATATCACACTGTAGACACAGACAAGCTAAGCTCAAACATAGTTGAATTAAAGAGCGTCATTATAACTACAGAATAGACTTCAAGCATCAGATGTCCACAATTATTGAAAAAGGGGATTGGTTAACAAAAAGAGTAGATAAGCTCCAACATAAAAATATTGAATGGTCTCGAATCTATGCATCACACTTTATTGACTGGGAGGAAATAATTATTCTGTGATAACTGAACTTTTGGTAAGATTGGCATTCTTCTGCTCAATTTGTTAGACTACTTAAAGTTACAAAATCTATCATACTGCTCAACGTCAACAAATTTTTAAACTAGAGTACAAAGAGCATCCACCTAAAAAAACTTCGAAACTGGCAGATGTTGAAGAATCCTGAATGTATAATCTAAAATGATCTCTACTTCAGTGGTGTTCCTTAAGTTCACTAGCAAGTGCCTGATCATGTCCAAGCCACCAATCTAAGGGTACTCCAAAACTGACTTAAGACCAACAGGTTGTATGGCATAATCCAGTATCTATGCCACTCAACATCAAAATTAAAATACAAATTTAGGGCATAAGTACGGCTACAAATGTTGACCTGGAATTTCCAACAAGCTCTCATCGAAACAAAGGGACTCACAACAAAAATACGTTATGTGTACTATCAAGAGGGGACCGGGAGATAATATGGCAACAGAGAAAATTTGGTTTGGCATTTAGCAATCTACGAAACTACAGAAGATCAAACATTTGGTCAAGTCATGATTACAGTTAAATTAGTGTATTTTCAACTACTAACCAGTTGTCAAGGAAATTGATGCAGTCTCTGCATTCCTCACCACTAATGTTTGTCAAGAACCACAACAAGCTGTATATAGATACATAATCTTTCCCACAAAGGTTTAATAGGTATCGCTGCAATTCAAAGATTTTATTTTTCCAAGTGACATTTGTTTGTTGTGCCTCAAGTTTTTACAACATTTTTTATATATACACAAGTCTAAGGGTATTAACGAGCCTGAAAATCAGTATTTTGGATACCTGTATCCTATGAGTTGAACGTAGATGTTGAGTATTAAATTGAGATGCTTTTTTATAGAGTTTATGTGGTTTATACTTTATAGTTTATACATTAACTGATTTTAACAATTTCCCATCTAAATCTCTATTCTATCCCCACTTAATTCAGAAAATACTGTCTTTTTTTGGTGGAAATTATTCAATTGTAATCATCACACTATTGCTCTAAGTTAACTAAAAACCAGAAAGTGGCATCCTTTCACCTAAAATGAAAATGGAAACATTGGTTTCCTTTCATGACTCAAAAAACTAGGGATATAAATAAATCTTACCATCTTTTGAGTAAAAATTTGTTTTAATAAGAAGGCATTACCGATTAACCCTAGAGAAAATCTCCAGAAAAAATGAAAAGAAATCGAAGGTGTTGTGTTGTATTTGTAATGGTAAAATGGCATATTCATAACGAGAGTGATTCCTGTTCAAAAACTGATATCAAAATATCGGAGATCCACAAATTGGATGACATGCTTATATTTTAACACATCCAGGACTAGGGCTTGTTCATCCCTAGAAATGGTTTGGGCCTGGTGATGTTCACTTGACAAAAAAGATGCAAAGGAAAAGGAATAGGTTAATTGTACACAAAAGATAAGTTCTTACTGGTAGGATTGAAGGATTTATGGTCTTCTTCTCTTTTGTAATCTTTTTGTTCCTTTTCTGTTTAATAACTGAGCTTTATTGTTTTCAAAATGAAAAAGAATGCCTTACAAACGGGGTTGACTATGATTTAAGCCTCCCTGCTACTTATACTTAGGGCTGCATTTGATGGTATGAACATTCAAATTAATGGCCTTTCTATTTCCACTTCCACCTGCAAATGAGTGGATAAAGGTCATATGGCTAATGCCTTCCTGGTACTCATGCAATAATAATTTACTTTGCGGATAAATGATTTGTCACATAGATCAGGCATAATAATGTGTATATTCCAGCAGTATGCTTTTGGCTTTCAACTCACTAAGAGTGTAATAATCTACCATCAATATGCTTTGAAGAGGTGAAGAACTAAATCCAGAATCCCTAAAGTAGAATATCTCAAAGACGTTTCCTCATAGTTTTTAACAGTTTTGGCACGTTGGAAAATGAAGGGTGAAAGAATGCTGTAGTATTCTAACTGCATACAATCTAAAACAACACATCGGGCAAATAATCTGGAAAAGCTGCCCAGCTCAAGTGATTCCTTCGTTCCACGATGGAAAATTTCCAATCAACTAGAAATGCAAGACTTACAGAGTATGGATCCCATAGACTTGACTGGGAAAAAAATAAAAAAAATCAGAAAGAATATGTTTAAAAAAGATGTATTGATGTCAACAAGTGGCCAATATAAGACAACGGGACTTGAAAATATAACCACTTACGATTCAGAACTATTGAGAACTAGAAGAAGAGGACCCTAGGCTGTGAAAGTAACTAATGCAAAAGATACAATAAATAACAAAGCAAGAGATGGTAAGTAAAAAAGGTTAAAACTTTGAAGTTTGAACCATCAGATCTATACATGAATGTCCATGGGAGGGGATAACCAATCAAACATGGAGATGCATAAAGGTTGAAGTCGAACAAACCAACAACGTCATTGTCAGCCACAGCAAAATTGCCATGTAGAAAGTTAGGCATAATAACATGTATTTAAATAACATTGTGTAGCATTTCTAATTCTGACATTTCAAGGCTCCTTCGAGACCCGTCTTACGAGAAATTACAGGATAAATAATCCAGACATGATAATTTTTTATCTCAGAATGGCTAGGCCTAATGGGGTCTTAGCTGGAAAAGCCTAGAAAGAAGCAAGATACTCTCCCTTGAGAACTCACCTAACACACAAAGCCAAGGAATACCAATTGCATAAAAGAAACTGGTAATTAGAACCAACCATCACAAACTTTACTGTTGACTGGGAAATTAGAATTAGAATATTCTTAATGTCAAATTAAAGTAAAAATCGTGGCTTTTTAGAATGAGAACAAGCAACTTAGCGTGCCTAAGTGACGGGTCTGAAAGGATAAGTGTTGTTTCATTGATTTGTCTGCCTTTCATAGAAGTCAGAAACATCTAAAGAGCACTTGGTGCCTGCAACTGCTCTGATAATAAGCCATAAGGAGGTAATAAACCTAGTAGATATAGGACTACCCTGTAAGAACCTAAAACAGAAAATGACAATGTCTTGAATAAAGAGCCTCAATCATCTTTGATTAGACGAGTGGAAGAAGGTTGATCAACAACCACTGCAGTCTATAAATAAATCCCCTAGATCTCATACTAGATAGAACACTTGAAAATGAAGTGCTCGACCTCCATCTTCTACGGGAATAGAGACATTGACATTTCACCCCATAGAATATGGTAATCTATCCTAAATCCATGTGACCAACTATGTTGGATATGGTTGGACTAAATGATGGTGAATCCATGCTTGTAAGATAGGGAAGCCCTTGAATTAAGTTTGCAAAAGAGAAAGTCCAAGTGACCTAGATTTAATAGCATTACATGTCCTCTCTAACAGATCTATTGATGGCCTCTTTACAACAAGTAAAGATGTGGAGATGCAATCAAGGACTTACCTAAAAAGGAAGGAGTCAATAAATACCGATGCTAATGAATCATAACAAATTGTTCACAATATTCCAACTACATTGATGCTGAGTGAGAAACAAGGAAACAACTTGATCTAAGGAGCAAAAGGCCATAGACAGAATCACCTGATATATTTGCATCTATTAACACAGGAGAGCTTAAAGATACGCTTGAGGCAAAGAGGCTTAACTACAAACTTGACATGGCCAATTCATTAGGAACTGTTTGTTTGCAATGAACCATATGTTGTAGTGTCACACCCTAAAGTTCAAACCGTCTTGATACAATCCATAATGTCCCCATTTTTAGCAATGTTGAGCATTTGTCTAGTTTCCAAGTTTTCCCATGTGCAGTTTGGTGTATGCTGGGTAGAACTCCAAACTTCTTGGAGTGCTCAAGGTTCGTTAGTAATGATTTTGGTTTGTGGCAATGAGCTCAGTTGGCAGTATGGATCGTCATGTAACTTTCAGAAGTGATTTTTGACCTTTTGTGTGCTCTCCAAACTTCTTGAAGTAGTCTATTTCTAGTAAGTCACCCGATTGGCTCCAATCATTCCAAGTCTTTAGAATCATGTTGGTTTTATTAGATTTTGGTTCTAATGTAGTTTTAGTGCTTTCCACGACTTGGGTAAGTTATTGAGTTATTATTTAATTAATTCACTTAAACTATCTAATGTTGGAAAATATTAAAAGGACAACTAAGTTTAATAGCTCGTTGGAAAGGTGTTAAAGTTGTATTTTAAGTTGGACACCTAGACTTGGGGGTATTTTCTCATGAAAAGTAATATTAATTTTCCTAAAAGGCCTTTGTGAGGGAAAAAAGAGAATTATTATACTTTTAAATTGAATATTTCCCTCCAAAAAACTATATAAGGAGGATGTGGGCTCATTAGAAGAAAAGATTGGAGAATATGATATTGTTATGCTGCTAGAATGAACCTAAGTTCTTCCAAGGCTTCTTGAGGACCAAAAACCCTCTTAGAGTAACTGGTTTCATGGATGAAAATCCCCCTACCGGTCTTGGTAATTCCACTAAGGGATTATAGTTATGCTTCAAATCGGAGTTTCAGTTTGGCATTGCAGAGATGGAGATTTTTGATATATTTTGAGTGCAGATTTTGGGGTGATCTATTGTCAAGTTTTTAGAGCTGTTTGTGGTGATTTTTTGGTACCTTTTTTGGATGAACCCTCATGCTTGGCCATACAACTCTTATTGCAGGTATAAGGGTTTACTGATAGAATAACATTTGTTGTTTGGGTGCCATATGAGGGTGTGATTGTAGGACGTACTTGTTGTGAAGGTGCTGGAACAAACTTAAGGGGGCCATACCATTTTATCCTTGCTGAGCTGTACCACCATGGAGGGCATTGGAAGTTTGGGCTGAAGCCCCTATTTGTGAGTGCCCTTTCCTTTTTGCTCAAGGTCACCTTGACCTTGAGCATCAAGTTTTCATAATGTTTTGGGGTGGAGAAAAGAGTTGGTGATGAGTTATGTTGGTCTTCATACTGCTGTTCTGTTAAACCAGCAACCATTGTTATTGTTTTCAGACTTGTTACTGATTAATAACTCACAACAAATTGATATCTATAAGATTGACAATTTGTTATTTTTGGGCAGCATATGGATGTGTATTCAAGTATAGTTTCATGTCAGAAGTATTTCATTGTGTTGGTGCGATCTTGAAGTGGATTATTAAGCTGGTTAGAGCTTACCAGCGGTGTAAGATTCAAATCAGACCTGCATAATCAGTTTACCAGCAAGGAAATAAGTATTTTCAGACCAGCCGCAACCTCCTTACTCATCCTTCCAAGGTATTATGTTATTATTTGCAAGTTGGGTGAATTAGTTCTTGCTACTTGGCATCTTTTGGGGATGTAACAGCAGTTTGTTTACATCAGCTCTTATCATCAGCAACTAATCCCTTTTAATGCTGTTTATTATGCAAATCTACTAACAAAGTGATGCTTCGGATGTTCATACCGCCGAAAACTGTCTTTCCACATTCTAAATTGTAAACACTGGATGGTAGTACTACCAATGTATTTGGCATAAGAACTTGTTTATTGTACTCACCCCACTGAATAAGTGGTAGTTGTATGGATTCCCACTAAATAAATGGATGGCTTGGTTTTACTCACCCCACAAAACAAGTGGTTTTCATTGTAAGTGTCCTTCCCACTCAATAAGTGGAAGTGTTGTTATTTCATTGTTCTGAACACTCCATTAATAAGCGTGAAGTGTATTTCCTTTAGTATTGTATATGCACTCCACTGAATAAGTGGTATTGGCTGGCTTGCCACCTAGTGCTTCATTTTCAGCTGCTGCAATTTACTTGTTTACTGATTCTTTCGCCATATGATCTCACCTTTCTCGTATCAGGAACTAGGTGATCAGAAAGTGGAACGGATACTGCATTGTAATCTCATTTCCAATTGTAATAATTTTCAAAAAAAAATCTAGGGCACTGGTTATTACACAATCCCACTCAATGGATCCCAAAATAAGGCTCCAAAGCTATAACCCATAAAGAACCTATGTTACTGGTTTCGCCAGGTTTTTCCCCTGTACCCGTGTGGGTCCGATACTGGTACAGATTTGTTCCTAGTTTGCTCACGGGTACAGGTAGGGTTCGGCGATTTATTATTAGGTCGTCAAGACAAGGATAGTAAGGGTTTTCCCATAAATAAGTGTTATTTCTTCCATCTGACATATCGATATTCCAAGCCATGGCTGGCCGAGTGAGTCGGAATTTACTTCGATGGGTGAAGTAAAAGCAGGTGGCAAAATCCTTTGAATCGAATCGAGGGGGACCATTAATTTTGGCAATTTTTTATTCTCTCTGCATATATTAGAAACCTTTGTGGGCAATGGCAATGAATGAATGAATGAATGGATTTTAATGACGTCCACGAGACCATCAGTCTATGGGACCAAGCACCGAAACTTTAACCATTTTCAATTTCTTTTCCATATCAGCCCTTCTATTATAGATCTTGATCAGAAAGCTAGCAGTTTTGAGGAGCTTAGTTTCCCTAAAAAGCTCATTTAGATTGTCCACCTTCAAAATGTCTTCATATTGGATACGGATATCATCATAAGCAGCACACTCAATCATGAAGTGCCATTCAGTCTCGACAGTCCCTTTGTTGCAAAAAATACAGGTTCGTTGCTCCCAAGCCTCCTTGGGAACAGCCCACCTACCTGTCTCGCATCTAAGATGGTGTGACCCGGTTCTTATTTGAGCGACCAAAAGCCTAGCCTTGCCTTTAATTGTAACCCTTAAATAGTCTTTCTCATCATGCTCCCACGTGGGGTTGAACACCTGGATATAATGTGACTTTTTACGGCCAACCTGCTTAGTCCACATAGTAGACCTAAACTTTTCTAGCACAAACTTTTTTATCTCAGCATTAGTGTTGGGGCACTCATGTAGTTTAATGTTCCATTTGTTCAACCACTTGCTATTTTGCTTCATCCAAGTCTTCTTTCTACGGTTTAGCTCCTCCCCAACAACCATTTTGGGCCAGCGGTGCAAATCCATGTTCTCAACTTTTTTTAAATAACTTATTAACCGGATGACAGCAGATGCCTCCAACGGGAACATACCAGTTTCAGCCAAGAGAATCTCATACGGAACCGAAGATTTGACTTTGATGTTAGTAGTGATCAAATGTTTTTGAATTCTTTCAACTTGCCTCCACTTGTGGTTTGACATGCTACCCCCCCAAACCTCACAACCATAGAGGACAACCGGTGCCACCAACAAACCAAAAAGGGTTTTCTTGGATTTCCAATCCCATAACTCTGCTTTCCTACATCTGTTTTGTAGTAGATAAGACGCCTTCCAGCCACCCTGAATCCTTTTTGCCCTGCAAGTCTCCCAGCTGAGCCTATTATGGAAATCAATCCCTAGATATTTGTATTCTTCCACCACCTCCAAAGGGCTGCCCTCAAAGATGAAATTAAACTGCTGCTTCTTCCTTTTCAAAGAAAAAATCATGATTTTGGTTTTGCTGGTGTTAACTTGCATACCGACCTCTTGGCAAAAGAGCTCGAGAGCCTTTAAATGACCTCTCAAACCCGGAGCAGATTTTGCAATTAAGATAAGATCGTCCGCATATAAAAGTAACTTCACCACATAACTAGCTAGTTGAATACCCTCCCCATCAGTTTTGTTTAACCATTCTTCAAGCTTATCAATATATAATCCAAACAGAGTGGGAGATAGTGGACAACCCTGTTTGACCCCGATGTCGCTACCAAAGCATTCAGACATACCATCTTTTGTTCTAATTTTAGCGCTAACTTTCTCATAAAGTTTATGGACTGCTGCTCTAAGTTCATCAGGAATACCAAGTTCCTTCATTCTGTTCCACAATTTGTCCCTAGGTACCGTGTCAAAGGCCTTTTTGAAATCAACGAAACAACAAAAAGCTTCAGCCCCTTGAGTGTCCCAAACTTTCTCAATTAAGTGCCTAAGCGTGATGCAGTGATCTATGGTAGAATGCCTTGGTCTGAAACCAGCCTGCCCCTTTGCCCTTTTACCTTCCTTTTCGGCCCAATTACTGATTCTGCGCTCTAACATGCTCCCATAAAGTTTACCAAGAAGAGGATTGACCATTATAGTTCGATAGTTAGAGGGATTATTGATATCCCCACTTTTATGTAAGGGGATGACCACACTGGTAGCCCATTCAGCCGGAAAGCCATTTTGAGTGATGCTATTAAAGAGGTATTTGATGTGAGGTGTGAGGAGCACACAACCCCATTTTAAGAATTCAGCCTGCAGCCCATCAATATCTTGAGCCTTACCACTTGCAAACGCGAATGGCAGAAATATGTGTAAACAATATGGGGGCCTTTGTGGGACTTGATGACTTCAAGAAATTTGTAAAAACGTCCGGAAGAACTTGTAATGATAATACTATTTATTAGTATATTTAGTATTATAATTATAATAAGTGTAATTATAATTAATTATGATTATAATTATAATAAATAACACTATATATATAACAAATTTAAATATTTAAATAAAATTTAAACTTATTAATATTTTAAAATTTAAATTTATTATAATATTATTTTATTACTAATAATTTTAATTTATTATATATAAAAATTAACAAGTTATGAGTATCATTGTTCTTATAATTTATAATTTTGAACACACAAATATATATATTCCTGTACTCATACCCAAGGATTTTTTTGCCATATCGTCGTACCCGTATATGAACTCATACCCGAATCAACAATTTAGTAAAGAACTATAGGTTTTATTATAGAAACTATGTGGTTCGTGGGTACCTAGTAAGGTGTGCTTAGGGTGTACCCTAAGTGCTCGGGGCATACCCAAAAAACTCAAAAGCTTTGTATATTTTCTTTTCATAAATGTTTTCAATTTTTTTTTTTGTGAAATGCTCCACTTTTACCTCTTAGTTAGATTCATACTAGAGAGCATATGTAGAGTTCAATTGTAATGTCCCCATTTTTATGCCATGGTGTTCTATGAGTTTTGCCTAGTTTCAGTGTTTCTTTGTAAGCTCAAGGTGAGTTGGGGGAACTCCAAAGTTCTTAGAGGATGTAGTTTCGGTGATACATGGTTTCTAATTATGACAATGAGCTCAGTGGACTGTACTGGCTTGAATGACACTCTCTAAAGTGTTTTCAGACTTTTCGGGTGTTCTCCAAACTTCTTATAGAGTATTAAAGTATTATTGTAATATTTAATGGTCATCTTAATGATTAGTTAGTCGTTTGTTAGCTTTCAGTTAACTTAGTTTGCTTCAGTTAGTTTTAGCAACTTTCTATTTTTTGCTTTAGTTCTCTTTAGTTCATGATTATTTCTTTTTAGAAACGTCGTCTTGTACTTTATTATTTAAGGAGTATTTCTCTCCTTGTTTTAATAATGAATATCAAATATCAATTATCATTTCATGGTATCAGAGTCTAGGCTCATTTTTTGGTGAAATTTTTGAGCAATAAAAATTCGTGTTTTCCTAAGAATTTTTTTGGAAAATTTCTTAGATGTTTTTGTTCAATTTTTTATAAAAATTGAAGGTTATCTCAGCTATTAAAATATTGCAAGGATTTTTTTTTGAGCATTGAAGGTCTTTTGGCATATTTTTTAATAAAAATTCGTGGTTGTTTACCTAAAGATTTTGGAAAAATTTAGAAGTTTTTTACTCATTTTTTTATTAAAAAAAATTGTGGGTTTTCTTTGCAAATTTGAGGGTTTCTATTGTTGAAAATCGTGGGGTTTTTTATCTAGAAATTTGTGGTTTTTTCGGTGGATTTTTTGAAGAAATCACAGACTTTTTCTCTATCATGCAACCTTGGTTTTTCTTGCAGAAGTTCATGGGTGTTTCTTCTTTCTGCGGATTTTGTGTTACTACATTTCTCCCACACGTGCGACCTTTTGTAGTTGTGATTGTGTGTGGCCAACATGTTTGAAGATTTCAGGCCATTTTTGCTTGCAAAAATCGTGGCCATCTATACTTGCGTGAAGGTATTTTTTGAAGTGCATGAAGTTTTATGCTTGTATCTCACGACTGAGTCTATTTTTTAGAAACATGACCTAGGGTTTGAAGACAAGATTTGACGATTTTCTGAAAAATCGTGACCTTGAGTTTTTTAGCTTGTTTTTCTGAATTTTTTTTTGTGAAGTCTCAATTTTTTAGCATTTTTTTCTAATTTTTTTTTTCATGAACATTGAGCTTTCTGACAAATTTTTTGAAATTCATGCAACACAATTTTTTGAATATTTTTTCTAAAAAATCATGCCAATTCTGCCACCCAGGGTTTCTGGGCAAAGTTTGATTTTTTCTTTATTTTTGGATAAAATTGTGGGTTTTTGAGCCTCTTTTTGAAGATTTTTTAAAAATTATGGGAGTTGTGCCAGTTGATCGCCTTGGGATCCATGCCAACTAAGTACCTTATTTTTCATGCTTTTGGAAAATGGAAGGGATGGCATCTTTGACCAACATCACATTGGAAGGTAGCCAAAGGTTCAATGGGAAAAACTACATGTGGAAGCAAAGGATGCTTACCATCTTTGAGTACTGGTGTTTGGATTCACTTGTTATGGGTACAAAAGAAGGTCCCATAGTTGCGGGAAAGTACAAGGACAAGTATGATGGAAGTAATTGAGAGCGATTATGCTTCTCAAGTTGTTTGTCACCGATGAGATGTTACCAAAAATACCATCTAGTAAGTTTGTTGCAGATATCTAGAAACACTTGAAGGATCTTCATGAGACCTCAGACAAGGGTAGGGCATTCTTCTTGAAAAATATGCTATTTTCCATTATGATGGATGACAAAGTGTCTTTGTAGGATCATCTGATGAAGATCAAAGACATTCACGATCAACTGGAGGCCATTGGTTGCAAGATGGAAGAGGAGGATATGGTGGTGATCACATTGAAAAGCTTGCCACAATCCTATGAGAACTTCATTGAAATTCTCAACATTACCTCCACCAATGTTGACCTGAAGTTTGATGAGTTGTGCAACAGGATGGGTGGAAAAAACAATTTGGGAGCAGCAACGATACTCCTAGTGTTGAACTAGCGTTTACTGCCAAAGATGGCAAAGGAAAGTCCACTCAGCAAAGAGGACAAGGAAAATCAGAGGATAGCTCCAAAAAGTCTTTCATACGCTATTACTATGGTAAGATTGGTCATATGCAGAAGCACTATAGGAAGCGGTTGGCTGATTAGAAGTCCAACCAAGAAGGGTCTCAAAAGAATGCTCATGTTGTAGAGCATACTGAGCAAAAGAAGTCTAGCTTTTATGCATTCATGGCTAGAAGACCATCAAATTATGGGTAGAATTATTTTAGTTCGTAGAATGACCATTAAGGGAGGGTATTAAAGTATTATTGTAATATTTAATGGTCATCTTAGTTGTTAGTTAGTCGTTTGTTAGATTTCAGTTAACTTAGTTTGCTTCAGTTAGTTTTAGCAACTTTTTGTTTTCTACTTTAGTTCTCTTTAGTTCACGATTGTTTCTTTTTAGAAACATCATCTTGTACTTTATTATTTAAGGAGTATTCCTCTCCTTGTTTTAATAACAAATATCGAATATCAATTATCATTTCAGAGAGCATGTCTATTTATAGTAAGTCACCAAACTAACTTCTATCATTCACCTAATGCCTCAACATCATATTGGCACAGTCAAAATTGGATTTCGATGTGCGTAGTACTTTCCGCAACTTTGGGGTGGAATATTTTAATTATTCGCTTACGTTATAATGTTTTATTATTATTTTTCATAACTCAAGTGTAATATCTTTTCAGAAAGGTACTTTAATTCCCCAGATGGATGCCTAGGATAAATAAGGGAGTCTCACACATAAAAAAATGTTTTATTTTATTTGAAAAGGGAATTTGATGGAAAAGGTGATTAATCGTTTGCAAATAATGAACTATTTAAACCAAAAGTGCTTTTTTCAGAAGAAAAAAAAACAACGAAAAAGAAAAAACATTTATTCGAAAAAGAAAATTTTTTTTTTTGAAAAAGCAACGAAAAAGCCAAAATCGCTTTTTTGAAAAAGTAGCGAAAAAGCAATGAAAAAACTATAAAAGTGTTCGAGGCTCATTGTTATTATGTTGAAGAATGATATTGTTATGCTATTGGATTGGCTTTGGATTCTCCAATTCTTTGAGGATGGAAACCCTCATGGATTTTCTAGTTCAGAATTGAAAGAAATTCCTTAGTTAGATTAGTGTGATTATAGGGGTCACCATTGGTTTTGATTGCAACTTTAAGTTTTGGCTTTATTGTTTGAAGTGCTTTGATGGTGTTTTGGTTTGCAGTTTGAGTAGATTGATTGCAGTTTGGAGGAGTTGTTTCAGGTTTCTTGTGTGGGCCAATTGAACAAACTTAAGGTTGGTCATACCTCTTTTTCCTACAAGCTATACCATTCCTTGGTAATGCTAGTCCAATGATTTTTTGAGTTTGTGATCTACCTGTAGCTGTTGTTCAAACATTATCAGTCCATCATAATCCATTCCGAGGAAGTGATAAGTTGATTAGAGTAAGATGGAAACATAGTCGTAAGTTTATATTGGTCATTGGGAGCATTTGGGGGTGAATCATTGAAGATTTTTGAGTCTTCATTTCGCTGTCCGGACTGCTGCAATGAAGTTTCAGACCTATTCTAGTCACTTATTTCCATTTAATTGAGGTATACTTGCTATTTCAATAATGGGCAGTTAGTTTCTTGAGTGGCGATACTTTGGGGGTGTTCTAGTTAGTTTCATTTCATATCATTGTCTTGTATTTGAATTATTTCAAAGAGCTAATATTGTAACACTGAGTGGTAGTACCACTAATGATTTGCTCATTTTATTTTGTGATACTCACCCTACTGAATAAGTGGCTCTTGTACTCACCCCACTAAACAAGTGGCTTTGGCACTCACTCACCATTGTAGAGTGGAAGAGTTGTTCATTTCTTGTACTCACTCACCACTGAAAAGTGGAAGAGTTAGCTTTCATTTCCTTTATTGTATAAGTGGAAGCACCAGGCTAACCCCACTAAGCAAATGGATCAACTTTAGCTGCTTTAATTGCAAAGTATTATTGTAATCCTTACACTATATGATCTCTCACCTCACCCATACTAGGAACGTGGTGATCAAAAAGTGTAAAGGAAAGTTGATTAGCAATTTTTATTATTGAGCTAACAAGAAATTTCAAAAAATTAGGGTGGTTAGAGTTGGTCATCTTGCCAACATGTGCCTCTAACACTTGCTATGGAGCTCAAAAACCTCTATGGGTGAAAGAGAATAGACGTATTACAACAACAAACAAAAGAAAAATTAGTGGCAGCCCCCACTGGTTCTAAAAGGAGAGACTATTTTGGGAATCCTTGGAATACATCAGGACTCTCCCATTGATAGTGAAAGTGTTTCAGGGAATATGGCAAAAAAGGATAAGAGACTAGCTCCACTAGATAGCTCAAATTCTAGAGTGGACAAAAAATTTGATGCTATGCTTGATATGTTGTCACAGATGTTGGGGAAGTTGAATCAAGGGATTCCACGAGTTAATCAAGTGCCACATTGTGAAACTAGCTCCACTAACTAGTCAAACATTGGAGGACATACTGTTGCAACAATCTCAGGGTTTGTGCCTAGACCATTTCAGCCCACATTCACAAACATAGAGGAGCCACAAGTTATTCCAGAGGATCAGGTATCCTTGGTAGATGAAGTTAGAGAAGCCTATATGGAGTATGTTTCTCTACCAGCAAAGATTCATGACTTATTGACCTTGGATCAATACCTCAACCAAAAGAAGAAAAAGGGCAGAAGAATGGAAAACAAAGGGCCATCAATGTAGAGAGATTTTCAGAGTGCTCTCGGAAAGGTAACATTGGCACACTTTGATGGTAGTGACAAGTGTATAGTTAGAGCTTGGGTTCAGAAGCTAGATAATTATTTATCACTTAAAACCATGCCAGAGGATGAGGCAATCAAATTTTCCACTTTGCACCTTATGGAGCAACTCATGAATGGTGGTATCATGGCCTTGTCACACTTGGCCATAACTTGATTACTACATATGATGAGTTCACTAACAAACTCATCAAGAGGTTGGAAAAAAAGGATCCTGAAACACACTTTAGAGAGCTTGCACAACTGAAACAATATGGCTCATTTGATACATACATTTTAGAGTTCCAGAGACTCTTGGTTATGGTTCCTGGTATCACGAAGAGGAGACTTGTAGTCCTTTTTAGTGAAGGGCTAATGGAGCCATTGAAGAGATGGGTTAAGGATTTTGACCCACCAACTCTCCATGAGACAATAAGGAAGGAAAGAAGCATGGAGCTTGTAGCCTCAAAGAATATATTTCAACCCAAGACCTTCCTGCATGATAGAGACAAGAGGCATGATAACAATGAGAACATTCAGCCCAAAGAAACACCCTCAAAGAAGGT
Source organism: Sequoia sempervirens (assembly GCA_007258455.2). NCBI lineage: Eukaryota > Viridiplantae > Streptophyta > Pinopsida > Cupressales > Cupressaceae > Sequoia > Sequoia sempervirens. The sequence continues at coordinate 133,617,520 of VDFB02058242.1, read as the reverse complement.
GGAAGAAGACTACAAAAAGGAACTAAGGAAGAAAAATCTTTGTTTCACATGCAAAGAACCATGGGGCCCCAGGACATAAGTGTTTGGAAAAGGGGAAGAATCGCCAATTGGAGACATATTCAATTGATGGATCCAAATCAGAAAATTCAGACCAGCAAGCTAAAATAGAGGAAAGTGAAGAGAAGGAATCAAAAGAAGAGTTTGGGGAAGGGAAGGAAAGTAGTGGCACACTTGTCTATTTTTCTAGTCACCTTTGTAGACATGATTCATTATTTAGTTAGAGGTATGTTTAAGGACATAGCCTTTGTAGTTTTTATAATGTCCCCTTCCTAGGTAGTACATTTCAATAAGGGGTTAGCCTATCATTCAAACCCTCATAGGTTGACATATGTGTTTAGAGGGTTACTTGTGGCAGTTATCCTACGTTTGGGAACATTACTCCATCAGTTGATTTAGGTTTGGGCCTTGGCAGACACTTACAGAGTGATTTACAGACACTTACTATTTATAGTAAGTCAGGCAGACAAGGGTTACTATTTCTGGCAGGGCACCTAGTTCAGTTGGTCAGCTCAGTTTCGACCCAGTTTGATGATTTGATGAGCAAACAGTGATTTTTGGAGCATTTGATAATTATTAAAAGATTATTAATTTGACTTTATAATATAAAGTCACTTTAATGAAATATTAAAGTTATTATTAATGGAAAATTATAAAGTATTTAATACTTTATAATAAAAGGGAAAAATTAATATTTAATGAGTTTTAATACTCATTTATAAAAATGAGGCCATTTATTAATAATTTGCCTAAGTCTCTAAAAAGGGCAAATTATTATATTATTAAATGCAATTAAGTTGTTTTTTTGAGAAGGGTCAAACTTTTGAGGAAAAGTTATATATTTCTCTTCAAGGAAAATCGAACTCATTATTGATGATCATTTGAATTTTTCTTTTATTCTCTCTTCAAAATCAGACATACTGAGACTGTGCAATACCAGTTGAAGCTTGTCAGTTGAGTGGCTTCACACATAAGTCATACATAGCTTATTGGTGAGGATTCAGACTGGGGTTTTGGATCAATTTTCTTCCTGAAGGAAATCTCTAACAGTGGTTGTTATTTATTTATCATCTGGCACATTTCCCAAGGCCATACGACTGTATTTATTGTTGATTAAAAGCTGTAATTATTAGCTGCAAGTCATTTTTTTCATCCAAGGAAAATCAACTTGCCTTTTTGCTTCTTCTTGTCATCAATGTTGGTGCCTTGACTCCAGGAGGTGTTAGCATTCATTTTTTGGTAGAAGAAGACTTCCTACAAGCTGGTCATACCATCTTTGTTCTTCTATAGGCAGTTGCAAGGTTACCAGGTTCTTGAAATAAATCTAGCGTTTTTTTGTCTGCATGTTCTTGATTCAACATTGTAACCATTTATTTGTCATAATACAATCATTTGCCTTCCATCTAGAGGTTGATTGCTTCTGAATTCAATAGTATTGTATTTTTTAAATATTTTACAAGCATTTATTTCCAAATTGCACATCTCTCCTTATTGCAAAAATTACAAAAAAAATTCAAAAACACAACAAAACAACAAAAAATTGCATTATCGTCAGAAGTCAAGGTTGAGAGACACCTGGTCTCTTATAGTTAACTATTAGGTTACATTTGTTTAGACATAGGAATAAATCTTGTTGATTGGAAAGAACTGAATGTTAACTCAAGGAGACTTTAGGGTTCCCTACTCCTTTGAGTTTCTATAAATAAGAGCAACTTTTGCTCATTATTTTGTAACTTTACTTCATTGTAACAAAACGCTGAGCTCGAGAGCCTTCAACTTTTTTACTTAGTATATGTTCTTGAATCATACTTGTGATAGCAAAACACTGACCTGTTTGCTTACGTTCTTGTTGTTCATGTACTTGTGTTCAATATTTGTTAAGTATTATTTGGTTGATCGCATGTTGTGTGATTTTCCTCTTTCATACCATTTGTTGTCCCAAAAGTGTAATCTTTGATCGAGTTTGAGAAAATAAATCAAAAGAGCAATGAGCCTTTGATCCAAAGTTTCAAGGTCTTTCAATCTATGTTGTTTCTTATAAGCTTTATTTCAGCCTAAACCTCGAAAAGAGAACCTCGCCTTCAAGGGAATCCTAAGATCTAGCTTACCGTTTGATGTTGTTTCTAATAACCTTCACTTTAACCTACACCTCAAAAAGAGCAATGAACCTTCAAGGGAATCCTAAGGTTTAGTTTATTGTTTGGTGTTTTACTTACATAAGCTTTATTCTCTGCATAAATCTAAAAGAGCAACGAGCCTTTGGACGAGTCCTGAGAACAAGTTTGTTTAAGTTAGCTAAATCACTCATGTTACTTTTGAATCCTCTCGCTCTGAATTTACTTGAGGAGATAGAAGCGTTTTAAGTTTTAGCCTAGTTGTAGTTGAGATCTACAAAACAAGAGAAAACCTCAACTACAACGCATGGTGTTTTATAATCTTGTGCTCTACAGTTGAGTAAAAATATAAGAATTTAGTTTACTTTACTTTTTATTCACCAACAACAAAAGAGGGAGCTTCCCCTCCTAATTTGAAGAGCGGTTTATCTGTGCATAGTTGTCTATTTCCAATACACACTCTAGAGGTGCGAATTGAAATGCCAACAATTTTCTAGTGCCCACTGTGGGGCATGAGGCATAAAAATTCAAGAAAAGCTTACGCTTTTATGACACAGGAATGACCATCTAGCGTCCTACTGCTCCAATTCAACAACCAAGTCTTACACTTGCTATCATTCAACCAAATTTCATACTTATTGAAGGAGAGCAAAAAGACACCATTAGTAGCTTGCAGAGTTTTATATTTGAGAAAAAAGAAACATATGCTACTACTCTGGATGAGGAAGAAGAAAAGGCTGATCTTGCAGTCGAAAGGCCAATTTTACCACCTCCTGTGTGGCAATAAACCATCCTGCATTATCAAGTTTATACAAGGAGGAGAACAAATCCTCTCTTTCAAGAAGCAGACATTGGAGAAGCATCCAATGTAGATCCATTCTTTCATGAGGTTCTTGTTGTGACCTTTTCACACATCGCCCCATTCAAAATGGGGACCCCCCTAATTTTTGCTTCGTTCCTTGTCTTTTGGCTTTGGTTTTCTCTCTCTCTCTCTCTCTCTCTCTCTGTTGTCTGCCTTTCCGGGGATGTGCCCGTCTTTGAGCTTAAACTTGAAATTTCAGCTAAGTCTCAGAATTAGGGTTTTGAATCTTCTGACCAGTTTGAAGTCAAATGGAGTGAGTGAATTGAAATATGAGCTTGACACTACAGTCAGTAAGCTTCCAGCAAGGTCCCAACAAAATTTCATTGAATTCTGACAACTTACTATTTTTAGTAAGTACCTAATTTGGGGCATTTTCTCAACACTTTTGAAGTTCTAACCATTACACTGCATCCAGGAAACATCAAACTGCTTGTCTACAAAATTTCAGCCATAACTGACAACTTTCTATTTTTAGCTAGTATCACCTTCAAAAGTAGATTTTAGGGTTTATGTGCGAAGTTTTTCAATGCATGTCTGGAGAATATTTATGGGTTTTCCGAGACCTACGCGGTGATATAACATGCAAGATGAGATGATAACTTTTAGTAGTCTTCACTTTGGAGGCTATTTTTAGGGTTTGCATGTTGGAGTCTTCAACGCATATTTGGATATTCTTTGTGAGTTTTTCGAAAGCTTCGCAGTGATGTAACATGCAAACCAGGATCAAGACCGTTTTCAAGAGTTGTCTTCAGAAGCTATTTTTAGGGTTTGCATGCAGGACTTTTCAGTGCATGTCAGGTTATTCTTTATGGGTTTTTCAAGAGCTACGCAGCAAGGTGACATGCAAGCAGAGTTGGTCACTTTTTCAGGGACTTACTATTTTTAGCAGGATCATTTTGGCAACTACCCAGAACTTCAGTATCACAAACAGGGCGACATGCAACAGAAACGAGGTCAAACGGAGATCATTTGAGCAACATGCAAGTCAAATTAGGGTTTCGAGCTTCGGGACCTAAAATGAGGGGTCAAATGCCAGAATCTCCAATAACCGGTGTATCCCACTGCGATCAGTATCTTTCAAGCTATCCACTGGTAAAATTTAAAGGAAATATGAGCACTTACTATTTATAGTAAGTCACTTCTAAAACAAGCTACAAATAGCAGGTCAGCATGAGACACCAGTGTGAACAGGCTAGTCAACCCATGAGGATCATGTTAGTCAGATTTCAAGTTAAACAGAGTTGCAAAAGTCCTGAAACCAAGCAGTTACTATAAATAGTAAATCACCTCCAGAAACATGCTATAAATAGCAAGTCAACACGAGATGGAAATGTGAACAGATCAACTAGGTCATGAGGATCCTGTGATTAAAATTTTAGATCAATCCAAGCTTTAGAAGGGTGAAAATTAGAAACTTACTAAATATAGCAAACCAGGGTAAGCAAGCTAAAAAAAATGTCTAAGTTTGAGAAACTTCCTGCTCACCCTCTGAAATGCGCGCATGACTGGCAGAAGGATGAAAAGGTTTTCAAGTCTGAGAAATTTCCTACTTGACCCCTCAAATGCACCCTCAACTTGATGGAGGTGATGAAGAAAATTTGCTAAGTCTTAAAATTCCTGCTCCACACCTCATATGTGCCTATCTCCAAGAGACATCAAGGAAAAGTTGTTAAGTGTTAGAAACTTCCTGCAAGACCCCCTAAATGCGCCCTCATCAAGCCAAGGTGAAGAAAGGTTGCTAAGTATTATTAATTCCTCCACCCCAAGCAAAATGCGCCCAAAGTGAAGAGAGATGGTGGTGAGAAAAAAAATGCTAGGTGTTCAAAATTCCTCCTTGACCCCTTGAATGCGCCCAACTTGCTAGGCTATAGAGGACGTTGAAAAAGTTGTTAAGTGTTGAATTCCTCCTTGACCCTCCAAATGCACCCATCTCCAAGAGGTGTGAAGAAAAAGTTTCTAAGACATTGTTAATTCCTGCAGAGGGTCCCAAATGCACCCATATTCAAGGTGGCTCTAGGAAATGTGCTAAGGCGTTGTTAATTCCACCTCCCATGTTCAAATGTGCCCACCACACAAGGAGGATAGAAGAAATTTTCTAAGGCGTGGAGATTTCCTTCCTACCCCCCTAAATGGGCCCATGCTGGTGATGGTATTTAAAAATTTTCTAAGGCACAAAATTCCACCTCCTCTAGAGAAATACGCCTAAGCTTGAGAGAAGGTGATAAAATTTATTGAGGCATGTATGAATTGGCAATAGATAAATCAGAATGCGCCAACTTCATGAAGTTGAAGAAAATTGTCAAGCCAAAGCAAGAAAAATACGCCCAGAGATGAAGAATGTAGATTAACTTTGATAGCAAAATATTTTTTTATAAGGTGTAAAATTCAAAAATTAAAAGTACCCCTTCATCTATAGACCCATGAATTTGATGCTTTTTCAAGGGAATTTTCTTCTGGGTATTGGATATCTTCAACAAGGAGTTGATTTTAAAATTTTCCATGCCTTGCCAAGGATTTTAGTTGAAGATTTTTGATGGGCGCCTGAATAATGAGATTTCCTAAGTAAAAATTTAAAATTTTCTAAGGCAAGGAATAGAAGTGTTCTTTTTGAAAATGAAATGCCTTGACTGGTGAATTTGAAGTTGAATGACTAGATGATTTTGATCAAATTTGAGTAATCTTCCCAAGCCAGAGATGGGTAAAATCAAAGTGTCAATGCCTCAGCTGGTGAAATGAATTTCTTAAGGGGTTGCAGTTGAATTTAATATTTTCAAAGGATGATTTAAAAATGCCAGTGAAGTACGCCTAGACCAGTGAATCTTTTTGAAATTCTAGAAGGTCAAAATATTCTAGATGTCAAACGCCAAGTGTTGCAGCTACTAGAGGAGGGAAAATAGAAATTTGAATGTACTGGCTAAAGTTAGCTTCCTTCTAGAAATAAACTTAGCTATATGAGTTGTGAGTTTTGTTCATTCTTCTCCATCAACTAGCAAGTTCAACTTGAGCTCTGAAGTGAAAGAGGATTGCAGTGTGAGTAAAGTTGAATGTGGAGAAATTCGAAGTTGGCTCTAAGTGTGAAATAAATTTGAAGCTGAGGAGTTGCTGAAGCAAGCTTAGGCTGATTTTTCTTCTAAGTGCTGAAGTTTTATTGTTGCAAGAAAATTTTCTAAGTGTTGAAAGTTTGAAGTTGCTGCAGGAGGAGTTGAGGTTTGAAGTTGAAATTTAGTGTTGCAGCTTCTCATTTCGAAAATCTTTTGGCAGCCCCGATGTGATTTTATTTTTTTCTAAGTTAAATTGCTGATGACTATCTTTTGTTTTTGCATAATGGTTGAAGTAAGAGTGACTGGAAAGGAAAATAATGTTGAATCCAGCAAGGAAAATGCGTCCAGACAAGCTGTGATCAAGAAGCTGAGCAAGTCTTTCCTGTCGGAGTTGAAGTTTGCTTCAAAGCTGGGAAAGTTGGCTGATACAAACTTGGGATCTTTCAATATGGAAGCTTTCAAATGTCGAATGATGGGAATTGGAGGCCACCGTCCATCAATCACTTCACATAATATTGTTAGGAGTGGACTTTATGTAGCTGTTGGTTTTCCACCAGCCATTTAGTGTCCGGAATTGATCATGGAGTGTGCTAACTATTACGACCCAGAGCGAAGGACTGTCACTTCACCGGATGGAAAGTTGCTCGCCAACCTCACGCCTGCAGCTATTGGCGAATCATTTGGAATTCCCTCACATGAGAAGATGATTTACAAAATGAGAGAACATGTTGAGTGTATGTATGCTTCTACATTTGACAGATGTGCTGATATGATAAACTATCGTTGGATGAACAATCCCAAGCCCACTCGCACGAAGTTTCCAAAGCAGATAATCTCAGATGATTTGAAGCAGGAATATTGTGATTTGATTATGATGCTTAGTAGGGTTGGAGGATGCCCCCAGGAGTTCATCTTTGAGCCTTGGATGTTTTACTACATCAACCTTGTGCTAGAAGGCAAGGAGCATATTGACTGGGCAGTGATGATTAGTGATAATTTGCATGAGCAGCTCCGAAGTTTGAGGAGAATGAAAATATTCTATATGGGCTTATACATTATATACATGTTGGCTCGTATGAAGAAGTACAGAGGGATATCATACAAGGAGCCAATTGGGTGTGGCTCTAAGCAGTTCAAGATTCATAAGGCTTGTCCGTAGCTGCACTTGACAAGCACATCTCATTACAAGAGAGTCAATGATGCCTTCACCATGCACATAACGAGGTCACTTCAGCAAAGAACTCATCACAGGATCTCCAAGGAGGCTCAGGAGTTGATAGAAAGGTACGGGTGTTGGTTTATCCAATTTCCAAAATTCACTTACATTAGGTTGCAAAGGTTCTCTTCATATCCATATAGGTTTCCCAAATACCCTACAAACAGGATTTTGATGTTAGAAATATCTAGGCAACTCATCACCTATGATAAAATTCAAAAGAAAAAGAAGGGAGGACTTTATTTCCCAATCATCATGGGAAATTCAGACGTAGTGTGTCCTTCACTGCAGGTAGCCAAGGAAGCTGAAAATGAGCTTCAATTTTTCCACCTTTCTTACCACACTACAGGTAGTATTATGATCCTCACAGGAATGTCAGAAGGATACTGTTAGAGGAGTTCAGGCATAAGGAAAATATTAAAGATTACCGGGTTGGTGCAATGGATGAAGCTGAGGTAAGAAGAAGGATGTTTTCAAGATTAGCTTTGAGCATGATTAGGGAGTGTGAGATTATTCTAGTGTCGGACCAGGTAGACGAGGATATGAATGTTTTTCATCCAGATTATGAGGCAGTGAGGGATACGCCACTCCCACTTCCAAATTGGACGGAGCCAGAGACTGTGGATTTGGATACAATTTGCATACCAGTCCTGACCTTCACCAGAGGATGGGTTGAGAGACATGTGAATAGGCTTAAGAGCAGGTCAATTCCTCTTACTTACAATTTGATGGGAGATCATAGGATGCCAAGTGCTACAAAGAAGAAATAGGTTGCTCGAGCTCCAGAGTCACGACAGAAAGAGCTAGTTCAGCCAGAGCCTCCAAGAATTGAGGTAGCATCACCTACACCATTGGAGACACGTTCTCCAAGTATACAAGAGGTTTCATTATTTGTTGATTAGAGGAATATGTTGAATAAGGAACAAGGATTACAGGAGGCTAATCAGCCACCACGAAGAGAGTCTATTGGCCAAAGTGTCAACGCACCTACCAGAGATAACCAGTAGGAAGAAGATGAAGAAACGATTGCAGATACATGCTACCAACATGAGCTTGAGGCGGCATTAGAGGATGACACAGTTACAGGACAAGAAGCCCAGGGTTCAGGAGATACTCAGCCTGTAGAAGTCGGTGAGCTTTGTCAAGATGAAGTTAGAGAATAGGTTTGTGAAGAAGAAGCAAAAAATGAGCAGCCATTTGTTATTTCAGATTTACAGCAAGTAGTACCAGATTGGCTCAAAGACAGGATGAGGAGGAGCCTCGTTGAAGAAACTAATCCAGGAGTTGAGATGGAGGAATTCCTGAGTAGGATGAAATATTCCCCCTTAATTTTTTCCCAAAATTAACACACAAATAAGCAACCAAAACACTGATTAGCGTTAGCCCCAAATGCAAATCAGTAAAGAAGATAACTCTAACCAAGAATGTTCACCAAGATCCCAATGTAGGCGAGGTGATAGCATATGGTCAAAGGATCGTTAGGCATAAACAGAGCTGAAAGTACAATTCATTTATTGATGCAGGCATCCACAAGCAGTGGGAATACTCCACTTATTCAATGGGTGAGTTTATAACAATTATTAGGTGGCAAGCCAGCCTTTAAATCCACTCTTCCACTTATTAACATGGGGGGAATACTGTCCACACAACCACTTATAATGTGGGGGGGAATTACAAACAAGAAAGATGTTTATTCTAGAACTCAACCACTCAATTGTGGGAGTGTAAAACAGATATAAAATTGTAGCAATAAAGAAAGAGTTGTTAGTACTACTTAACAACTTTATGATAATGAAAATAAGCCGCAAAACTCAAAGATATGCTTCCTAAATCAACCAATAGTTAGAGTATCAATTCCTCTAACATTTACAATGATTAAATGATATGAAATTGAAGCACAACCAGCAAAATACCAATATTTAATAAGTCTGATCAGAAGCAGAATTAACAAAAAATCAGACCAGCAACATCAAACCTCATAGAATTGGGCGTATCTTTGTCAAATCAGCTCTGAAAGCTCTCATACCACAGGCGAACAACAGCTAAGAGCAAGGCGTCCATATTCCATCAAAGAAATGATCTAGAAACAGAGGATAACAGAAGGCTTGAATCCCAATGCAACCATAGAAAAGTACAACCTCCTTGGAGAAGTCGACCTTCTCTAGAAAAATCAGCAGCTAGAGATAAATTCCCAAAATTTGTAGAAAGTGGCACCCCACACAGACATACAGCTCGGGAAAATACCCAAAACAAAACAAAAATCAGTGGCGAAGCTTAGTATAAATTTTCTTCAGCCAATTACAACAACTGTACAAATAGATTATAAATCAGCAATCTGCTTGTAAATAAAATCACCCTTGAGCACTATCCACACTCCTGAATGAAGCATGGTCTTCAGAAATCTTCCTAGGAAGCCATAGTTTCAGGCCTGAAGAAAGAATGATTTGCTAAGCTTCCCCTTAGCCAAGTTCTGGATTCATTCTAGCAGCGTAACTTTTCTCTTCAAAAATATGCATAATCAACTCGTCATAAAACATCAATATGTAGGCTTCAGTTGGCAAATGAAGCAACAAGAGACTCTTCAAATTCCAAGAAGTTGAATCACTTCAACTTCCAAAAGGGATGCCACCTTTTTTGCATTTTACGTTTTGAAATAATAAAATATTACTCAACCTCCTTTAGGCGTCCAACTTCACTTTGCAACAATAAAGCATTTAATAATTCATTAAATGCACCATTGACCCCTTAATGACCCCCTTTTAAAAACAACATGAAGTGATCATTCCTGGGCGTGGGGGTACAACCTAGAAACATAAAAATGACTAAGTATAAAATTTAATCCATGGAGATAACCAAACCAAGCTGAAATTGAAGAAGGGAAAGATGAATTGAGTTTAACTGATGTTGATGCCACTGCCACAAATTGACTTACTAAAAATAGCCAACTGCTATAAATAGTAAATCCACAACAAAACTCATAGAAAATTGAACTGAGCTTGAAGCAGGACTTACTGAAAGTGGAAACCCTAAATTTCTAATACTGCTTAGCCTACGAGTTTTCGAAAATAGGCTAAAACCCAAAAGAAGAGCGCAAGGCTAATTTGGGGACATTACAGTCTACCCTTCCCAAAATTGCTTGTCCACAAGCAATGCCATCACACTCCAAGGAAACAATCTAATCCTCACTATGCTAAGAAGGATCCCAGAGCCACAAATCCATCTTTGTATAGACCCATCATGCAGACGCTGCACCACTCTAATCACGTAAACATAAACAATATCCCAAGACTGTATTGTACTCCTCCCAAACACGTGGCTAAATCTAATTGTCCCGAAGGAACTAAAATCATCATATTGTAGCATCTCATGTCCTGTAAACTCTGAGGAGTCAAAAACAACAATCCCACAATCTGATACATTCCTGAGTAGTGAGCAAAGTAATCCTGTTGATTCAAAAACATGCCTCATATCATAACTCCTCAAAGCACCAAGTAGAGTCACGACAACATATGTGACTCTTCCAACACTTCTTGCAAAGGAAAGAGCAACTCCTTGCAAGAGATCTTCCATCTCATCCTCAAAATTCCATGAAGATGTATAATGCCTTCTTTGAAACAAACTGATATAATTGAGATGACTCCAATGAAGACTAACAATTTTCACCTCATGAATCTCCAACTGATGAACCCAATCAGTTACTAACTCGCTACCCCAAACATTGGTATAGGAGAAAATACAGGGAAGGCCACTGATTGACATTAGAGAACGTCCCATACATGAATTTTGGCTGCACTGAAACATTTCCTTTCTCATTTGAGGCTCAAAATCAGTCATAATAGTAAACTGGAAGGTCAGAGAATGGAAGTACCAACTGTCTACTAGGTCTGTTTTAAAATTTTTGAAATCTGATTTATGAAAAATCAGCATTCCAAACGATAAGCAGCAGTTGCAATAAGGAAAGTTACCAAAAAACTAAGCATATCTGCTCATGAATAAGGCTAGTGACGCCTTAATCAAACACCCTATTTCCACAATTAGATAATTTTTGATAACAATTCTCCTCCAATTTCTGAATAAAATACAACCTCCAATATACTAGTGAATAAACATAACATCATGTGTTGATTTCACCATTTTAGTTTTTTCTTTTTTCTCCACTTGTAGAATAATGTCAGGATCCCAAGTCATCAGCATTGAAGAACCATTTCTCAGTCAGAGAATTGCTCTCAACTGGACCCTCTGATTCATTTGTTTCATTTGGATTGTCACTTCTTGGAATTCCAAAAAGTATTCAACAAATCTAAATTCAAACCCAAGGGTTGTGAACTGTCGAAGAGATTCAATGAATCCTTCATCAATCTCAATTCTGAAATCAGTTATTCTTAAAGAGGCTGGTGCAAACATAAAATCAGACATAAATCTAACCAACAACCTCATCAAAAATTGGATAAATTCTTCATCAAAATGCCAAGCAATTCTGTGTTGTTGACCAAGGAGTATTTCTTCATCTCCTCCAGTTACAGGATTCTCCAATACCTGCAAAGTGGATGAACTAGAAGTGGATTCATCTCTATGCATCAATTCTTCAGTACCAGAATGTCTTCTACCTTCAATAGTTTCTGAAGAACTTCCCACATCATTTTCAAAGGAAGGATTTTCATAAATCCCACTAGCACCATCTTCATACAAAGGATTACCAAAGGCTTGAAAAATTTGTGAATGAGAGTTTGAATGCTCGTCTTTCAGGACAGCGTTCCAGATCAAAATTTTCTTGTATGCGATTTATCTCATCAAAAAATTTCTAGATCTCTTCAGCCCTCCCTCTATTTTCTTGTTCCCATGAAAGTTGAATAGTAGAAATCCAATTTTCTGCTTCCAATAAAGCCTCATGCACTTCTTGCAATTTGGCTCTACTTTGCTCATTCCACTCCAAAGCCTTGTCAGCAATTTTAGCAGCCCTATCTTTATCCTAAATAATGAGCAAAAGACTTGATTTAAATTATTTCAAGGCATTCTTAATTGACTTCAAATTGGCCATATAAATGCAGCATATATCTACATTTTTGGGAACATCATTAATTAATTCTTCTAATTGTCAATGGATATCATCAAGTCTAGATAAAAGTTGAACTTATTTCCCAATAGTTGATGTAATTGAGCTACACTCCTCATGATCAGGTTGAGATGATGTGGGGTTGTTTTGATGAACAAAGATGTCAAAAATTCTTTTAGCAGTACTTCTCAAATTATCTCACATCTGATGTACGCTTTTGGACATCTCATCTATGGTGTCTCCCAATTCATTAGCTTTCTGTCTCAGCCTGGCTTCAAGCAAAGAAAACTCTACTTTGTGATTACTAGAATCAACTTCTTCCATGTTTGAATCAACAAAAGAAATAGTTGAGTCTTCCACCTCAACCTCAGTTTTTTCTTGTTGTTCTATCCAGAACCCTCTGAGTTTCGAAGGTGTAGGAGGAAATCATCAGCTGGCAGAATGTCATCAACTAAAGACATCTTCTCAGACTTGGGTGGTTCAGCTCTTGACATTTCATCTTGAATTTTCGTAGCAAATTCAGTCACATTTCCTTCTTCAAAAAAAGGCATGGACACCTCACATGGCTCTATTTCTTTTGTAGCCACATCACTCACATTTGTAAAGTGCTTGAATTCTTCATGTTTCATGGTGACTGCAGTGGTCCTACCGCATTCATTTGGAGAATGCATGGGCACTTCTTGTGTCTCTGAAATAGGTATTGTCTCATTATACTCTGCTGCTGATGGAATGGATGAATGCATTTCCATAGGTGTCTTCTGGGATGCTTATATGGAATCAATGGGTTTCCAAATCTCATTCCTTTCTTCAGTTTTTGAGTTCTCCACATTATTCTGTATGGTCTTCATCAAAAGACCCTTCAAGTTACCTTCACAAAGATGAAACAAGTCTTTGACCAATTTCTCAGCAGTAGGAGAAATTTGTTCTTCTCGCTCATAAACTTCTAAGAGGAAAGATTTAACATTTTGAGGAAGGACTTTAACTTCGTTAATTATCAAGATAAGAATATTTCGAACAACAACAATTAATTCCTTCCCTTGCTCACTCCAAGTTGAATTGAAGAGATAGTGAAACAATTGATAAATCTGATTTTGTATATCTAAATCTATTAACAACAAACTTGTTTTGAGCATAGAATTTTTTTCTAGAATAACTACTCTTCTTGGGTGAAGACTGCTTTCTGTTTCATCTAAATTCTGGAAACTCTCAACAATCAAATGCAACACTTTCTTCATTGTGTCATCATCATATGGCATCATGGGTGCCAGGATCCTCATCATTTCACTGAGACAAGAAGTAACCAACAAATTAACCTCTTCATCTAGGTGCATCAACCAATAAGGTTGATTCATAGAAATCATTGCTGGACTTAAAGCCTTCATAATCATCTCAATAGTTGACTGGTTCACCATTCTTAAACATTGCTCTAACTTATGAAGAATGCTTGCTTCCTCTTCCTCTGACTTGCATTCTTCATTAAGCCTCTTCCCTACCGTGTAAAGAATTTTTGCAAGACTCATCTCTTCATTAGAAGCCTTGACCAATTATCAACTTTTAAGAGAACTCTGTTACCCCTGGTGAAACACTGTATTCTCTGTCACTGAAGCGCTAAACACACAGGATGGTAGGATAACAGGTTCTGATACCACTGAAATATTCCCCCTTAATTTTTTTCCCAAAATTAACACACAAATCAGCAACCAAAACACTGATTAGCGTTAGCCCCAAATGCAAATCAGCAAAGAAGATAACTCTAACCAAGAATGTTCACCAAGATCCCAATGTGGGTGAGGTGATACCATATGGTTAGAGGATCGTTAGGCATAAACAGAGTTGAAAGTACAATTCATCTGTTGATGTAGGCATCCACAAGCGGTGGGAATACTCCACTTATTCAGTGGGTGAGATTATAACAATTATTAGGCGGCAAGCCAACCTTTAAATCCACTCTTCCACTTATTAATGTGGGGGGAACACTGTCCACACAACCACTTATAATGTGGGGGGAAATTACAAACAAGAAAGATGTTTATTCTAAAACTCAACCACTCAATTGTGGGAGTGTAAAACATATATAAAATTGCAGCAATAAAGAAAGAGCTGTTAGTACTACTAAACAGCTTTACAATAATGAAAATAAGCTGCAAAACTCAAAGATATGCTTCCTAAATCAACCAATAGCTAGAGTATCACTTCCTTTAACATTTAAAATGATTAAATGATATGAAATTGAAGCATAACCAACAAAATACCAATATTTAATAAGTCTAATCAGAAACATAATTAACAGAAAATCAGACCAGCAACATCAAACCTCATAGAATTGGACGTATCTTTGTCAAATCAGCTCTGAAAGCTCTCATACCACATGCGAACAACAGCTAAGAGCTAGGCATCCATATTCCATCAAAGAAACGAGCTAGAAATAGAAGATAATAGAAGGCTCGAATCCCAATGCAACCATAAAAAAGTACGACCTCCTTGGAGAAGTCGACCTTCTTTAGAAAAATCAGCAGTCAGAGATAAATTCCCAAAATTTGCAGAAAGGGGCGCCCCACACAGACATACAGCTTGGGAAAATACCGAGAACGAAACAAAAATCAGTGGCAAAGCTATGAGTATAAATTTGCTTCAGCCAATTACAACAGCTATACAAATAGATTATAAATCAGCAATCTGCTTGTAAATAAAATCACCATTGAGCACTATCCACACTCCTGAATGAAGCATGGTCTTCAGAAATCTTCCTAGGAAGCCATAGTTTCAGGCCCAAAGAAAGAATAATTTGCTAAGCTTCCCCTTAGCCAGGTTCTGGATTCATTCCAGTAGCGTAACTTTTCTCTTCAAAAATATGCATAATCAACTCATCATAAAACATCAATATATAGGCTTCAATTGGAAAATGAAGCAATAAGAGACTCTTCAAATTCCAAGAAGTTGAATCACTTCAACTTCCAAAAGGGACGCCACCTTTTTTGCATTTTACTTTTTGAAATAATAAAATATTACTCAACCTCCTTTAGGCGTCCAACTTCACTTTGCAACAATAAAGCATTTAATAATTCATTAAATACACCATTGACCCCTTAATGACCCCCTTTTAAAAACAACATGAAGTGATCATTCCTAGGCGTGGGGGTACAACTGAGAAACATAAAAATGACTAAGTATAAAACTTAATCCATGGAGATAACCAAACCAAACTGAAACTGAAGAAGGACAAGATGACTTGAGTTGAACTGATGTCAATGCCACTGCCACAAATTGACTTACTAAAAATAGCCAACTGCTATAAATAGTAAATCCACAACCAAACTCACAAAAAACTGAACTGAGCTAGAAGCAGGACTTACTGAAAGTGGAAACCCTAAATTTCCAATACTGCTTAGCCTACGAGTTTCTAGAAATAGGCTAAAACCCAAAAAAAGAGCATAGGGCTAATTTGGGGATATTACATAGGATCAGTGCACCTCCAACAAAGAAGAGAGCTAGGAAATTTTCAAAGATTTTAACAGATTAGGATGGCTCTCGCATCCTTCACGTGGTTGTGCCAAGGGTTGAGTGTGATCGAGATGAGGCTGTTCCAGAAAATTATGTGATCACCACCATGGAGTTAGGTCGCCCCACAGGAGCACAAATAATTGAGGAATGTGATAGCTCCTACCAGGCACTCAAGGACAGATTGCTCTGGACTGAAGGAAAATACAAGAAATTGAAGAAGGAGCACAAGACATTGATAGGTTACATACAACATTTGTCTCGTCCTTGTGGGCAAGGAAATCCGGTGATTGAGCTTCCAGCCGAGTTTCCTAGAGAATCAGTTAGTGGCTTGGAAAATTTGAGAAAGATGGCACAAGAAGCAGATAAGTGGTTTACTAGTGTTCGTGCTGAGATCGAAGAGTTTATGGAGGATCTTGCTCATGCTTACCAGCAGGCTTCTAGCATTATGGCATGGATAGATGCAGTTGATCAGGCTTGGGGCGATGCTCATATCTATTAGACCAAGGTTGTCCTTCATTTAGAAGCTTTGATGCATACTCCCTAACAAACTTTGGTTGAGAGAGGCGTGATACAGGAGGGTGATAGATATGATTTCACCAGCTGGTACTCTTCAGTTGTCACAGGTCGAGGATTCTTTGATGCAACACAGGAAGATTTGGCCAGGGTCAGAAAGGCCATGACGAACATTCTTGATGGAGTCTTGAACACATTAGAGGCTATCTTTGCTAGGAGGTTGACTTCTGAGGAGGTGACTGCTGATGGTTTGAGAAGTAGGCTGCCACCTTTCTTTTCAAAGGTGAAGACTTTTGTTCAAAATGACTTTGAGAACACCTCAACTTTCTCCAGCATTATTCAGAACACTCAAGATGCTTTAGCTGCTTGGAGAAAGTCTTGTAGTCGACATGGGTAGGCAATTACGGGGTTAGAGTTCTAGCTTGATCATATTCTGCCTATCTCAGTTCAAGAGGTCAAAGCTGTGCTGACTAGATTCATTTATTTTGCAACCAAAGAGAAGAATGAAAATGCCTTTTTGGATGATGACCTTCTAGATGATTGATAGTGGGAATTGATTGCCTTTACTATTTTGGGAGTGAGTGGGAATCTTCTGGCTCATTTATTGTACCACTCCTTATTCTGGCAGTTTTTAGGGTTAGGGCTGATGTGGCTTGATTTGAGCCCTCCATTTGATTGTAATCTGAGCCATCCATTGGACTGGGCCAGCTATAAAAGAGGCATCCCCCCTCATTTGTATCTAATTAATCATTAGATCAAAGAATAGAGTAGAGAGACTGATAGTATAGTTGTGATAGCTTAGCATTAGTTTGTTAGCATAGTTTGAAAAGGAAGGAAAGCTTTCTCATTGAATGCTTTGTAAAAGGTTGTTGTGAACACTCTCTCAATAAAAAGAGTTTTCATTGATGATGATTGCATCTTTTTTTGTGAGTAGCTAGCAAGGCTTTTTCTTCCTTTCGAATCACTTAACATTTTCAAGTAGCGTAAAGTAGAATAAATTTCATTTCATGCAAGTAGATGCTAGTTGCGGATTGTGGTGTTTGATCAAGGCAATTTCGTTTAATCCATACCACTAGCAGCTTGCTAACAAAAAATTTTCCTTGTGTGGTCGTATTGGAACACTTTATAAGCTAAACTTTAGTTATGATTCACATCTTGGCATGCGTCGTCTTGATGGTGTCTTTATGTTGAATTGTGACTTGAAAACTTCTTGCTGCTCCCTTGAAGATTGCATCGACTTTGTATAAGTTGTCCAATGCGAGGCGAAGCAAAGTCTGGTTGAAGTCTGCTGAAATTGATCCCACGTCCTGCTTTAGGATAGAACTTAGACTTTCTAAACCCTGCACTCATTTCAATTAAGAACATTTCTGGTTAGTTTTAGGAATTTCGTACCTTATTGCCAAATCATTCGCATCACACACGAAAATCCCCTTCTATCATTAATCTGCTGTCAGCTACCAGGTACTTGTGAACAATTGTGTAAGTCCCCTCGTGAAAACAACAAATCACAATGAACCAACTGAGGGTATTCCATTGCATTGTTGGAACCTTGGAGTTGAACGTACGATCTCTCTCACAATCTTAGCGTATGGAATACTTTGATCAAGAGAGAATGGAGTAGCCTCTGGATACTTTGTTCTGTTGATTGGTGCGGTCACAAAAAACACACCAACAGTTCTCAAACATTTCCAAGAGGAACCTCTGGCTCAACTAGAAGCAATGTGCGACAACGACAACAACGACGACAATGATCAAAATGGTAGAAATCCAAGATGTCTATCCCCATTTCCTTGGGGTAATAGCATTGGGCCATTGGCCTTGCAAGGACATCATGAATTGCCTAAAGGCTCAAGAAATCACTTCCCAAGATTTCATGGCGATGGGGCTTGTCATCCTGATGAGCATATCTTCGCATTCACATCAACTTGCTCTGTTTTGCATGTATCATACAAAGATATCGCCATATGTCTCTTCGTAGAGACTCTTGAGGCAAATGCTACAGACTAGTTCCATCATCTAGAATCGGGCATCATCACAAGTTGGGCAGTCATGAGCGAGAAGTTGTTGGTGAGATTCAAGCCCGCTGAAGACAGTCATCAACTGTTTGCTCAACTCTCAACTTCACAGATGGAGTCAAATGAACCAATGAGAGAATTTGTGGTGAGATTTAACCGCCTCGTCACATGTCTTTCCCATACGCTCAATCCATCGGATGAGATCTTGTTGAGCAACTTCAACAATGCTCTTCCATCAGAGATAGCATTTTTCTTCAAAGTAGGCCATGAAACAAAATTTCCAATTGCACAAGAAAGAGCTATCGATATTGAGGATAACATAATCACATTCAGAAAGATGAAGAATGATGCCATTAGACCACTTGTTCAAGCATTTGTAGATCCATTTCTATAGAAGGTAGCCAACAAGGTGACTATCCTCAAAAGACAGTCACCTAATCAAGGGCAGCAAGCATTGCCCGCACAACCACCATACCAACCCCAACAACTGTACCAGCTGAAGAGGAACAACTTTCATCCATTCAAAAACTACAAGCCATGATTTCCAAGACCTCCACCAAGACAAGCAGAGGCCGAAAAATCTAATGTGTTTTGTTGTTTCCATGAGACTGATGCACATACTAGATCCACATGTCTTGAGAATCTGAGAATGAACTAGGTCATGGGATATACTGAGGCTACACCAAGTTTGAACGTTGTCTTACCACAAATGAACAACTTCGATGGCGACTCCACACCGAGATACTTTGATAGTGAACTCATCAATCAAGAAGAAGAAGAAGAAGAACAATACCATCAATATTCTCTTGTTGTAGATCATGAAAATATCTCAATGCCTATGTTCACATGTGCTCAACACTTCAAAGCACAGAAAGAAGAGGAAGAAAGACGGAAATCAAATGAAAAGGGAAAATAAGTGCCTTCTAATTCTAATCCCAAGCCTTCACATGAAAACACAATGCCTGTTGCTCAAGATTCGTCTTCAACAAACTTTGACATTGTGGCTTCCATGATGAACGTGAAGATACAAATATCTCAACTGGAGTATCTTCAAGATCATCTAGAATAGTTGAAGTGGATTCTCAAGGTCGTAAAGAAGCAAGTTGTGATTCAGCCCACGTTGCTCGAGTCGTCTGTACCAGCAAAAGAAAATCCAAAGCCTTTCTATATATCTTTATATATGGGGGGATTCAAGCTCAACAATTGCATAATAGAATCAGGAGCTTCTAACAATGTCATGCCCTTAAAAATCATGAATGCATTGGGACTTTCATGCACCAAGACTCGTGACAAGTGTTATTCACTTGAATCGAAGCCTGTGTCGTTGGTCAGCCAACTAAAAAATGCTCAAGTAAGGTCGACATCCTATCCAGAAAAGAAAATCATGATGACCATCTTGGTAGCTGACATTCCAACCAGTTATGGGATGCTATTGAGTAGAAGCTTCAACAAGGATCTCGAAGGAGAGATTCAGTTGGATTGGTCATACACGATAATCTCGTTGAAGAGAGGCAGTTTCAAGTTGTAGCCAGAGGCGAAATCAAGATTCACGGTGGTGAAATCCTAGGACCCCCAAGCACAAGTGTTGTATCAAAACATAGATCTTGGCACATATGCCATGTTGTCCGAAGTAACTAAAGAAAGGAAAAAGGCTACATATTCCACAAGCACATCAAAGGAAGATACAAAAATGTGGATGATGCAATTTGACTGAAGTTGCTCGACAATAGACTTGGGAGCAGGAGTTGTCATCACTTCTCCCAAAGTTGTTTTATACCCATTTTCTTATTGCTTGTAGTTTGAAAACACAAACAACACAACGAAATATGAGGCACTCATATTAGGTCTCAAAAAATGCAAGGGATATGGGTATAAAGTTACTCCAAGTTGAAGGTGATGCAAAATTGATCGTCAATCAGATTAGAGAACGTTACCAAGTAAAGAAAAATCACCTTCAGTCTTATCAACAAAGGTTGTGGAATGCAATCGACTGGTTCGAAGCATTCAACATCAAGTTCATTCCACATGAGCACAATAGCAGAGTAGATTCCCTTGCGGTATCAACCACTCTCTTCATGCCACATTCTGACTTTCGTCAAAATGCCTTCGCTATTGAGCTTGTCTACAGGTTGGCTATCCCTGACAATTGCGACAACTGGCAGGTCTTCAATGATGATGATCACATTGAAGAATTTATCTACATGGCAAACAATTACAAAGAGCTATTCTTTGAAGGTAGTGCTTCTCCCTTCAGAGAATTCGTAGCAGAAGATTCTGAAGCGACAAAATCAGGCATCATTCAGCTAAGAGGCAATAATATTCCCAAGGGTTTACTATCCTTGGAGGATATTATTGATAGGCATGACAAACATGTCCAAGATCAGAGAAATTCAGGCAACAAGACCTTTGTCGATCATTGCCAAGTGAACATTGGTACCGAAGACAAGCCCTGGCTTTTTAACTTGGGAAAGTGTTGTACTATAGAGGAAAGCAATAGTTTCATCTCCTTATTCAAGCAGTATCGAGATGTCTTTGCTTGGACCTACGAAGATTTGAAAGTCTTCACACCTAAGGAGTTGTCTCACACAATTCCACTCAAGCTTGATGCCAAGCCCTTCAAATAGAAGCAAAGACACTAAAACTTGTGTATCCAAGATACAATCTTTGCAGAGGTTCAGAAGATGGTGGACCCCAAGATAATCTTTCCAATCCATCATTCCACCTGGGTGTCTAATATAGTTCCTGTGTGCAAGAAGAACATAGAAATCCGAATCTGCATTGATTTCAGGAACCTCAATCGATCATCCCTAAAGAATAACTGTCCTTTTCCAATCATGGAGCACACATTGCAAACAGTCATCAGTTCAGAGATGTTGTCATTGCTTGACGACTTTTTTGAATACAACCAGATTGCAGTAGCTGAGGAGAATCAAATCAAAATGGCATTCACTACCTCATGGGGTACGTTTTCCCATGAGAGGATTCCCTTCGGCCTCATCAACGCCGGTGCCACTTTTCAAAGAGCCATGGATTTGGCATTTGGGGATCTAATGAATAAACTGATTTTTGTCTACCTTGACAACCTTACCACTTTCTCAAAGAAGTGGAAAAATCATTTTCAACACTTAGTAAAAGTGTTCGAGAGATGCAGGTACCACCACATTTCATTAAATCCAAATAAATCCATCTTTGTGGTGATGGAAGGAAAATTGCTTGGCCACATCGTCTCCAAAGAAGGAACTCGGATTGACCCTAGTTGGGTTGATTCAATCAAGAACCTTTCTCTCCCAAGAAGCAAAACTGGGGTACATTCCTTCTTCGGCAAAGTCAATTTCATACGAAGATTTATACCTAACTTCTCAGAGCTGACCAAAGAATATCAACTATGATGAAGAAAAAGTCCACCTTCAAATGGATCGAAGAAGGAAAGAAGGTGCTTGTACAAATAAAAGAAGCCATTAGTCAAGCACCAGTGCTGGTTCGACCCGATTTCGATAAAGAATTCATTCTTTATTGTTATGCGTTGGAACACACTCTTTCTACCATACTGATGCAAAAGCTGAATGAGGAAACCAAATTGCAAATTTCTTTCATGAGCAGTAGCTTCAAAGACAACAAATATTGGTATTCCCAAATTGAAAAGAATGCTTATGCAGTTGTGAGGGCCATAAAGAATTTCATATTTTACATCTTGAACTCTCACACAATGGTGTATGTCACCGATCCCGCAGTCAAAAGTTTCCTAACTCAACAAGAGATGGACATCAAAAGAGGTAACTAGATCACAAAGGTTGAAGAATACAACTTGGAGATCAAGCCAACCAAAATCGTTCGTGGGAGAGTTTTGTGTTAGCTGATTGCAGAAGACAGTGATCTAAAGCACCAAATTGTTGATGGCGTACTAGAAAAAAAAATCGAAGAGGACCTTCCCATGGTCCTACTAGTTGATTCTACTGAGGAATGGTACTCTAAACTATGGTACTATCTAACTTATGGAGAATGCCCAACTCACTTGGACAAACAGTAGAAAAGAACTCTAATATTGAGAGCACAAAACTGTGTGCTTAGGAATAATTTCTATACAAGTATGGGCTTGATGGAACATTCTTGCTATGCATCAATAGGGACCAACAACGATGGTTGTTGGAGGAATTCCACAGTGAAGCGGCGGTGGCCATTTTTCATCAAGGGTCATGACATTCAAAATCCTGCGAGCACAATTCTATTGACCGACTATGTTTTGCGTTGTGTATGATTGGGTGCACAAATGTCAAATGTGCCAACAAACTTAAACTGGCAGCCATTTCACTCAGGCCGGTGATCATAGATGCTCCATTTCAACAATGGGGCTTAGACTTTGTAGTTCCAATCAACCCACATTCCAACAAGGGGCATGTTTATGTCCTAACAACAATGGATTACTTCATGAAATGGGTTGAGGCGATTCCTACCAAGCAAGCTACTTCCAAAGTTGTGTGCGAATTTCTCAAGCAGAATATAATTTCACACTTCAGGGTACCACATAAGATCATGACTGGCAATGCAATTTGTTTCTTGTTTTCACGAGCTGGTAGAATTTTGTTTTGATCATGACATCACCTTGTTCCACTCTTTAGATTACTATTCGTAGGGTAATGGAAAATCCGAATCATCCAACAAAAACATTGTCACAATCGTGTGCAAGTTGGTTGACTCCAATCAATGAGCTTGGCACAAGAAATTGTACGACTCTCTTTGGGCCGACAGAATCACTCCCAAGAGAGCTATTGGCACTTCCCCTTTTACTAATTTATATGGCATGGAGGCTGTGTTACCCATCACATTAGATTTGTCCACTTTGTAGCTAGCATTCGTAGTGGAAGATGAGGAATTTAGAGATCTGATCAAGAAACGTGTTCTATACCTGATGAAGCTATAGGAGGAAAGGGTGGAGGTAGTTGATAAGATCACTTAGCATCAAGAGCGAGTGAAGATCTTCGACAAGAAGGATCATCAGCGAGACTTTGAGATCGAAGATAAAGTCTTGTTATGGGACAAGAGACACGAGCCCAAGGGAATGCACGGTAAACTTGACTCCCTTTGGCTAGGGCTGTTCAAGATCCACAAGTTCGTAGGAGAGAATTCCTACATTCTCACACCCGGATGGAAGGCTCTTCCTGCTGCCTTACAACAGGTAGTATTTGAAACATTTCATCCCTTCGGAGGTGGAGTGAAGTTCTGTGAATAGTTTTCTTTTGTTTTTCGTGATGTGTTTCCCCTTTCCATAATGTTTACCTTATGTAGTAAAGTTTTTTTCTGCGTTCTGTAAAGTCTCGTCGTGTCCTAGGTGATTTCTTAGGTAGTCTTTTTTTTAGGTGAATTAGGAATTAGTCTTGACTCCATTTCCCAACTGATAAGATACTAGTCTACACTTTAAAACCAAAAGATTCTCGGTTCTCCTATGCCGTAAGTATCCGACATGGTCACCAAACGGAGCCTAATTTTGCACCCAAAATAATTTTTTTGCTTCAATAAGGCATTTTGATAAAAATGGTCTAAATCTTGTAGAATTGTTGTCAAAAGTCGATTTTAGGTCAAATGAAACATGGATTTTTGTGGGTTTATGTCAAGGAGGATACTTGCAAATTTTAGAAATTTTGAAAATTAGTGTTTTAGGCCCCTATTTTTTAGGAAAACCCTAAAAAATAAGATCTTTCCAGAATTGAATCAAACTAATTTTGATAGGTTAGCTTCACTTCATGATCACACGGTTAAGTCAGAATCATCAAAAAGTCAAGTTTGCTTTGGTGGGTCTAGTTCACTTTTTTAGGAGAAAAGATAGGACCTCCAAGGTCAACAATGGTAGATGGCCAGTACTAGGTATCAAGATCTAAGCCTCAGACGCTACACAGAAGATTCTATGGCTAAAGATGCTTGAAAAGATGCTTCACGATGGAAGGGAATTTCAAAAGTTGAAATTTGCTAAAAATATTGTAGGTCTAGAGATGCACGCCTTGCTACAAGAGAGATGCTATGCATGTCGATGCCTTGGTCAACTTTTCCAATGCCCGTGCACATGAAGTGATGAAAGCAATCACAATGGTGAATGTGGTCGCGCCGTCAACAACGATGATCAATCCAGTCAAGCAAGACGGTGAACGCAAAGCACGAGGAGGTCAAAAGTATTAAGAAATGACTAACTCTAGAGCCCAAAGTGCCCCTCCGAGCTAGGGGTGCCCATAAATTCAAGAGGCCAACTGCAGTTGTTAACAATTGCAAAACCAGTCATCCTCTTCATAATTCTACTAGCTTTCTGATGAATCGTCAAGAAAGTTCACCAAATTCATCAAACACTAGCAAACGAAGGCAGAGGCAGAAGATGCTGAGAGCAAGAGTCATCCAAAATGGCAGTCTATCAAGGAAACTGCACCCTTGTAAGCTAGGGGAATCCATAAAAGAAAGCTCCCAGAATTCAGTCTTTGGATTGGCAATCTCTAGATGATCTCCTCAGATTCAGCCCAGCTTCGCGATGGATCCAATAGCCAACTCAGAGGACATATCAAATAATAGTGTTTGTTGATCAAACAAGCACATGAAACAAAGGATAAATTGATGAACATCAAAGCAACTGCACCCCTACAAGCCAGGGGAGCCCAACATCTTGAGCAACTGGATGAAGTTTTTAGCAGCTATCATCTCCAAGGCATCTTCTCTGAATCCTTCCAACTTTGTGATGAATCTAGTTGACAGCTCACAGGACCTGTCAAACGCTCATAAACAAAGATCAATTGTGAAACATTGAAAGTGAAAGAAAGTTGAAGAGCGTGAAAATTTGGCTATGGAAGAAAATGCACCCTTCTGGAAAAAGGCGCCCAACTTTTTGGAGCATCAGATACTATTTTCAGGCTACGTGACTTCCAAGAAGACCTCTTTAGTGTTTATCAGTCTTCGCAATGAGACCATCAGCAGATATATCGGTGCAGTCAAACTCCCGGTTACTCTATGTCTTCTATCTGGGTTTCAATCTTGACGTGGAAGGTAGCGTGGTAGTAACCGGTGGTAACTCTGTGTTTGGAATAACTACCTTCTGTGTCTTCTTGCTATCCAAGTAAAGTATGTTGTTCCTTACAACTCTACTTCTTCTTTCCTCAACGGATATGCTTTCCTTGGCATACCAATCCATGGATCAAAGTGGCTACGAATCTATTTGATCTCTGTAGAATGTGGGAAATGTGACATCCTCATCATCATGAGATAATCCTTCTACATCCTATGACAAAAACTCAGCGATCTGCGAAAGGTTGAACCTACTGTAGTTGTGCCTTCGCACTTTGAACTCGTCTTCACAGCTAAACCAGTAATCCTCCATGGAAGGTTTGTGTGAAGAATGTTGGCCAAGGTTTGGTGAATAGTGACCCCAAGGATCATATGAGTGTCTTTCGACGAGAAACTTAAGATTAAGTTTCTTCATCTCATAACTCATAGCCTTGGCATCAGCTATTGATCTACACCTGTAGATACCCATCTGAAAAGGAAAGTTGGTAGTTGTCTTACATTTGTTGTGCCGAAAGGAAGACTTCATGCAACTACCATAGAAATTCCATGAATACCACCTTATCCGATGGATAACAGGGTAACATGGCTGGATGACTTGAGTATCCTATACGCAGATGTAGGTAAAAGTGGGGAACTGGATGAACCAATCCGCCCAATCTTCCATCACCAATTTGGCTACTAGTGAGATGCATACATGTGACTCATGGTCAAGGTCCCTCACTGTGTGCATCAGGAACTGGTCATTCACTCGCTTGACATGTCTTTCTGATTGTGTGAATTCAAGCTATGAGAAATTTTTGTGAACCTTTTGCACACCCAAAGTTCCTATAGTGTTCAACCCTCTAAACTAGCCTTGGAAGGCTATCAGGTATACAAGGTACGAACACGTGGAATTTCGTGGGCCTTGAAGAAATTGGTCATCTGGTTGTGGAGAACGTTGCTGATCAAGGAAGGCTAGTCATAGTGTTCCTTGTTGGGCACACACCTATATTTGGACAACTTTTTACAGCGGCTAAAACTAGTTTCCTTGAGGGGTAATTTTTACGAAAGTTTCTGAGACATGGGTTTTGTTGGGAATATCTTTTTGAATGAACCCACAACATTAGTTTTTCAAAGAGATGAGTTTTTCTTTGACATGCAACAACCCCTCGAGGTAGAAGCTGTAGAAGCTCCAGAAGCTATTTTTTCTTGGAAAATTCTGGCACATGGGTATTGTAGGCACCTTTGTGCTAAGAAAACCCAGTTCGTCAGTTTTTGAAAAAAGAGATTTTTTACAGAAACCCTAAAAACTTGGGGCAATGGGGCAACTTCTTTGAAGAAATCTAGCACGTGGGTTTTATGGCCAATCTCATGCTGATCATACCCAGATGGTCAGATCTGTGAAAAAATGTTGTTTACTTGGACATGCAAGAAGATCTAAGACAAGAATAGGAGAAATGTGTGGGTAGAAGCTAGAAGTTATAAGTTGTTGCCTTGGAAAATGATGCCTGGTGATGAAATCTTGTGAGAGACGTCCTTCTATACAACCTGAGACTGGAAAAATGAAGAATGTCGAGAATGGATTCTGTTAGATCTTCAAAAGGCGTTGGAGAGAAAATATATGTGTTTGAGCTCTTCAACTTGCAAGAAATAGTGAATAATGATGCCTTGATGCTTGAAATATATCAATCTGAGGTTGAAGCATTAGTTAGGGTGTCTAATTCATGATTGATGAGTCTATTTGCGTGATTGGGAGTTAACTAGAACAATCTCCACCAATTTTGGGATACCTAGGCTTGAGGAAGTCTTCAAAAATCCTAACCGGGGGTTGACTTTAGATGCCACCTTGCCAGTGTTGAATATTTTCCACTTTTGCTTGATAGATAGCCTCCATTCGATCCTAAATTCTAGTTGCCTGATTGATTGTGAAGCCTTTCTAACATATCCACTACGAAGTTGGATCAACTCTAAAGAGATGTTACTGGAGGTTGTGAACCTTGAAAATTGAATCTGGTGGATTGAATTCTTGGGTGCCTTTTCCCAAAGGATTGCTTTTTCTTGCCAAACTTAGTCAATTTCTTGAATGATTTTCAATTTCCTCAATTTGACCTCTCGTGCTTCAATCAACAATTGTTAGTGACCAACGAATCTTGTGATTGGGATGTTCAATTCATTGCGAAGCTGGAAACATTCTAAAATAGATGATTGTATGTGTAAGCTCAAAAAACTGATTTATGAGGCTCAAATTCCTAGGCACCCTTGGCCTGCAGGGGTGCTTTTGTTCCTTTGAGATACATTTTTCACTGTGTAACCCTTCACGAATAGGTTTAGTTTGATCTTCGTTGTCAGATGTTTGATGGTTCCATTGAATTAGTTGACGATCTCATCGCAGAGATTGATCAAAACGAAAGAGGTCTTCTTGGAAGTTACAACACCTGAAAGCTATATCTGATTGGCCAAAGGTTGGGCACCTTTTCCTAGGAAGGTGCATTTTCTTCAACACTTAGTCAAATTTTCGCATTCTTCAACTTCCCTTCACTTTGAGCGTTTCACGCTTGATCTTCTTTTGTGAGCACTTGATAGGTCTCGTGAGCTGGCAACTAGATTCATTGTGAAGCTGAAAGGGCACTGAGAAGATGCCTTGGAGAAGACAGCTTCTGAAAATGATATTTGGTTGCCCAAAATGATGGGCGCCCCTGGCCAGCAAGGGCACCCTTATGTTCATCAATTTACCCTCAGTTTCACGTGTTTGGATGATCAACAGTTGCTACCATTTGGTATGTTTCATGGACTGGCTATAGGATCCATCGTGCAACTAGGCTGAATCTGAGGAGATCATTTGGAGATTGCCAATCCAAAGACTGGCATCTGATAGCTTTCATTCTTGGGCACCCCTGGGCTACAGGGGTACTTTTTCTCTTATTTGATTGTCGTCTTTGATGACTCTTGCTTTTAGCATCTCCTATCTCTGCCTTCGTTTGACGGTGTTTGATGAATCTGTTGGATTCACTTAACAATCCATCATAAAGTTGGCACAATTATGAAGAAGATGACTATTTCGGAAAAAAATTGATAGTTGCATTTGACCTTTTAAATTCATGGGTGCCCCTAGCCAGCAGGGGCGCTTTGGCTTTAGTGTCATCAACTTTCATGAAGATTTTCACCTCTCGTGCTTTGCGTTCACCGTCTCGCCAACTACGTTGATCACTGTTGTCAATGATTGCAATTGTGTACACCATTGCAATTGCTTTCACCATTCTTTGTGCATGGGCATCTGAAAGTTTTTCCAAGGCATTGACTACGTAGCATCTCTCTTGTAGCAAGGTGTGCATCTTCCAGACTTCGAATATTTTTGCATTTTTCATCTTTTGAAATTCCCCTCCGTCGCGAAGCATCTTTTCGAGCATCTCTTTTCATAGAGTCTTCTATGAAGCGTTTGAAGCTTGGATCTTGATACCTAGTACTGGGCATTCTGCCATTGATGACCTCAGAGGTCTTATCTTTTCTCCTAAAAAAATGAAGTAGACCCACCAAAGTAAAACTTTTTGGTGATTTTGACTTGACAAGTGTGATCGTGAAGTGGAATTGACCTATCAAAATCATTTTCAATTATTTCTGGAAAGGTCCTATTTTTTAGGGTTTTCCTGAAAATAGGGGTTTGAAACCCTAATTTTCAAAATTTCCAAAATCTGCAAGTATCCTCCTTGACATAAACCCACAAAAATCCCATGTTTTGTTTGACCTAAAACGGACTTTTGACAACAATTTTACAAGAATTAGAACATTTTTATCAAAATGCCTTATTGAAGCAAAAATTTATTTTGGGTACAAAATATAATAAGTCCCACTTTAGTCACTTTAAATAAATATTAATTAATTAATATTATTCGTATTATTTACTTGAGAAGAATAAGATTAAATAATCAATAATTAACTCCCTTATTTTATTTAATGGCTTACGAAAATTAAATAAGCCATTCAATCATCCAGACTATCAATTGGAAGGGGACATTATAGTCCTCCCTTCTTGGAATTGCTTGCCAAAGTAATTTCAGATTAGGGTATTGAAGGATCTGCTCACTCTCCCATGTGGCATCTTCCCTTGGTAGATCCTTCCATATAACAAGATACTCCTTGATTGTCTTGCTTCTCATCTTCCTCTCAGGAACATCCAAAATCTCATCTGGAATCAAGATCAACTTGCCCTTTTCATCAAGGCATGTAAGCTCTGCTAAAACTACAACCTATTGTCCAAGTGCCTTCTTGAGGCATGATATGTGAAACACGTTATGAATCTTGTTGTTCTCTGGTAGCTCCAACTCATACGCTACCTCACCCACTCTCCTAGTTACCCTATAAGGGCCATAGAACCGTGGTCTCAACTTCTCTGCACCACTCATCTTCAAAGAGGACTGTCTATATGGATAAAGGAAAAGATAAACCAAGTCCCCAACCTCAAAGGTACTCTTTGTCCTGTGATTGTCAACATAAACCTTCTGTTGGGTTTGGGCGTGCTGCATATTATCTTTAAGTGACTTAAGGATATTCTAATTCTCCCAAATCCAATCCTTGGCCTTGGGTGCCCTACTTTCACCAAATGCCACATCCATAAATGAATAAGCCTCATAATTGTACAAATCTTCGAAGGGTGACATTCCAATGGACATGTGATAGGTGGTATTATAGCAATACTCACCCAAATGTAACCATCTAACCTAGGCCCTCTATTGTCCCACAATATAGTTGCATAAATAAACCTCAGTCCACTTATTCACTATCTCTATCTACTCATCTGTTTGAGGGTGATAGCTGGTCCTCAAAGTCAACTTTGTACACGACAATCTAAATAACTCCTGCCAGAAAGCATTGATGAAATGATTGTCCCTATCACTAATGTTATATGCTTCGGTAATCCATGTAACCTGAATACCTCTTTGAAGAATAAGTTTTCCACTTAGGGTTCCCTATACTCTAATGATATATCCATGAAGTGTGCAAATTTAGTTAATTGATCAACCACTATGAAAATACAATCTCTACCTTGTACCTTCGAAATACCGGTGATGAAGTCCATCGATATGCTGTCCCACTTTTGCTCTGGAATAGGCATAGGCTGCAATAGGCCAGTAGGGAAAGTGTGCTCCGACTTACATTCTATTGGCAAGTGATGCACTGTAGAAACCCCATGTTTCCCCTATTCTTGTCTCCGACTGTTTTCTGAGTCTTTTCTGAAGGTTTTAGGTTTTGGTAGTTTTTTGATGTTTTGCATGATAATAAAGATGGCGATTTTTGCAAGTGCTTGAAATAAATTTAATTAAAATCGTCTAACTTTAAAAACAATGAAATATGTATGCCAGTACATTCATAATTCTTCCAGAGATGATTACACAAATACCCAGTAACATGCAAGGTGAAAAGATAATGATTTTATTAAAAACCTGATTTCTGCAACAGCATTAACTGTTCTCCAGATGATGGTACGGATTCATCAATTATCAGCTTCTTCCGCTCTCCAAAGCTTGCACACTGATCCTAAGATGTTGGCGCCCCCAGAATGGAAGATCAAAGATCAGTATGTGAGGCGTTTTTCCTTAGGTGAAGAATATGCCCTTTTTCTGCTGGTACGGACCTGCCGTTAGAATGGTATGGCTGAAAAATTAAGTCTCTTTCCTTGGCGCCTGGAGATAACATCCACTGCTATTGAACTCTGTGGCCTTAGTAATGATGTTTTCCTGTCTCAGGAGAAGGCGTTTGACTCTGGAACAAAGGGACGGCTTTCCTTACTTGGTACGGCCTGGTACAGGAATGTACGGCCAGAAGCTGCAGCAAAAGACAAGGTTCTAAATGTAAATGCGTCTCCCTCTGTAAGATGCTGGCAAGTATCCTGAGTGCCTGTGCCTTTATGCAATGAAGTTTTTAGAAGGAAAAAGGGAGGCGTTTCACTTAATAAAGAGGTACAGCTCCTTTCAAGAGTACGGCTACAGCAGCAATCAATTAATTTGTACGGCCCTCTTTCTAAACCTCCTAAATAACAATAGAATCAACCTTCTGGAATGGATTGCCTTCTGAATGTATAAACTCTCTGAAACCCTGATGAAGAAACCTCTGTGAAGTTCAATAAATTCTCTGAAGCTCTGTAACTTCTTCTGGATGAAGAAATTTCTCAACTGGCAATAAATCAGATGTTATTTCACATCCTCTGAATTGCTTCGAAGGAGATGGCTCGTTCTCCGACGATTTCGAGACGAAACCCTAAGGTCTCTGTGCTCTGGCAAGACTTGATCAATTTCTCTGATTCTCAAATGTCATAATGGCTCAGAAACCAATGCAAAACCCTTCTTAAGCTGAAAAGTGCGATTTCCTAAAGAATAGGGTTTTAATTAAAAATTCACATTTTAATCTTTTAATAATTCCATAGTCTCTGTGAAATATTTAATAATAATTATTAATTGCCAAACTGGCCCCTTCTGATGATGGGCGCACCCCTCAAGGTAATCACTTAAGTTATAATTTAATTTTACAACTTTATATTATAATCATCATTAATTAATATTTAATTAATATAATTAAATATTAATATCTTCCTCGTCTCTCATCCGATGACTGATCCGTCTGAAGCTGATGAACTTTGAAGTGATTCCGGATGCCGCCAAATCCCTACTACTAAAAATAGCAGGGGTCCCACTCTGCCTGCCAGGAACTGCTAAAAATAGCAATTCTGCAAAATGTCTCTGAATGAGCCCGAACGAAAGCCAATCGATCAAAATTGCCAATCTGATGCCGAGCCAAGCTCCGAAACGACCCTCTAACCATTTTGTCAGCCTACGAGGGTCTCATGATAGGCCAATCTCACGATCACTGATGCTCGCCAAAAATGGGGACATGACAGTCCGCCCTCCCTAAAATTGCTTGACCCCAAGCAATCTCCACTGCAAACAAACTCCAATCCTCGGAAGGCTCCAAAAGGAAAACTGTGTAATGTCCCACACATCTCAACTATCTCCGGTAGCATCATCAAACTCAACTGTGCAATCAATGCCTGGATCCCAAACCCAGCGTAAAGGTCTGTCGTGACGATCCTCCTCAGGCTGCCACTGCGCTCTACTGCCTCCAACTTCACCATGCTGAAAATAGTGAAATACCCCATTGGGACCCATCCCATACTCGGTGCCAAAGCTGTCGCCACCGGGATCCCAATACAATATGAATCTACATCCATCAGTCATGCAGAGATAAAATTCCCTAGAAGCATCTACTGTCCTGAATCTCTCCCTGTCTTCTGCTAAATACTCATGGATGTGACAACTGTCCAAACCATCATGCCAACTAACACCATCGTCGCCCTGTAACCATGTACCCGTACTAAAAGTATGCAACATAGAAGTATTAAGCCCTGTCAAATACATATCGGCATGATAGATGACTGACTGCTGCCCCTGCAAGTAATACCCCGCAAACTGCCGAGTCAAGTACCTGCATCCGCCAATCCCATCTTGTGAAGATGGTAACTCTGCACACAGTAATGAATTACTCCCCTCGACTGCTCCAAGAGAATCACCCTGTGTACAAGTATGGTGCATCGAATACGAATCCTGTACAGGTGGATCAAAGGAAAAACTATAAGCACTCCTCACCGTGTACACTTCATTAAACTCCTCTGTGAGTCTTGTTTGGAATTGCGATGCACTGGAACAATCCCAAACACTACGATCATCACCCAACCTGGAACTAGTATCAAGAGTACGATCAGCGTCCAACTCGAATAGTGGGTTATCATAAATCGAACCACCATCAAATTCAAACAATGGATTGTTCACAAACTGCACAATCACTCCAGACTGATCTGAATCATCCATCTCTGAATCGCTGGAATAATAAACTGAGTTGTACTCCTGACTTGGCTCAAACAGCTGCTGGTCATAGTCAACTGTATCGGATGAAAAGATTGATTTGCTTCCAGAAGAGGGAAACAAATCAACACAAGTACCAATCTCCCAACTGGATGAGACTCTGAGAATCTGCGGTGAAGATGGACAAGTATCAAGGGTTGTCACACAACTCTCGAGTGAATCAACAACCATGTCACAGGAACTAACAATAATCTGCCCTGCATCACCTATCACGGGACTAATCTCATGAGAACCGGGTGCAATGCGAGACTCACTGCTACTCTCATCAAGTGCACCCATCCTACCCGTATCAACTGCTCCTGTGACCGTGCTGGATGTAACCACATCCTCAACATCTCCCTCTCGGCTATGAACCATGGGTGTATACTCCTCACCAACCGCTGCCATGCAAGACTGAACGATATCCAAAGGTGGTGAAGACTGTGCTAACCTCAACGCCACGGTAAGCCTCTCAATCTGTAACTGTGACTCTCGAAGAGCCAACTGGGTGCTCTGCAATGAAACCATAGTCACCTCGAGCTCATGAGTGAGCTCATCGATCCGCTCCTCCTTTCCCTTCCATGCATCATAACAAATGCAATCCCACTCGAGAAGGAAATCTCTGTCCGCAAGTAATCTTAGGTAATTTTGTTTCATTGTTCCAATCGCCTCTCGGAGTGCATGTACCACTGCAAGGGAAAAACCACTATCACTGTGCTCATCTGTCAAAGAAGGACTCCAACTGTAGGTAGTCAACATCCGACGAGCAACGTCGAAATGCTCAAGGGCGGTGGAAATCATAGTGTCGTCTACATGTAGTTGCCCAACCAAATGATGAGGACTCTGAAACTTACGACCCCCATACAAGATATCCTGTTCACCATATGCACTATGATATGACGCTGATCCGTCATCACTCACCTCATGATCTGCAGCATCGTGTGTGCTCTCAACCATGCACACCTCAACATCTAAGGTACTGCTGCTCTGTACCTCGAAGGATGGCTCAACTGGTACGGTAGAAGTTGCTGGTCTGACAATATCCTCACACGCTTCTACTCCAACAGTGACTGCATGCTCATCCAACGCATGATCCTGGGATTCCATATCAACATATGAATCTTTTAGCTGGTTTTCAATGGTCTGATTCGAAAAATCAGATTCGTCATAACATAAATCCTCAATACCAACTGCATCTGTAGTACCCAACTCTGGAGTCTCTTCACGTGACGACTCAATAGGGTTAGTTTGCACCTCTGAAACAGCTGTTATATCATGCTCACGCAAAGTTTCACCATCGCTGTTATAAAAATCAGAAGTAACCTTCAGGGCAGAAATTTCTTGAGTCACCTCCTGCAAAGACGATGTAGGTAAGCCATTACCCGAAGCTGTGCTAGTGTGCTTATGGATCAAATAAGCACTTCGATCAAATTCATCACACAAATTTCTGCCTACTTCATAAGAGACTGAAGATATCAAATCACTCTCATGAAGAATTGTATAATCATCAGATGTAGATTCTCTATCCTTCCCAGGTGTAAACAACTCACGAGCTGTAGTGAGATATCTCTGTTTTTCAAACTCCGTCTTATGGCCAAGACTCGGGTGCACATCCACGTAACTCATGAAAGGAAGTTTTTCTTTAATCTTCTGAGGTAAGATGCTATACTCCTGGAACATGCTAATCACTACTCCTTCTGTGCTCTGCGGTGTCCTGTCAATGGTAATCCTCCCACTAATCTCAGGTGATTCTAACTGCCACTCGTTGTTCGCTGCCCTAAGTGTGCCGGCGAACAAACCCTCATACCGTTCACCTGGTAGATCCTCAACGGGCCCCTGTCTCGTGAAGGTGGGCCTCGTAGGCCTATCCGCTGTCCGTGACACTGACCTAGGAGCTCTCCGCGAACCTGTAACACTTCTGTCATCGTCACGAGGTGGTGACGATCTCCTCGGAGTATCCAGTCTCTGAAGTGCAACTGCCACCTGCTGTAATACACCATTTGACCGCCGTTGACCTGCACTAAGTTCTCTGAGTGCATGCAAGACCTCCGCACGGTTCTGACCTCTGTTATTGTAAGGAGTCTCTGTTCTAAGATCAACTGTTCTATCAGCCCTGTAATACCTGTCAGTTCTGTCAGCCATGTTTCCCGGCTGCCAGATCGAACCCTGTTGCATGTCAACCAAAGCTCGCCTGCATGAAATACCTGATAAGACCCAAACTGTTCCGGCTGCAGAAGACGGCTAAACCCTCAAGATGGCAGGATTTAGCTCTGATACCACTGTAGAAACCCCATGTTTCCCCTATTCTTGTCTCCGACTGTTTTCTGAGTCTTTTCTGAAGGTTTTAGGTTTTGGTAGTTTTTTGATGTTTTGCATGATAATAAAGATGGCGATTTTTGCAAGTGCTTGAAATAAATTTAATTAAAATCGTCTAACTTTAAAAACAATGAAATATGTATGCCAGTACATTCATAATTCTTCCAGAGATGATTACACAAATACCCAGTAACATGCAAGGTGAAAAGATAATGATTTTATTAAAAACCTGATTTCTGCAACAGCATTAAATGTTCTCCAGATGATGGTACGGATTCATCAATTATCAGCTTCTTCCGCTCTCCAAAGCTTGCACACTGATCCTGAGATGTTGGCGCCCCCAGAATGGAAGATCAAAGATCAGTATGTGAGGCGTTTTGCCTTAGGTGAAGAATATGCCCTTTTTCTGCTGGTACGGACCTGCTGTTAGAATGGTACGGCTGAAAAATTAAGTCTCTTTCCTTGGCGCCTGGAGATAACATCCACTGCTATTGAACTCTGTGGCCTTAGTAATGATGTTTTCCTGTCTCAGGAGAAGGCGTTTGACTCTGGAACAAAGGGACAACTTTCCTTACTTGGTACGGCCTGGTACAGGAATGTACGGCCAGAAGCTGCAGCAAAAGACAAGGTTCTAAATGTAAATGCGTCTCCCTCTGTAAGATGCTGGCAAGTATCCTGAGTGCCTGTGCCTTTATGCAATGAAGTTTTTAGAAGGAAAAAGGGAGGCGTTTCACTTAATAAAGAGGTACAGCTCCTTTCAAGAGTACGGCTACAGCAGCAATCAATTAATTTGTACGGCCCTCTTTCTAAACCTCCTAAATAACAATAGAATCAACCTTCTGGAATGGATTGCCTTCTGAATGTATAAACTCTCTGAAACCCTGATGAAGAAACCTCTGTGAAGTTCAATAAATTCTCTGAAGCTCTGTAACTTCTTCTGGATGAAGAAATTTCTCAACTGGCAATAAATCAGATGTTATTTCACATCCTCTGAATTGCTTCGAAGGAGATGGCTCGTTCTCCGACGATTTCGAGACGAAACCCTAAGGTCTCTGTGCTCTGGCAAGACTTGATCAATTTCTCTGATTCTCAAATGTCATAATGGCTCAGAAACCAATGCAAAACCCTTCTTAAGCTGAAAAGTGCGATTTCCTAAAGAATAGGGTTTTAATTAAAAATTCACATTTTAATCTTTTAATAATTCCATAGTCTCTGTGAAATATTTAATAATAATTATTAATTGCCAAACTGGCCCCTTCTGATGATGGGCGCACCCCTCAAGGTAATCACTTAAGTTATAATTTAATTTTACAACTTTATATTATAATCATCATTAATTAATATTTAATTAATATAATTAAATATTAATATCTTCCTCGTCTCTCATCCGATGACTGATCCGTCTGAAGCTGATGAACTTTGAAGTGATTCCGGATGCCGCCAAATCCCTACTACTAAAAATAGCAGGGGTCCCACTCTGCCTGCCAGGAACTGCTAAAAATAGCAATTCTGCAAAATGTCTCTGAATGAGCCCGAACGAAAGCCAATCGATCAAAATTGCCAATCTGATGCCGAGCCAAGCTCCGAAACGACCCTCTAACCATTTTGTCAGCCTACGAGGGTCTCATGATAGGCCAATCTCACGATCACTGATGCTCGCCAAAAATGGGGACATGACAGTCCGCCCTCCCTAAAATTGCTTGACCCCAAGCAATCTCCACTGCAAACAAACTCCAATCCTCGGAAGGCTCCAAAAGGAAAACTGTGTAATGTCCCACACATCTCAACTATCTCCGGTAGCATCATCAAACTCAACTGTGCAATCAATGCCTGGATCCCAAACCCAGCGTAAAGGTCTGTCGTGACGATCCTCCTCAGGCTGCCACTGCGCTCTACTGCCTCCAACTTCACCATGCTGAAAATAGTGAAATACCCCATTGGGACCCATCCCATACTCGGTGCCAAAGCTGTCGCCACCGGGATCCCAATACAATATGAATCTACATCCATCAGTCATGCAGAGATAAAATTCCCTAGAAGCATCTACTGTCCTGAATCTCTCCCTGTCTTCTGCTAAATACTCATGGATGTGACAACTGTCCAAACCATCATGCCAACTAACACCATCGTCGCCCTGTAACCATGTACCCGTACTAAAAGTATGCAACATAGAAGTATTAAGCCCTGTCAAATACATATCGGCATGATAGATGACTGACTGCTGCCCCTGCAAGTAATACCCCGCAAACTGCCGAGTCAAGTACCTGCATCCGCCAATCCCATCTTGTGAAGATGGTAACTCTGCACACAGTAATGAATTACTCCCCTCGACTGCTCCAAGAGAATCACCCTGTGTACAAGTATGGTGCATCGAATACGAATCCTGTACAGGTGGATCAAAGGAAAAACTATAAGCACTCCTCACCGTGTACACTTCATTAAACTCCTCTGTGAGTCTTGTTTGGAATTGCGATGCACTGGAACAATCCCAAACACTACGATCATCACCCAACCTGGAACTAGTATCAAGAGTACGATCAGCGTCCAACTCGAATAGTGGGTTATCATAAATCGAACCACCATCAAATTCAAACAATGGATTGTTCACAAACTGCACAATCACTCCAGACTGATCTGAATCATCCATCTCTGAATCGCTGGAATAATAAACTGAGTTGTACTCCTGACTTGGCTCAAACAGCTGCTGGTCATAGTCAACTGTATCGGATGAAAAGATTGATTTGCTTCCAGAAGAGGGAAACAAATCAACACAAGTACCAATCTCCCAACTGGATGAGACTCTGAGAATCTGCGGTGAAGATGGACAAGTATCAAGGGTTGTCACACAACTCTCGAGTGAATCAACAACCATGTCACAGGAACTAACAATAATCTGCCCTACATCACCTATCACGGGACTAATCTCATGAGAACCGGGTGCAATGCGAGACTCACTGCTACTCTCATCAAGTGCACTCATCCTACCCGTATCAACTGCTCCTGTGACCGTGCTGGATGTAACCACATCCTCAACATCTCCCTCTCGGTTATGAACCATGGGTGTATACTCCTCACCAACCGCTGCCATGCAAGACTGAACGATATCCAAAGGTGGTGAAGACTGTGCTAACCTCAACGCCACGGTAAACCTCTCAATCTGTAACTGTGACTCTCGAAGAGCCAACTGGGTGCTCTGCAATGAAACCATAGTCACCTCGAGCTCATGAGTGAGCTCATCGATCTGCTCCTCCTTTCCCTTCCATGCATCATAAAAAATGCAATCCCACTCGAGAAGGAAATCTCTGTCCGCAAGTAATCTTAGGTAATTTTGTTTCATTGTTCCAATCGCCTCTCAGAGTGCATGTACCACTGCAAGGGAAAAACCACTATCACTGTGCTCATCTGTCAAAGAAGGACTCCAACTGTAGGTAGTCAACATCCGACGAGCAACGTCGAAATGCTCAAGGGCGGTGGAAATCATAGTGTCGTCTACATGTAGTTGCCCAACCAAATGATGAGGACTCTGAAACTTACGACCCCCATACAAGATATCCTGTTCACCATATGCACTATGATATGACGCTGATCCGTCATCACTCACCTCATGATCTGCAGCATCGTGTGTGCTCTCAACCATGCACACCTCAACATCTAAGGTACTGCTGCTCTGTACCTCGAAGGATGGCTCAACTGGTACG
Source organism: Sequoia sempervirens (assembly GCA_007258455.2). Lineage (NCBI taxonomy): Eukaryota > Viridiplantae > Streptophyta > Pinopsida > Cupressales > Cupressaceae > Sequoia > Sequoia sempervirens. The sequence continues at coordinate 133,578,231 of VDFB02058242.1, read as the reverse complement.
GTAGAAGTTGCTGGTCTGACAATATCCTCACACGCTTCTACTCCAACAGTGACTGCATGCTCATCCAACGCATGATCCTGGGATTCCATATCAACATATGAATCTTTTAGCTGGTTTTCAATGGTCTGATTCGAAAAATCAGATTCGTCATAACATAAATCCTCAATACCAACTGCATCTGTAGTACCCAACTCTGGAGTCTCTTCACGTGACGACTCAATAGGGTTAGTTTGCACCTCTGAAACAGCTGTTATATCATGCTCACGCAAAGTTTCACCATCGCTGTTATAAAAATCAGAAGTAACCTTCAGGGCAGAAATTTCTTGAGTCACCTCCTGCAAAGACGATGTAGGTAAGCCATTACCCGAAGCTGTGCTAGTGTGCTTATGGATCAAATAAGCACTTCGATCAAATTCATCACACAAATTTCTGCCTACTTCATAAGAGACTGAAGATATCAAATCACTCTCATGAAGAATTGTATAATCATCAGATGTAGATTCTCTATCCTTCCCAGGTGTAAACAACTCACGAGCTGTAGTGAGATATCTCTGTTTTTCAAACTCCGTCTTATGGCCAAGACTCGGGTGCACATCCACGTAACTCATGAAAGGAAGTTTTTCTTTAATCTTCTGAGGTAAGATGCTATACTCCTGGAACATGCTAATCACTACTCCTTCTGTGCTCTGCGGTGTCCTGTCAATGGTAATCCTCCCACTAATCTCAGGTGATTCTAACTGCCACTCGTTGTTCGCTGCCCTAAGTGTGCCGGCGAACAAACCCTCATACCGTTCACCTGGTAGATCCTCAACGGGCCCCTGTCTCGTGAAGGTGGGCCTCGTAGGCCTATCCGCTGTCCGTGACACTGACCTAGGAGCTCTCCGCGAACCTGTAACACTTCTGTCATCGTCACGAGGTGGTGACGATCTCCTCGGAGTATCCAGTCTCTGAAGTGCAACTGCCACCTGCTGTAATACACCATTTGACCGCCGTTGACCTGCACTAAGTTCTCTGAGTGCATGCAAGACCTCCGCACGGTTCTGACCTCTGTTATTGTAAGGAGTCTCTGTTCTAAGATCAACTGTTCTATCAGCCCTGTAATACCTGTCAGTTCTGTCAGCCATGTTTCCCGGCTGCCAGATCGAACCCTGTTGCATGTCAACCAAAGCTCGCCTGCATGAAATACCTGATAAGACCCAAACTGTTCCGGCTGCAGAAGACGGCTAAACCCTCAAGATGGCAGGATTTAGCTCTGATACCACTGTAGAAACCCCATGTTTCCCCTATTCTTGTCTCCGACTGTTTTCTGAGTCTTTTCTGAAGGTTTTAGGTTTTGGTAGTTTTTTGATGTTTTGCATGATAATAAAGATGGCGATTTTTGCAAGTGCTTGAAATAAATTTAATTAAAATCGTCTAACTTTAAAAACAATGAAATATGTATGCCAGTACATTCATAATTCTTCCAGAGATGATTACACAAATACCTAGTAACATGCAAGGGGAAAAGATAATGATTTTATTAAAAACCTCATTTCTGCAACAGCATTAACTGTTCTCCAGATGATGGTACGGTTTCATCAATTATCAGCTTCTTCCGCTCTCCAAAGCTTGCACACTGATCCTGAGATGTTGGCGCCCCCAGAATGGAAGATCAAAGATCAGTATGTGAGGCGTTTTGCCTTAGGTGAAGAATATGCCCTTTTTCTGTTGGTACGGACCTGCTGTTAGAATGGTACGGCTGAAAAATTAAGTCTCTTTCCTTGGCGCCTGGAGATAACATCCACTGCTATTGAACTCTGTGGCCTTAGTAATGATGTTTTCCTGTCTCAGGAGAAGGCGTTTGACTCTGGAACAAAGGGACAACTTTCCTTACTTGGTACGGCCTGGTACAGGAATGTACGGCCAGAAGCTGCAGCAAAAGACAAGGTTCTAAATGTAAATGCGTCTCCCTCTGTAAGATGCTGGCAAGTATCCTGAGTGCCTGTGCCTTTATGCAATGAAGTTTTTAGAAGGAAAAAGGGAGGCGTTTCACTTAATAAAGAGGTACAGCTCCTTTCAAGAGTACGGCCTGCTGTACAAAGAGTACGGCCTACTGTACAAAGAGTACGGCTACAGCAGCAATCAATTAATTTGTACGGCCCTCTTTCTAAACCTCCTAAATAACAATAGAATCAACCTTCTGGAATTGATTGCCTTCTGAATGTATAAACTCTCTGAAACCCTGATGAAGAAACCTCTGTGAAGTTCAATAAATTCTCTGAAGCTCTGTAACTTCTTCTGGATGAAGAAATTTCTCAACTGGCAATAAATCAGATGTTATTTCACATCCTCTGAACTGCTTCAAAGGAGATGGCTCGTTCTCCGACGATTTCGAGACAAAACCCTAAGGTCTCTGTGCTCTGGCAAGACTTGATCAATTTCTCTGATTCTCAAATGTCATAATGGCTCAGAAACCAATGCAAAACCCTTCTTAAGCTGAAAAGTGCGATTTCCTAAAGAATAGGGTTTTAATTAAAAATTCACATTTTAATCTTTTAATAATTCCATAGTCTCAGAAATATTTAATAATAATTATTAATTGCCAACCGCCCCTTCTCGATGATGGGCGACCCCTCAAGGTAATCACTTAAGTTATAATTTAATTTTATAACTTTATATTATAATCATCATTAATTAATATTTAATTAATATAATTAAATATTAATAGCTTCCTCATCTCTCATCCGATGACTGATCCGTCTGAAGCTGACGAACTTTGAAGTGATTCCGGATGCCGCCAAATCCCTACTGCTAAAAATAGCAGGGGTCCCACTCTGCCTGCCAGGAACTGTTAAAAATAGCAATTCTGCAAAATGTCTCTGAATGAGCCCGAACGAAAGCCAATCGATCAAAATTGCCAATCTGATGCCGAGCCAAGCTCCGAAACGACCCTCTAACCATTCTGTCAGCCTACGAGGGTCTCATGATAGGCCAATCTCACGATCACTGATGCTCGCCAAAAATGGGGACATGACATGCACTCTCTAACATGATGTAGAACATCATCTTTGAGGCCCTTCCAAGATAACCTCTCACTAATCCGCTTGTACGTCTTATAGAACCTTGGATGTCCTACCAAAGTAGTGTCATGAACATCTCTCAGGATTTGCTCCTTCAACTTAGATTCTGGAACCAAAAATATCATGTCCTTGTAGTAGATGATGTCATCAACTACCTTATACCTATCATTTTGGATTTTGCTATCTGATTAACTCACAAGCAAATGCATTCTTGGAGTACTCAACTAGGAGATGAGCTTTCCAATTTGCTAAGATCTTGGACAAGGAGCATATGGCAAGTTTCCTAGATTGAGCATCAACAACAATGTTCTACCCTTTCACATACTCTATATTGAAGTCATATGCCTAAATCTTACCGACCCATTTATGTTGGTGTTCATTTAAATCCTTCTACTCCAGGAAGTAATTCAAACTATTATGATCAGTCCTGACTACAAACTGCCCACCAACTAGATACTTCCTAAACTTTGCCAACACATGCATGGTGGCGAGCATTTCCTTGTCATAAATAGATGAAATATCCCACATAAGATATTTGCCCTAATTTTTTTTTCCAAATATGATCCAAAACCCTAGTTTCTGCAATTCTTATTTTTTGTTTCAGACTTAATCAAACACTTATAACAACCACTTAACATGCCAAATACATAGTAACAATCATGCCAAAATCATAGTTGAGTTACACAATGATTCAAAACCAAAATGTTACCAAAATGATAGGAAACTCAGATAAGAAGTTTGCTGTTACAATTTCAAAAATATTTAGTCTTGAAATACATCAAATACCATAGGCAAACATGCCAAACATGCCCAAATATAACCTTCTATAAATCCTAGGGTTTATACATACTAATTTACTTGCAACTTTTACCTTCGAATGATGAAAAGAGACTTCCAAGGTGTGGCGCTCAAACTTAGGGTTTGAAACCCTATAGCAATGAATCTATACGACACCAAAAAGGCTGAAACAAGTGGGTGTACAGGTCTGCAATAATTGCTGCTCCAAGAATGATGAAAATGATGTCATGTCCCCCAAAATTGTCGTATTGAGATATAAAGCATTGAAAACAAGATAAACGAAATACATATTAAACCATTAACTATTTAATATTATTATGATCATAATTATCAAAGATAGTATTATAATTATAAATATTAAAAAATAATATTGCAATTACCAAAATGTAAATACTAGATATTATAATCATTATGATGTATTAATGTGAAATACATAATATATCAATATAAAAGATTGAAATAAAATAATAATATATTGACAATTTATACTTCAATGATTGAAATGCGAAATATTAAAATACAAATAAATAAACATAAAAAAAAATAGATATTTTTGGCTGACTAAATAGACAAGTAATGAACATAAGCTACTTAAATACACCTAATAAATATAAACTAAATATAAAATATAAAATATAAAATAAAATAAATAAATATAAAATATAAAATAAACAAATAACAAATATGAAATACATACAAAAACACATCAGCAATTGATAAGTAGGAGGTATTTTTCCACAGGTCTGAGGATATTGCATCGATTCGGTTCAGAAGCCAGTCAACTTTGATTCCAGCTCAGGAGTACAGAACCCATCTCTCATGATTGAATGGTCCACTTAGCACTCATTCGATATCATGAGAGATGGGTTCTTGCTGAACCACTACTCATGAAACATGGGTCAATGAGTTTGACTCAAACTACATGGTTGAATCCCGATAGCAATATCATAACATCAGCGATTACTAAATAAGACAACCAAAAGCAGTGATTATTAAGTGAAACGTTGCAATCAAAATAGCATCGGTCAAAGCCTGTTCAAAGGTCAGCAATTGTTTTAAGAGTGTGGTGTCCATCAAAAACAATGATCAGTATTAATGAAAGGCATCAATCTGTTAAAGTGTATGGAATTAGAATTAGTTACAAAAGCCTCAATCAATGGACATGATGAAGGGACGTCTTTGTTCCAAGAGACACAATCTCTCTATGCAAAGCTTAAAGGTATAAATAATAATGAGGAATGAAGAGAAGGATATCATCGAACCATGAGAAAAGATATGAATGAATATATTCTGAGCAAAGGAATCACCGAATCAGTTATAAAAGACATCTTCTGATTTATGCAGATTGTGGTAGGTCTTATCATGTGATCGTGTATTTTGGCTATTGATATTTATTATTCTATCATAGTTATAGTATACCATAGATGTCTGAAACACGAGACAATCAAATGCAGATCACAGGCATTGTCTGGTAACATTTAAAGTTACAATTACTGATAATATTTAAGAGTACCAATAGGATAGAAGAACAATTAATAGTTTATTCACTTTATTACTTGTCTCCATTAAATAACGTGTTCAAAACTTTATATATACACTGCTGATATACATATCAGTCATTTGCTTATATTATTATGTTCATGTTCCACCATGGTGAGGAAGAAGGATTACAAAGGGAATGCGGCAAAGGGGTCTCTCCTAGATACACCACCTAGGGGGACAAGATGAGCCCACAAAGGACCAAGGGGGTACTTGCCTTTGGGATCAAAGGGTACTGCCTTTGGGTCTAGATTGATCACCGGAGTAACCATTGTAATCTCACCTTGCTACCTTGGTGTAACAAGAGAGGATCAATTATGGGAAATGGAACAAGGATGATGACAAGGGGATTGAGAGTCTCACTAGGTCACCTCATATGAATGGCATGCACCACATGAGGCCTAGGGGATCCCCTCATATGAATGGCATGCGCCACATGAGGAGGGAGAGACCAAGATATCCTATCAACATCCTCTTTCATGTGGTCCGTAATTGAGAAACCCCAAGAGACTAAATCAATTCTAGGGCCCATTGCTTGGAAAGTTGATAATTTAGAATATTTTTGGTATAACTCCTACTAGGGACATTTCAAATGATGCCGAATGGATGCAAAAAATTAAAAAAACCACCAAAATCTCCTCCAAAGGTAGGTGCTCCAAATGAGAGATGAAACCTTAGCCACAAGCACCAATTTATAACCTTCAACAATGCTGGAAGAGGGCTGGTCTACTGCTGTACGAATCTAAGTATATTTTCCAAACCCTAGTAGTCAAAAATCTCCACAAATCACCTCAAGGATGAGATCGCTCCACTCCTAGAAGGTGACACTTAAACCCTAGGGCCAAACCCTAGTCAATATGCCTCCAAAACTTGCCAACAAATCCTTCTTCAAATCTGATCTGAATATCTAATAGAGAAATTTTCTCCTTTGAATTCTGCAACAACTTATTCCATGAAGCTCCAAATCTCCAAACTAACCAATAAAGCTCAACTGTGAATCTTGGAATGAATCCACCCAAAAAGGTTGAATGGGTTTTCTTCCACAAAACCATTCTACCCAAGGGTATTCATCCTAGGGAACGCTAAACCTGCAAACACAAGCTCTCCCAAAAATATTGATAAAAGATGTCAAAACCAAGATATCCAAATGACTTGGTTATCCTTATGATTTAATTTATTTAGAAAAATTTCTAAATAATTAATTCTATTTTATTCCCTTATAATATCTAATCATAGACTATGGGAATAAAGTAGCTAGATGACCCTTGAGTTGAATAATAAAAAAAAAAGGGGACATTACAATCCTCCCTTCCCGAAGATTGCTTGTCCCCAAGCAATCTGCACTTGTATGCAAAGGCCAATCACTAGGATCCCATATCAATCATATGAATGCTCCACCATGAATTCACTGCTCCACTCTGATACAATTGAAATCAGCAAGTCTATCTCCTTGCATGACCTTGTGAAGCAATCTATCAATCATGCAAATCCATGGATCCACTGCCTTAAAAACATCATCCCTCAAACTCCAAGTGTTGATTTGAAAATTCCGTGCACATAAATCGAAGAAATCAGCTGCAGTCATTAATGCAAGATTTGAAAAACTTTACGATCAACAATATAGAACAGCTACCAATCATCAATGAATAAGCTGAAATTTAATAGATTGGGTATGAAAATTTTCTGCTCTCATGTTCATTGCCATGTCTTGGGCTATAGTCCAAATGAAACTCAACATTCCCATGCACATACAACTCCAAATCGGATACCTCCATGACCTCTCCTTCAAGTTTTGAAGCTAGGACAGCATTTTGCTCACCCAAAGGATCATCATCATGATAACATGATGTCAAAACACAAGTAGGCTCATTGAGCTTTCCAAGAATGGTTAAACTCTTAGCCAAATCCGATTCACAAATATTCTTCTCTATATATGGATAACAATCATTATTTCCCGGTCCATGAAGTATATGCATAATTTCCTCTTCCTTAACCCTGACTTGAGCCTTCAATTGGCTCTCCAAATGATATGTTTCACGAACCTTACGATTAAAATCATTTGCACAAAATAAATTTGCTGATTTTTTTTCAAAATCATACCTCTCAACAAGTTCATGCGAATCTGATTGGTCTTCATTTTCTACCATCATAAGAGGTTCAATCTTCATAGTTTCTTCCCTTGGAAGTATTAAAGATTGAAGAAGAAGTGTATCTCGCTGCTGCCTCTCATGATCCATGTGACTGAATTGTTCTTTGATATTCTATAGGTGTTGTTTTGCTTGAGAAGCCAGCAACTTGGCTTCCTTATCTCTCCTTAGCCACTCATCACACATGCTTTGAGTCCTTCTTACATCTTCTATGCCATGATGCACAAAATCAGATTGTTTGTAGCTTGGATCCACTACCTCTACCTCATGCTTAGCCATCAAATCTTGAGTATCAACAAGGTAGGGTTTTTTAACACTATCATCATCATACGTTTTGTCTAGCACCTCATATTATGTGATGATAATGAATTGTTGTTCATAATAAAAAAATCAGGAGTGTCATCATACCCTTTTGTGGTGTCTTCATGTGTATTAACAATATCACCTTCAAGGTCACCCAACTCACAATTTGATTCCTTGCAATTACTATGTGGAGTTTATGAGACAATGCTATGCTCAAATAATGGATCATCAAAAGAATTCATACCTTCATGTGGCTGATTTATCACTGCTGGTTTGGCAAAATCCATAATAGCATACCCTTCAACCTCATTGTTGTCATGAAAACTCATGTGTCCCTTGCTTGTGGATGCAAGAAGTGATTCTTTTTTGTCCATATCATCATTCTACTGAAGTGAACTTGTGAGCATGGCTTCATCTTCTTTAGGGCTTCCGCATGTATGGCTAGGTGTCCAAACACCTTGGCATGTGAAACAACGTTGTTCTCTCAACTGATTTTTGATCTTCTTAGGATCACTTGTAGGCTGCAAATCACAAGGAAGCAATTCTTCTTTCTTCTTAACTTCCTTTTTCTCAATGATCTTTTGGGTAACTTCCGATCTTTCTTCTTCTTCCTCATACTCCTCATTTGCCAAGAGAGGCCTCAGCTTCTTAGGTCTCCTCTCTTGCTTTCCTTTCTTCTTATCCTTTTGCTAATTCATAAATTGTTTCAAGGTGATTGCATTCCTAACCTCTACTGGAAGTGTTTGGTACTCATCATAGGAAACCATGACATCATCGGTTATGTGAGTATCTTCTCTTCTTTGCACAAATGTAGGATGGAGTGGCCTATTTGACATCATAGTAACTGTTCTACCTGCATTGGTAGCTATTCTACTTGTATTGTTATTCCCTGCACAGCTGTTCTCCCTTGGAGTATGCTGATCTACCCTCAACTATCCAATCGTTGCAACTAATTGTTGTTGGGAAAAAGTGTGCAAGAAGTCTTCCATGTTTTTCTATCATGTCTCCTAGGACTTCCACTTCTACCTCTCTCCATTCTCTGTTGTGTACCTACAAATGAATTCTCTTCTTTTGGATTATCTTGCTGACTTGCTCTTCTATGGTAGTGGTACCTATGTGGTCCAACTTCATGTGGCTACATATGAATACTATAAATCCTCCAGGATGGCAAGATCAAGGCTCTAATAACACAATATATTTTCTATTTTTTTGATTTTAGGGTTCTGATTTTTGCCCTAATTTTCTGATTTCCAGATCTAATCCAAAACCCTAGTTTTTACAATTCTAATTTTCTGTTTCAGACTTAGTCAAATACCTATAACAGCCACTTAACATGCCAAAAACATAGTAACAATCATGCCAATACATTTTCCAAAATCATAGTTGAGTTACACAATGCTTCAACACCAAAATGTTACCAAAATGATAGGAAACTCATATCAAAAGTCTGCTGTTACAATTTCAGAAATATGTAGTCTTTTAATACATCAAATACCATGCGAAAACATGCCAAACATGCCCATCTATAACCTGCTATAAATCCTAGGGTTTATACATACCAATTTACATGCAAATTTGACCTTCGAATGATGAAAAGAGGCCTCCAAGGTGTGGCGCTCAAACTTAGGGTTTGAAACCCTATCGCAATGAATCTCTACAACACCAAAAAAGCTGAAACAAGTGGGTGTATAGGTCTGCAATAATTGCTGCTTCAAGGATGATGTCAATGATGCCGAATGGATGCAACAAAACCACCAAAATCTCCTCCAAAGGTAGACGCTCCAAATGAGAGATGAAAACCTAGCCACAAGCACCAATTTACAACCTTCAACAATGCCGGAAGAGGACTAGTCTGCTGCTGTACAAATCTGAGTATATTTTTCAAACCCTAGTAGTCAAAAATCTCCACAAATCGCCTCAAGGATGAGGTTGCTCCACTCCTAGAAGGTGGTGCTCAAACCCTAGGGCCAAACCCTAGTCAATATGCCTCCAAAACTCACCAATAAATTCTTCTTCAAATCTGATCTGAATATCTGATATGGAAATCTGCTCCTCTGAATTTTGCAACAACTTATTCCATGAAGCTCCAAATCTCCAAACTAATCAATAAAGCTCAATTGTGAATCTTGAAATGAAACCACCCAAGAAGGCTGAATGGGTTTTCATCCACACAACTGTTCTACCCAAGGGTTTTTGTCCTAGGGCATGCTGAACTTGCAACCACAAGCTCTCCCAGAAAATCTAATAAAAGATGTCAAAACCAAGATATCCAAATGACTTGGTTATCCTTATGATTTAATTTATTTAGATAACTTTATAAATAATTAATTTACTTTTATTCCCTTATAATAACTAATCATAGCCTATGGCAATAAAGTAGGCTAGATGACCCTGCAACTGAATACTCAAAAAAGGGGAGAATACAATAGAATACAATCTTTTTGCATCTTGGAGCTTCCCGCTCTCATAGGCAATGGGATGCCTATTCTACATCAACACTACACCAATCCCCTCTCCTGAGGCATCACATTCCAACACAAAGGGCTGGGAGAAATGTAGCAATGCAAGAACTGGACTAGTACTCATGGCCTCCCTAAGTTTGTCAAAGGCTTGTTGAGCCTCGCTATTCCATCTAAAGGCACCCTTCCTGGTGAGGTCTATGAGAGGTGCCCCAAGCTATGAAAATCCCTTGATGAACCTCCTGTAATAATTGCATAGGCCAAAGAACCCTTGTAGCTCTGTGAGTGTCCTTGGTGGTGGCTAATCTAAGATCGCTTGGATCTTTTCTTGATGCACCTGAACTCCTTGTGCAGTCATGATGTGACCCAAGTACAATATCTCCCTCATTCTGAACTCACATTTGGAGGCCTTGGCATACAATGATTGTGCCTCCATAATACCCAACACCTCACCCAAATGATTTAGGTGGTCCCCCCATTTTTTTTGTATATCAATATGTCATCAAAAAATACAAGAAGGAACTTCCGTAACTGCTTATTGAAAATGTGATTCATGCACAACTGAAATGTCGAGGGGGCATTGGTCAAACCAAATGGCATGACCAAGAACTTGTAATGCCAGTAGTGGCACCTAAAGGTCATCTTATGGATGTCGTGGTCCCACACCCTAATTTGGTGGTATCTTGATCTGAGATCTATCTTTGAGAAGAAGACAACGCCATGCAATGTCTAACAACTCGTCGATCTTGGGAATTGAATACCTATTTTTGATTATATTTTTTTTCAAAGCATGATAATCAATACGTATTCTGAGAGTTTTGTCCTTCTTCCTAACCAACACCACAAAGGAGGCAAAAGGACTCGAACTCGACCTGATATTTCCCATATCCAACAACTCCTTGATAGCTTTCTCGATCTCATCCTTAAGCTTCTTGGGATGCTAATAGGGGGTGGTGATGACTGGCTTGGCCCCCTCCTCTATCTTAATGGTATGCTCAAATCATCTGTCAGGTGGCCTCCTTGGAGGAATATCACTGAAGACTACACTGCGATTATGCAATACCTCCTGCAAATCATCCTGGTAGTGCTTAGGCCCGCTACCCATGGACTTAGAGGAAATCAAACATTGTGTTATCCAAGCAACATCACCATGTCTGAAAATACTCTCCATTCGTTTTGCTGAGACAATTCTAGGAGCTCCATTAGGCATTCCCCTGAGTACAACTTTCCTGCCATCTACCTTAAACTTGAATTCCATGGTTTGGAAGTTTTGTGAATACTTCCCAAGTGAGTGTAACCACTAAGTACCCAAAATAGCATTGGTGTCACCTAAGTCTACCACATAGAAATCATTAGTAACCTATGTTACGCGAGGACGTGTCCCCACACCTCAAACCCTTGTCCTTGTCCCCTAAGGCATTTCGGGGATTGGGGGGATGTCCCCTAGATGCCCCCCCCCAAAATCAAAAAATGCGGAAACATCTCGCAATGTGTCCCTAAAATCAGGGATGGCAGGAAACACATAGGGGATACCTAGCCATCCCCAAGGTAATCGAGGATGTCTCAGATGTCCCCTAACCGTCTTGGGGACGGCCATAAGTCCCCTGTTGAAAGCAATTTTTAATAATGTTTTAAAAAAAATCATTCATAACATTAAAAAGAGACTGTTAAATATATCATGACAGCATTATAAAAGCAATGTAACTTGACAACATTATAACAACAGCAATAAATATATCATGACAACACTGTAACAATAGTATAACAACAATTAAATTAATCATGATAGTAGTGACAACAACAACTGTAGTATAATAGCAATAAATATATCACAATTCAAATTCATAGTTAATGATATGAGTTATATAATAGTTATTATTAACAGAAAGAATTTTGATTTCTGATTTCAATGTTTTGTTGGTCAAAAAAGCATCAAACTTCAAAATTCTTGATATGGTATTAGAGTCAGTTATTACTTTCAATTGCAAACGAGATTAAAGGCGAATTTTCCATGGTCTGGTACAACATGGTATTATGTGAGAAGTAGAAATAAACAATTTCTTTTTGGAATGGGATTGGCATGCAGGCTCCTATAGACATCATCCAACTTCATTTTTTTATTTTAACATTGTCATGTTATATTGCTACTATTATACTGGTGTTCATTAACTTGTAGAAATTTCTCTCTCTCTCTCTCTCTCTATATATATATATATATATATATATAAATTTATATATATTGTCGTCCCCTTGCCATCCCCAAAAAATTACCCTCGGACTGCCATCTTCGAAAAGCGTCCCCTATCGTCCTGTTGTCCCTGTCTCAGTAATGCCGTGGAACACAGCTACCAACTAGTCAAGATTTCAATGGCAAGGAATCAATAGGTTTCATTCTAATTGTATTTTTTGTTGCACCATGCAGTATATATTTTTAAGTTGAGCGTCAAATACCAATAATGTTAACCTTTGATAAAGCATTGTAAATATACTTCAATGCATAGTTGGAAAGCTGACACTGACTTGCCATGACTCAATGTGACTTGTGAGTTTGAATCTGTGATGCATTAATCCTCCAAGACTTATGCACCTAGTTTGTTTCATATACTCACCATGGCTTGACCAAGTTTCATCAAAAACGCACTTGAATTTCCCTATTGGACTAGTAGCAAGATTTCTAGTCAAACTCAACTGCATGAAAAACATAAAGCCACACACCTAGATAGTCAAATGATTCCCTTTTTTTGCTAATTTGGTCTTCCAAACGTATATAATGAGCTAAGAGGAGTGATTGGAAAGCATTTGAAGATTAAATTGAGTTTGAAGTGCATTTGACAAAGGTATGTATCTATCTTTTTCCTTTTTTTTTTTCAAATGTCAAATGCTGAAAGCCAAGGTGTAATGGTGCCCCAATTTTTCCCCATTTCCTAACCCTCCTTTGGTGTTGCATTCTCTTTATCTTTTAAATTTTTTTCCTTTCATTTTAAAAAACAAAAAATAAAATAATTCAAAACACTAGTGATTTTTTTCATTTTCCTATGTACAAAACCAGCAATGGCATGTTTAATGCAAGGCAACAATGGCAAAGACCTTGCATGGAAGCATAGCCCAACAGATGAGACCAAGGGAAATGTGACCTATGCTTTTTGCAGGCATCCTAAGATAGAAGGAATCAAAAGTTAAAATACCACCTTGCTTGGATAGTGAAACATTATGTGAAAGCATGTCCTAATGTACCCAATTGTAAGTGAAGGGAGAAATGGATTCCTTATTTACTAGTTTTGGTATGAAGGAAACAAAAAGGAAGAGGAAAAGAGATGTAGTGGTAGTGGTGACAAGTTCCAATCCTGATTCATCTATAAATTCATTTATTGTCCCACACATCCAACATCCACTTTCCTCCATTGCTAAGACTCATGAGAGTTCTAGTAATTTTTCTTCTTCAAGAAATTTCTTTATTCCTTAAAATTTTCTAAGGGCACAACCTCTGCTTAAAGGTAAAAACTTAGAATAAAGAGAAACAACACGAGGTTAGGATGGCAACAAAAAAAATTTGGTGGTACAATAATATACCATTCAATGTAATTGAAAAAATCTAGTAAATGCATTGACAATTGTCGATAAGGGGTTGAAGACCTGAACAATTAAGGATGAGTTCCATTACTAGAGGAAACCATAAAAAATATACAGCTTATAGTTGATGATCAAAGGAAAGTATAGCAAAGAATAGACTACAACATTTTATTAGATAGATAGACAAATGACAAGAATAAAACTCTCTTTAAGTTTTAAGTAGCTTAAAGTGGAACATTGGTGTTCTTGAAGTCCATAGATGCATCACATGAAGTCAAAGATGTTAAGATTTTGTGAAATTTGTTGGAGGGGGTGACCTAGGTAGTTGGGGTTGAAAATGTTGTCTAAATTGTCACAAACAAGGGATCATCAAATTTAGCAATGGGGAGAATTATTATAAAGATGCATCCCACAACTTTTTGGAATCCTTGAGTTGCACATTGCTTGGGTTTGATGCTCAAAGACATTGGAAAGACTATATGGGTCAAAAATGTAGTTTAAAATGCTAGAAAAAATACTAAATTTATCTACAATCATACATGGGCCCTTTGTTTGATGGCAGAAAACATGAATGGCAAGGAGCTTGTGCAATCAAGGTGATACAATTTACCACCAACTTCCTCACTTTGTAGGGAATTACAACCTCAATTCCTTTGCTCAAGAAAATATTTGTGTGCATTGCCTGGATGGAATCTTCATATTCCAAGAAAACCAAAGAGGAGAAGGCCACAAAACTATCTTTGATGAGGTGTTCGTAAAAAATGAAAAAGAGATACTTAGGGTATGTAACAATTACAAACATAAATTTTATAAGGAACTATCTAAGTGCTGTTTTTGTGGTTTTTAGTTATATTTTTTTATTTTTATAATAATTTAAATTGTGTTTTAATTTTTTTAGGTTATAGAACGTTTGGTCAAGATTTTGCATTTGATTGATGGGAATGGGATGCCAATGGGCTACCTCTATGAATCCATTGATAGGGCCAAAGAGGCCATTTCTATGAATATAGTAGTCAATAAAAAATATGAGATCATTAGATGCATCCTTGATCATAAATGGAAAAACCAACTCCATCAGGCAATAAATTTCTTGACATACTATCTAAACCCAAAATTTTACTTCTCTAATGCATTTAAGGCTAATGAAGAGGTCATGGTAGGCCTTACTTCATACATAGAGAGGATGGCAACAAATGAATACATTAGAGACAAAATTCTTGATGAGTTGGATGTCTCAAAGGTGTGGAGAGGAGGCTCTTTTCTTCAACTCAAGCCATTTGATGGAGGAAAAACCAATAGCCAAGTAAAAAAAATATCCTTCAATTTTTAGTTGAATATTAGAAAGTAAACACTTGGAAGTTTTTAACTTTAATTTATAATTTTTTTACTTAATTATAATATACTTATTAAATGTTTTATTTGTAGATTTGTGGTGGGAGAATTATGGTGCTGACACATCACATTTTCAGAGGCTAGCTATTCATGTTTTGTCCCAGCCCTATAATACTTTTCAATGTGAATGCAGTTGAAGCCTATTTGAGAGCATTCACATCAAGAAGAGAAACAAGTCCACCTAGGAGTGCCTCAATGACTTTGTCTTTGTCCAATAAAAGCTTTGCCTTCAAACAAAAAAAATGGAGGGTCCTTCTCATGACACCATCAATTTGGATGAGATTGATCCATTTGTTGATTAGACTGCCAGAAAAAAACATAATGATATTATGCTCTCTAATGAAGATCTTGCTAAATTGGAGAGTAGAGATGGATGCACTGGAGGAAGATGAATACATATTTGAGGAAACAATCAAATGTCATTTTGATATCAACTTACCTTCTAGTTCGAGGTTCAAAAGTTTTAAGTTACACTAAGAGGGGGAAGAGGAGGATGTAGATTGTATTTGGCAATTTTTTGACATATGTCAACAGTATAGTACTGTTATACAATTAATATCTATAATTATATAATAATACAATGTATTGTTTTACTTTGAAATTTCAAATTTTGAGCATTTGAGAGTCATATGACATATGTAATCTTTGAATTATGACAAAATGTTAATCAAAATAAACTTATGTGCTCTCTAAATTTATTGATTTCTGTGCTTTTTGCCAAATTTTTGCTAAGTCCCAAGTCAAGTCAAAATTTTGGGCTGCCAAGTCTGAATTTTCCAACTATGGATAATCTAATTTGGTATTCCAATCACGTTTACTCTCTGTGCTTAAATTTGAGTTAATTTGATATTTTACACATTACAAGATGGCCAATATACTGCAGACACCTTAGCATTCCCTTGGTGATATTTCAAGGTATTTATGGACTTATTCTATTGATTGCTTCTGGTTGTTTGCAGGTATTTGAATAAATTCCTTATTTCTTTCCCCCTTGTTATTATCACTTCTTAACAAAACAATTTCTTTGGAAAGCAGCGAAAAAACCACATATCCACTTACTCTGTCTGCAAAAAAGTTCTCTTTTGTGGCACCCCTAAACAATGCTAGCTGGAATTCTTCCTGAAGAAAAAATCAAGAATGATTTTAAAATGTATAAATCAAAGGAAATGTTCATTCAAAGATATTCAATGTAATCCCCTCCTTCAATATCTACAGAATACTAAACCCTGTATAACAGTGCAGATAATTTAGACCACTGCCATACTTATCATGCAGTAGTCTAAACTGATTACCTTCTATATTATTTTTTAAAATTGACCATTGCAGATGTGATCCAAACGAATATACATTCATGTAAAAGAACATGTATTCTATACAAAAAAGCACCTTGTGTATCATGCCATCATCAATTACAGAGGTACTCAATTTCTTAAATAGCTCGTACAAGGCCTCAACTTCATTTATGCTGACTATCATGCAAAAAAAAAGATGGCACATAATGATTAGACATATAGAAGGAATATCACCCATGAAGAGAAAATATGTTTTTGTAATGAGACTGAAAATCTGTAAACTTGAAGATGAATAGGATGAGGAAAAACTTACAATAGAGAAGTAAATTAGACAATTACCATGTACCTAATATAAAAATGATTACATACGATGACAGCTAGCAAATGTAATTCCTATTATGACCTTCAAATTCCCTGGCACACTACACAAACACCAAAGTAAATTGCAGCAATGTTTTTATAACATAGAATTTATTATTGAGAGAGCATATTCAAACTCAACTGAATTTACAACCCAAGCTATTAATATAGAATCAATTTTCGATTTATTGATGTGATATTCTGGAAGTTCAAAATTATCGTCTTATGAATCCATTTGTAGCGGAAAGATGTGTTCAAATTTCTATGATTTAATATTTGAAGAGAAAGCTGGGTGTAAGCTTTTCCTATTATAAGTATCTGCATTTGCAGGTCTATAGAAAATCTTTTAAGAAACAAAAAGTCCAGCAAACCCGTTAATACATCAAATTCCTTGTTTGATTACAATTGACTAAGACCATACCAGTTTTTCAAGATCCATGATGTTGTACCCACACGATTTTTTTTTGTATTGTGTCAAGTTTCAAGCTAATTTTTTTTCATTTCCTCAAACACAAGTAAAGTTTCAAATTTTGTCTTGTTTGTCCATATTATTTTTGTTTTTTATCATTCGAATCTTTGCAGATCAAAGTATATGGCTTTCAAACGCATTTGTTATGACAAAGAACAAAACTCAAATTGTAAATACATTGCCGAGTGTGCAATATAGTATACAGACCAGATTTTTGCCAAGTATAAGTTGCATACCAATTCATAGTTGTGTGCCTTTGTATAAGGGCCGATTGAGTTGTATGTTTTAAACTCGTGCACCTATTAATAGGTGCACACCCCTTTAAAAATATATAGGACTTAAAAAAAGAAGAAGAAACACTTGTATATAGGCACAATCAGAGCATAGTGAACTCATTTTTAAATAGCAGATCAAAGGTAAAAGCAGAGAAGCTATATTTAGGCGACCAGGAGCTGGAAATAGCAAAGGTTTTGTGTGTTCAAAGAAAACTGCATCTTCGTTCATCCTTCACATTGTTTTGCAGTGGGATTTTTATCAGCAGTGACCTTGTCATTCAAAGAGGGTTTTATGATAAAGCTCAAGTCATATTTCAAAGTGCAGTGATTTCCATTGGGTGTCAGCACCTAAGCTCATCATTTCAGCAAGGTTAGCTGAATTTCAAAGGGCTTTTCATCAATTCTTGACAAGGATTCCCTCATTTTAGCAGGACTTTCACTCTTTCATGTTATTTTCATTCATTTTCAAGCAGATTTTCTTCTTGACTAGAGTTTTAACTTCTAAAAAATCAAATTTACATCAGCTGCACCTACAGTTTTGGATTATTTTTCAATGCTTATTTTCATTGAAACCCTTGGCTGCTTTATCACATCAAATAGCCTGAATTTCAGTCATATCATTGGCCCAGTTTGTGAGCATATATCAACCCCTGAATAGTGAACATATTGACCTTGCAAGAGGTATTTCTTCGTGTTTTTGTGACAGATTTTTTAGAATCTTGAGTTGTTCATCATTATATCAATTTTACAACAGCAGTGTGAAAGTTTGTTAAACAATTTCATCAATCAAAATTCAAAACACACAAACCACAGCTTGCTTTCAAACCCTAGGCTTCCAAGATGAAGTACCATTTTCAATCTGTTAGGTTGTGTCAGTTTTGGTTAAAAAATTTCCTAAGATTAAAGAAACCAATTTGTGCCATGTGAATTTAAAGGAACTGAACTTGAATGAAAAAATCAAGAATGGGAACAAGAAGGCACAAAAGTTAATAGATAGTGGTCTCATTCAAGTGGTTTCTTTCCTAGTTTCATTGTAAAGTCATGAGTTCATCTTCACATGTATGAAAGGTAAGTGATCAAATTCTTTGCATGCTTGATACTAAGTCAATAGATACTACATTCACCTAGCCAATCTATGACGAAACACTAGATGTCAATCTTGAGCAGTGTGAAAGTGTGGAATAACATTGTTCTGAAGTGTCAAAAGTATATTGGCAATAAATGGCTTAAGGAAAAGAAATCATGAGTGCTCATATCATTGATGAGAGGTGAGTTCAAAGATGCCAAAGACAAATTCTCTATCATGTTAACCTTGCTCAATTAGGTTATAGGTTAGGAGGAAGTAAGAACTTTCAAGCCATGGATGTTCTACTATGTGAGGGACAAGTGTATTTTGATGGGCTATGTTGATTGGAAAGTGTTTGCATAAGCAATTGACAAAATTTGCGTGAACTTGTGAGTTCACATGACTTCATATATAGTCTATCTCCTAGCACAAAGAGAAACATTTACACGATTGAACATATTTGAGCCTCTTTAAGAAACATGCATTTTCAAGTATTTTACACAATTAGAGTATGTTGAATCTCTAAAACACTTCATGAAGGTGACTGAACCTTCTTAATGGAATTGGTACACAAAATGGATGAACAAATGCATGTGCAAATTTTAGACAATGTCAGGGTAGTGATGTTCAATTCTGTGAATTGGTATATTCAGTTTCCAACGTTTAGATACATTAGGGTGTTTGGCTTCTCCTCCTATCCTTATAAGCTGCTGAAATATCCAAGTAATGATGTCATCATCATGGAGAATCTTTGGCAGATTTCAGTGGCTCACTTTCTCTTGATAAGGCAACATAAGTTGAGGGTTGGTGCTCATGTTCTCTTGATAAGGAAACATAAGTTGGAGGTTTTTTTTCCAATCCAACTTGAAATATGTGCAAAAATACCTTTCATTCCAAAGTCATTAGTGGTGAAAAGGAAAGATTTAATTTCAAACCTTTCCATGGGAAGCACACATAAGATCCACAAGGTTTTTTGGTTGATATATTGGGAGGTAATTGCATAAATCTTCCAAAGATTGAGGATTATTGTACTAAATGAATTCGAGATTGTAAGAAGAGGTTATAATCTTCTAACTCTTAAATAGTTTTTTGATATATGATGCAGTGCAAGGAGGTCTTCAAACAAACCAACACAAACTCACTGTATTAACACAAGCCTTTAATCCTTTAAACCCTATCTAGGGTGATTCTCCTCAAACTTCACTTATTCTGTCTTGTAGGTGTGCAGACCTATCTTTCTGATCTTAACTCACAATATACTTGTCAAACCCTCAATCCATACACCATTTCAAGCACCCATTATGCCAATGCAAAACATATCACAAAACCATTATAGGTCACTTTGGACCAACACCCTTGAATCAAGGCTTCCTCGCTGTCCTACTTGGCCAATTAGGCCTGTTTTACAAAACAACTCCTCTGTATTCTTTCCTTCAAGACCAAAACACCATTGGGAAGTCATAAACAGACCACATAAACACCAAATCCATAATTTTCCTTCAAAGAAACACTCACCAACTCAAATCTCAAAACACTCACTTTATGCCCATTCAAAGAGGGTTTATTGGAAATCTATGTTCCAAGCCTCTAACCACTTGGCCAATTCCTTAAAAACACTCTAAAATGTCTGTACATTCTCTAAAGTCACTCACAAACTGCTGGCCTAATGGATTTCATTCAATTCCACTCTGAAACCACTCAATTTTCACTGAAAATCACACATTTTCACAACTAGGGCTTCATGCCCAAAACCTCAAACGACCTCCCTCACCCCTAAGACCACTTGGACACCTTTATCTACTTCCTACTACCCATTCCACCGAGTTACAGTAATTACAATAGGTGGAATGGGTGAAAATCCATTTTTGTAGATCACAAACCCTTAAATTTGTCTTTACAAACCTGTTTCAGAAAATTGTCTACAAAATGCACTAAAATCTTCAAGAATCCACCAAATCTAATGAAAATTGGAGTTAACTCACTCAACCACCTAATTCAATGCAAAAGAGATGAAGAAAACCCTGTACGGGCAAGTACAGAAGTTTGAATCTGCAGAATATAATGCAAAACACAAAATTCTGAGAAACAGGGTATTGAATTGATTTTTCTTCACATACAAGATGTCTAACCTCTGCCTCGACTCATGTGAGGATTTTTAAACACTAACACACCAAGAATAAACTGATTCAACTGCCTTAAACAACCTTTCAAACCTCCTGACCATTGGCCTTCTACACAAGTTACATTTTCCCACTTTTTGCAATTTTATATCTTTTGCAATATTTTGCAATAGTTGCCAACTTTGCAAATTGAACCACCTAAAGACCTCAAGAAAAGACTCATTACATAAAAAAAGGTCTATATGACCTTATTAGACCTCAAAAAAAAGATTCAAACACTAACATACCTAATACTAGAACAAACTCATTTGAATTGAATTGGTGCTCCTGCACCATACAACCGACCAGAAAAAAATTTCCAAGTCCCTTGGAATTTGACTTGCAGATCAACCAAACTTGTTTACTCCATCTTTGTGTCCTTCAAATGCTCCTTTGTCTGGTACTCTTTTCCCTTTAACACCTGCACTCTGTCCTCTGTCAACCTTGCTTTTAACTGCCTTGTTTCCACTCTTGAAACATGCTCCAATCTACCCCTTTGTCTCTGCCAAACACCATCACACATTTCATCTCTAGTCTTCCTCACTGTCTTTGAACTTTCTGCCTTAAATACCACTGTAACCTCAGACTCACAAACCACCGTTTTAGCAGATTTACCAACCTCTGCAATGTCAGTACATGTCTGACCACTAACCTTCTTTGAAACCACAGGACAAAATACTATCCCAATCAGAATTGCATCATCCTTCCTCCATCCATCTTGTGGCTGCATACACGTCTGATCTCTTTCCTTCTCTTGACCTACTCTAGGCACCAACTTATTACCTCTGTTTTTCAACACTGAAACATTTTCCAAACTCACTGTTTTGATATCTTCCAACATTGGAGTGACTGCAAACTTCCTTGACTCCTCTTCCTTTGCCTTCAAAAACTCCTTCCTACCAAAAATGATCACCCTTGCTGTCTTGGACTGATCCTCCACATCACCTTGCAATGGAATGAGTGTAAAACTACTCCCATTATGCTCAATCAGATAGCTATTGCTTCTACAATCATAGATGGCATGTTTCTCATATTGCCATGGTCTCCCAAGCAATACATGACAACAATCCATTGGCACAACATCACAAACAACTTTATCCTTGTAGCCACCAATACGAAATTCAATCAATGCTTGTTCACAAACCAAAATAGATTGACTATCATTCAACCATGATATCTTATCTTATAAGGATTTTCATGATGAAACTTTTGCAACTTAAGCTTCTTTATCATTTCATTAGAGACAATATTTTCAGTGCAACCAGAATCTATGACTACCTTGCATACCTTACCCTTGCTTTTACATGTGGTTCTGAACAAAGCTCTTCTTTGCATTGGTTCCTTCCCTTTGGATGTCTTCAACAGTTGTCTTCTCAGCATCAATGATTCTCCTACCTCTGGAGCAACAATATGACTAATAGAATTTTCGCCTTCACTTTCTCCTTCTTGAACCAATTGCACTCTCTTATCACTTCTCCTTTCACCTCCACTTGATGTAGAACCAAAATTTTCAGGGCACTTGTATGCTAGATGCCCAAACTCATTGCAATTATAGCATCTACCTACAAATGTGTTTGTACTTCTACCTCCTCGAAATCTGCCTCTAGGACCTCTAAAACCACCTCTAGAATCAGTACTTTGCTCTTTACCTTTGCTCTCACCTTCTTGTTCTTCATAGGACTGTTTTGATGTAGGAAAGGATCCTCGACCTCTTTGATTGTTGCCTCTGCCTCTGATGGACTTATCTTGCTTTCTTTTTAACTTTTCTTCCACTCTAATGGCTAACTGAAAACATTCTTCCACTGTCTATGGATTTGCCACAACCAATTCATCTTGAATGTTAAATCTAAGGCCACCTAGATACCTAGCAACCTTCTCAACCTCATCCTCCTGTCTTCCTGATCTTATGCTCAGCTTATAAAATTCATCAGTATAAGTTTTAACATCTAATTCTTTTTGTTTTAGACCTTGGAGTTTCTTATACAATTGAACTTCAAAATCCTTAGGAAGAAACTTACCTTTGAGCTTTGCAACTATTCTGTCCCATGAAACTATCTTTGCTTTACCCTTCTTTCTCCTCTCAGCTTGTTCATCGTCCCACCACAATAATGCATGTCCCTTGAGTTTTGTCTTTACTATCCTTACCTTTTTCTCATCAGGTACTTCTTCACACTCAAAGTGATTATCCATGGTTGCAATCCAATCTAGTAGCTCTTCATCATTTAAATTTCCACCATACATGGGCAAATCAACCTTTACCTTGTGTATATCACCTTTGACTGCCTTTAGAAGCCTGGTCATCCTCTGTTCCTCAGGGTCCAATGTCCCTTCATCAGCCTCTTGAAACTCTTCCTCTTCATCTTCATCAGTTTCACTCACATCACCCAACATTGCACCTCTTCTCTGACTTGACTCCCGGGCAGCAAGCCTTGCTAAAACAACATTATGAGACTCCAACAACCTAGCATGCCTTTCTTTCAACTCTTGCAATTCTCTAACAGTTGCATTATTCTTGGGAGGCATCTTGACCCTTCAAATTCCAACCTCTTCCTTATGCAAACTTCAACCTTTTCCCACAAAAGATCTGGTACCTACGCTCTGATACCAATTGATGCAAAGCAGGGAGGTCTTCAAACAAGCCAACACAAACTCACTGTATTAACACAAGCCTTTAATCCTTCAAACCCTATCTAGGGTGATTCTCCTCAAACTTCACTTATTCTGTCTTGTAGGTGTGCAAACCTATCTTTCTGATCTTAACTCACAATCTACTTGTCAAACCCTCAATCCATACACCATTTCAAGCACCCATTATGCCAATGCAAAACATATCACAAAACCATTATAGGTCACTTTGGACCAACACCCTTGAATCAAGGCTTCCTCGCTATCCTACTTGGCCAATTACGCCTATTTTATAAAAAAAATCCTCTTTATTCTTCCATTCAAGCCCAAAACACCATTGGGAAGTCATACCCAGACCACATAAACACCAAATCCACAATTTTCCTTCAAAGAAACACTCACCAACTCCTCAAATCTCAAAACGCTCACTTTATGCCCATTCAAAGAGTGTTTATTGGAAATCTATGATCCAAGCCTCTAACCACTTGGCCAATTCCTTTAACACACTCTAAAATGTCTTCACATGCTCTAAAGCCACTCACAAACTGCTGGCCTAGTGGATTTCATCCAATTCTACTATGAAACCACTCAATTTTCACTGAAAATCACACATTTTCACAACTAGGGCTTCATGCCCAAAACCTCAAACAACCTCCCTCACCCCTGAAACCACTTGGAAACCTTTATCTACTTCCTGCCACCCATTCCACCGAGTTACAGTAATTACAATAGGTGAAATGGGTGAAAATCCATTTTTGTAGATCACAAACCCTTAAATTTGTCTTTACAAACCCGTTTCAGAAAATTGTCTACAAAATGCACTAAACTCTTCAAGAATCCACCAAATCTGATGAAAATTGGAGTTAACTCACTCAACCACCTAATTCAATGCAAAAGAGATCAAGAAAACCCCGTATGGGCAAGTACAAAAGTTTGAATCTGCAGAATATAATGCAAAACACAGAAATTCTAAGAAAACAGGGTATTGAATTGATTTTTCTTCACATAAAAGATGTCTAACCTTTGCCTCGACTAATGTGAGGATTTTTAAACACTAACACACCAAGAATAAACTGATTCAACTTCCTTAAACGCCCTTTCAAACCTCCTGACCATTGGCCTTCTACACAAGTTACATTTTCCCACTTTTTGCAATTTTACATCTTTTGCAAGATTTTGCAATATTTGCCAACTTTGCAAATTGAACCACCTAAAGACCTCAAGAAAAGACTCATTACATAAAAAAATGGTCTATATGACCTTATCAGACCTCAAAAAAAAGACTCAAACACTAACATACCTAATACTAGACCAAACTCATTTGAATTGAATTGGTGCTCCTGCACCAATATACTTCTAGAGGATGTGCTTGAAGAAATTTTGGATGATGATTTTTAAAATCTTATCTTAATTTGTAACATCTAAGATTGATCAACAACCTCTACCTTCAATAAACTGGACAAATAAGGAAGCTCCTTTGAATCGAGAAAAAGCCAAAGTGGTCTTGAGTTGAAGTAGGTTTTTTCTACAATAAACAATGCCCAAAAGAGCTTCAAAGGAAGCAAAAGATAAGGTTTCAATTTCAAATCTTCCTCTAGATAATGTGCTAACTTCATCTTCTTCGAGAACAATGCCATGGATAATAGTTGTAGAAGGTAAAGGTAGTGAAGAAGATGACACAGGAAGGGATTAAAAAGAAAGTGGTCAATGATATAGAGCCAGCCTCAAAATTATTAAGTTGAATTTGGTTGCTAAGAAGAGCATTGGTTTTTTCCAATTATTCAACATAATTGAGAACCAAGGATGCTCATCAAAGATTTGCAGCATGGGTTATCCTTTGCTTGCAAGAGGTAAAGATTACAATTTTTTTCTCATTTTTGTTTGTCGTGTTATTTGTCCAGCCAACTCATTTTTTCATAGCAATCAAAATATGGGGTCATGGAGGATTTGTCACCTTTTCTCTCCTAAGTGGCACTCACATTGGTTGATCATGGATGTGACCCCACCAACCAAATAATTTGGACCCTCTTCAATATTCAAAATCATTCCTCCAACATTATTAATGTTTATGCTTCCAATGATGCTATTGAAAGATCTCTTTTGTCGTAGTGGATTGCTAATTCAGTGCCTACTACCACTTACGTTTTGTGCGGAGACTTTAATATGGTCAAGTTGCCTTATGATAAATATGCTACTATTCCCATGCACTAGAAAAGTGGTGAAAGGGAAGTTTGGTATTTCATACACAATGAATTGGGCCTTTTTGATCTCAACATGGAGTTCTACCTCACTCATTACCATTGGTATACATGGAGCAATTTATGGGCTAGGATTGACAGACTGCACAAATGCTTCGATCGTTCCATGATATTTTCTTAGTCTTTTTTTCCTTTTCCAATAGTTTCCCTCGTATGGTGGAGCCTTGCCAAATCTTACTCTTTTCGATCATTGTCCCATCCAATTTTGCATTGAATGAAAATTGTTCTTCCCAAGGCAAGCAACACATAATTTTCCTTAATACTTCCTTGCTGATTCATCAATCCATGTTGGCCCACATTCGTTGGGTGTGGATCTTGAGGCTAGGCTTACTCAAAAGACTAGATGGATTGGTTGGTGAAATGAGGCTATCAAATGCACTTCTTATTTCCTTCGCATATATGGTTGCCAACTAGCTAGGTTCAATTGTCATGCATATGAGGCCACCACCTTGGATCTTCACCAAGCCATAGAAACATTTGAATCCCACCCATTTCCTCCTACTTTGTAGTTGTTAATGGTTGAGCTCCACTGGAAAAATAAAATCACTGATAATCATACAACCAAAGGTGCTCAAATTAAATATTGCTTTTATTGCTTTAAGGTGGGAGATAGCGCTTCTAAAGATTTTTCCCAATATCTTGATGCTCACCACACTACTCAAGGTATTAAATAAATTAAGGATGACCATCAATTTCTCAAAGAGCTCCTCACTATCCTTCAATCCTTTGTTAGGAATTATGAGCAATTTTTCGAAGCATAATAGAATTATCTTGAACGTGAACATGCATTGCAAAAATGCCTCAAGGTTGTTCCTTGTCGGATTTCTTCCCAACAATTTTTTTGTGATCAATTGCTCTCCATTGCTGATCTTCGTGAAGTTATTTTGACCATGGCCAATAGCAAAGCTCTTGGCAATGATGGTTTTCCTTGAAAATTTTATAAGACCCTTTGGGATTGTGTGGGCATGGATCTTCATAAAATATATCTTGAAGCTTTTCATTCCAATTCTTTAGAAAAAAATATTAATATACGAAATATCAAATTCATACCTATTTGGTGACCCTGAAGACATATGCAACTAGAGGAAAATCACGTTTCTCAATATGTCCTACAAAATCATATCCAAAGATCTTGTACTAACGTTGTGCCATCATCTTCCTCAAATTGTGTGAACTAAGAAAACTAACTTTATTAAAACCAAATATATTCTAGATAATATCATTGTGGTTTGGGAAGGTATGGAATGAGCTCAATGATCTCATCAACAAGCTTTATTCAGCAAAATTGCTTTTTCCAAAGCTCATGATCACATTGAGTGGCCTTTTATCTTTGACATGCTTTAGGTTATAGGATTTGGTCGTCATTTTATTCAATTTTTTCACATGCTTTTTTATGATGCTTCGATGTGTCTCACTATCAATGGCCAACAATCTAGTTTTTTTTGGCCTTTTTTGATCCATCTATGAGGGATGTCCCTTAGCTCCCACTTTCTATGTGCTTGTTGCTAAAGGATTAAAATACCTTTTTGCTCATTCTGTTTTGTAGGATTGGTCAAAGGTATTTTTTTACCTAATTCTATGGCTCCACTTGTTAATGGGATTTTTCTAATGATTATGTTCTTACTCTTTTGGAAGAGGAAAAATGTTAGTGCAGGTTTTTATTTTCCTAGTGGGATAAGTTATTTTCTCTTAATCCTAGGTTTTTCCTACACTTTTATTAAGCTTGCTTAGGATAATAAAGTGAGTTTATTAGTTAATAACTAAGAGATAAGTGATGTAGTGTCCCCTTCCTTAAAGGGTGGAACACTTTCCACTTTTGGTGGCATCCTCCACTTTTTGTGGTTGATTCCTATTGGTTGGATTTGCCACCTCCATCCTCTCTTTAGTTCTATATAAACTCACTACCTAGCTTGTATTTACATACTTTTGCATACTCTTGCATCTTGGAAGCTCATAATGCAATTATGTCATATTGACATTGCATAATTGTTGTGACCTTTTCACACATCGCCCCATTCAAAATGGGGACCCCTAATTTTTGCTCCATTTTGGTCTTTTGGCTTTGGTTTTTGTCTCTCTCTCTGTCTCTTTTCTGATGTCTGCCTTCTGGGGACGTTCCTGTCTGCAAGCTTAAACGTGAAACTTTTGGCCCAGTCTGAAAATTAGGTTTTGTACTTTCTTGGTCAGTCCAAGGTCGAACAAAGTGAATATATTGAAAATAAAGACTAACACTGTCAGTATGCTTCCAACAGCTCAACAAATTTTCATTAGATTCCGACTACTTACTATTTTTAGTAAGTGTGCAATTACAGCAATCTTTCAGCATTTTTGAAGTTTTAACAAATACATCGCGATTTAGAACACATCAAGCTGCTCATGTGCAAAATTTGAGTCAAACGCATAATTTACTATTTTAGCGTTTAGCTTCCGGAGCATTCCGTGGTTTAGATGCAAGTTTTTCAATGCATGTCCGAGATTCCTTTTGGTTTTCGAGACCTGACAAGATAACATGCAAAATGAGATGACAACTTTCAGAGTTCACCTTCGTGAGGCTATTTTAGGGTTTGCATGTCGGTTTTTTTGCATCGCCAAGATATTCCTTATGGGTTTTTCGAGAGTTCGCATGACGGACATGCAAACGAGATGGTCACTCATTTAGAACTTACTATTTTTAGCACACATCCCCGACGCTTCCCAAAGACTTCGAATCACGAATATCGCAATACGCAGAAATGAAGACAAACGAGATCATTTGATACATGCGCAACAAATTAGGGTTTCCAGCCTCCAAAAGAGGCATAAAGTCGTAACTTTGAAAACCGTAAACCATCGCATCCGATCTCTCGCTATCTGCTGATAAAATTTGAGGGCAAACAGAGCACTTACTATTTATAGTAAGTCATTTTGGAAACAGGCTAAAAATAACAAATCAGCAACATGCACTGATGTCGACAGGCAGGTCACGTGGTGAGGAGCGCCTCATTCGAATTTCAAATCAAACGGAGTTGTGGAGATATCAGAAACGAGTAGTTACTATTTATAGGAAATCACCTTCAGAAATGGGCTAAAAATAGCAGGCCAACCTGAAATAGCAGTGTCAACAGGCTAATGGAGTCATGAGGATCTAGTGTTCAAAATTTCAAATCGACCTGAGCTTCTGAAGTGTGAAAATTGAGGGGCTTACTATAAATAGCAGGCATGGATAAACTGGGGAAGACGAAGAAAAAAATGGCTAAGTATTGGACTTCATCCTGTAGCTACCTGAAAATGCGCCCATCTTGGCCTTGAGGTGTTTAAAAATTTCTAAGTCAGGAGTTCATCCTTCACCCATGGCCAAATGCGCCCAAGTTGATGAAGAAGCATGAAAAATTCCTAAGGCATGGGTTTCGTCTTGCTTATTGGGTGAAATGCGCCCTCCTCACAAGCCAAGCATGAAAAAAAAATTCTAAGTATAAAACTTCGTCCTCCTCCTAGGCTCAAATGCGCCCATGCAGCAAGAAAGTCAAGGAAGTCAAAGTTTTTCATCCTGCACACATAGCAAAATGCGCCCACTCTAAGAGTTTGATGAGAAAAAAATTTTCTAAGGCAAGATATCCTCCACCACCCTCCATTTGTGCCCATCCTTCATGCATGTGCAAATGCGCCCAAATGGGGCCATGTGAGGACAAAACAAAAGAAGTTGAAGGGTCACAAAGAAGGCGTTGGAAAAGGCTTTATTCTCCTCTCCCTCTCAAATGTGCCCATGCAACAAAAAGTCAAGGAAGTCAAAGAAACTCGTCCTCCTCACCCATCAAAATGCGCCCGCCTTGAAAGCATGGCATGCAAAATTTTCTAAGGCAAGAATCTCATCCTCCTCACCCATCAAAATGAGCCCATGCAGCAAATGAGTCAAAGGGTCAACAAAGTTCGTCCTCCTTACATGCCTAAATGCGCCCAAATGGGGCCATGTGAAGACAAAATAGGGAAGTCCAAGGGTCATCCTTCATGAGATGTGATATGCGCCCAAGTTGAAGTCAATAAAAGGTGAATGAAGAGTGTGAAAGTAAAATTAAAGGATAAAATTGCTAGGCGTATCCTCTTGCATATGCTATATGCGCCTAAGGTGAAGTGTAAGGTGGTAAACAAGGTAAGGGGTGAGATAATTAGTGCTAGGCGTTGAAAGTTTGTCCCTCTTCACACATGATATGCGCCTAAGGTGGTGAGTGAAAAATAAAATATTGCTAAGGCGTTGGAGCTTTAAATGAAAATGTCTTTCAAGTGTGAAATAAAATGTAAAGTGGTGAATGAAAAATAAAATGTGCTAGGCGCCTTCATGGAAAATTTTCCAAGTGAAGTTGATAAAAATTTCCACCACTGGCAAATGAGCATGGATGAAATAAAATTTTCCTCACCACAGGCAGAGTGATTGAAGGTGAATAAAAAAAATTTCTAAGGCAAATTCGAAGTGCTAAGGGATTTTAAATATTTTTCTAAGTGTTAACAAAATTCCACCTCTCTAGAGGAAAATTACGCTTGGGCTTGGAAGTGTGAAATTTTTCAGAAGCATGAATGAAGTTGCCAATGGAAATGTCAGTGAGTGCCTACTTCGCAAGATGGATAAAATATTTTCAAGTCAGAGCAACAAGAAATACTCACAGATGTGAAGAATAGGAATAAATTTGTTTTTCCAAGGTTCAAAATTCAAGAAATTAAATGAACCCGTTCGTTGTATACCCATGAATTTGACAAATTCTGAAGAAAATTTTCTTCTAGGTATTGAAGATCTCTGATGAGAAGTTGATTTTAAAGTCTTCCACAGTTCGTCGAGGCCTTCGGGATGGAGATTTTTGATGGGCATAGGATTCATGAGTTTTCCTAAGGAAAATTTTAAAATTTTCTAAGGCAAAGTGAAGAAAATGTCTTTTCAAGGTAAAATCCTCCAGACGATGAATTTGAAAGGAACTACCTAGGTGAATTTTCTCAAATTCTTCGTGAAGATAATCTTCCTGAGCTGGAGATGAATGAAATCAAAATTGTCAACGCTTCAGCTGGTGGAATAAATTTCATGAGGAAGATGCAGTTGAAGTTAACACCTTCAAAAGATGATCTTAAAGTACATCTCTTAATACGCCCTTGAGGAGATTGAAATTTGGCTAAGGCATGAAGAATTTGAACGCAAAGTTGGCTAGTGAAGACGATGAACTCTTGGAAGTTAAAGCGTGAAAATCCTGGTAAGCAAGTTAAGTTTATATGAAGTGTTCTAATATTCTTCTCCTTGCTTGTTTTGCAGGAGGAACGTCGAGACCAAGTGGTGATGACTTAAAGTGATGAAGGAAGAAAAGTTGCAAGAAAATGGCTAAGTGTTGAGGCTTAGTAACAATGAAGAAATGTTTTCAAAACTCAAGATGGAGAAAATAATGGAAGCTCGAGCAAAGTTGAAGAACAACGTCAAGAAGAAGATCAAGAGCAGTGTGAACACATTTCAAAGCTGGAATCTTCTAGAAGGATGATGGACATTAATGGCTCATTTATTACCCCACTCCTCTTGGTGGTGGTTTTTAGGGCGAATCTTGTTTAGGGCTGAGGTGGCACAATCTAGGCCATCCAGTCGATTGTAATTTGAGCCGTCTGTTGGACTTGGCCACCTATAAAAGGGGGAGTCCCCCTCATTTGTAACTCAGTAGAAATTAGACATTAGATTAGAATTGGAGACTAGAGTCAGATTGAGGAGACACTAGAGAGTAGGCATTTTGATAGCATAGTGTGGAGAAGAAAGAAAGTTTTCCCTTTGAAAACTTTTGTAGAGATTGTTGTGTAAAACTTTCATGATAATAGATATTTTCATTGATGGTGGAATTCGTCTTTGTCATGGATAGCTAGCAAGGTCTCTTCATCCTTTCGGATCCAAGTAGCATAAAGTAGCATAATTTTTATTTCATGCAAGTAGTTTACTTTGGATGTGTGGTGTTTTATTGAGGTAGCTTCATTTCATTCCATACCACTAGCAACTTGTTGATGACAAGTTCGCCTTGCGTGGTCGGTTGGAAATTATCTTGAGTTTAACTTTGATTGTGATTTGTATGCTTATATGCATCGTCTTGATGGTATATGTATGCTAAATTGTAATCTGAATATCTTTTGCTATCCCTTTGAAGATTGCACCGATTTTGTTGAAGCTGTCCGATGTGAGGCTAGGTGAAATTCGGTCGAAGTCTGCTGAAATCGAGCTCCACATATCTTGCATTTAGAATAGAATCTAGAACTTTCTCACCCTTACACTCGTTTACTTTCCGTTCATCTTTGGTTAGTTTTAGGAAAACGTACTATATTGCTAAATCATCCGCATTACATAAATCCCTTCCAATCATCCATTTACTGTTAACTGCAAAAATCTTGAACAATTGTGTAAGTCCCCTCGTGAAAACAACAATTCACATCAAACCAACTGAGGGTATTCTAAGTATTTCGGAACCTTGGAGTTGAACATGAGAACTTTCTTGCAATCTTAGCGCACAGAATAATTTGATCAAAAGAGAACGGAGTAGCCTTCGGACAACTTTGTTCTGCTGATTGGTGCGGTCACAAAAATCACATCAACAATAATCTCTCAGAGTTTTGGTTTGCATCATTTATGTTTTTCCAATTTATGTAACTTTGATTTTGTCTTAAAAATGTCTTTGGGTTATTCAATCTATTTCAGACTTCTAACATGTTATCAGAGCTTTTGTTTTGAGAAATCTAAGTTCATAGATTCCTAATTAAGAGATTGATTTTTTCATGTAAGATCTTGTGAATTCCTTTATGTTCTTCTCTTGCGTTTTGAACAATTTGGAGAATCAAAAAGGATTTGCAAAGATCTAATAACCTCTTCATATTGCATATGTGTTTTGTGAGATTCGGGTGATTGCAACATTTCTAGTTATACTGGAAGCATTGTTGACTATTCCAACGTATCCAAGAGGCTCGAGAAAGTCAAGATTGGATTTCATTTCATCCAAATTGGAGATCATTTGACAAAGTTGTAAACAGGGTTTTGAAGCTAAGATTTGGCAAATAGGTTTTTATAGGACCATTTTCAGCCAAAAAGGACCTTGCCATTGCATTTAGGAGGTCCATGAGATGAATTTTGAAATAAAATTTTCCCATATTCAGTGTCGGGAGTTGCTAAGGAAATTTTTTTACCCAAGAGGCCATACGGACCCTAGGTTGCAAGTCGTACAATTTTTTATTCAAAAATCGTGAAAAAAATTCTATTTCGATGTTTTTTTGTAATTTTTTTTAAATTTTTTTTTATAAGTGTTGTTAAATAAGTGCTTAGCACTTATTAATAGGCACTTAAAGTACTTTTGCAAACAAGCGATAACCGTTGTTTGCAGACAACAACTTTAAAGTTGCCTGCAGAGTGGTTTAAAAATCGCTAGCCAATAAGCGATAATCCAAACTACAGTGGTCAATCAATAAAAACCAATCAAAACGTCCAACAATCTATGAAACAACTGAGTGAACCTTGAAAACTGCCACCAAAGAGCTGCTTAGTCATCGCCCCAGTGTGGCTCAGCAGCCACCGCCGGTGGCGGTGCCGCCTGAGGGCCACCAAGGTCCTCCAATAGGCCAAATTGGGCCTTTTCTTCAAACTTGCATAAATTTTCGCCACAATGTCTATTTTTTGAAAATGAGATATCGTTGGAAAGCTAGAGATGAACACTTTTCATCCATGGAGGTATTGAAAAGATATTTTTGCCATTTTTTTCCAAATATTTCAGGTTGAAGTTGTTTGTTGCTAATTTCTTCAGCATGCCATAAATTTCACCTCGGCGCTCTTTCAAAAAACAAAGGGCGTTGGAAAGGTGGTGAAGAGAACTACACAACTATAAGGCTAATTTTTCCATATTTTATCTCTGTTTCATTTTGTATTAAAATTTGTAATTTTGGCTATTTTGAGCCTATTGAGCATTGTATCTTGGAAAAAGCTTTGTAAATGCACTAAACTATAAAGTGCCAACCTTATAATATTTGGGGGGTGATTTTTGATACTAGTGAAAAGTGTGTGGGTTTTCTTGGCATTCTTGTGTTCACTTTCTTTTCGCACTTTCTTTTGCATTTCTTCACCATGGCTTCAACAAAAATTACTATTCTAACTGCATACAACTATTTTGAGTGGTAGTCTAAAATGCAAATTCACTTAAGAAGTCTTGGTTTGCATAGAATAACAATGGGAGTAGAAATTAAACTTGCTAAAGATGAAGAAAAGCCTAAGTGGTTTAATAGATGTGATGAAGCATATGGAGCATTTGTTTGTTTGTATCTCCTAATTTGTTCTCTCATATTGAATATTTGAATAATCCAAATGAAATATTGAAAATGATAGAATCTATTTTTGGCACTCAGAATTCTATGGGGATCATTTATTGAAAAATGAGCTAATTAGTTTAAGTCCAAGAAACTGCAACACAATTCAAGATTTCTTCACCAAATTGAAATCACTAAAGCTACAACTACAACTAAAGCTAGAGATCCTTTGATGTTGAGAAGAAGGAACTGTTGGATATGGTCGAAAGACATAGGAACCAGCAGATTGAGGTGGCTAACACCCTGAGAAGCTTGGACTAGTGCCTGGTCTTCTTCTTTGTTGCTTTCTGTTTCCTACTGGGTGTAGGTTTCTTTTCTGTTGTTTTGTTGTTTTGTGGCTAATGGGTGTTGTTGGTAGTTAATTGCTATATTTTTTTCTAGCACCCGTTTTGTACTATTTTTTGGTTGTTGGGTTGTTGGTGATCTTTTGAAAATCCTTTTTAGTAGCATTTTGTGTCTTTTGTTGTAAAGGGTTTTGGGTCCCTTCAAAACCTATTTTCCCATATAATCAAAACAATGTAGAATTGATAAGAAAGATAAACAACTGATTCTAAGTATTCTCTCTAAGCTAAGTTTTGAAAATTCAGTGTTTGTTTCTACCTTTTATGCTACTAAGGATGCATTTGGTTCCAAATTTACCATACCATCTTTGGATTATTTTGCTAATTCTCTCACACAAGGGCAAGATAAGCTAATCTAGATGGGCACTCTTAAACTTCTTCTAAGTCACATGCCTTGGCAACCAACCATGGCACAAATGAACAATGAGGAAAAAGTGGTAATATAGATAAGAAACAAAAGAATAGTAAAGAGAAGGATAAAAAATTAGCAACTCAAAAGAAGCTAATGAGACCTCATCTTCAAAAGGTGAAAAGCCTAAGAAAGAGAAGGTCAAATGTTCCTATTGTAAATAACCTGGTCATGATGAGCACAAATGTTTGAAGAAACAAGTTGATCACTTGACACATTCTTAAAAAGAATAGTCTCAGTGTTCCTGATTCCATCAAATAGAGTTCAAATGAGGGGTCTCACAAGGCCAAAGATAACAACAAGGGGAAAGGAAAGGGAAAGGCACTTGTAGCAATTGCTTCTCCACCATCCACATGGGTTCTTGATTTGGGTGCTTTACACCACATGGCTTCTTCTGCGGATGAGATTGCATCTTTGGAGGCATGTACTATGCCTTCCATTTTGATGGGTGATGACACTCCTATTGAGGTGTGTGGGAGAGGGCCTATTGATATGGGGGATGACACATTTCAGGATGTTCTTTGTGTTCCCTCATTGTCAACTAATCTCCTATCGATCTATCAAATCACTCACACAGGTACAAGAAAGCAGGTTGAGTTTACTCTTGATTCTGTGGTGATTTATGAGTTCTATAATGATTCTATAGTTGCAGTTGGGAGAGAAAATCATCATTCACAACTTTATTTGTTCTCTCACTTTGTTCTTGATCCACCTTTGTTTGTTCTACCCACTCATTCAGATGATACGAGTAATTTGTGGCATCAGCGGTTTGGCCACTTAAACTACTGCTATTTGCAGTAGCTCAGTCAACAAAAAATGGTTACATGATTGGCTACAGTTCATTTTTTTGATGGTGTTCTTCATGGTTACATTCTTGGCAAGCATCCTGAAGAGAAATTTGACAAAGGCAAAGCTTGGAGAGTGTCATATCTTTTGGAGTTGATACATAGTGATTTGGCAGGGCCATTTCCACAACAATCTTTTAGTAGAGCCCAATATGTTTTGACATTCATTGATGATTTTTCCAAGTACACCTTTGTGTACTTTATCAAACAGAAGTTTGAAGTCTTCGATTCATTCTTGGAGTTTAAGGATTTTGCAAAGAAAAACTAGGAAATCCATTAAATTTTTACGTATAGATAATGGGGGGAATATGTTAATCACAAGTTTGTGTAGTATTGTGCTTCAGAGGGCATTGATTTGCATCATACAATTCCTTACAGTCCTCAACAAAAAGGAGTTGCAGAGTGAAAGAATCGGTCCTTGAAAGAGATGACCAATTGTATGATTCACTCCAAGTCTTTGACACCACCTTTCTGCGTATAAGCCATTAATTGTGTGTGCTATATTCAAAACCACATTTCTCACAAAGCTATGAAGGGGGTAACTCATTTTCAAGCTTGGACTGGTAGGAAACCCTCAGTTAAGAACTTTTGAGTGTTTGGCTCTAATGCATGGGCCCACATTCCAGCAGAGAAATGCAAGGCTATGGATCTGCAGATAAAGCCTTGCATATTTGTTGGATACCCAAATGATGTCAAGGCTACAGGCTTCTCCATCCTACCACACATGAGTTTTTTCATTGAGAGTGTTCATTTTGAGGAGAGTTCTAGTTCTCTCAATACTTCTCCAACCACTGTCAAGTTGGAGTCCTTGCATCACGATTATAGTTATTTAGAGGATCATAATCCTTTGGATCGTGATAACGAGTCTTATTCCTCCACTTCAGATGATGATATTGATGATGAGGGTGCTCATAGTCCATCTTTCGAGGATGATGATTCTCCTCCTCCAGCCACAAGGCCTCTTTGGGCTCATTAGACATTATAGTCAACAGGGAATTGGGTAGGGGACCATTTAGATCATAAAAAAACAAGATCATAGTTTCAGGAGGCTCCACATCTCTTCCTTGCCACAACTTTCGATACACACTCCTTTCGAGAAGCTTCTAGTGTCCTTGAGTGGGATGCAATGATGCAGAAAGAGTCAGTTCCTTAGAGAGGAACCACACTTGGGATCTTGTCCCAAGGAAACTTGTTTGATGCAAGTGGGTCTATCAAACAAAATTTGTAGTAGATGGGTTAATTGACAAGCATAAGGCTCGCTTGGTTGCCAAAGGATTCTCCCAAGTTTCGGGGATTGACTACTCTAAGAATTTTGCACTAGTCGCCTAAATGAATTCCATTTGACTTGTTCTTGCTATCACAACAACACATAGATGGGAAGTTTATCAAATGGATGTGAAGATTATTTTCTTCATAGTAATCTTTAGGAGGAGATATATATGGAGCAACCATATGGGTTTGTTCAAGATCCTTCACTTGTGTGTCATCTTCAGAAGTCTCTCTTATTGGAATCAAGGAACACTGAGAGGGGGGTGAATCAGTGTTATGCAATTTTTAACTTTATTAATCTGATCTTTAAAGCACTTATAACATTCAACCAAAAGAAAGATGCATGAACATAAGACAAGCAACCACAATGTAATGCCCCGTCTTAATAACCTAAGAATGTTGCAGTAGTGTAATAAAGGTGTAATAATTTTTTTTTAAAAGTTTAATTATTAAGTTAATTAGTTGCATACATTCATTAGGCTAAACGACGTTACACTACTTTGAGTTTTCCTTAAGTGACTTAAGTATTTCGCATAGCACATTTTAATTTATAACATAAAGATAAACATTGATAAACATTGCATAACATTGAAATTTCCATTCAAGATAACATAATAAAGTACATACATGTTTTTCCATACATTGCATTTGATAATTATACAATACTCATCCATCTGATGAGGTAGTTCAATAATGATTACAATTACAATTACATTGTTCACCTCTTATACAATTGAGGGATGTTTTCAAATACTAGTTTACAATAAGAGAAGTACATATAAGTTTCCATGTGCGAGCTCTTCATCCATGAAGCTCTCGATGCCATGATCAAACTGGGGACCCAACGGAGTAAGGTGCACGTTCCACCCAACCATGTGGTACCCGTAGGTCCACCCCCCGTGCTAGGAGATAGTAATAAGGTTACCTAGACCTAATCTACTAACCCTAAACACTAGTACAAACAATCTATTGGTTACATTGTTTCCAGATTCTTGACAATTGATTATACCACAAACATAGGGTTAACTGTTATTCTAGGTGGAGTGTCATCACAATGATGCAAAGGTTACCCTGGTGTTTCTTCCTAGGTTCCGGCCCCCAATCCTTGGGTTACCCTGGTAACCTTTTACAAAACCCGGCCGCATTTGCAAACTATTGCGAAATCGAATGTCTCTTATGGAAACAAGACACCGATTTGCCATTCCAGGCCTTCTCATCTTATACTCATGACTGAAGTAGCTCAAGAGTCATAAGTGAGGCATGTACATCTTGTTAAGTGTTTTAATCTAACTACTGTGTTCTTTAGTTTTCACTAATTTACTAACTATTTGTAAGTTACCCTGACACCACTTTGTGTGTCGGCCCTTACAAATAGCCACTCCTCTAAACATAACATGAAAATCTAAGTTTTCATAACTAGGGTTTACCAAGTGCACAAAATACATCTCACAATAACAAATATTTTTCAACAGTATCGAAACACCATAATTAACACATGCACAACCCAAGTCGACTTATAAAACATATTTAAACAATAATACATTCTCTTAACATAATTTACTATGGAAGACTTATACAACAGAGACTTTCCCCAATTTGCCCAAAAAGAAACACGTACAAAAGCAAATCAAGAAAAATATAAATCTATTGTTCGGATATATTAAATCCACTTAAATCAGTTTGAGAATGACACAATTATAAATCAACTTTTACAATTTAAAGAACTTGTATCGCCTAATCTATTACATTTTCTATATATCACATAATGGGTTAATCATCAATTTTCTAATAATTACTTGCATTTAAATTAAATGAAAATATTTTATTATACCCACCTTTATCAAATTTATCCAACATAAATAATTATTTAAAAATTCACTAAACAATATATATATAATAATATTATATATCATATATATTATATATATTATATTATAATAATATATTATAAATATAATATATATAACATACATATTAATTATAAATAAAATATATAATAAAAAACGAAATTTAATAAAGATCAAAGTTTAATCGCACGCGTTTTTGAAAAATACGCATAAAGTAATAAAACTCAAAATTTATTTATTTTTGTTTAAGTTTTACTTTTGGTAACAGGGTAAGCCCGCGGCCGCAGCCTTCCCATGGCTGCGCCCAGCAGCCTGGCTGCTGTGTGCAGCCTTGGTGGGTTGCGCCCACCATTGTAGATTGTGGGGATGGTTTCGGCCCTCCCCCAAATTCTGGTTTTTATTTTTAAAAACATTTTTCAATTCCGTCCGCACAAATCATTTCCGAAAAAGAAATATTATTTACTTGCGAAAAATTGCGGAAAATACATACGGATTTCACAATTTTGGGAAGAAAAATTTAATGTATATTCATTATAAAAAAGAAAATTAAATAAAATATGTATATATATATATATACATATACACATATATATTTATATATATATGATTAACCAGAGTTTACACAGTAACAGTTTACTGGTAATCTATAATTTCTTTCAATTGAATTTTTTTACAGAAATTAAGAAATTATTCAATAACATATTTTGTATCACATAATTTCAATGCAATCTCAGATCTTCAAAATGATAATCATGAAACCTTCAATGAATTTGTAAATTTTTCTCTATAGGTTTTATTTATTTTTCTTCTGTATAAAATTAACCTCTGTTTGTCCCTTTTGTTTCTCTATTTTTTTTTTAAAACATTTTTACAGAGATTCAAGAAAAATTTAACAGCATACAAATATTCCGGAGAAATCAAAACACAGGAAAAACTAAACTAATATTTTCTCAAACTTTCTTTTCAAAAGAAATCAAATTTTAAATACCTGTAGCTTAAGATTTGACTATAGACCAAAAAACTTCTGTTGCCATTGCACACAATTTTCCAAAAGCTTTTCCAACCAACACAAAAGATCCTCCCACCAAGGGATCTTCCACAAAGAATTACAATCCCAATACAGAGAGATAACAACTTCTAAGAAATAATGAATTTTACATAGTAAGGGAATTTTTTTTGCAAACGCTCTGATAATTTCCCCCGTGAGGAAATTGAATAACCTCTATGTTTTTCTCGATATCCAATATTACCTCCGTAACAAATTCTTAACAAACCCAATAAATGAAACTTGCACACTTGTCGAGAAGTTGCAAATATCTTTTAACAACTTCTCGGCAATTTTGCCCTTCAATATTTGCATGCAAATTTATTTATTTAATTTAAATTTTACAACCATTATTTCAATTTACATGCATTTTTTTTAATTTTATTTTTCCAATTTTCAATTGCAATATAATTTACACACTTAATAATTTAATTTAATTAATTAATTTATTTAATTAAAATAGTTTAATCTTTTTAAGATCAACCATTTAACCAAATAAGCCAATTAATGAATTAAATTATCAAGCAAGTAATTTCTTCCACATTTAAACATTAATTAAATAACAATAATTTAAAACACAATATTCCAACATTAAAAATTAACCCAATTTGCTTTTCAAAAGATTTATCCAAATAGAAAATGACAATACAACCTATGACTCAAACTAAAAACAGACAAAATACTAAGACCAGGATTATAGACTAGGCTAAAATAAACCAAACTACTATCTCCCGATCAACGTATCTGTTGAGTCTTGACACGCTCAGACTTGAGTACCCAGGTGGAGTCGGTGTCATGTACCTGCAAATCCTACAACCAAACAATAACATGCATACAAATATATATATATATATATAAAGCATTAAACAGACACACCGTGCGGAGAAAATCACAGATATCGCAGGTCACTCGAAAGCGAGTGATGCGATTCCGTTCTCCACATCAATACACTTCACAGCAAACTGACAAAATAAATAGCTGTTAGTCCATTATAACATGTACATAACAATAATCAACTGAAATTAAAACATCTAATCTATATCCAATCATGTCTGAAATCAATAATCATCAAACAATGTATCAACATGTCACAGAATAATCAACTATCGCTCAAAACCAACGATCAAAATATCCAACTAAGTAACATAGACTAACAGTGTAAAAACTCAACAGCAGAAAACATATGCATAAACGGAGGGGTGCTACACACAACACCATAACACAAGGATTTTTTTACGTGAAAACCCTGTTAGGGGAAAAACCACGGTGGAGTTCAATCCACAATATGATCTGAGTATACTCAAAAAGTGTTTACAAAAGGGGAATGCACATGCATTCAGGCACACTGCCTAGAGCTCACTGCTCAGATACAAAAGAAGACTCACTGTCTTACAAAATTATTTGGATTACATACAAAATATTTGAACTGACAAAATAGCATCTGCTAATGCTTGATCACAGTTCTGGTTAAGCACATTAATTGCTTTCTTGACCTTTTGTCTGATTCTTCTCTTCTGGGCTGTCTGCTTTAATTCACATCACAAATCCTTTTATGCACAAGTGAAACTATGCATAATCGCTCTACAATCTCTCTGATTTTTGTATCACACATCAACACACTTCGTACACACATCAAAATGATATAAATGATCGCTTATATATATCCACAACTAAGGATTTAATCAACCACATGTCGGCTTCAATAAAACATAAAATATTTACAAACCGTCGGCTCAATCCATAAATAATTTCCAATGTGCACCAACCAAAGTCGACCACAACATAGTGAGGACCTAAATCAACATGCTTGAATACAAAAATATTTAAACAATTACTCCTCGAAGATCCACAACACGCTACATTCACTTAGTCGGCCTTTTGCACTGATAAACAAAATATTAATCAACTAGATCTTCTAACTTTCACAACAATTGATAGGAGGCTCTATGATTCAAGGAAAACATAGATCATACATCTAACAACCTTCTCTGAGATCCACAACTCAAAATGATAACATAAAATTGCATATGAATCAATGAACACATTTCTGTCGGATGCTCTATTCTAGCTTGACAGTTAATCACTTAGCTTCAATCTGACTTCTAGTATGAGAAAATGCTGATGTGTGGATCGAATCACTGACTAGGGTTGCCATCAATGACAACACCAGATGACATGTGCAATGTCTCTTGCCAACAATCTCCCCCTTTGGCATTGATGGCAACACTTAGTGAAAAATGACTAAGTGTCAGATCAATACCAACATGAATACACTACCAACCTTCAAAATTTTAAAAACACAACTCCCCCTAAGATTATTAAGGCATTTTCACTATCCCACTCTCCCCCTTTGACATCAATGGCAAAGGCAAGAATTTGCATGCCAAAAATCAAACAAAAACTACTAAGAACAAACTGCATATGTATAAACTTGCTTCTACAACTTACATAAACTTGAATATGTTTACAAAATTATTCTTCAACAAGCTCAAACTAGTGTCCCAACTCTTTTTGAGACTCTCTAAGATAGGAATGTGACCACATAACAAGTAAGGCTGCATCTTTGCTAACTCAAGGTTTGCCGGATCACTGACTGCCATAGCATCTTGTGCTTCCTTCAATGCACTAACCATTGTCTCCATCTTAGGACCAATTAGTCCTCTAAGTTCACAAACTCTTTCAACAATTTTTCCTTCTTCATGCTTCAAAATTTTAATCTTGTCAAGTAGGGATATGACTTGACCTTCT
Source organism: Sequoia sempervirens (assembly GCA_007258455.2). Classification (NCBI taxonomy): domain Eukaryota; kingdom Viridiplantae; phylum Streptophyta; class Pinopsida; order Cupressales; family Cupressaceae; genus Sequoia; species Sequoia sempervirens. Next base: position 133,535,628 of record VDFB02058242.1, on the reverse strand, counting down.
TTCTTTCCAACAAAAATGGTTAGAGGATCAAATGCTTGAGAGATATCTGCTAACTGTTTCTCACATTCCTTTAGTTTCTTTTCAATGTCTGTAGTGAACTTAGACAATGATAAGCATGACTTATAAATGTTTCCACCTTCAGACAAAGAACTTTGAATATTCTTTACATAGGTAGATAACAAATATTTATCATTAGCAATCATTCCCTTCAACCTACCAAACCTGTTAGCATCAAACTCCTTCTGAACCTTATCCATAGTTGACTTCTCAAGTGACTCAAAGTGAGTACTTACAAAATTGACAAGTTTCTTCAACTGATCAGATGGAGAATCGGATGAGTTCTTGACATATGAAGGTATAATATTCTCTAGAATACCAAATGCAAGATTTAACAGCTCACTATCTTCAATATGAGATTTCAGAATCTCTTCCCTTACCTTAGCTTGAGCGAATGATGCAACTTTCAGTTTCTCAATGGGAGATAAAGTATCCAAGTTGATAGGACCTTTAATCAGTTTAGAATCAAACTCCTCTTGTTGCTCTTCCAAAAACTCCTTCACTGCCTTTATAGTGTCTCTTGCTTCCACATGAACTTATTTTGCCTCAACCTTCTTTTCTTCAGTCACTGATTCTTCCTGGGCTTTGGGTATCTCAACTTCTTCAACCGACACAACTTTAGGAGCTTCAGTCTCCATAGGAATTTCAGCATCATGTATATCTAGCAGATTCAGAGTATCCTCAAATGTATCTTCTTCATTTACCGGACTAGATGGAGCAACTTCAACATGCACTTCTTCAAAAACAACATTGTATCTATTCTTCAACAAAATTTCCTTAAGAATTTTCTCAGTATCCTTTGTAACTTCTTCAGTCTGGCCAATCATTAGCTTGTTCACCCTTGTTTTTCTTTTAAAATCCCTTTTAGCTTCATTGAGAATATTCTTAATCTCTTCTATAAACATCACCAGACACAAATCATCAAGTATTTGTTCTCTCATTTTCTCTTCTTCAGTTCTTGCATTAACTCTCATTTCTAAAACTTGATACAGACCTTTGGGTAACTTAGACATTATTTCAACGAGAGTCATATTGAAATTATTCAAATACTTTATTGTGCCTTCCTCAAGAATTCTTTGACCAACACTATCAAAGGTGTCATACCATTCACAAAGTGGTCTAAGATTACCATCCTTAATCAAGGATTTTTCAACTTCTTCTACAGACATACCTGGTTTGTCAATTTTCATCTTTTTCTATGCTTTCTCTTTACCAGAGGGCTTGTACTTAGTGACTTTTGTTGCCTTTGAGCCCTTATGCTTAATTTATCTTGCCTCCTCATCAGATTCAATTTCTTCATCTTCAGAAATAACAACATAGACTCTTGTGCTCTTGTCCTTCCTCTTTCCTTCTCTACTAGATGTTTTGACTTGAGTTTTCACAAGACTTGGCTTCTTTGTAGGACCAGATGAGAGAGCAGAGCTCCTTGTGGATCTAGATCTGGCAAAGGATGCTGCCAGACTAGCAGACTCAGTTCTAGTTGGCTCTCCTGCTTTAGCTTGTTCTCTTTTCCTTCTAGCTTCTCTCACAGCTTCAGCTGATATACCCATGCTTTCTGCAAAAGATTCAACTTCCTTTCTCCTCTCCAGATTATCATAGGTTTCTTCAATTTATCATGCACTTGCATATCCTTTTCCTCAAAGGTACCAAACCTCTCTTCTGTCGGATCCTGAGGTTTACTTAGCAAGTGTTGAGCATATAGCTCCAAAATGTGTTCCTCAACCTCATAACCCATAGGCATTATCCACATTGTTCTAGGATCAACAAATTCCATCAAACATTTCAGATCAATATAAACCATGAAGCAAATTGTGTCCTTGTACTTCTCCACTATAGAAGAAGGAATCCTTTCTCTGGCTTGCATCTCATTCTGAAAGTTCTTGAAATAACCCCAAATAGCAGTTTTTCTAGCTTTACTATCACCAATTGCATACAAGATGTCTTTAATCTGAACAACTATAGATTTATCACCTTTCCAATGCACTTTCCCAACTCCTAAAACTTCATTCATGAAATAGAAGAATAAACACAACTACAGGTTACCATACTTGAAGGTACTCTTCTTATCCTTCTTGATTTTGCCAAGATTCTCCATTAACTGGCTCCAGAGTAACTCACACAGGTCATAATCTGCATTTTCCTTGACCATGTGATATGTTGCATAGATTGTTGTACCAGATACAAAGTTGTCCCGACTAGAGTGATAGATCTTATACCCAATGACCATAAAATCAAATCTAACATCCACTTCAATAATATCAGTAATTGTCATAGCTCTCTTGTCGAACACTAAACCGGTTGCATATGTGACCATTTGATTCTTCACAACTTTCAATGTGGGCAACCCACCAGATGAATTTAAACCAATAACAGTCCTTATGGCTTCCTTTGTAATTTTGAAAGACTGACTTAACCACATAAATTCAGCATGCACTTGACTCAATATATACCAAACCCACTCATTTTCTTTGAACACATGAAACTTCACAATCTGTGTGAATTTCTTCTCCTCCAATGTCTTAAATTTGAGTTTCACACAAAAATTCTCTCCCACAATGTGATTGGTGTACAAATTCAACAACTGGGAGCTTCTGAATTCTTCAACATTTGCATGAATGTATGCCCTAGTATCTTCGATATGCAAAACGCCATACAAAACAAAAGAAAATGCACCTAAAGGTTTTGTTTCGATGGATTTGAACAGGTGCCATTTGAATTTTAGACGGGGCCTATCCTTAATATTGACAACCAATGGAGCAGCCATTTCCAGAATTTTCAAAGTCACAAGTTTTCGGATAAATACCTTTCGCCAGATTAGGGTTTGATCGTCGAATCACTTTTAGACTTGAATCTTCACCAAAGTTCACCAGAGTTCGCTTCAGAGCTCTCCAAACTTCTTCTTCTCAAAATGCAAAGTGACAAATGAAGAATAGAAATGACTTTTTATCATTCGCACACCTAACTTTTTTGTCGCAATAAATGCTTTTCCCCTAGGTCTTCCAGATACCTTGTTTTCATAGATTGTGAAAGAAAATTCTTCTGTGGACCTTCAATTTTGCATAAATTCTCTCCACAAGACATTCCAAAACATCTGCACATCACTAATGCAATTATTGCAATCTGCCACATTCTGGTACCAACTACCGACAAGGGGGTTAAAAGATTTTCTTAAGAACTCCCCCTAGGCCAGAGGCCTTAAACTAATTCCTAGAGGAATTACCAAAACCTGGTTCTGGTGTGGAATCATTTCCTACATCAGGACTCTTCTTCACCCATATCTTCTTCATTTTCTTCCTGATCTCATCTATAGTAACTTTTCCTTTTCCCTTTTCATCTTTCTCCATGTTTTTCCTTTGATTTACCGGACCCTTTCTGCTTCTGCAAAATCTAGCAATATGACTGGATTTGTTGCAATTGTAGCACACCACATTTCTTTGTCCAGACCAATTGTTCCATTGATTTTCTCTTGATTTGCACTGGTTAGTAATATGGCCAAATCTATTGCATGTATAACATCTGACATCTCTATTGAAAAAGTTGTTTGACATATTTCTGCATTCAACTGATTTATGACCATACTTATTGCAATTGAAACACTAACCTGAGAATGATGAACCACTTGGATTCATTCTGCTTCTACATTGAGCAGCCATATGACCAAATTTATTGCAAACAAAACAGTAACCATTGAATCTTTGAGCATTAGGTTGTCTTATTGGATACCTTCTAGCTTTGTTCATTTGATTCCTTGTCTAAATCTCCTTTGTCTAGATTCAGATCTTTCTCCTTTCTCATATCCAAGACCTCGCTTGTCACCTTCAGTCCTCTGACTTTTAATTAGTTCATCAAGCTTGGCTGAGCTAATCTTGAACTTCTCCTTGAATTCATTTGCAGTAGCAAGTTCATCTTTGAGATCAACAATCTACTTTTCAAGCTCTTCTTCATTATTTATGGATTGTTCCAATTCAAGCTCCAACTAATTGAATCCATCAGTAATTCGGCTACATTCTTTAGATTTTTCTTTCAAGGACTGAGTAAGCTTCTCTTCATTCTTCTTTCCGTCTTCAATCTCCTTGGTCATCCTCATCACAATAGATTCCATCTCATGCTTCAGGACAACATTATCTCTGGTAAGCTTTTCACATTCCTCTGTCTTTTCCTTCAAGGCTTGACTAGGTGTTCACCTTCCATGCTCTTAATTTCTTTCTGTTTAAGATGATCATAGAGTTCCTTTCTCTTTTCCCTTGACTCATTGATTTTATCTTTTAATGATTGAATGAATTTCTCAGCATTCATGAGGCTTTCCTGCAATTCCTGGACTTCAGATTTCGACTGATCAAGATCATCTAGGGCCACCAAAAGTTGTTGTTGAAGACTTCTTGAATCCATTGAATCAATTTCCTGGATCTTCCCCAAGCTTTTAAACTTCTTCTGAGGAACTAAGCTCTGATACCAATTATTGGAATCAAGGAACACTGAGAAGGGGGGTGAATCAGTGTTTTGCAATTTTTAACTTTATTAATATGATCTTTAAAGCACTTATAACATTCAACCAAAAGAAATATGCATGAACATAAGACAAGCAACTGTAACACAAGGATTTTTTTATGTGGAAATCCTGTTAGGGGAAAAACCATGGTGGAGGTCAATCCACAATATGATATGAGTATACTCAAAAAGTGTTTACAAAATGCACATGCATTCAAGCACACTACTTAGAGCTCACTGCTCAAATAGAAAGAAAGACTCACTATCTTACAAAAGTATTTGGATTACATTCAGAAGATTTGAACTGACAAAATAACATCTGCTAATGCATGATTATAGTTCCGGTTAAGCACATTAATCGCTTTCTTGACCTTATGTCTAATTCTGCTCTTCTGCTCTATCTGCTTTAATTTGCATCACAAATCCTTTTATGCACAAGTGAAACTATGCATAATCACTCTACAATCTCTCTAATTTTTGCATCACACATCAAAACACTTCGTACACACATCAAAATGATATAAATGATCACTTATATATATCTGCAACTAAGGATTTAATCAACCACATGTTGACTTCAATAAAACATAAAATATTTACAAACCATTGGCTCAATCCACAAATAATTTTCAATGCACACCAACCAAAGTCGGCCACAACATAGTGAGGACCCAAATCAACATTCTCGAACACAAAAACACTTAAAAAATTACTCTCGAAGATCCACAACACGCTACATTCACTTAGTCGACCTTTTGCATTGATAAATAGAAAATTAATCAACTAGATCTTCTAACTTGCACAAAAATTGATAGGAGGCTTTATGATTCAAGGAAAACATAGATCATACATCTAACAACCTTCCTTGAGATCCACAACTCAAAATGATAAAAAATTGCATATGAATCGATGAACACAATTCTATCAGATGTTTTGCTCTAGCTTGACAGTTAATCGCTTAGCTTCAATCTGACTTCCGGTATGAGCAAATGGTGATGTGCGGATCGAATCAATGACTAGGGTTGCCATCAATGACAACACCAGATGACATGTGCAATGTCTCTTGCCAACATCTCTATGGCATCAAACAAGCCCCTCAGGCTTGGTATGCCAAGATGGACTTCTTCCTCCTGAAAGTGAGGTTCACTTGATGTCATTCTTATCCTAATATATACTGTAGCAATATGATAGTCATACCTTCTTGGTTCTCTACGTTGATGACTTGTTGATCATAGGAAGTCATTCATCCACCATTCGGGTAGTGAAAACTACCCTTCACGATCAATTTTTTATGTTAGACTTGGGCTTATTGCAGTACTTCTTGGGGATTGAGATCACTTAGTCTTCTATAAGTATTTCTCTTGCACAAGCTAAGTACACACTTGATATGCTCTAGTGGTTTCACATGCCTAATTGTAAGCCTGAGCTAACTCCATTTCTATCAGGGGTCAAACTTGAGGGTAAGTGTTCTTCACCCTTGGTGGATGACACTTTGTAATGAAAAACACTTACCCTAGAGCATTTCTAGTCCAGTTTGTTGGTCGAGCAAGAAGTAGTTTCCTATTGCTCTTTCATCTACAGAGCTTGAGTATTGAGGAGCGATTAATGCTACTACTAAAGCCATATGACTTCAAAACATTCTCTTTGAGTTTGGCATTCCCTTTTGAAAGCCAACAGTTATCTATTGTGACAACTAGAGTGTGATTCAGATCTTTTGTAATCCAGTCCATCATCAACAGACCGAGCACATTGAGATCCACATGCACTATATTCAAGATTTGATCCATTTAGAGATCATTGATCCCAAGTACTACCTGACATCAAATCAGACTCCAAACATCTTCACCAAACCCTTCACTAAGAGCAAGTTCCTTCATTTAAGATCTTTGCTTGGGGTGCGGTTGGTGTCCTCTTTGGGGGGAGCTACTTAGTCCTCTTCTCTCTCTATTTTGGGGGGAGGGGGTGTGTTTTCTCTCTATTTGTGGGTGGGGGGCTTATTATAGATATATATATATTTTTTTGGGGGGGGAATTTGATATGTAGATGGGTACCTAGCATGGCCTCATTTGTTAGGACCCATCATCTTTTACACCCTTCTACGCTATGCTTAAGGGGGGTGTTAGTGTAGGATGTTTTCACCCATAAAGTGAATAAAAATATGGATTGCTTCAAATCCAAATTTGGGGAGCACAAAAAACCTGCTTCAGACCCACAAATGGGGAGCACAAAAGGCAACACCAAAACAAATTTACCCTTTCCTATAGACTTCCTAACTACGCTCATTTTCTTTGGGAGATTTAAATTCCACCTCATTCTTCTTCCTTTTCCTTTGCACCTTCATCCAATTTTCCTCTGACGAGCCACCACCCATGTCCTCTACTTTACCTTTGATTATTTGGCTTCCCTCTGGAGACATTATTTTTGAATCTCCATCCTTGACATTGTGACGACCTTCATGATGAGATTCTACCAAGGCCTCTGAATCAACAAGTTTCCTTTTTGGTCCCAATTTCTTTTCTTTGGGGTAGTGGTGGGGGTTTTTCCAGGTGAAGGAGCATTGCCCGCAAAATTTACCGCTACAAAGGATGTAGCTGCTGCCTTTGGAGTGGTTTGGCAATCGCTTGGTGGAGCCATGCCCGAGGTAGTATCAACAAATTTTGGTGGCACATTTGCCTCACCATCCAAACCATCCTTTTCCACTAAGTAATGCTAGGGGGTGACTTCTTTCCACCAAGTAGCTTGGATTCCATGCCAATGTTTTGAGTAGTGTGCATCCATATGGCCAATGCTGGAACATCGACAACAACAAAAAGGTAATCCTTCATAATCAAGCAATTGATTCCATTCCATCCCCACATTTTTCAGAAGGACATTCACAAGGAGATCTTTGGTTGTGTTTATCTCCACTAATATGCGAGTGTAGGTAGTTTGCAAAAAATTTGAAGAGCCTTCATCCACCACCAAAAACTTCCCCAACGAACTACCAATGGCTTCAGAACATGAATCACACAAAAACTGAAGAGGAAGATTTGGCAACCTTACCCAGAATGGAACCGTGTCGAAGGATTTTGTGAGAGGGTTGAAGGAGGGGTGCCAAGGTTTCAATATTAATAAATGTTGCTCCTTCTAGCTCCATTAATATTCATATAGAACTGCATTACAATCCTTCACATTATAAAAAACCACCACAAAGAACCCCCTTGCCATGGGGTAAATCTCTACATCCCCCTCCAATATAGGTTTCCAAAATTCTGCAATCCAATCATGCAGCTCCGCAAGGCTTGGCCAAAACCCTTGGAATCTACCAACCAGACCCTCTCCTGCAAAATAATATATATTTTTAGCCACTTCATCAACAATCTCCCCAACGAAAGAAATCATTGCGGGAGAGGTCACGCACTAGAGAGCCTTAGGAGCCTGTTGCTCACCACGATCAATCACCTATTCCCCCAATCTCCCCATCCAGCCATTGCTCATCCCCCATTTCTTCTGCGAAGATTGAGGCTGAGTAGTCCTATCATCAGCCTATCTCTGAAACCCCGGTGAAGACGTAGGCCGTCCATTAGGGTATGAGGTCGGTTGGTTCAGCTCCTTATCCTGCCCATGATTCTTCCTTTCTTGTCCTTCCACCACCATCGAATATGAGCGACCAAGGTTTGCAGCACTTGGCGATTGAGGATATTGTCGCCGCTCATCATTTGGGCCAAAGAGGGTTTCCGCAGAGGCACCAAAGGATGCCCTAGTTGCGCCAGTCGTTGGAAAATACATCGCTTCCATCCCATATGAAACCCTTCATTGTTTTTGCCATGCCTCCATAATTTTTCTTGCATTACTCGTGTTTGAGCATCATCCCATGCATGTTCTAAACCATAGAGATCTAGAATAGTGGTGGGAGGGAAAGCCGAAGTTTTCCGTAGAGCATTGAAGATAGCTAAAGTCATCGTAGAGTGTGTGTAGAATTTTATTTTCTTAGTGGCATAAGTTATTTTTCCTATGCTTTTATTAAGCTTTCTTAGGATAATAAAATGAGTTTATTATTTAATAAATAGGAGATAAGTGATGTGGTGTCCCCTTCCTTAAAAGGTGGAACACTTTCCACTTTTTGTGGTTGATTCCTATTGGTTGGATTTGCCACCTCCATCCTCTCCTTAGTTCTATATAAACTCACTACCTATCTTGTATTTAGATACTTTTGCATACTCTTGCATCTTGGAAGCTCTTAATGCAATTTTGTCATACTGACATTGCATAATCTCTCAGAGTTCTAGTTTACATCATTTATGTTTTTCCAGTTTATGTAACTTTGATTTTCTCTTAAAAAGTTCTTTGGGTTATTCAATCTATTTTAGATTTCTAACAAAAAAATATTAACCAAGCTCTCCATTGTTTGGATATTCTCTACAAAGCCTTATGTTCTAGCATTCAATGGAAGAATATTCAATGTTACAAGTAATCCTTTTTTCTTCAACCCCCCTAGCTTGATTCTTATAGGTTGGAGGGACCCTAGCATCATGTTAACATCTTTAAAGTAGATTGGAATGGGTCAGCTCACAATACTGCGTACCACTTTTTGGCCAAGTTGGACATTAAAATCAATACTTTTTTACAAAATTTCACTTTATGAAACCTATAGCAACTAAACCATTAATAATTTGAAGATGATGTGAAGTAGCGATTTGTGATGATTTATGTGTAGATTCTAAATATATATTTTTAAAAAAATTAGAAAAAAATTATGATTTTTCTTACATAACTTTTAATAACTTTTTTTTTTTTATAGTAAACAACATTTTAAAAAAGTGACATTTATGTCGTCCTGCACAACTTTTTTTTATTGAAAGTATGAAATTGTGATTTTTAAAACATAGATTTTTAATATCAATATCTAGTGCATGGATATTTTTAATATTTTTTTATTGCATAGTTTTTTTAATTAATTTTGAAGTCAAAGTAATTATAATCAGGACATAGGTGTATGTCGTCATGCATAACTTGTTTTGTATGTATTGAAATTAATTTTTTTTATGAAACAAGAAAATCAATACCTAGTGCACACACATTTTTTAGAATTTGTTTTCTCTATTTTTCTATTTTTTCATGCATGTGAAACTAATACCTTGATGTTGAAAGTGAAAAAAACAACATTCTCAAGAAATAAAATATAAATATAATAATAAAATTAAAAATATTTAAAATTATACTTTTTGAAAAGCTTATAATAAGAGCTACATACTTATAAAACTTAATTTCTAAATGAATTTATTTAATCCCTCAAAAGGTAAAGGAAGTGTTTTTTTGTTAGTATTTTGATAGGTGTTTAGGAGACTCCATTGTGGGCATGTTTTAAGATTAGAGGGGTTATATCCAAGGGAGAATTATCTAACCTTATTCAATTAAAAATCTTTAGATGGAATCCCTCAAGGCTTAAATCATCAAGTTTTCTAATAATATGTGATGTCAGGAAAAAATTAGGATGTCCCAAGTTTGGGACCCATTATTGTGGGATGACCCAAACATATTTTAAGGTGAAGGGAAGTTTGGAAAAAAAAAGGTGCTAGTCAAATTTAGGCTCATTGTCACGTAACAAATTTCTTATAGAATCTTATGTTAAATTAATTTTCACTAAAGTAAATCTCTTCTTGGTTTTTGGCAGAATCTTCAACAAGCACACCTTAAGATATTGCATTGCAACACATAAAAAATATTTGGCTTGAATTCCTAGTCTAAGGTATATATTCTCTACCAAAGTATTTGGAGAGTTGCATTTGACCCAATTCCTTCTTGAACTTACACTTAAATTAGATTGGGATATAGTTGGAATCAAAACTTAGTGATTGACTTAAAATCATCAATAAATTAAGGTTGAGACATAGGGCATTGTATTATGGCTATGTAGTGTGATGTATTATGAGAGTCTGATAGCGGTCATGTTGCCTCTGAATCTCTGGTTTGTGATACTCCTATGAAAAGCTTGCTCTGCAAGTATATTGTAATCTTTGTGATTTCTAAATAATATATTGGGCAGCTTTTGGAGTGTGTTGTTTTTCTCCCAAAAGAGTTTTCCCCACGTAAATCATTGTGTTGTCGTATGCATGATATTTATGTTTAAGTTTTTATAACTGTTAAAGATTTGTAAAAGTTTTGCATTATTCTCCTCTCAAGATTAGTGTAGGAAATTATTCCACTACCTTAGCTTCTTGACAAGTGGTATCAAAGCTTGATCACCTTTGGTTTCAATTGTGGGTTGTTGGGTTTTTTGAACTAATCTAGATTTGAGTGGGAACTTGTGCAGAAGATACTAAATGTGATCTTGTTGCAAGAATTTTTAGATGCCAAGTTCATTAGGAAGAATAGAGGTGGATAATTTTTATGGAAATGAGGATCTGTTGTTGATGAGAATGTTTCAAGGCCTGCAGATCCTACTCAAGTTGCTCAATATGATGTTATGGACCGTAAAGCCAAGGGTCTAATCAGATTGTGCTTGGAAGACTCTGTTTTAATCAATGTCCATGAAGATACCTCTGCACAAAAACTATGGAAGAAGCTTGGTGAGATGTATCAAGCCAAATCTTTAGTGAACAAGATTTTCTTGAGGAAGAAATTATATTCCTTGAGAATGGAAGAGGGTGGATGAATTATAGATCACCTGGAAGCATTCAATATGCTTGTGGCTCAGTTGGCATTAGTTGGTGTCAAAATGGATGAGGAGGAGGAATGCCAGATCCTGCTTTGTTCTTTACCTGATTCATGGGATTCTCTTGTTATGGATATTAGGAGTACTTATGTTATATTTAAGACTAAAGATGTGGTGGGTTTTTTGCTTTCTGAAGAGTTGAGGAGGAAGGTATCCATCAATGCCAAGGAGCCCCTAAATGTTCATGGAAGAGCTAAGGAAGAAGGAAAAAAGAATGAGAGGCGTGATAAATCCAAGTCCAAGGGGAGATCCAAATCTCGTGGAAAGTCCAAAGTTATTTGTTGGAACTGTGGTAAGCCAGACATATTCGTAAGGACTGCAAAGAAGAAAAGAAGAAGAAAAGAAGAAGAAAAGAAGAAGAAAAAGAAGAAATTTAATTTTGATTCTGAGTTCGAGAAGGAAGATGGTAATGCATTCATTGTAGCTTTGGCAACTTGTGTAGGAAATGATTCATGGTTAATTGACTCAAGTGCATATTTCCATATGACCTTTAATAGAGAATGGTTTTTTGAATATGAATAATTTGATGGAGGTAAGGTGTACTTTTGTGATGATTCTTATTTAAATATTGTTGGTCATGGTAAAGTTAAAATTAGGTTTCCTGATGGTAGAATAAAAAGGATTAATGATGTGTTACACATCCCTGGATTAGCACAATTTTTTAATCTATAAGAAAACTAATAGATGCAAGTGTGTAGGTAGTATTTTTTGATGCAAGATGCAACATGGTTAGAGGTTCTTTGGTGATTGCTAGAGGTGTCAAATATGACACATTATATAAGCTTGATGCATGCATTATTGAGTGCAATAGTAATTTTGTGAAAATCATGTATGTTAAAGAGGTGAGGGTTTCATCTTCAGTAGATGGTCATGGCTTTTGGGTACCAAAGGGTGCTCTTTCTTTTGAATCAAAGTTACCTGTAGAGAAAACTATGTTATGACACTAGAGAGTTGGCCACATTGGAGAAAAGGGTCTAAAGACCTTGAAAAATAAAAACCTTGTTTAAGGGTTGTTTGATTGTAATATTGAATTTGATTTATGTGAGTATTGCATTTATGGAAAAAAAAACCATGTTCAATTTTACTCGAGTTCTCATAAATATTCTGATGTATTGGATCTTATTCATTCTTATTTGTTTGGTCCTCTAGATGTTGTAAATTGACATATTATGTTTTATTTATTGATGATTATAGTAGCAGGACATGGGTATACTTCCTAAAGAGTAAATCTAAAGTTTTCAGTCGATTTAAAGAATTTAAAGCAATGGTTGAGTTGCAGACTAGAAAGAAAATAAAATATTTGAGGACTGGTAATGTCAGTGAATTTTTCTCTAATGATTTTAATAGATTATGTAAATATTGTGGTATTCATAGACAAAAGACAACTCCATATTCTCCACAACAAAATGGAGTTGCAGAAAGAATGAACATGAAACTGATGGAGAAGGCTAGGGGTATGTTGAGTGGTGTTGGTCTAGAACAAAGGTTTTGGGTTGAAGTTGTTTCCATTGCTTGCTACCTGATTAACAGGTCTCCTAAATCAGCTCTTGTTGATAAGACACCTATAGAGGCATGGTCAAGTCACAAACCTTCATTAAGACATTTTAGATTTTTTGGTTGTGAGGCATATGCACATGTGTGAAAGGAGAAGCACACAAAGTTGGAGAACAAGGCTGTGAAATGTATCTTCATCGGATATAGTTATGGTGTGATAAGATACAAGCTTTGGGATCATGATGCACAAAAGATAATACATAGTAGAAGTTTTATTTTTAGAGAATATAAGACTTCTTTTGTTACATTGCAACTAGAAAAAAGTAAATAGGAAGATGTGATTCAATTTCCTTTTACACCTGAAAAAGTTGAATTGAGGCCCATGGATAGAAAAAAAGTTGAGGAGAGCTCATCTAGCTCTGAATCTTTAGAAGAGGAGGAATAACCTCCAACTCGATTTGTTCGTAGGTCTACAAGGCATAAACAACCACCTAAAAGGCATTCACCCGATAATTGGAGAAGTATTTTTGTTTTGAATACTAACATGGATGAACCCAGATCGGTAGAAGAGGCATTAGGTATGAATGATGCAGAATCCTGGAAGATTGCTATGGATGAAGAAATGACAACTTTGAAAAAGAATGATACATGGGATCTTGTACTGTTGTCTGAAGGAAAAAAAACCTATTGGTTGCAAATGGGTGTTCAAGAAAAAGATTGGTTCAGATGGAAGTATTGAGAAATATGTAAAGCAAGGTTGGTTGCAAAAGACTAGTCTCAAGTTGAGCGTGTTGATTATGGTGAGATATTTTATCCTGTTGCAAAAATGACATCCATTAGATTTTTGTTTTTTTATTATTGCTACTTATGATTAGAGGTTGAAAAAATGGATGTGAAAACTGCTTTCCTTCATGGTGACTTGGAGGAGGATATTTGTATGACACAACCAAAGAACTACGTGGTGAAAGGTAAAAGTAAATTGGTTTACAAATTGAAGAAATATTTGTATGGCTTAAAACATAGTCCTAGGATGTGGTACTAGAAATTTGATGTACATATGTGTTGATTTTGGGATTTGAGCATTCTAAATTAGATTGAATTGTGTTTATTATAAAACTAATGATGATTGTTTCTTGTTTATTACATTATATGTTGATGATATACTATTTATTAGTAAGGGGAAATTTATGATTTTAGAACTGAAATCTCAACTTGCTGCTAAATTTGAAATGAAAGATCTTGGTGTCGCTAAAAAAATTCTTGGTATGGAAATTAAAAGAGATGGAGTGAATAGAAAGCCATGGCTTGGCCAAATTAAGTATGTCAATTCAATTTTACAGAGGTTTGATATGTAGGATTATAGACCATTGTGTGTTCTTATTTTAGTTGGAACAAAGTTATCTATTTCAGATCTTCCAACATCCCCATCAGAGATGGAAGACATGAGAAGAGTGCCTTACCAAAGTGTAGTTGGAAGTTTGATGTATGCTATGATTTGTACAAGACTATACATTGTCCAAGTAGTGGGAGTTCTTTCCAAATATATTTCTAATCTTGGTAGAGTTCATTGGGATGCAGTTAAAAGAGTCTTCAGATATTTATGTGGTGCCTCAAATTATTCCTTGTGTTATCATAGTAATATGACTAAAGATGATATTTCCCTTGATATTCATGGTTATGTGGATTTAGACTGGGTAGGTGATGTTGATAGAAAATGACCCACCAATGCTTATGTGCTTACTTTATTTGGTGGTGCAATTATTTGGACAAGTAAGTGATAGGTTATGGTTGCTTTGTCCTGTTATGGTTGCTTTGTCCCCTACTAAAGCAGAGTATATGAAAGCTACTCATTCTTGTAAAGAAGCCATTTGTCTTAGTAGACTGTGTTCAGATATTGGAATAAAACAAGATGTAGTGACAATTTATTGTGATAGTTGGAGTGCAATATGTCTAGCTAAGAATTTGACATTTCATGCCAGGACCAAGAACATTGATGTACAATATCAATTTTTTAGAGATATGGTTGAAGATGGGAGGGTGAAGTTGTTTAACGTAGAGACTTTGATGAATTTTGTTGATTCTTTAACTAAGCCTGCAAGCATAGAGAAGTTCAGATGGTGTTCAGAGACTATGGGCCTTTCGACCCCTAGCAATTAAGAGATGATGTTTACACCCTCCCATTTCCCTTGCAAGGTGTTTGACAAGTGGGAGATTTTTTTGGGAAAATGTGTCTCAACCTTGTAATTACATAAGGTATTGTTTATATGTCGATGATCATTATTGTAAATTTGGATCGATCATCATTAGGTCTTAGATTTGATGGTCGACATTTTATTAGCTTGACTTGCCCTACAAGGAAACCCTATTTTATGAGGGAATTGTATTATGGTTGTGTAGTGTGAAGTATTCTAAGAGTCTAATAGCGGTCGTGTTGCCTTTGGATCTCCGGTTTACGATACTCTTGTGAGAATCTTTCTCTACAAATATATTGTAATCTTTGTGATTTCTGAATAATATATTGGGTGGATTTTGGAGTGTAGGTTTTTCTCCTGAAAGGGTTTTCCCCACGTAAATCACTATGCTGTGGTATCCATGATATTTATGTTTAACTTTATGTGACTCTTAAAGATCTGTAAATTTTTTGCATTATTCTCCTCTCAAGATTAGTGTAGAAATTTGTTCTGCTACATTAGCTTCTTGACAAGTAGGGTTAGGGTTTACTATTACTATTAGGATCAAGTTTAGGTTTAGGATTAGGGTTAGAGTTAGGTTTGGGTTAGTGTTATGATATTATGGTTTAGGGTTTAGGGTAGGGTTAGATTTAAGCTTATTTTTTAGGGTTAGAGATAGGGTAAGGGTAAGGGATAGGGTTAGGGTTAGGGTTAGGGTTAGGGTAGGGTTATGAGAGTGTAGGTAATAAATGAAAGATAAATATTAACCCTAATCCTAAACCTATTTCTTATAGCCATAATATTAACCCTAAACCTAATCATAACCATAATCCTAATCCTAACCCCAACCATTTTCGTAACCCTACCTTAAGCATTTTTCTACAACCCTAATTATCTTTCATTAATTACCTACATTAACTCTCATAACCCTAATTATCTTATAATGGTGACCAAAACCTAACCCTAACCCTTACCCTACCCATAAACCTAACCCTAACCCTAAAACTAACCAAAACCATAATCCTAATCATAACCCTAACCATTTTCATAAACCTACCAAATCATCTTTTACAACACTGACCTTAGTTGCATATTAAAAATATCCCTAACCCTTTCCATTTTTAAATTAATTGAACACTAACCCTAATTATTTTTTAACCCTAATCCTATTCCTAAACCTTATTTAACCCTAACCCTAAGCTTAAACCTAACCTACCCTAAACCAAAATCCTAACCCTAATCATAATCGTAATGCTAACCCTAACCATAACACTAAACCTAATTAAACCCTAACTAAACCTTAATTGTAACTTAACCCTGATTGAACTCTAACCGTAACCCTGACCATAATTGTAAATGTTGCACTAAGCCCAACCCTAACCTTAATTGAACCCTAGCTCTAAACCTAAACATAACCTTAACCCTAATCCAAATTGTAAGATTTATTTTAGAACCTAACCTTAATGTTAACCCTAATTAAATTGTAACCCTAAATAATCCCTGACACTAACTCTAACCCTAATTGAACCCTAATCTATCCCTAATTCTAACCCTATCCCCAACCTAACCCTAATCATACTCATAAATGTAACTGTAACTTCAAGTTTTATCCTAGAACCCTAACCCTAACCCTAATTGAACCCTAACACTAGCCTTAACCCTAACTCTAATTGAATCCTAACCATAATTGAACCCTAACCATAACCGTAATTGAACCCTAAGCCTAATCAAACCCTTACCTTAACCCTAAATGAATGCTAACCCTATTTGTAAGTTTACTTGTAATTGTAACCCTAATCCTATTTGAATCCCAACTAAACCTTAATTGAACCCTAACCCTAACCTAATTGTAATTGTAACGATGTTCCCTAACCCCAAGTTGTGTCATATAATGGTAACCCTAACCCTACCTTAACCGTAATCCTAACCATAAACCTAACCATAACCATAATCCCAATCCTAACCCGAACCATTTTTATAACCCTACTTGAAGCAGTTTTTACAACCCTAACCTTAGTCAAACATTAAACATATCTGTAACCCTTTCCCTTTTAAAACTAATTGAACTCTAAGCCTAATCATTTTTCAACCCTAACCCTATTCCTAAACCTTATTTAACCCTAACCCTAAGCTTAAACCTAACCTAAACCCTAAACCTTAAATGAAAATCCTAACCTAACCCTAATCATAATCCTAACACTAACACTAACCCTAACCCTAACGCTATTTCTCAAAACCTTAACCCTAATCCTACCCTTCCCTAACCATAACCTTATTTCTCATAACCCTAACCCTAACTATAACTCTAAAACCATAATTGTAATTATAACCATAATCCTAATCCCAACTTTAACCCCAACCCTAACCCTATACTAACCTTGTTCCTAACAATAAACCTAATCCTAACCCTAAACCTATTTCTCTTAACCCTAATGGTAACTCTAACCCTAACCCAAACCCTAAACCTAAA
This sequence comes from Sequoia sempervirens, assembly GCA_007258455.2. Taxonomy (NCBI): domain Eukaryota; kingdom Viridiplantae; phylum Streptophyta; class Pinopsida; order Cupressales; family Cupressaceae; genus Sequoia; species Sequoia sempervirens. The sequence continues at coordinate 133,518,254 of VDFB02058242.1, read as the reverse complement.
CCTATTTCTCATAACCCTAATGCTAACCCTGACACTAGCCAAATTCCTAATCGTAACCCTAAACCCTGACCCTAACCATGATCCCAACCCAAATCCTAATCATAATTGTAACACTAATTGTAACTCTAAACCTAACCCTAAAACATAAACCCTAATTGTAACCCTAAACTAACCCTAACCTTATCCTAATCCTAACTTTAATTCTCATAACCCTAACCCTTTTCTATTTCTCATAACCATAACACTAACTCTAACCCTAATCAAACCCAAACCCAAACCCAAACTCTAATTGAACCCTAACCCTAACCTAACCCTAATCATACTCATAAATGTAATTGTAACTCCAAGTTTTATCCTAGAACCCTAACCCTAACCCTAATTGAACCCTAACACTATCCCTAGCCCTATCTCTAATTGAATCCTAACCATAATTGAACCCTAATCATAAGCCCAAGTAACCCTAACCTTAACCCTAGAATCCTAATCCCAACTTTAATTCCAACCCTAACCCTATACTAAACCATGTTCCTAACTCTAACCTAAAGCCTAACCCTAAATCTATTTCTTATAACCCTAACCCTAATCCTAATCCTAACCCTAACCAAATCCCTAACTGTAACGCTAAACCCTAACCCTAATCCCAATCATAATCCTAACACCTAACTGTAGCTCTAAACCTAACCTTAAACCATAAACCTTAATCGTAACCCTAAACTAATCATAACCTTACCCTAATCTTAACCCTATTTCTCATAACCCTAACTCTTTTCTATTTTACTAAATAAATTAGTTTTATTTATATACAAAAATATTAAAATAATCGACATGCATTGTAGATTTAATATATTAGAATATATATTAATACTAAAATATTAAATGATAGTAACCCTAACCCTATTTCTCATAACTCTAATCCTAACCCTAACTCTAACCATAACCCTATCCCTAATCCTAATCCAAACTTTAATCCCAACCATAACCCTTTACTTACCCTGTTCCTAACTCTAACCCTAACCCTAACCCAAACCCTAATCTTAAACCTATTTCTCATAACCCTAACCCTAACTGTAACCCTAAACCCAAACCTTAATCCCAACTCTAATCCCAATCATAACTGTAACACTAACTTTAACTCAACCTAATCATAAACCATAAACTCTAATTGTAACCCTCTAACTAAAACCCATAACCCTAACTTATACTAATCCTATACTCATAACCCTAACACTAACCCTAACCCTAACTAAATACCATAATCATAACCCTAACCTTACCCTAACCCTAGCCCTATTTCTCATAACCCTAACACTAACCCTAACCCTAATCAAGCCCAAGCCCAAAATCTAATTGAACCCTAATCTTAACCCTAACCTAACCCTAATTGTACTCATAAAAGTAATTCTAACTCCAACTTTTATCCTAGAACCCTAACTCTAACCCTAATTGAACCTTAACACTAACCCTAACCCTAACCCTAACTCTACTTGAATCCTAACCATAATTAAACCCTAATCATAACCCTAATTGAACCCTAACTATAAGCCTAAGTAACCCTAACCTTAACATCAATCCTAATCCCAACTTTAATCCCAACCCTAACCCTATACTAACCATGTTCCTAACTCTAACCCAAACCCTAATCTAAATCATAACCCCAACCCTATACTAACCATGTTTCAAACTCTAACCCAAACCCTAATCTAAACCCTAACCCTAAACCTATTTCTCATAACCCTAACCCTAACCAAATCCCTAATTGTAATGCTAAACCCTAACCCTAATCTCATCTCTAATCTCAATCATAACTGTAACACTAACAATAACTCTAAACCTAACCCTAAAACATAAATCCTAATCGTGACCCTAAACTAACCCTAACCCTAACTAAATACCATAATTGTAACCCTTACCTTATCCTAATCCTAACCCTATTGCTTATAACCCTAACCCTTTTCTATTTTCACTAAATAAATCTGTTTTATTTATATACAAAAACATTGTAATAATTAATAGCACTATAGATTTAATATATTAGAATGTATCTATATATATTAATGCTAAAATATTAAATGATAGTATTACATTATATTAAATTATTATAAAATGATCTAATATTATATTATTATTAATATTAGTTTTATTTTATATATGAAAAATTATTAATATATTTATATTATTATATTATTAATTTTAGAAAAATTATATTAATAATATTATTATATTTTTGTTATTATTTTTATATTTACAGTACTTATTTTATAGTAGATTATTGTTATTATTTTATTATTATTAATATTAATATTATAGTATTGTATTACTAAAATATTATTATAATGTAAAAGATCGATGTCTTTCAAATATAGTTATTTTTTAAAATTTTAAATCAAACTAATATAAAAATAATATTTTATTATTACTATTTTTTAAAATCAAACTAATCTTTCTTATTTTCGAGGTTTTTTTTTTGTGATGGATTTGCGAAGCTCTTATAGTGTTGCCACTGTAGGGCTACACCTCTTGGCATAGTTAGATAAGATAAAAGTAAAGCGAGGAAACAAAGGTCATGATTAAGAAGGGAAAAAGGGCACCACTTTGGGGAGATTTTCCCTATTTTAAATATGGTTCAAGCAATGGACAAGGGTTGTTTTGGTTGGACACCATGGAGATTTAAATTGTCCATTTGGGACAAGAAAAAAATCAATTGTTCACAAGCCATGGAGTAATGTATGAACATCCATCAAAGCATAAAGGATAGAGCAATTTTAGGAGAATATTAGAAGTGGTGTGGTGCAGCAAGGAAGGAAGGAGAAGATAAAGATGAGTCTGAGAGTTGTAGATTTGAGGGAGTTTGAAGAGCATAATAGAGCAACATAAGGAATTACATAATAAGGTACCCATTGTTGTTGTATGTCTGCTACTATAGTTAAAATAAAATATTTATTTTGGATGAAACATAGTTGCTGCCTTTGCATTTAATAAACTTTATCCACCCCTATATTAGGCATTCCAAAGTTGACTATGGGATGGTTAGGTAAAGGGTTATCACCAAAAAATTTAAGTAGTAAAAATACCATTTGGTAAGTCAACTAATGAAATAAAATTTCTCTCTTCCCAGACACTCATGAGGTAAAGATGTATTAAAAAAATGTGAAAGCATAGACTATGTGCAAGAGCTGTTTGAAAAAATTCTTCAAAGAAATATGGCCTCTTGGAGTGCCTTGGCAGTAGGGTAAGTTGTAAATGTGGTTTGTTAAAATGTGCTTTAGAAACCTTTAAGCATACATAACTAGCATCCTCTTTGTCATGCTCAAATTGGAGTTGTGGAAGATGGTTTGTACATCCATCATGCCATAGTAAAAAAGGAAGTTTATGTCACATGCTATAGTGGCAAATGCCATTCCTAGCACCACAACCATTACTAAACTAATGTGCAATAATAGTAAAGAAGAATTTATGCATAAAATCTCTCTTGAATGATTTCAAATTATAATAAATTTCTTTGGTACCTTTTATCGTGTGAATAAAATTTGAAATTTCTCGTAGTTTCCAAATTCCTCATTTGAGAGAGAAAGTGCGGCTTTACCAACTTATTGAGATGACATTAGATTCATGTTCTTTGATCATAAAAAAAATCAATAAAACTGGTTTTATATTGTTATTAATGTTGATAAAAAATCTATTTACATGACTATTAATTTCTATTAAAGTGGTACGTGGTTTGAACCACATTGGTAACTATCATACAATGTGTACATGATACACATGATAACTAAAAATAAGGACCTAGCAAATTGGGCCTTGTATGATGGCACAACCCATCTATTATATTTAAGATCTATTAGTGATTCAAATTAATACTCGTATAGCTTATAATTAAAATGGTCTGAATGAGACAACATTATCATTGATTTCTATTGCAGTGTTCCTATTGACATATGTCCCTTAGACTGTGTTGGATAGCTATATCAAGGTTAAACTTGAGATTCAACTTTGGAGTTATGCATAAACTTAAAAGTATTTAAGTTAGAACCTAATGGATTGTTGTAAGGCTTTGTTAACCATAATGAAAAGGGTTGATTTGCAAACATATTGTTTTTTAGGAATATTACATCATACGATACATATAATAATTATTTATTATGTTTGTTATAGTTTGTTAAATAAGTTAATAAAATAGTGGTATGAATGTATTGTTTGTATTGAGTTGTTAAAAAAACTCAATATATTTAGGGAGGTCATTTATAAAGTTTCCTATAAAATAGGATATGATAATTCTATAAATATGTAATAGATTATTGAATGAAAATATGAGAATAGAAGCGTATTATTATGGGTAGAAATTTTTTATGTACAACTTCTATAAACTCTCCTCAAATCTTTGCCCATATTTCTAATATTGTTGGTATATGAAACCACTTACTATTATCTATTCCATAAACCATACTATTCTAAGAATATGGGGTTGCACCATAGGGTAAATAAAATAAAAAAGTTAAGACTATTATTACTATTAATATTATTGAGTGTACATCATCATGTGATGATCTACTAATTATAGTGTTGTAAGTCATCTTGAGTATGAATTAACCATTGATCTCACTTAAAGCAAGATTATAATTGTTGTTGTAAGTCTTTAAAAGTTTAGATTTTTTTTTATGTGGCCTTGTTGATGCAGGTCATATTTTTCCTAGAAGGATATCATAATATAATAGGATTATGATACATGATATTTTTCGATCATATTCTAGTAAGACATCACTTGCAACCATATGAGGCTTTTGCATGATTGTTGCATGATGATGATATTTTGATGGCTACTAACCCATGCTTTGATATGACTAAATTTATTTTATATTGATTACATTTTTATGCATATTTTTGTGCATGGAATTGATTCTGGCAACGTTAGTAAGTGTTTGTATGAAATTTAGGTGTTAATGAACCTTTACTTTTACATGTTAAGACTTGATATAAAGTGGGTAGTAATGTCGGTTGAGTAAATACATATACGTATTTAACCCTATATCTTATTAGCATCAATAGTGGATGATAGATATTTATAATATAGTTTGACCTTGATAAATACAACATTTCACACCTAATGGGAAATCTAAAAGGGGTTGCAAAGAACTAGTTTGATTACTTATTTATCCTAATGGGTATGTGTAAAGACAAGCCAATAATTGCTTTAATTCTATAAATATTAAGGGTTATATGATAATGGTCACAATATGATAGTGCAATCAAAGACCATTTCTTGTTGATAATTAATCAACCTAGCCTCTATGTTAATCAAAGGAGCTTGTAAGGGTTCTAGCATGGCTACATTGAATCATAAATCATAATGGCAGAGAGGCCTAAATTTGAGATCTTGATGTCCTTGGATGAAATTTCTTTACTATAGGTTTGCTATATTGTGAACTTAGTTGGGTTCCCCCACCTATACTTAAGCATTGTGTAATGTCCCCTTCCAAGGAGTAGCCAGAGATGACCACTTAGCCTATTTTATTCCCATGGGCTATAGTCAAGTAATAAGAGAATAAATTAAATTAATAATTAAAATAGAGAATAAATTAAATAAATTATTTTATTTTAATTATTTTCGAAAAAGTTCTTGGATTTAATAAAAGAAGATTTTGGAGCTCATTTGTGGTATGTTGGATTTTATTGTCTATTGTGAGTTTTGAAAGCTCTCTCGAACAAACCCTAAGACGAAAATCTCAGGCAAATCGGTTTTGATAGTGAAAGACCTACTCTAACACGAAGTCACTCATATATCGATTGCAGATTTCAAAATTTATGAAGTCTTGTTCCAATCTCCGGGAAAGAATTGAGCGCCACTGCTGGAGTTTGATTTCTTATTTGCCTAGTGTAACTTCTTATTTACAGTGGGCCTCAGATTCTAATATAATATTTAAGTTGAATGTTATATTTTTAAACTCTCAATCTGGGTGATATTGAGAAATGGTGAATGGAAGAAACTGGTAAATTTCCAGTTGGTCGCATACTTTATTCCTGGTCAGCGAAGCAAATTACAAGGAAAGCGTGGGATTCTGGAAAAGTTGAAGGGGTTATATTGCTCACTATCCTTGAAAGTTTACGCAGAGGTTAGCCAAGGTTGACAAATCTGCTATTCTTCAGGTCAGGAATTTGTAATGTTTTCCTCTATAATCTGCTGTTCACTACAACATTTGATATTTAAAAGAACATTAATATCATAGTCTTTTAATACTGTTGCATATTTCTGCCAACTCATGAATGTTAGCTTGTATTCAATTTGGTTTATTCAATGATAAAATGTTTCTGAAACCGTTGAATGAAGTTTCGAAACGCTATAACCTAAGAACAATATGCATATGGACTGTTTGACAAACATAGATTGAAAATAGTGCAAAAGAAGAAATTTTGGCAAACAAAAAAATGTTTAAGGGATATTACACACTATTGATAAAAAATTAAAAGGAATTTCTTTTGGATATGCAATAGTAACCAATAAAACTTTGTGAGCTATGGCTTTGTTTTTTTTGGAATGGGTATTGGTAAGTGGTGATTTGTTACAATGTTTGGTTTTATTCCTTTTCATGTTTTTCCTTCTATTTTATTCTTTCTATTTTATTTATATGAGGAAAGTTTCTTGAGTGATTATGAAAGCATGGGTATAGGAATCTTATGTTTATGTTCTTTGAGAGATCAAGGTGAGGAGAACTACATGTGACTTCAATCTTGTTTAGAAATAGATATGGAGGCAGTCCGGCAGTCCTTGGGTGAAGGATGCCCTTGGACCCAAGTTAGGATGGGAGAGTTTAGGGAATAGATCTAGGGTTTGGGGTTGTTCCTAAACTAGATTATTTCCCCCTCTTCAATATGCTTTAGCTTGGGGCTAATATTTGCATTATATGACTTTGATCTACCCTTCCAATTATTATGTCCCCACTATATAGGCTTGAGCCAATAAAAGGAACTCCATCACCATTAAGCTTATCTACTCTAAGGTTTTGTAATTTTTGGCTTTCCAAATCTACTTCAATCTTGGATGAACTTTTAGAGTTACTATCATCATGATCTATCTCTAATGGGAGTTCTTGAGAATGCTTCTAGATTTGTTGGGACTAAAATAATTAGTTTTTTCATGTTGAACGCTATGACATTATGTTTGGGTTCAATGAGATGTATAGGAAGGTGTAAGTTAACCTCAAGACATAGAGAGGTATATTGTATAAGAAATAGAAGCATGATAAAATTGGCCATGACATGGCTATAAATGAATTATGGAGACCTACTAACTTTTCATTTAATGATGATGGTGGATTGAATCACTACGATATGATGGTGTGAAAAAAACTTAATATGTGTGGATAATGTGCCCACTTTATATATTTGCTTGGATCTATGATGAGTTTAGGATGGAATTCCTTTTGATTGTTTTTGCAAAATGTGGGCAACTAACACTAAGTATTACCAAGTATTGTAAGGTGTTTTTCCTTTATTTCTAGTTAGCGGATAATTGTCTACTAAGCTTTATGATTGGTAATATGCAAATGTTATGTACTCAGAAGTAGAATATTGCCAATATTATTACTCTGGATTTGATTTTTCTCAAGTACTTACTATGTTTCCAGGTAATAATTTGAATGTATGGAATGACCATTAAGATTATGTAGTCTTTGTTTATGTATATGTGACCAAATAAAAGCCAACTCAATGTGGGTTCAACATGTTATGTTTTGACCAACAATTCAAACCCCAAGGCCTGCAAAACCATGTATATAGGTTTAAGGATCACTATATGTGGCATGTAACTAGGTCAACCTAACTAGTGTTGACTAATATGTTGTTACTTGTGTGTTAACTAACAATTTAGACCCCAAGACCTATAAGACCATGTGTACATATTTAAGGATCACTATATGTGGCATGTAACTAGGTCAAGCTGACCATTGTTTGTGAGTCCTTGTGATATCTTGATTAAGAATACTTGTCTATAAGATGATCCCAAAAATCGAAACCAAATTTGATACAAGTGTGGATAGTTGGTTGTCACCAATACTGTGTAGGTGACAAATGCCAGGTGTTATCCATCAGATCTTAAGGGCTTCAAGAAAATTCATTGCCAACAATTCACCACCAATAAATTCACCTGCAACAATTCATCGCCATGAAAAATTCATCTCGTGGAAAATTCACTACCATGAATTGTTGGTGAATTGTTGGTGGTGAATTTTCCATGAGATGAATTTGTCATGGTGATGAATTGTTGGAGGTGAATTCATTGATGGTGAATTATCCTAGAGCCTATCTTAAGGATTAGCTAACTTTTAATAGTAGAATGAAGGTGAAGGATGCCATGAGCTATTCATATCAAAATATAAGAATAGTTTAGCTAGTTGTCACTAGAACTATGCAAGTGATGGATTCCAGGAGCTAACCATTGTATCTTAGGGTTTAGCCAATTGTCACCAATAATACAGAGGTGGAAAATATCGAGAGATACCCATGGTATGATAGGCTTAGCCTACTTTCACTAGTACCATGCAGGTGATAGATTCATAGAACTACCCTAAACCAAGTTGGACCAACTTTTTCTAGTGGCATGGAGGCAATAGATGTTAGGATATATAGACTCGAAGGTTTAGTAGGCTATGTAAATCTTATTAAAGGCCTCATTTTTTGTATATTGTTACATTTACACCTTATCCAATGATGATTTCAAGTAGTATGGGATGCTTACTTGTGTCATAGCTAACAATGAACTAAGAAAAATGATGAGACCCATGGTGTAGTATGAGCTACAAAAACATTATTATTTCTGGCTAGGATGTACTTAAAGGGTAAGTGTTAGTGAACCAAGTAATGGGAAGATGCATGCAATAGGTCACATCCACTTCCTCTTATTAGCTGGTCATTGTGTACGTGTGAGTAAATCATTGTGTGCTTATATGAAAATGGCCTCATGTGTTGTGTATATTGTTATATATATGCCCTTTCCAATAATGATAACAAGCAATACAAAATGCTTGCTTATCATTATAAATGGTAGTGGATTGGGAAAAAGGTTGGGACCAACAGTGTAGTATGGGATCTATCAACATTCCTCTTTTCGACTAGGATGTACTTGAGGACTTATGTGTTGGTGAATCGAGTAAAGGGTAAGATTCTTTCAATAAGGTCACAACCACTTCCTTTTGCTAGTTGATCTCTATGTGAATATGTGATGTCTATGTGAATATGTGATGTTTAAGTTATTCACATTACATACATGTGTTGGGTACATGAACTAGTCACACTGTGTATATATGATGCATGCACAATTTATCACATTGTGTATATGTGATGTATGTTTGAATTATTCACATTGTGTATATATGATGCATATGGGCAAAAGTTTAGAACTATGTCACACTTCTATAAAGAAAATGACGAACACATAATTTTTCAACTTGGATCACCTGAAAGTAACATTTATGTTTTGAATTTTAAAATGATGTAAACTAATGAAATGTAGATCTCTTAATTTAGTTTCTGCTTATAATTTTTTATTTTTTTTTAAAAGGGATAATTTTTTGAATTTAAGAGAAAATTTTAAATTAATATATTTTTTAAAAAAAGTGAGGTTGATAGGATGTAAAAAAAAAAAGAGCAATTAGTTTTTCTCTTATTTTTTCCCATATAGATTACTTGAAAATCTAGTGCATATGATTTTTTTATGAATATTTATTTTTAATAATTTTTAAAATTCAAACTTAATTAAAATGTCACAGATTTTATGGGATGTCAAATTTTTTCTAATTTTAAATAACCATTTTCAAAAAATCACTCTCTTGGAGAAGATTCTCTCCATGCACTGCATATTTTAAAAAAAATTAAATATATTTTTATTTTTAAAATTTCTAATCAGCCTAATGTTTTATTATAATAACCTACTTGAATAATTTCTTAAAATATATAATAAAACTAATCAAAATAATAATAATAATTTTGGATTCTTGACTCTGAGCTCTAACAAAAGGTATTTTCAAAATTTCATGAAAGTAATTTTGGTTGGAGATATCTGAAGTTGAAGTTAAATTTTTATTGAATTTGCCTCAAAAGAGGGTTTAAGTTGCCACATCAATAGTTTTGAGTGAAATTGTTTCAACCGGAATACACTCATATATAAAGTTTTCAAGAGAAACATTGCATTCAAATTCAACCTATTTTGGTTTCAAAATTAAATTATATTTATTTAGTAGTTTCAAGTGAAGGGTTTTTCTCGATACTCTTTGTGCCACATAGGTGCCGAGTGGTTTTAAGAAAAATAGCTTTGCCCAAAATTATTTAGGGTGAAAAAATTTCGCTCTAAATTATTAAGGCAAAACAATTTGGCCCAAAACTATTTTGTTGGGCGAAAGTGACATAATTTTGTACTTTTACCCATATGTAATCTAGTCAATGTGTGTGCTTGTTGTGTATGAGCTAGTTACATTGTGTATATGTGATGCATGCACAAGTTATCATAGTGTATCTATGTGATGTATGTGTGAATTATTCAAACTGTGTATGTGACACATGTGAAAGCTAGTCACCTTGTGTATTTGTTATGTGTGTATGAGCTTATCACATTATGTATATGCGATGTATGCATGAGCTAGAGTCATTGTGTGTACCTATGATGTGTGTATGAGCTAGTCATAGTGAGTATATGTGACACAAGTGGGAGCTAACCACATGGTATATATGTGATGTATGCTTGAGCTAGTCACTACGTGAACATCTAATGTTTGCATGAGATGATCACTATATGAATTGGTGTGTGTTTGTACATGAATATTATGTTTGAACAAACAATTGAATGGAATTCATTTACTATCATATTGTTGTGAATGGATTGAATACGAAACATAAGATCAATCAATGGTTGTGATTTTAAAGTGAGATTAAAGATCTCATGTTAAAGAAGAGGATGAAGCCTCTTTATTATTGTCATATGAGCTATAGAGCCTTTGATTCCTATGAAGGAATACATAGGTAAGGCCAGTACAAATAAACCCTTGAGATTTAGAACTAGGTCTAGGGATGACCCTAATTTTGAGGAGCTATTATATTTTAATGTGAATATTAGTTGTCTAGCATAGAGTTGTTGCCACAATTATGGTTGGTGAGGCTATGAAGATGCTTGGTTGATTAAGATAGTACTTGATTTGTATTTTTTTGTAGTAACTAGGGTTGTTATTACAAGTCTCAACACATATTGTAGGTGAGTCATCATTATCACTAGAATTAATTTTAATAAGATCATCATTTATAACATTATTATTATTATTATCATTAAATAGTGCTATTATTATTTAAATTATTATTATTATCATTAAATAGTGCTAGGTAAGGCCAGTACAAATAAACCCTTGAGATTTAGAACTAGGTCTAGGGATGACCCTAATTTTGAGGAGCTATTATAATTTAATGTGAATATTAGTTGTCTAGCATAGAGTTGTTGCCACAATTATGGTTGGTGAGGCTATGAAGATGCTTGGTTGATTAAGATAGTACTTGATTTGTATTTTTTTGTAGTAACTAGGGTTGTTATTACAAGTCTCAACACATATTGTAGGTGAGTCATCATTGTCACTAGAATTAATTTTAATAAGATCATCATTTATAACATTATTATTATTATCCATTGTAGCACTATTATTATTTAAATTATTTTTGTCTTGGTTTTATTAGTATAATCATTATTATTTAATTATTATCTTCATGTCTTTTATTTGTCATGTCCCCTTTTTGAATAATTTGTGCTTGTGGATCAAAGGCTCATTTACTAAGTCTAGTAAGCTAAGCCAATGCCTAATTATTGTTTGTCATCATTCCCTTGATGTTTTCCATTGGATAGAAGTTGCAAAAGCCTCAAAATTTTTAAGTGGGAGGGTTTTTGTTCAAACTGTTGAGTGTAAGCAAGTTGTCAAGGTTTCAGAATTTACCATCTCGGCATGCCTTTCCACCAAACCCCTCTTTTCAATTGCTTTTTTGGAGTTTTGGACTTGACCTTGTCGGTATGCCTCTTGTCCAAACTATGATCCCCAACCATTTATATATGTGATGAGGTATCTTCGACCTCTGAACTCTGATACTCTTGCCTATTTACATTGTTCATCTCACCTACCTCTCAACTTACCTTATAATTCCTTTAATTCTCACATCTAACTCAAAAACTTCTAGAAAGAGTTGTCCCCCAGCTAAAATATGTTATTTAATATTTTTGGGCATAGATCCATGTGTACCTGTAGCAATACAAACAAAGAAGGTGCCCTAGGTTTCCATCAATGCAATGGTTATGGTTTCAAACCCTACATGACCTCTCACCTTTATTGTATATGGAATTTTCAAGTCGTAGAGAAAATTCCCCCATGCGTCCCAAGTACTTCCAAGCACATGTGGCACAATTTTGAGCACCATTCAAAGGAAAAAATCACTTGATAGGTGTGATCATTCCCGATAGCATACCATTTTTGGATCATGTCATTTTTAATAGATCTTGGTGTTCTTCCTAGGAGTTTTAAGAATTTGAGACTTCATTGATGAAATTATTATTGTATAAAGACAAAAATTTAATTGAAAACTTATTGTGGGAACATGTTCAAGCATCTAGATCTATTGACGAAATCCTAGAAATTTGTAGGTCAAAGGAGGAAAACCCTTTCGATCTCACATGTTAGAGGACGAAACCCCTTTGGCCAGAACCCATGATATAACTTAGAGGTCATGTTTGTGCTTTCATGGTGATGAATATCAATGATATCACATTGCAGTTGTTGTGGGTCGTGGGTATATGCATTGCATTTCAGTTTGTATAGTTGTTGTGACAAAGTAATATAATGTATTTTCAAATCTATTTCATATTAGAACAATTCTATAATTCCATCTTCCATTTGTGGGCTTGACTAGTAAATCTAGATAGTCAATGTAGTTGTAATTTTGTAGCTACTATTTACTTTATTATCACAGTGTACATTTTGGTGTAACCCTAGACTATATATTAAATATAAGAAAGTATTCTAAAGGATACCTTTCATTATTCAACTTCATTTGTAAATTTGGGATCAATATTCTCTATGAAAGGAAAATTCTAGGTTTGATGTAAAAGATGTGAAGGAATTATAGACCATTGCTAAACCTTGTTAACATAGATAAACCGAAGATAACTTTGTTATTTATCAATCTTTATTTTTTGAACTTGACCATGTGTAATATTAGGAATTTATTGTGACTGTGTAAATGTAAAAGGATTTTTTTGGGGTTTTCTAGATTCGAGCATAATGATCAAGGTTTGTCATTTTAGGGTAAAATAACAAAGTTTGAAGTATAATAATGAGTCATTAATGTTACTAGTTAGCGTTGAGGTAATTTAGGGTTTATAAGGTTTCATTTAAACATATTGAAGTCTATCCAATTTTTTTTGAATAAATATTCTAAAATCTACTAAAATTATTTACCCTAAGTTAAGATCAAGATATTATAGTAGTATCATAGTTGGTTTTCCTATCAACCTGTGAATCATGTGAGGGTTCCTAAAATTTCTAATGTCTCATGGAACAATCCCTTCATGAGCCAATAGTAACAAAAACAAATGTTATGATAGTCCTCTCCAAACCACTTTCTTAAAATTAAAAAAATGTGCTCCTATGATAGAGGCTTCAAGTTCAATAAAAATATACTATTTCTTGCTATACTTAATATATAAATCTTCCACCAAATACCCAAGAAGCAACGTCATTCTCAAATTTAATAATTATGAAGAGAGTGAGAGATTTAACTAGACAAAGGAAACATCACAAAAAGAGGAGATTGTTAGAATATTTGAAGAGTACCAAGGCAATTAAAAAGATTTTAAAGTTGCACTACTTTTTGACAAGTTCTTAGCATCTAAAAGAGACCTCTCTAACTACATAAGAGATTTGAGAAAGGAAGAAGAAAAGTCATAATTGAAAAAGGTTGATAAAGAGGAGATTATTAAGCATGCAAAAAAGAAAAGAATTTCATAGAAAGAAGAATAGATAAACCCAAAGCCTCAAGAAGCCATACAAAAAACCACATGTTCATTAGGAAAACCTATGCCTAGGAAGAAGATTCATTAGAAGGAATCTCCTTCTCGACATGAATAGAAGAAGAGCTCTCTTGTAGCAAAAAAATATGATAGAAAAAATGAACTTAGAAGACAAAAACTTTTCTTTGCATGCAAAAAATATTGGGAACCAAGCCACAAATGTCGAGGCAAAGAAGTGAAATTAGAGAAATATGATCCAGAGATCTAGAAAAGAAGGTGATGGATTCTTCTAAGACACAACCTAAAAAAGTAAATATTTATTTGATTGCTAACAAGTGTGATTTCCAACAAAATAGTGATGAAATCAAGGGGGAAATTATGATGGTAGAAATTGATAAGGAATAAAAATCAGATTTTCAAGAGTTTGAAAGGAAGAAAACCTTGGAGGAATCCATAATGCAGGTGGAAGGTTTGAAATTTGATGAAGAAAAGCTTATTTTATTGACTTCTGAGAATGTAGATTGCAAGAGATTCTTCTTAACGAAGTCAAAGAGAATGCATAAGTTGTGGAATGCACAAGTGTGAAAGATGCTATAGTTGGACCTTATTCCATTAATGGCTTTCATTGTCAGTAGCAATGTTATTGCAAATCTCTCAAAGAATCTCATATTTTTCAAATAAGGTAAACATTTTGATTATAGCTTGAGAAATAAGGATGGTAGTGGAAGCACAAATTTACTACATCATTTTCAAGTTATGATATCACAATCTTTTTGTCTTAATGGGGAGTATTTGTAATGAAATAACATGCACAATAGAAGAATATGATATGAAATATGGTTCAAATACTTGATGATAACTAAGAATAACAAGCCACTTTGATGGGGCAAACCTCCAAATGTCTCCAATGAGAACACAATTCATAATATGATGATGAAATAAGACTCACAACCTCCTATATATACCTTATTTATGCCTATGATATCACCTAGGTTGACTTAGATAACCCTATATAATCCCTGGGTTGACCTAATTAACTAAGTAACAGTATAATCATGATAATATGACTTAATTAGGAGTTAAGATAGCCATAATCCAACTATTCATAACCCGATGTACTCCAATATTAAGGGTGTAGCATGGCCCCCTCTTTAGAGAAGCATTGTCCTCAATGCTAGGAAATTTTGGATGCTTTTGAATGAACTCCTCATCCTTCATGTAGCATCTTCAATTGGTAAATTCTTCCATTGGATGAGATACTGAGTGAGTGTTTTGGTCCTTAGCTTCCTCGTGTGTTTCTGAAGAATAAAATTTGGTTCCAATATGATTCTTCCTTCTTCATTGAGCTTTGGTAATATTGTTTGAGTAGGGATATTATTCCCAATTACCTTCTTCAAACAAGAAACGTGAAAAATTAGATGTATCTTTGTTGTTGATGGGGATTCAAGCTTGTAGGAAACACTACCTATCTTTTGTATGATTTGATATGGGCCATAATGTTTTGGAGACAACTTATTATTCTTTGACTATTGCTTCAGTGACATTTGCTTGTAATGTTACATTCTCAAGAAAACCCAATCCCTAACTTCAAAACTTCTTTCACTACAATGTTGGTTCGCCTAATACTTCATTTGATTTTGTGTCATGGCTATATTCCCTTTAAGTCCTAAAAGCACTTGTTGTTGATGAAGCATGTGGTCCTCCACAATGTGAACTCTTCGTAACACCTTCAATGATGATATGATGGAGGGAGGATGATATCCATACCATGCCATAAATGGAGACATTTTTGACGAACTATGGAAGGAAGTGTTATACCACCATTTAGCTAGTGGTAGCCATTCTACCCATTGAGATTGTTTATCTAAAGTGAAACAACGTAGATATCCTTCCAAACACTTATTAACAACCTTTTTTTGCCCATCAGATTGAGGATGGTATGAAGAACTATGAGCCAATTGAGTACCCAAACATTTGAATAAATTTATCCAAAAGTTGCTAGTAAAGATAGGATCACAATCATTAACAATAACCTTAGGTATACCATGTAGCTTTTGAATATTCTCCAAAAATTCTTTTTCCACTGTACTTGTAAAAGGATGTGATAATGCAATTAAATGTGCATATTTAGTTAGGTGATCCACTATATCCATGATGAAATTCTTACCATTATATTTTGAAAGCCTTGAGATGAAGTCCATGGAGACTTCTTCCCAACATTGTCTAGGAATAACTAAGGGTTGCAAGAGACCAACGATCTTAATTGTCTCCCCTTTATTTATTTGACAAACCAAACATTCTGCCACAAATTTTTGAACATCCCCTTTCATCCCTTCCCAAAAGAAGTCTTTCTTATGTCTTCAAAATCCTAAATGACCACCCACTGGAGACTCATGAAGCTTTGTGAGAATATTTTGTTTGAGAGAGGAATTTTTGCAAAGATACAATTGCTCTTTATACCACAAAGTATCTCCCTTCCAACAAAACTTATCTAAACTACTAGGATCACTTTATAATTTTTGAATGCGATTACTTGTAGCAACACCGTTCAGCCACTCTACTTTGGCTTCTACTACCCAATCTTCTTGTAATATTGAAAGGGTGCACAATAAAGCTTCATCCTTCTCATCATTCCTCGATAGTGCATCTGCCACAACATTTTCCTTCCCTTTTTTATATACAATCTCAAAATCATATCTCAACATCTTAGTAACCCATTTTTTTTGTTCTTCAAAAGATAATCTTTGCTCCAAAAAATATTTTAGGCTATCATGATCTATCTTAACCTTGAAGTGTCTACCCATTAGGTAAGGCCTCCATTGTTTTACTATATGAAGAATAGCTAGCATTTTCTTCTCATAAATAGGTTTGAGTTTATTCTTACCCTTTAATTGATGAATCTCAAAAGTAATGGGCGGACCCTCCTGCATGAGAACTACACCTATACCATTTCTTGAAGCATCACATTCCATAATAAAATACTTGGTGAAATCAAGAGTGGCAAGGACTGGAGTTGTACACATAGCCTTAATTTTGTTAGGATCCACCTTTAGTGGACTTCATGTGAAACTATGTGGACCCAAGTACTCCACCTCATTGAGACCAAAAGTGCACTTGGATGACTTAGAATAGAGTTTATCATCTTTGATAATTTGTAATACTTGATCCACATGTTGCAAGTGTTCTTCCCATGTCTTGTTAATAAATTACTATATCATCAACGAACACTAATACAAACTTCCTCAAGAGTTTCTTAAAGATGAAATTCATCAAACTTTGAAATGTATATGGTGCATTGGTGAGACCAATTGACATCACCAAAAACTCATAATGACCCTCATAATTCCTAAATTTTGTCTTACAAATATCTTCTTCCTTAATTCAAATTTGGTGATAACCTCATCTAAGATCTAACTTTGTAAAATACATAGCTCCATTCAATTGAGATCTAGAAAATCATCAATGACTAGAATATGAAACTTATCTTTGATGGTGTACATGTTGAGTACTCTATAGTCTAGGCACATGCACCAAGTTTCATCCTTCTTCCACACCATCACCATAGGTGAGTAAGCACTTTGGCTATGCTTGATAATTCATGCCTCTAACATATCCTCAACAGTCTTTCCTATCTCACTTTTTTGTATATGTGGGTACCTGTAAGGCCTAATGTTGGGTGGTTGGCTCCCTGGAACTAGTTGTATGGCATGATCATGATCCCTTTTAGGAGGAAATCATTTAAGCATATCTCCAAAAACCACTAAGTGATGATCAATTATTGCTTGTAAATCTAGATGGGTGGGAGTATTAGATTGAGAGACTTCTAATGAACATAACAAGGCCACAAATCCATCAACTCCTTTCTTAAGAAAATTTTGTATTTGATGAGAGCTTACCATTTGTGGGGACTTTACTTTTAGCACTCTTAGCTCTATTGTCTTTCCTTTTGATTGAAATCTCATGAATAATTCTTGGAAGATCATCTCAATTGTTCCCATTGTAATCCATTGTACTCCCAAAACAATATCTACTGCATATAAGTTGTGGAAGTGAATAGGTGATATTTATCAAACTAAAAGTCTTACTAATAAGTTGTATCTTTAAAGACAGTTGTATTCTTTAAATATGAAAGATTGTGATTCTATTGCAAATCATTTGAATGATTTTAATTTGATTCTAAGTTAGTTAGCATTTGTAGATGTAAAGCTGGAAGATGAAGATAAATGCATATTGTTATGTTGTTCTTTACCAGAATCTTGGGAAAATCTAATTGTTGCTATCAGTGGTAGTGGTGCATATCCGAAGATGGATAATATAATTCCTACTCTCCTATCAGAGGAGATGAGGAGGAAGTCTAAAACGGAAATCCAAGATGCCTTGTTTGTAAAAGGTAGACTTGAGAAAAAGGAACCTAAGGGAGACAAGGAAGGGAAGGGTAAGTCAGAAGGATGGAGTAAGGTAAAGTGTTGGAACTGTGGTAAACCGGGACATGTGAAGAAGGATTGTAAGAACAAAAAAAAAAGTTATGATTCTTCTATAGAGGAATCCTCAGATGACGGTAATCATGCTTTGATCATTTCATGTAAAAATGTTAGTGATGACTCTTTTCTTGATGTTAAAGAGTGACCTTCATGAGGAGGATGGTAGTCATGATGCCATGTGTAGATTGTACCATGGTTCAATGGGAGTTGTTGGCAGTGACGTGGATGCATCATTGGTAAGGTTATCTTCAAGTGATTAGGGATATGGTTTTTTCTTAGTTTAGAGTGGTTGCTATTATGTCATGGTTTACTCTTGATATGCATTTAGAGTTTGGCATGGTACTTGTTCTCTTGAGACTAGGATGTATATAAGTTATGGTGCATGTGATCTCCTAGTAGGAGATGGTTAGATCATGTTGTCATGTTTATGTTCTTGATTCATGATTGGAGCTTTGACATTGATCTTGTGTAGTTCTCTTAAGAATTGGGTACATTAATCATTTTCTTGATTACTTCATGATAGTGCTATGTTGCATTTGGAGTTTGGCATGGATTGGTTGGTTACAGGTCCTCATGGATACTTGGAGAAATAGGTGAGGCTTGAGTTCTCTTATGGTAAGAGATATATGTTGGAATGGTTACTTGTACGAAAAGCTTTTTCAACAGTAAAGACCGAGAAGCCTACACCTTGGTTAGACGTGAGTTCAACACACTCGGCGGTTTCACATGCCTCCAAAGAGGCATTTTGGATACAAAGACTTGGGAAAGGTATTGGTTTTAATTGCAAGTAAGTTAAAATTGAATGTGATTGTCAGAGTGCTATGTGTTTAGCCAAAAATCCTATGTATCATGCTCATATTAAGCATGTTGATGTTCAGTATCACTTTGTGTGAGAAATGGTTGAGAGTGGGAAGGTATTAATTGAGAAAGTTGACACTTTAATTAATGTTGCAGATTATCTTATAAAACTAGTTCCTACAAATAAGTTATTTTGGTTTTAATCATTTGCTTGGAGCTTCATGATTATGCAGGTTGCATTTGAAGTTGGCATGGATTGATTAGTTGGTGCAGGAAGGCCATTGGCCTTGAGTCCTGTACTTGATTTATAATAATGATTCCTTGTTTAGAATAATTTCAATGTATAATGTTAAGTGGGAGAATGTTGGGAATAAGATGCCATTTAATTGCAATCCTAAACATTATTTCATGTATCTGCTAAGTCCTTGGAAAGTGTTCCCCAAACACTAGGATTAAAAATAGATTAAATTTGAATGAAATGAACATGTAAATTGACATTTGTAAATAATTCTAAATGATAGGAACATGTGGGGACACCCATGAAGAGATTCTACAAAATAGGAGCATATGGGGAACCCACATGGAAGGTGGAACTCACCTTGAGTTAAGTTAACTATTTGGAGTAAAAGATAACACTTTAGTAATGCATGTAAAGATCCTAGAAGTTAGGGACTGATGTTTACATGCATGGAGTTAAATTCAGTTCAGTTTAGATCAGTTCAGTTCAGTTCAGTCAGTTCAGTTCAGTTCAATATCAGTTCAGTTCAATTCAGTTTAGTTCAATTCAATATCAGTTTAGTTTAGTTCAGTTCAGTTCAGTTATGGTTCAGTTATCTTCAATTGCATGTAGTTAGTTTCAGTTGAATGCTAGTTGACTTTAGTTGACTTGGAATGCATGACTAATGACTTGAGTTGCATAAAAAATAATAGGTGACACATTCAGTTAAGTGGGGATGATCGATCATGCATGAAATTTGCATGAATGGTGGAGAGATATGTTTTAGTTAATAGAGATTGACTTGGACCCACCTTGGGCGCCCAAGTTGGAATCTTGGAGTTAACACTTTTGCATGATAAGATATTTTATAAGGTTGAGTTAAGTGGGCCCATTCTTGGGTGCCAACTTTGAGGATAAGCTTAGAAGATATCTTCAGAATCAACATTGAGTTATGACTTCAGTTTGGGATGCCCAAATGGATGGACTTGTTTTGACATTGTTCTTCATAGTAGAACTCTATTTGCAAAGAATAGGTGTGGATTTTGTGAGATAAGCATTGCGCTTTGTAATTGTAAACTCTTTGGAGTTTACAAGGCTCATTATTGTCTATATATTGCAGCAAGTTGAAGAGAGTTAATCATATTTTATTGCAGGTTGTGAAGAAGAATTGTTGAAGGAAAAAGAAGCATCTCAAGCAAGGATTGGGATTATTGTAATCTTATTCTGAGATTAAATAATACATTGATTCTTGGTGGAGTTTTTTCCCGAAAGGGTTTCTCCATGGTATATGTTGTGTAACTTCTTTCTTTTGGTCTTATTCTTCTACAATCTTTTATCTACTTCTACAAATGGTAAAATGAATCTAAATAGATAATCATCCACAAAAAAATTGTAACAAAGAACACTTATTTAGATCTACAACTACAATAGTTTTACAAAGTATTAAGCTACATAATTACCTCCATTTTCAACAACAATAACATCCACTACAAATATAGAGGAGACCTTCCAAACCATGGCTGATGCAACAATGGATTACCCACTAGAACATGTAACTTTTGAGTTCCCAATTTGAAAACTAGGAGAGAGCAACTACCTTGAAGAACATACCTCCTTCAACATTTTCTGTCTTCTATGGTTTGGTTAGTGAGGATCTAGATACCTTCTTGTTTTAATTTGATGTGTTGTGTAGAAGCTATTATTATACAACAAATGCACATAGACTCAAAATATTTCGAACAACCTTGAAGGATGCTACCTTAAGATGGTTTATGGGTTTGGGAAGAGATGTTGTTCCTAATTGTAATACTATGAAGATAAAGTTCCTGGAGAAGTACCAGGACTATTGTAGAGGAATTTACAAAAGAAGAGATGGAATTTTAGGATGTCTCAAAAGGAGGATGAATCTTTAGAATACTACATGGAAAGATTCCAATTTTTCCTTAAGAAATCCCACCAGAATAGGCTCTTTGATGAGTCTCTAAAGATAATACTCTTAAGAGGGATTAAAGAGGATTGATGGATGCACTTAATCTCATTGGGGTAGGAGATATTTCTTAAGCACCATTTAAGGAGATCTGCAAGGCATGCATGAACTATTCAAGGTCTTTCACATGGAAGGTTAGAGGAGATAAAACATCTTCCATCAACAAGACATATAATGGAGTTTCTAGAGTGGAATTAAGTAACTTGCTGCCAAAAATGAAAGAAGAAATCATAAATCATTTGGATACACAATTGGACACTCTACATGTGAAGAAGAAGCAAGAAGAGGCAAAGGCAGTCCTTACTGAATACTACCCTAATTGTAGACAAAGAAAAGATAATTGCAAGTGAAAAATAGTGGAAAGTATTACTGAAGATAGACTGGGGAAAATAGACTTTCAAGCACTGGAGGGTGAAGATGGACAATTTTTCTACATTGCTCAAAGGAAACCATGGAAACCAAGACAAGGTATGCCTCAAGATCCTTTGAATTATAATATTCCATTTCTAGTTAGCAATCAAAATTTCTCTAGTTGGAACCCTTAACCTTAGGAAAATACACAAAACCAATGGAAAAACCCTCAACCAAACTGGAACCAACAACAAAAAAACATGTGGCCACAACAAAACTATCAAGGATCCAATTACAACCCACAATGACCACTACAAAAAAATCAATGAAAACCTTAATGGAAAAAAGGCCAGCAATGGAAAAACCAAAACATTAATTATCAATAGCCACAACAGCCTTTGTAGCCACAAAAAAAAGCCATCATTCCAAATCCAACAAATCCATCAACTCAACCACCTAGAGCACCTCAATTTCCATCCCAATCTGCACCTAACCCAAATAACAAGCCTATTCAACAAGCCTATACTAATGAGGCTATTCAATACCCTACTTATGGGGTAGAGGTGAGTGAAGTCCACCTCATATTAGGGAAAAAATTGGCTGGGCCTTCATCCCTTCAAATCACTGAGTTGATTGATGAGGAACCCTCAACAGAGACCTTGGACAACCCACCTATGGAGCTTGAGTCAAATAAGGTTAACCAAACCAATTCAAGTCCAAAGCCTCCATTCCCTGAACAATTAGTTGTTCGAAGACATTAGACACAAGCTGAAACTGACTTATTGGGACAACTTAAGGATGTGTGTATAAACATACCCCTCATCCAAGCCATCAAGGAGATTCCCATCTTCACTAACACAGTGAGAAAAAATTTCCATAAAAATATAGGAAGGAAGAGAAAAGACTCTTAGATTGTTCATGACTTAGGGAAATTTGCAGATGTTATGTTGATTGTTCATGTCTTAGGGAAACTTGCAGATATTATGTTGGGAAACATAGTTGTCCCTAGGTATGCAAATCTTGGGAGTCCTGAAGTGGATGTAAGGATAAATGACACTCTCATTAAAAATACCTTGATTGACTTGGGAGTAATTATTAATGTGATGACCAAGGAAACGATGCAACTATTATAGTTAATAGACTTGAGACCTACACCCATTGTCCTATAGTTGGTAGATATTTCAATAGTTAAACCTGATGGCAACATTGAAGACTTGGTCAAAACACTAGATTCATGGGAGTACCCTACAAATTTCATGGTATTGCAATCAAAGGCCAACCTTGCAAGCTATCACTCATTCTAGGAAGACCATGGTTAACAACAATAGATGCATTTATAGGTTGTAGGTATTGAAATATGATTATCTTAAATAGAAATGTGACTAAGAAATTATTCCTTTATCTACCAGCCCAATCTCATGCAGACTTAAAGCAAAGCATTTGGCCTACCCTAGATGAGGAAGACCAGTATTCCTTGTAGACCCTCATGACCGTTGAACACAACCCTTTGTTAACTAACCAATATGAGGATGATTTAATAGCACACATCATACAAAATAACCGTGGTAGGGACCTGTAGCAACAAGACTACATGACATGTCTGCAAGATCCTTTGTAGAATTTTATCCTTGCCAGTTCATCTGAGTCAATATCCCAAAAAAATTATACTTTTTTACCACAACAATGTGTCCCAAACATAGTAGGACTTGAACTTTCATTTGTTCAAACATAATCTAAGAATTTGGGAATCATGCCAAGTAAAATGTTGGATGTTAGCAACGAATCGACTGTTGTACAACAAACTTCCTTGACCACTATGTTGAAGGAACACACAACAACCTTTGCATGGGATTACCATGCCACAAAGGGAATTGACCCAGCCTTGTGTATGAACATGATATACATTAATGATGGTTTCAAATCAATAAGGCAACCCCAAAGGAGAATGAACCCTACACTAAGAGACAACCAAAAAAGAGTTACAAAAATTGCTTGATGCAAGCTTCATTTATCCTATTTCTAATAGTCAATGGGTGTCACCTCTAGTAAATGTCCCAAAGAGAGGAGGAAAGTGAAGAGTGTGTGGATTATAGAGAGTTAAATGTAGCCACTAGAAAAGACCACTTTCCACTACCATTCATTGATCAAGTACTTGAATCCCTAGCAAGTAAAAATTAATTCTCCTTTCTAGATGGATTCAGTGGCTATAAAAAAATTAGAATAGCTCCAAAAGACCAAGATAAAAACAACCCTCACATGCCCTTGGGGCACATATGCTTATTTTGTCCTTCCATTTGGGCTATGTAATGCTCCAACCACTTTCCAAAGGGCAGTGTTGAGTATATTCTCATATTTTGCACATGACTCCATGGAAATCTACATAGATAATTTCTCAAATTATGGGGACACATATGATGAAGCACTTAATAACCTAGAGAAGGTCTTAAAAAGGTTTCAAGAACAAAATTTATCCCCGAGTCATGAGAAATGCCTCATGATGATTACCCAAGGGATTGTGCTAGCATATTTTGTCTTAAAGGATGGAATTCAAGTGGATCCCAATAAAATTGAAGTAATTTGAACACTCCCAACAAATTATCATATGAACAAGTAAAACAAAAAATATTGAAATCTGATTTGTGTCCATTTTTCATTGACCCATGACCTAATGCACCCTTACACGACAATTTCAGGAGGTTCTCTATCCATTGGTGTCAACACCAAGGGATAAAGAACAATTTTTAGGATAGGTGGTGGGTGGTTTTTGACCTTCCTCCATGCAACAAAAATTAGGTACCATAATAATTTTAGAGGAAGCTATTGTTAGTTTGTTCTCAACCAAATCTCAAACTACTTTGACATGTGATATTTCTAGGTTAGAGGTGGGGGATTCACATGGAACAAGCACAAAGACCCCTTTCTAGGCCAAACATTTAGTATGTCATGACTCCTTTTTTTGTGAAGGAGAGTGTTGAGATCAAGACCCTATAATCCATCATCTTGCTCACTCAAACCTTTTTACAACACACTAGGCCTTTAGCACAGGGTGATGAGGGCAGGGTATAGATGTCTGAAAATTCACCTCATATTTGTCAAAACTATGGGTCACTTTGTCATTATGGGTTTGAGGTTGATCAAGATGCATGTGGCCAACAATAGGACACATCCATACTGGATGAATTGGTGTTCGTAGATGACATGTTGGATCAGACATTTTACATTGATATATGGGTAAATTTAAATAAGATTTAATTTAATTTACTATATGTCATTTTGAAATGTAAGATTGACTAAATTACTAAATTTATTATTAAAAAAAATAGGGTCTGAGTGTTCAACCTTCATCAAGTAGCCCTTCAACTCTTGATTACACAATGATGTCAAGTCCATAGGTATGTAATTAGTAAAGGAATAGTAAATATAGTACATGTAAAAGCCTTATATGAATGTTAATATTAAAATTCACATTAGTTGTTGAAAAATTGGATGTTGGTCACTCGACATTAGGACCTATTATCAATCTGAAGTTGCACCCTTGTTGAACCTTCTGTTCAACACCTCAGTGTAACATGGGAAGACCTTTAAAGATGTGGGTTTCTTGTAAATAGAGGTCAACCTCCAGAGAAGGCCGACTTCCTTTGTGTTATCACCTGAACTACTAGTTCTTGTAAGGAAAAGGGAGAAGGAGAATACATAAAAATGAAAATTAAATCCTATGGTGATACACCGAACATATAAGAACAATGGAATACTTAGGTTACACTTGAATACTGATGATGGACATGGAACTGCACAACAAGATTATGTAGATTATGCATACAAACAGGTTTGGCATGCACACACTTTCAAGAAGGAAAAGTAGATTTTCACAAATTAGAAGTTCATGTGCAATTGAGTAAACACAGTTTATAACCTACATGATACTATTTTTGCAAAGAAAGGCATGCTAACATGAAACAAAGCTATAAGGAAAATAAATATTTCACTAAGTAGCTTGATGAATCACTTAAAAATGCACAAATACTTCATAAGAACCAGAAGGAAAAAAATGAACCATCAATGGTAACCAAGGTAAATTTTATATAACATGCTTCGAAATGAGTTACAGAAGTTTGCTAATTTGAGAGAGGACTACAAAAGTCACAAACTTCAGAAAAGCATAAGGAGAACTCTAAATGAGTTACAAAATCTACATCAGTTGAGAAAGGATTTTAGGAAAAATCACTAACTCTCCAGAATGCATAATCCGAACTCCTTTACAAAGAGGCAAAAAAAATGCATTATATACAAAAGATGTGTTGGACCCTCTGGGCTTACAAAAATATCCGTCTTCAGAAAGATCTCCCCCCAAATCTTTTGAACGAAGTTAATGTTGCGTCCCCATTGTCCATGTCAATGAAGAGTTGCTCCAAGAATGGCCTCCTTGATCTTTTGCAGCGCATTTACTTCTGGTCTCATGTCTATCTTCCAACCACCCTGTCGAGCTGCTTTGAATGCTCCTGAGCTCAGAGCAGATCCATGTCACCTTCATTCTGTTGATCTTCCTCTCATCAGTCAAACTACCACGGCTCTCCTGTAGCTCACTCTGATTGGTTAAACAGATGCTTCATGGGGCGCCAGACGATCAAAGGTCGCTCCATTAAAATTGCATTTCGGTGAGACACTAGCCGTGTCTCCCCGATGTGATTATGCCCTTCAATGGTTATTGGCATAGCTCAGAACTGTTGACAAGAGTTCATAGCGAGTTCAAAAGTTATAATGACATCCACAGTGGCTGTCACCTAGACCATCGGCAAGACCTTTCGCTTTTGGGAAGACCTCATGGCGAGCCTTCAGGAGTCATACGGATATCTCTTTCCATCGCTGAGACCTCCATCCCTCGGCGAGACCTTTCTCTGAGCGCATTTCACTCTCCCCGAGCTCCAGTCATTCCTTTCAATAAGACTCCATGGGTTGGCAAGACCTCTCACCGAGCTCTTCCATTCTTCGGCGAGACCCCCGGCCTTCGGCGAGACATTACACCGATATCAATCCCTCTCGGCAAGACCTTACTTGGTCGCCAAGACATCGTAGCGAGGCCCCTCCTTTCTTTGCGATGACATTTCTTTTTGCCGAGACCACTTAGGACTGCGAGCCTCTCTCCCGGACGTCAGCCCCATGAACAACCTTCTGTGTGACTCCCACCGGTCAGGAAGACTTCACAGTGGACAAGGGCTCCTTATCCCGTTAACAATCTCCCTTCGGCAAGACCCCCCACGGATTGGTAAGACCTCTCATCGAAGTCATCCTGTTTCGGCGAGAGCTTCGTCTGTCGACAAGACTTCATGCCGAAGCCTTCAGCTCTCGGCGAGACCACCTCTGTTCGCTGAGACATCATGTCGAGCTCCCCTCTTTCGTCGAGCTCACTTCACTTCGGGGAGACTCCGCTTGGTCTCTAAGACACCACGACGAACCTTAAAATTTTTGCCAAGATTTCCCTGTGTCGGTAGGACATCTCCCCGAGACCACAACCTTATTTCGAAGGCACCCTCCCTTCGGTGAGACATCACTTGGTCGCTGGGACGTTATAGCGAGGTCCTTCTTGTCTCCCCGTTGACATCTATTTTCGTCGAGACCTTCGTTAGTCTCCAAGACCTCACCTCGAGTTCAACATCTCGTCAAGGGCTCCTCTCTTTTGGCGAAACTTTTCCCATTCGACCAGACTTCATGTCGAGGTCAACTTTCCTTCGCCGAGACCCCATCGGATCAGCGAGACATCTTGGCAACCCCAAAACCTTTCAGCCAAATAGAGATTAATCGGCGAGACCTCTCAGCGAGGTCACAATCTTTTGGCGGGCTCAGACCATTTCGGGGAGACCTCATCCTGTCGGTGAGACCTACCGAAGGAAAAACACTTTTGGTGAGCTGAGACCACTTCGGCAGGACTCTGCTTGGTCGCCAAGACATTACGGCGAAAGAAAAACATTCAGGCAGGAGTCTCCTTGATATCCACTTGTGAACAAACATCGGCAAGACCTTATGCCGAAGGAAAAATTCTTCAGCGAGCTCGTTTCATCATCTGTCGCCAGGACCACCTTTGTTTGCGGAGACATCACAGGGAGGCCCCTTCTTTCTTCACGATGACACTTCTTTTCGCCGAGACCTCTCAATGAATGTGAACCCTTCTCCCCGACGCCAGCCCTGTGAACAACTTTCGGCGTGACTCCCACCGGTCGGGAAGACTTCTCCCGAAGACACCTCATTACACTGAAGGCATTCATTTCAGTGAGACCGCCCCTGGTTGGTAAGACTTCAAGCCGACGATACCTCCCCTCGCCGAGATGTCCCTATGGAAAACTGTCGGCATGACCTCCTTCCAAGCAGAGAGATACATGAAGACTCATGGTGAACCGAATGTCTTGGCGATTGGTTTATTCAACCAAATAGGATGCACTGCTAGTCGGAAAAACAACAAGAAGGTATTGCCGACTTCCCTCTCTGATGAGTTTTGTGCCAAAACTAATGAGGCATACCTTTCAAATGAGCTCCTTGTGAAATGGCATCAGATGCATGACCTAACCCTCGATGCAAATGTCCCATTTGGCCCTTATGAACATCTGAAACATAACTTATCCTGCCTAATTGAGCTCGAAAGTGAAAATTGGGTAACAGGACCTATTAGTTGGAGTGGCCATACATCTTTCATTGAGGTAAGATTGAATAATTTTGATCATTATATTTGTAAAATAATGTTAGGTAAATTTTGGTAATTTAATAGTGTTGTTTCATTTTCAATTAATGACATCAATTCATACTCTCAATATTCATAACACAATGGAGGAGGGCATTGTTGTAGCAGTATTATCTTTGAAGCCTTTGACAATGATATGAGCTAGATTAGTAAAATGCATATCTTATTTATTATTTTATTCCACATATATTAGTGCAAATTTGAATCATGTTCATTTATTGTTTAATTTGATTCTTGATTCTTGTCACAAGAGGTCATAACTCTAAATTGTGTATGTGCCCCTTAGACAGATGAAGAGAAGCAACAATTGCTTGAGAGATTATCAACAAGCAGTAAGTGATTATTTCATTATATGTCATTCTATAATTCATTTTTTATATATTAATTTGTGTATATTTTTTATTATATTAGGTGGAGCTCCAAAACTGTTATGAGAGGAGGTCAAGTTAGTGGGTTTGAAAGAAACCATCATTGCTTGCCTTTCAATCTAATCGATAGTCAAAGGGTCATCAACTCTTCCCTTTCAACTGAGAGGATTGATTACATTAGGACTTTGTTCTATGCCTATATGGAAATTTTGTACATATATCTTTGTATTACCGACATGTGACATTGCATGCCTATATGGCTTTCTTGTAAGAATTTATGCAGTCTTGTACACATTTAATAATTTTACCAACATATAACACTATATGCCTATATTAATTTTTAGTTAATACATTTTTTATGAGTACATTGTATACTTATGTTATGAAATGACTTGCACAATAGAATAATATGATAGAAAATATGTTGTAAATAATTGATAATAATATGCCACTTCGAGGGGGCAACCTCCTAATCCACTTAGAGGGGGCTACCTTCAATAGTATTCAATAACAACTCAATACTCAACATGATGATAATAACCTGCCTATACCTCCTACATATACCATACTTATGCCTAGGATATCACCCAAACCGACCTAGATAACCTTATATAAGCCTTAGGCTGACCTAAAAAACTAAATAACTAAATAACAATATAATAATGATAATATGACTTAATTAAGAGTTAAGGTAGCCACAAGCCAACTACTCATAAAACTATACACACTATAGGGGTAGGGGCATAACATTTCCCTCCTCTTTACAAAAGCATTATCCTTAATGCTAACTTTTTCCTTTTCTTCTTTTTTATCTATTTTCTTACTTCTACTTTTTTTCTTCTTCTTGTTCCTACTTTTGTCTTGCTTGTGTTCTTGCTCCCACTCTTTCTATTTTTTACTTTTGCTTCTTTTCCTACTACCACTTCTTGTTCTTATTCTTGTTCTTACTCTTGTCTTGCTCTTGTTCTTTCTCTTTCTCTTTCTCTTTTTTTTCTCTTGCTCTTACTCTTGTTCTTGTTCTTTCTCTTTGTTGGCATTTAAATTAGCAGCTCTGGAGTGCTTATTGTAAACGATCAGCTATTGCAAGTGTTATAGTACTGCTCCTTCGGATTATAGAGAGGAAGATCTCTCTTTGCTGATGTAATGTGTAAGAAAGGGTAGAGTAGACTAAAGTTCCTATCTTTTTGTACTCAGTGGCAGGACACAAGGGTGCACAAACACAATGTGTTGTAGCTAAGCTTTCTTTGGTTTCTACAGATCTTAACTACGACTAAACTAGCTTTTAATCTATCCTATCTCCTCAAGATAAACAGAGCATGAGGGTATAGGAGCGGGAAAGGATCTGTCGTTTCCTTAGAATATGGCCGAGGCTCTGAACTCTCAAATATACACTGGGATAAGGTTTTATACAAGCAAACACTCTTTATGATAAGTTGGATTTGAGACTTGCCAAGGAGGAGGAACCCCTATCCGAGGTATAGGCTAGGAAACAACTTACTAGAAACAACAAATTATGATGGCTTGGCCGACAAACTTGCTAAGGAGGAGGAACCCCTATAAAAAGTATAGGTTGAAATTCAATCCATTAAACGACTTCACACGATAACTATTAATAACAAATATCCAAGGAGGAGGAACCCCTATCCGAGGAGAGAGTTGAAACAACAAGCTATTTAACACAAAACGTTGAAAGGACTCAAATATTTGGATCAAAATGCAAGCACCTTCTGATTTTCTTCTTCAAATCTTTTCAACGAGTTACAAAGATTGGACATGCAAAGGCACAAAATCATGCACAATTTCTCATCAAACCAATTAACTCTCATCCAAGAGTGAACAAATAATCACTTTCAAACTTGTGGCAACAATGGCGCAACAATTTTGCATAGTAAGTAAAGGTTAAACAAATAATGAGCCCAAGGCTCTTATTTATAGAACTCAAAGGAGTAGGCAACCCTAAAATCTCCTTGAGTTAACAATCATTTCTTGCCAATTAGCAAGATTTTTCCTATGTCTAAAAGTAGGCAAGCAATCAGTTAATTGGAAATCTACTTCAATTAACTGAAACTAAACAAAGAGTCAACTGGAAACTACTTCAGTTGACTAAAACTAAACTAAAGGTGAACTTTAATACAAAGTATGCCTCCAAAATAGACATCCACATTTAGTGGAGATCTGAGATCCACAAATTATGGAAGCCAATTAGACATCCCCAATTAGTGGGATCTGACATGCATGATTTGTGGGACATGGAGTTAACTTGGAAAGGGGCATCAAGTTAACTTCAATCACATTTAATGTCTTTTTGAGTTGACTTGGAAAGAGGCATCAAGTCAACTTTAAGTGCCATAAATGCCATTTGGAGGGTAGGACATCCTTTTTGAGGTGCCTTTACAACTCACCACTAGTCAACAATGTTTCTATCCATTTGTTGACTTCTTCAGCCTATGGGTAGTTAATGCTTTGTAGAATGATGATGTGGTGCTTTAGCATTACTTCGCTTGTCGTGAGCTGATGCCGAAAGTCTATACAAGTTAGGCAGCTACTTCATCAAACTTGGTAGACAGAGTTGCCACCTTGGACAACTTGCAACCATTTGGATAATCAAGGAAGGTGTTGCAGATGACATCTTTGAACTGATTTTGCACTGTAACTAGCTCAATGTATTCTCCTCCCTTGCTTTGATATTCTATGTGAGGGAAGGATATTACCAAGGTTCTTGTGAAGTTGATAATATTTGCAACAACCCTTTGGTACTCAATCAACTCCACAGAATTGGCATCATAGGATTTCACCTTGTATGCCAACTATTCTTTCCAAGCAAAAGGGTGTTTCTTGTTTTCCTTTGAGAAGACTGATTGATATGCCAATTGTAAGTATACAATTGTGACTTCATCGTCTGGCCTCTTTTCTGCTATCTTTTGCTCTGATTGTTGAATCTCTGCACGAAGTCCATGTGCTCTATCCCGTAACTGGTATAGATTCACCAGTATACATCACCCTCTGAGAACAAACTCCTCCACTTGATCTCTCAAGTGTTTTCCATATGTCATCAATTGTTGATGGTTCTACTTTGCAAGAAGATCCAACAATTCCTGTGGTAAGGCCAAGACGTTCGGGGTGTCATGCATCAAGCTGGAAATGTACATCCTCAACTGTTGGTTTTCAGCCTTTAAGGTTGCTTTGTCCTTTCCATCCGTAACCATCCTCTCTTGGGCGCTCATTGAGGTGATTCCGAGAAGGTCTAACTCCACCTAATGTGTGGTATTTCCAAGGTTAAGTTTGAACAATGTGAACTCCTCCACTTGTACCTCATGTATGCTTTTATCCTCAGGTGGGGCAATAGTCTCTATGATGAACTCATGCTCTGCATTCCTTTCCAGAATGTCTTGTGGGACATGGTTGAACTCTGTGAATTCAAGTTCATAGGAGGGCCTTTCCCTCTTCCTTCCTAGGAAACCCTCAAGCTAGATAGAATCCCAGCTAGCTTCACTGGAAGGAGGAATATGGGGCCCTTGAATGCCCGACGAATGAGACTGTGCTGGAGTGACGTCTCTCGGTGGTGAGTCCAAGTCTATGGGGACTTGTGACTGCTATGATGGTGGTGATGTAGGTGGCTCTGTTTCTAAAATAGTCACCATTTCTATTGCTGCTGCTACTGGTTTTGCCTCTTCAGGCTGTCTCTGTGGTGACTATCTCTATCACTGGCTCGGGGGTAGAAATTCCCATGACTATCTCAGGGGTGTGTGGTTGTCTCCATGTATAACTCCTGTGGTCTTCCCCTCGTGTGTCCTAACATCCGCAAACCTTTCGAAGGATTGCACCACTACTTCTGCTTGGGCTTCTTTCTTGACATGGAAGGTAGTGTAGATTGAACCTATAGTGGCTCTATTCTGGGAAGAACTACCTTCCTTGTCTTCTTACTGTCTAGGTAGAGTTGACTATTCCTGACAACTCTACTTGTTCTCTCCTCTATAGATGGGTTTTCCTTTGCGTACAAATCCACTCTTCCGATTGGTTGCGAGTCCACTAAATCTACAAAGAACGAAGGGAGAATGACTTCCCCTTCATCGTCAAATAAGCCCTCAATGTCTTCTGACATGAAGTCAATAATTTGTGAGAACCTGAACCTGCTATAGGTCCTTCTTCGTACCTCATACTCATCATCACAATTGACCCAGTAATCTTCCATAAAAGATTCATGTGATGAGCGTTGCTCAAGATGTGCCACATAGAGGCCTCTGGGATCATATGACCTCTCAATGAGGTACTTGAGATTGAGTCTCACTATTTCTTGGCTCATCAACTTGACATCTACCACTGACATGCATCTATAGAGTCCCATCTCAATAAGAAAGTTCATAGTTGGCTTCTTCTTCAGGCATAAATGAGTGTGAAATTCAGCCAACTGCCTTAGGAATTCCATGAAAACTACCCTATCTGAAGGGTAGTGTGGCATCATGGCGGGGTGACCAATGTAGCCATACACGCCTATGTAGGTGAAGGTAGGGAATTGGATAAATCAATCCGCCCAGTCTACCATTACCTCCTTGGATACTTGTGAAATACGTGCATGCATCTCATGGTCTAGGTCTCGTACAGTGTGCATGATGAAGAGGTCACTTGTCCTTTTGAAGCGTCGCTCTGCTTGAGTAAACTCAAGATGTGAAAAGTGTTCATGGACCTTCTACACACCTAAGGTATCCACATTTTTTAGTATCCTAAACTCACCTTGGAAGGAAATCAAGTATACCAGGTAGGAACACATGTGGAACCTATGAGCCTCTAGAAACCCGATAATTTGTTGGTGGAGTGTATCACTGATCAGGGTGGCCCGGTCATAATGTTCCCTCTTGCTAATAATCTTAGCAATGACATAGTACATCCATGACTGAAATTGATTGGCCTCTTCTTGTCCAGTGATTCTGCTGAGTAGAGTGATCAATACTGCATACTCATATTTGAATTCTCCTCATCCAACCAACTTATGCAAGCTAGCCTTTTTCACTTTCAACCATTTTTTTGCCATTATTCCTTGGAATTTATTCTTGGCTACCTCAAATGCTCTGTTGCATTCTGTCACTGCTACAACCACATTGGTAGGGCATGGTAGAATATCAAAACATTTTTCAATGTCCTTTGGTTTCAAACTACAGATTATCCTCACATCTAATGATATGATTTCTCTCGTGGTAGGATTGTAATGCTTAATGCAAGCAATTACAAGCTCCACACTCTGTAATATGATGGGGATGGATGGATCTTGAAGCAAACTGGTTTCCTCTATGTTCTTTAATGTGATTTGATTAATTCCATCCAAGTCTTCTAGATCAACCACTGGATTCACTTGATGTAAGTCCGTGTCAATCATTTTTAGGAAATCATGGTACAAGGCCGTCTTGGTCTCGTATTGCATTTGGGAGTACTGCATCCTAAAAAAATTAAAGATTGACTGTACACACGTCCCTATTCTAACAATTTTCAAAATCCCCTAAAAATAGCGCCTGCCGAGAAGTATTTTTCTGAAAAACAATATGGCACATGCATTTTGTTTGTGCTTCAATGCTGAACAAACCCAGTTCTTCAGAATTTTGATTCTGATTGTTTTTTGGAAAAACCCCCAAAAATAGGGGCAACAAGTTTGTTGTTTCTGGAAAATCTGACGAGATGGGTTTTACTGGAAAATTATTCTGATCCTGCCCAGTTGATCAGATCTGTGGTAGCCTGCTAATTTGTATGACATGCAAGAAAACCTAAGACAAGAAAAGAGGAAGTAGACAAGAGGTGGATTGGAAGTTTTTAGCTGTCTCCCTGAGAAAATTTTTCTCTAAATCCAACCTTTGAGAAGAAATCTTCTTGTGCCTCTGATCTTCAAAAAATATTGAAGATTTGTAAAAAAAAACCCTTGCTATATCTTAAAGGACGTCCTTGAGAGCTATTTGTTGTTTTGATCTTCAACCTACAAAATAAATAATGAAGAGGGATGCCTAGACTTGCTTTATATTGACTCAAGCCTGAATCCTTGAAGTTTGGGCGCCTAACTCATGATCTAAGCCTAATTTGGCATGATATGGAGTTCAAAAGGTTGATTTCCACTTATCGTGGGATGATTTGGCCAAGTTTGCCTCCAAAATATCTTAACTAAAGTCAACAAACTTGCCTTTGACCTTTTTAGGCGTCTATTTTGAGTTTGAGTGCTTTTTCATCATTTTTCCATGTTGAATGACCTCTGTTTGATCTTTGCTATAGATTGATTAGTTGATCATGAGAAACTATTGATAGATTCACTGTTGAGCTGGATCCGTGCTGAAGAGATATGCTTGGGAGATGCTAAGCTGGAAAAATGGGTTTGGGGCTCCAAAAGACTGGGCGCCTTTCTTCAGCAAGGGCACTTTTGCACTTGCCTTAGTCAATTTTCAATGTCTGTTCAGCTTCTCCATTTATACCTTTTGTGATCTAATTTGATATTCTCATTGACTGATGAGTCAGAAAATCTCGCTTGACGATTCATCAGGGGACCAGCTCAGTCTTGAAAAGGATGACTGGTTTCTTAGTTCCTGAAAGTTAGTTTAACGCCTCAAGAAGCAAGGGTGCCTTTCTTCAGCAGGGGTGCTTTTGACTTCTTGACCAGTGATTTTGAAGTTATAAACTACTTCAGTTTGATCTTTGTCATTAGATGATTTCCTTGTCAGAATCCTTCGTATATGGTTTCATTGTCGAGGTTGATCCAAATAGAGAAAATCATCTTGGGGGTCTTTTAGCCATTTGACAACATCTAGTTTCCCAAAAGAAAGGGCACCTTTCTTCAGCAAGGGCGCCTTTTTCTTGATACTTGGCACATTTTCCAATGTTCTTTCAATCTCCTTTTCTAGCATTTTCTGTTTGATTGCTTCCTCAGTTGATCAATCACTACAATTGTTTGACTCATCTCACAGGTTTGCTGATGGATTCATTGTGAAATTGGATTGGAGCTGGATAGAATTCATGAAGACAACGTTTCTCAAAAAATGACATCTTCATCACCCCATTCAAGGGCGCCTTTCTTTAGTAAGGGTGCCTTTTCCATGTTGAGTAGTCATTTTGGATGTTCTTCATAACAACCTCTTTGTTTCTGTTGACATTTGTTGGCGATCACTTTATCAAATGATCTTGCTGAATTTTTTGTTGTCGATCCAATAGGAAAATGTTGAGGATGATTGCCTTGGACAAATCAGGTGACTACATTTGGCCCCTAAGTTTCAAGGGTGCCCTCTTTAGTAAAGGTGCATTTAGCATTTTGAACTGACTTCTCCTTGGTAGCATTTCCAGAGTTAGCCAAATTTTGGCCTTTTTCAGTTTCCAAAATCTCCTTCATCAAACAACATCTTTTTAATCCTTTTCCACCATGGTTGTGTCGTTGAAGCTTAGCTTTTAGCACCTAGTACTGGCCAATTTTCCATTAATGGTTGCGGAGCTCCTAACTTTGTTCCTGAAAAACATAAATAGACCCACCAAAGTAAAACATGTCTTTTGATGATTCTGACTTGACCAGTGTGATCATGAAGTCGATTAATCCTATCAAAGTCATTTTCAATCATTTCTGGGAAGGTCCTATTTTCAGGGGTTTTCCTAAAAATAGGGGTACAAAACCATAATTTTCAATTTTTTGAAATTTTGCACATATGTTCCTTGACAAAAACCCACAAAAACCTTATTTTTGGTTTGACCTAAAACAAAATTTTGATGACATTTTTACATTATTTAGCTCAATTTAAGCAGAATGCCAAAAAATTATTTTGGGTACAACACTCTTTCTATTGCTCTTTCTCTTTTTTTTGTTCTACTTCTTGTTCTTTTTCTTTTTCTTCCTTTTTGTGGCTACTTCTTGTTGTGAAGAAGTTTTAGAAAGATAATTTTACAATAAATCATACAAACAAAGTCAAAACAATCTGATTTTTTTTGGAACATACCAAGGCCTAAGTTGCACTTTTCTAGAAAAATCTCCCAAAAATTAAGTGTTTTGCAACCTTGAGAGATAATTTGATGGAAATCTTAATTTTACCATAAGTAACTTAATTATGCTCCAATTACTCTAATTTTTCTACTATAGGATCCTCTCTTAATTTTGAAAAAACCCACTAAAAATTAGGAACAAAGTCAACAATATTTGGAAGATATGTGCTTTCTAAATAAATTGGGTAGAAACCCTAATTTTGTAATAAATCATTTAATTATGCTCTAATTCCTTTCAAATCTGGACTATAGTCGCTACAATATATTTTTATATTATATTAGTGGAATCATCAAAATATGAGTTGCTTTTACATATCAAGTCTGAAATTGTTTACCAATATTATATCAAAATCCCCCTTCCCGTTTACACAGTTTTCCAGTTGTACCCATAGCACCCCAGGCTTAATTACATCAAGATTACAAAAATATTACAATATATAATCGGCTTACATACATCAGTTGCACAAAATGAGTCAAGAGTATGCAAAAAATACTGTCATGGAGTTCCATTTTTAGCAGCCACTAAACCTTCTATTCTTTGTTGCGAACTTCATATTGACAAGGGCTTTTGTTGCTTCTTGTTTCGACACTGTGGCTCCTTCCCTCCTGTGCCTGCTCCTTTGTTCCCTTTCCCATTTGTTTTTGTCTTCCTCTCTGAGATCTTTCTAAAACTCTCGTAGAGCCTTTAGGAAGACCTCCACCCCTGGGTGTCCATCTTGCCACATATGACCATACCCAGCCTCCTGTATGTCAATGTCCACTATCCTTTTCTCCAAGAATTTCTAGAACTTATCCTTTGACAACTCTATCGTAATGTGAACTTGCATAAAAATATTATACATTGAGTCTTGCAAAAGACTCAGTAAGGACTCTCCTGCACCCTTTAAACTTGTCTTCATTCTGAGCTTTCCAGATAACCCATAGAATTTCAGTGGTTAAACCCAACCAGAATAAAGAGCAATATTTATTCATTTTGTTATATATCTCAAGCAATATTTTTAGCAAGACTGGGTTCATTAGCAATTCCTCAAGTATTCAAATCATTACAAAAGAGTTTCCAAATTTCCTTAGCATACATGCATTCAAAGAAAACATGTTTAACAAATTTTGGTACCCTACATAGATTAGGCATATCAATGTCATTATGTTCTATTTTAAATGAAAGCCTTTGTAGTATCAACAACTATTTGAAGCAAGATTTTTTGGGTTCTAGTTATTTTTTCCAATTCTTCTTAAAATTATTTTGCCATTGATTACTGTTTAGGTTAGTACCCCACACTATGCTCAATAATATCAGTTTGTTCAGTTAGGGTGCAATAAATTATTCTAACATTCACTTTCCTTAAGGGGCTTCCATTGTTGGTTATCTGTCATATCCTCCATTGGGAACTGTATGATTTTACAAGCATCTTTTAGCACTGTATATGTTCTCCAATTTCTTGGAGGGAGATTAAGTTATGCACTTAGGTCATTCCAATCTTTCAAGTAACCATCAAGGAAAAATTTAGTGGTGAATCTTCTCCTATTGGAAAATTCTAGGAATCGGCTAAGTCGAAATTGGCGAATTTCTCTCACCCAACAGGGTGTCCAAATTGCCCAAATTTTACGAACTATAGGTCCAATGCATGTCCATTCGCCAATGAGTTTTTTTATGAGGCATATTTAAGCAACAAATTCGCCATTGTCAAACTACACGTTTCAATTGGACCAACTAATATTTTTGTTTGGAATCCCGAAAGCATTTAATAAACACCTACATATTCTCCAATACTATTAAAACAACATTGTATCAAGACCCATTTCACCTATTAAAATTTACAAATAGTTTTTTGTGAAGACCCATTTCGCCAATTAAAATTTATAAATAGTTGCTCATGAGGACCTATTTCGCCAATAACATTAAAAAATAATTACATTTGAGGACACATTTCACCTTGAAAATTACAACGTATCGTTGTATAAGCACGCAGGATTCACCAAATTTTTAATATACCATTTAAAAATCCCGAATTTTCCAAATATGGAATCATGGATTGATATAAATACAATCGAAAGTGTCATTTATTCTTACACATTTTGTTTGGTTATGAGGTTCTACTTCTCCATTTGGAAGTCAACGAAAGCCAAAAACGTAGACTTAAAAGGTGAGTGATCATTTCTTCATAGTGTTATTAGTTATAATAATAAGTTTTCTTTATCTCTTTTCCATTCTTGCTTCAACAAAGTGAACCTTAGAAGTTAGAACCAAACTCTGAAGTTTCAAAGTTTTTGAAACCTCCGACCCACCGAGTAGAAAGATGACCAAGAAAGACTTGCAACTCAACAAAGTGAACCATCAACCAAGTCGGGAATCGCAAAGTTATGAAAATTTAGAACTCCGCGACAAGGTTATATAACTCTGAGGACTAGCGACTAAGTTTAGGAAAAGCCAAATATTTTATAT
This sequence comes from Sequoia sempervirens, assembly GCA_007258455.2. Classification (NCBI taxonomy): domain Eukaryota; kingdom Viridiplantae; phylum Streptophyta; class Pinopsida; order Cupressales; family Cupressaceae; genus Sequoia; species Sequoia sempervirens. The sequence goes on along the minus strand of VDFB02058242.1, from coordinate 133,478,867 downwards.
TGTATTCCATGGTATTGAATTTGATATGTGATTCTGCACCATATTTAAAGAACAACACTTATCACACTACTTATAAATTCCTATTGCATTTCCATTCACACAATCTTTGATAAATCACTGAAAGGAATATTATTAATCCATTCCTTGAATATAAATAAATACAATCGAAAGTGTCATTTATTCGGAAGTCAGCCAAAGCCGAAAACGTAGACTTAAAGGTGAGTGATCATTTCTTCATAGTGTTATTAGTTATAATAATAAATTTTCTTTATCTCTTTTCCATTCTTGCTTCAGTCTTAAAGATGATATTGAGTAGGGAATGGGATCTATATTATTATTCTATGTCCTTAAACAAGAACACATTTTTTTCTAGTTTTTATTCGAAGTGAGAGATGAATATGTCGAGTGAATCAAAGATCAATATGTCGAGCAACTCGAGCAACAATGGTAAGGCTCTTGCTGCTCCTTAGGGTGGTGAAGAGACTCCTGCCGCTTCTCAAACTCCTTCCGCTCCTCAGGGTGGTAAGGCTCCTGCCACTCCTCAGGGTGGTGAAGAGACTCCTATCGCTCCTTAGGCTCCTCAAGGTGGTGAAGAGATTCATGTCACTCCTCAAGCTCCTCAGGGTGGTGAAGAGACTCATGCCGCTCCTTAGGGTGGTGAAGAGACTCGGAGGCCATCAAAATGCAAAAAACTTAGACGTACCATACAGTCTTACTTTGGAATTTCCAAAGCTTCTGATCCATCAGGTCAAGATGGAGCTACATCACCAACTCTTCCACCAAATATTGGTAGCATTCCCAATACCTCACTGCCACCGGAAGGTCAAGTTGAGATTGTCATTGATTTAAATCAAAATGTATCAAATCAGGATAACAATACCGTAGAAGATGTTCCAAGTGATACCCTGCGCTCGGTTAGCCAGAATGAGATAATTGACTTGGATGAGGATGATGATGTTGGTAGCAAGAAAAGGAAAAATAAACCAAAAAGGGGGCACGAGTGGGAAATGACAAGGAGTTTTCAACTTGGCTGGTTGTCAAAGTACCCACTCATTGAACCAATGGGGAAATCAAATGATATTGAAAATGAAAAATTGGCCAGATGTACGATTTGTACTTGGAAATGTGGAAGAGACAAGACATTGCAGCTAAAAATTGACACTATAGAAAAGCATATCGGTAAATTTTATGAAAAAAAAAATCATAGATGGAAAGGAACAATCAGTCATACGATGGAAATCAAAGGAAGAATTTCTTCATGTTAGGTATGTCATGGATTATGAAGTGCATCACCAAAAAATGTTGAAGCTTGGTGCATGTAAAGGTACACTTGAAGCTCAATTTGGGAAAGCAATGGAAGCAACAAATCTATCAAAAACTGTTCAGATGACTATTTTTTTTCATATTTTGTCCAGAGGGCGTCCTATGATAGACTATCCAAAATATTCTGGTTTATTATCTTATTTGAATGTTCCTCACTATCCCTACTCACATTGGTCAGTAAACGCTGGATGGGAATGGGCAAACTGTCTTGTTGCAGTGGAAAAGGAAGATTTAAAGGTTAAAGTAAAAGAGTCAAATTTCATTGCATTATCTTTAGATGAAGTTACTGTGCTAGACAATACTTCTTGGGTCTGTATGCATTTATATACTGTACAACAACATGTTCACCAAGCTCATCTTCTCTGTGTTCATAAAATGAAGGACAATTCAACATCGCAAAATATATTTGAACTAGTCAGGAAATCTTTGAATGAAATTGCAGGTATGGATGAGTTGACAATTGCCAAAAAGTTGGTGTGTGTAGGAGTTGATGGAGCTGCAGTGATGCAAGGTCAAAGGACCGGTGTTTGTACAAAGTTACAAACTACTTGTGCACCATACATGCTTGGCATTCACTGCATGGCACACATAATGAATTTAGCATTCAAAATTGTAAGCAAGTTTCCTACAGTATCAAAAGTCAAAAATCTAGTCCGTGAGATCCACACATACTTCTGCTGAAGTCCTAAACGTTTCACAAAATTTCAAAATTTTGCTGAGGGAATAACACTAGGAAACAAGCTTCTCAAGGATGTCGATACCAGATGGATCTCCCTGCATGGACCAATGCAATGAGTTCTTTTAGAATATCAATCCTTGATTGAAGTGATGTACGAGCATCGCAACACAGTAGAAAAAGCTCCTGACCTCTTTCATAGGTTAAGCGATATAGAGACACTCTTGACTTTAACTAGTCTTCTCCCCATGCTGGATGTGATGAACGAGCTTGTGAAGAAAGCCCAAGATAGAACTATGTATATTAATGAATATGCCAATCTACGTAAACATACATGCTTGGCCCTCCATCATCTATATCTAGATCTAACACAAGATGGCCCAAATTATTTCATATGGCAGAAAATTACCGATTTGAATGATCCTGATAATTATTTACAATTTAATGCAAGTGGGCACTTATGCATCTTTGTACGTGGATATGAGATACAAATGTACCAATGTAAGATAGCCAGACACTCTACCAGAGAAGTAGTTGTTAACGAGGAATATTTTCAAAGCATTGTTAAATCTGTTGGTGATAATTTGAAGGAAATTGCAAAATCTCTTTCCTCAGAGATTCATGAAAGATTCCCTCGACATGAAATACTTGAAGCCATGAGTATTGTCTATTCTCAATTTTTTGAAAACCAAGATAACCCAACATATTTTCATTCTCAGGTAAAAATATTGATCGAACAATTTTTGAAAACTGTAACATACAATGGGTAGAAAATAGAAGGAATTTTAGATGAAGCTAAGCTTAGAAAACAATGTATGATTTTTGCAATAGCTATGAAGGACCAGTATAAATCCATGGGCAAGGACAAGGCCTTTGAATCAGGATCAATAAAAAAAGTTTTGACAAACTTAGGTCAGAGTGAAATATTGTGTGGTTTGAAATCAAAATATTTCAAACTTGCTAATTTATGTCAAACAATGATATTGGGGTTGGTGAAGGATGAGAGAGTTTTTAGTACATTGGGGTTTTTGAAATCAAAGTTAAGAAACAAACTAGACAAGAATTTGGAAAATTGCTTGAGGATGAAAGGAACTGCGTATAATGTCAAAAAATTTCCTTTTGAAAGGGCACTCGCAATCTGTAGGTCCACATGGGAAAGAAGAGGGACCGGGTTGTGCAACACTCCAATTCCAAAGGCTAGTACTGGTGGCACTAGTAGTGGCAATGGGACTTAGATAGATGACATTGACAAAAATGACACAATGAATATTGAATTTGAGACACAGTCTGAAGAAAATGAAGAGCAGACTTGGAATCAAATTCAAGACGACTCTTTTACTTTATCTGATGATGAACATCAGTTTGAGGACCCTGATGCCATTTGGGAAATGGAAGAGAATTAGCAGCTTTAATGTATTTATACTGCACTTCATGGATCAGTTTCCATTGTTCCATACTGTAGTTGATATTTTATATTGTATTCAATGAAATTGTGAATCATTGCACTTCATGATATTTTATTTTATATTGCACTTCATGAATCATATTCCAAAGTCAAACTGTAGTTGATGATATTTTATGTTGTACTCCATGAAATTGTGATATTTCATATTTTATATTTTATATTAGTCCGTACATAACATTCAATGAGGTGTCAGATGATGGTGCCTTTGAAAGGAAAGATAAGTCAATGTCGCGTGGTTGCTGAAACTTGGAACCTTAGAACCAAAGTTTGAAGTTTTAAAGTTTTTGAAACCTCCGACCCAGTGACCCACCGACTAGAAAGATGACCAAGAAAGACTTGCAACTCAACAAAGTGAACCATCAACCAAGTCGGGGAATCAGAAAGTTATGACAATTTAGAAATCCGCGAAAAGGTTATAAAACTCTGAGGACTAGCGACTAAGCCTTTTTTGCTCCCTTATTTTGAGTCTATCATCTCTCCAGCTGTAACATTTTACATGAATTATTAATGAAATCTGATCGATGATATTTCATTAATATTATGCAATATGTATTGATGTATGTTTTAATTCTGGCTCTGGTTTAATGAACCAGTTAAAGTACCTTGATTAAATCATTAAAGCATGAATTTATATAAATGTTTAGTGGATCTACTAAGTAGTCATGAAGATTGAGTAGTAATGTGTGAATAGTATTAGTAGAATATACAACAATGAACATCAACAATCTTTTAAAGTGTATCTAGAAGTTGAAACCACTACCAGACTTTTTCTTCAAATGATATAATAAATAATACAGATAATTGAACATCAGCACATTACTGAAGTCTGAATTTGAGCTTTTAAATTGATTATCACATGAAGGAATACATAGAGGCATTGGCAATGCAAAATATTGCTCAAAGACAACTCTACACAGAATTGACTTGGAACATGGAAACTCATTATCAAAAATTAAATCACTGCATCACCTTTTCTAGCAACTTCCACTCTTCAGGTGTTGGAATTGTCATTTGTTCTAATTGATGTTGTTTGACTTGAAGATTTGTTAACAATTCATGATTCAAATTGGAACCTGTCTTGGATTCTTCAATCAATTTTGTATTCAGGGTTAGCAATCGTTTGATGGAATCCAAATAGGTCACCACATCTGGGTTCTGAGGAAACTGGTCCAAATCAATCTTCCTCGCATCCTCCATCTTCTTTCTGAAATCATTCCATCCAATGAATCACTCATTTGTGTCAAAAGCCTCTGGTAAGCCAAGCTCTGTGAAGTTCCTTAACTTTTCATCCACCTTCAACTTGTCTGCAGCCAAATGCAAATATTTCTTTGTTTCGCGCATTCTCAAACACTTTTCAATGACAGATGACAACGTCATTGATGTAGCAATACGATTAGTAATCCCTTTTGATTTCAAAACATTTTGACTGGTTTTGTAGACTGTTTGTTGAATTTGATTTGTTGATTTCTCTAATGCCAACACATTTTTGTTCTCCATTAAATATTTGTTGAGCTTCTTATGATGTCTGATAGCATCAATCAATTGAAACATGTCACACAAATGATCAATCCCCTACATTATTTCATCCCATATCTTTTGTCTCATATGCCTCATTGTTTCTCTACAAAATGAAGATAACTTATTTTGACAAGACTTAATTTCATTTTTTGCTTCCAGTAGCTCTGCCTCCAATCTTTCATTTCTTTTTCTCTCCTTCTCCAATTTTTGTTCTCACTGTGTATTTCCATTTGCAATGCTTAGTCTTAATTTTTCAGTGGATTTTTCCTCATCATATTTTTTTTTGCTCTCATCTAGCCTTTGCTTAATTTCATTCACTTCTCTCTCATTCTGCTTATCCTCTTTGCTTGTTAATGTAGAGGTAGATTTTTTAATTATTCTTTTTTCCTAATTCATTGCTCTTGTTATCTATTTCTTTCCTCTTTGCTTTCTCATTTGCTAGGTTTGCTTGTAACTTTTCAATTTGAGTCACGCAACCTTTTTTTCTCTCTATCTTGCTTTAGCAATGATGTACACCAATTCATTGTTCTTCTTTGATACATTAATTTTGTCGTATTTTTTGAGTCCAAAAATCCAATTGAAAATTGTTCACCTCGAATTCGGATGGAGCCATGTGATTTGCTGGTTTGTTTTGAATTGTAGGAACAAAATTGTGTACTCCATGATTTCTTTACTTGTGTCAAATGTGGGTAATACCATGGTTGTTGCGGGCTCTGTTAGAAGATGCACTCTCCATTCAGTTGCTTCTTTTCTTTTTTATTCAATTTTGATTTTTTTTAAACTCTTCAATGTAATCAAAATCGGGGATGCAGGAATAATGGAATGCTTGAATGGCGAAGGAATAGGAGTACTTGCAGAATTGCTAATGATGTCGCAGCTAAACTAATTGGCATTGGGGGAGTGCCTAGAAATAACTCCTTTGTGGTGGATCCACTAGTAGTGTGACTTGGAGTTGGACCTGTCAAAATCCTTTGCCTCTTTTATATGCCTTGATCGCCTGGTGTTTCTGTGGTATATTGTGTTGTCCTCTTGTGTGTAATTTGTTGTTGTAGCACATGTTGACCACTACTAGTACTACTACCCATACCATCGCCACCAGAGGCAGTGCCAGTTGCACTAAGCCCTCCACCATGGGCATGTCCTAGTTGTGATTGTGTCTGACCATGAGGATGAGGATTTGAACTTGAAGCTCTAACAAATTGACTTGTATACCCTAGGTCTAATTTTTCACCTCCAACCCCAAGGCTAGATTTATCAACTGGTTTTCTATGCTCTACATCTATTACCATCCAAGGGCCTCGTCTTTGGGACCCCAAAGGACCACCTTCATAACCCATTTTTTCAGCTATGGCTGCTCCTGTAGTAAATGCTTCTTTTGTGGCCTCACTTAAACCAAGTTTGAAATTGACATGGCTTTCTTCTTGCCTATTATCATCACTTTCTTCATCTTCTTGTTCATTCGGATGTTCTATATTCCATAATTTTCTAAACTCAAGATCTTCTTTGTTATCTCCATACTCTGCAAGAGGTCTTGGATCACCTAGGTCCTTCCTCATAGACCAAAAGGCAGTAATTTTTGATCGTGACCAATTTTTTTCTATAACTTCCTTCTCTAGAGAATCTGGCATTTTTACTCTACTAGATGGTTTATGAATTTTTTCATAAAAATTATTGTACCTCCTAATTGTCTTTCGATGCAATGCCACAATTTCTACTAACAATTGTTCAAAAGAAATACCATTCTCAACAACACTTTTCTCCATTGCTACTTTGACCTGATCCCAAGAATCCTTGTTTCTCAAGTTTTCAAGCAAGGGTTTACTTTGATGTTGAATTCTACTTCCAACATTCTTATTGAGCACAATCATTGATTTAATGGTGTTACATGTATCATACTGCCAGTGACAGATAGTATCAAAATCAAAAAAATTCAAAAGATCATGTGTCACACTAAATGCTTTTCTCTCGAATGTCATCCCTCCACATGAAAAAGGTAAAGAAGGAAATAAGATCTTCTTCCCTTGACCGCTATAGTGTCTTTCATCAGTACTCTACATCTTCCTTAAATATTCCAAAGAAAAAACCCTTTCTATAACATGTATTGGAAGTTTGTGTGGCTGTACTTCTGATCCATAAAATCTTAGCACAATATATTCTTCCATTAAGTACCAATCAGCCAAGTGTATTTCTTTTCCTAGTTGAATGCAATTTCTACATGACATAGGCAATCTAGGCATTGGAGTATTCGTAATTGCTTGATGCAATGCAGCCAAAAAGTAGTCTACAAAACGACTATAGTTCCTTCGAGAATCATGCAACCTTATAATAGTGGTCCATTCATAAACTGGAGCCATTTTCTTTTGCTCAGGATTACTATTACCATAAGGCTGAATCTGAAGCTTGTTGGTATGAAACATTCCTCTAAATTTGAATAGAAAAAGATAGCACAAGTAGGTTGTGAACCTAAATGTCTTGGTGGAACCTCCTTTAATCATTAAATTTTTTTATGCATGGATTCTACAATGTGTTCAATAAAATTATATTTGGCATGTGGAACACCATAATGGATATTATACACCATTTCAAGGAGGCATGCACCCACTTCCAAATTGCTATCCAGTCCAAGGAAAAATGCTAGCATGGAAATAGTATTCTGAAACCATGGTTTAAAAATATCCAAATCATAAGGAGGCTTATGATCACCTTTCAATTTGTTTCTATCTTGAACTATTCTATTTAAGAAAGAATTTTTCTCCATTTCATCCACTACTTCATAATCACTAGCAAGCTTTTCTAGGTCAATGTGGACATTTCCAAATTCTTCGGTTGTAAACCCCAAGGCCAACACTTTTCCAAGTTCTTCTGCATTAATGGATAACAATTCTTCTTTGCTATCTTTATTAACAATTGTTCTTTTGTTATCATCATAATTTAGGGCACATACCATGATAAATTCTGGGCAAGGGAAAACCTCATATAACATCATGCGCCCTAATCCAGTTACCCACGGTGCACTAATACTATTAACTTGCAATTGCATTTGCTTTGCAGCCTTATTCTCAGATGAAAATCTAAGTTCTGAGGTACGCCTACCATAGGTTTCAAGATCATAAATATCATGGTATTCATTATTGAAACCTGGGGTTTTAAGCAATTTTTCATAATGTATTTTTTTATCAGACTTTTCTCTAGTGGTATTGGTGGTAGACATGCTGATACAATCAACAATATGAAATTTGTGAATTCCTTATTAGTCCTTAATTTTTCTTAATTCTTAAGCCTCTTAACCCTAAACCTAAACTTCAAAGTTTGACAAAATAAGATTTTAAGAAACGTCAAGCAATGAAATGTAGCCACAGGAATTTTTTAACTTACTTGGATTTTGAATTTTGATTCTTGAAGTCAAAACTACGTTGAAGCTTGAAACTGGGTTAGTGGAATGACTTTGTTGGAAGTGGAACTATGGAACCCAGAACAGGGTGGTGCATTGCAATGAGCAAACTGAATGACACTGAAACGTCTACTAGTTACTTACGAACTACACAGTACACAATTAGGTAGTACAATGTACATGGTTGACAACATTTAAAACAAGCCATTAAAAACAATGATTTACTCCTGCATTGATAGAAAATTCTAAACCGTTGATCTCTGTTAATCTAACGGTTATAGGGTGATTCTGGAGGTTTAAGTTCGCAAGCTTAACGCTCTGTGCATTTCATTCTGGAATGCAACTACAACCATACATCAAATGTTCATTGAACGGTTGAGTAATTTATGATATAAATAATAAACATAAAACATGTGTTTTAAATTTACTTTAAAGTTTAATGCGCTAGGATTGACATCAAGGTCAAGGGGCCGAAAACTTAACATTTCAAAGGCCTTAATAAAATGAATTACAATGTCACATTAATAGCATATTGCACAACCATTAATAGCACTTATCTTGCAATTGACTTAATAAAATGAATTACAATGTCACATTATTACATTAATACATAGTACGAATACAAACGTAAGCGCAAGCACCAAGTTTTTGCTGGATCGTTGGTGAAAAGTTGAAAACGTAAATGTGATACATGTATCTTTGAAAATAAATGGAACTTGTTGGGTCAACCATGAGCTCTAAAAATAAACACATGGGACTTGCTGAGTCAGCTATACGCTCTGAAAATAAATGCATGGGGAAAGGGGGCCTGATCAAACTGGGGAAATGGGAGCCGTGAAGATACAAAATGTACTTAGCCCCTTTCAGAACCAGACTGGTGCAGAAGATGAGGGATTGTAAAACTACTCCCATCTTCTACTTGCAGCCTCTATGCATTGGGATAGCACTTATGTCCATCAAAGCTCCTCATCCTGGTTCAAAACCTGCCTGAGAAGTCAGGTGAACCAAATCAACTTCTTTCCAATTCCACCCATTCTGAACTTGAAGGAAATTGGTCTTTTACTCTGTAACTACATAACTGGAGGCAGGAGAATTTAGAGCATCCCCAATAATACCGCATTATCTTCTTCCTGAATCCTTATTAAGTTATTAACCCTACAAAATGAAAACCCTTATGGCAATTAAGCGAATGATTTTAGTTGTGCTCACTATCCTTATTTATGGGCCAAAAGTGCCACTACCAGCTTGGTAGCTTGTACACCTCACACATGTCGCATGTGAGCTCCAAGGTTGTGTATAATTTCTACTGACTACTTAGTAATAATTACGATTCACGCAAACCAAAAATCCAACTTAATCGGTACCTCAAGCTGGCTACATGTAAAGTTGCAAATTGTAGCTCAAGTTGACAAGCTGTCAATTGTCAAAATCGATAGTGCCAGGCAAGCTGTCGATTGTCAAAATCGGCAGTGCCACGCAAGTTGTCGATTGTCAAAATCACTAGATTATTGACATCATCATCTACAATTCTATAGTACATCATGCAGTTTTCAATATAAAGCTATCCAATCAATCACTCTGGCTATTCATATGGTATTAATCCGCCCCGCCGCCCAGTACCACAACCAAATTGAGCATTTCAATAGAATAAATAAAAGGTAGAGTACTTTGATGCATTGAAAAGAGAGAATTAAATGTCTTGTTTTACCTTAATGATTATCAATGTCCTAGCTAATAAGTCACAATAAATTTCACTCACTTATGATCGAAACTATATGTTGATTTCTGAAACCAATCATTAATAAAATCTCAACCATTGATTTCTGAAAATCTAACGGTTCTACTTTTATTCTGGAGGTTTCAGTTCGCAAGTCTAGTACTTCAAGGATTTACTTCTGAAATGCATCTATAGCCGTCCATCGAAAATTCATTGAACGGTCCCTCTTTTAAAACAAACTTTATGCACGTGCATAATTTAAAATGAGGACATCACTAGGTTGACGAGACTCGACCCTCAGGATTAAAGAGTTAAGATTTCAGGCTTTTTCATAAAATATTTTGGTCTGACTTAGGAAATATTAAACGGTAAACAAGAGCAGGATGACCGACAGACCTAAATAATTACTAAAATCTCAACCATTGAATTCTGAAAATCTAACGGTTCTAGTGTAATTACAGAGATTTCAATTCACAAATCTAGTGCTTGAGAGATATACTTTTGGAATGCAACTACAACCATCCACTAAAAATTAATCGAACGGTCATGGTCCATAATGTTGCATGGTCGCGAAAACTTGGAACCTTAGAACCAAAGTCTGAAGTTTCAAAGTTTTTGAAACCTCTGACCCATCGACTACAAAGATGACCAAGAAAGACTTGCAACTAAGGCTAGGAAAATTTGCACTGACACTTTGCCACTGCATTTTTTTTATTAGTTTGATATTATGTTTAAATCGCCAATGGTTTTTTCTTAATCATTTGAAAATAGGTTTAATTCACCAATGAATTTTATTTTTTAGTTTGAAAAAAAGTTTTAATCGCCAACAAAATTATTTTTTCTGGTTTGAAAATAGGTTTAATTGCCAATTGAAATATTTTATTGGTTTGAAAATAGATTTTAATCACCAATGGAAAAAATTTAGTGGTTTTAAAAAATTTGGATTTCGCCAGGATTTTCCACAAACTTCTAGTGATTAGAAAAGATTCGCCAATGGACATTTTTTTTTTTCAAGAAAAATGAAAAAATCTGCCACTAAAATTAATATTTTTATCGGGAAGTATACAAGATTCACAAGGATTTTACACCTTCGTCGAGGGGGGGGTTTCTTAAAGTTTTCCCTGGTAACCATCCTTTAGGATGTCATTGAAATAATTAATCCCTTTCTGAGCCCAACCTTTAGCTGAGTAGCCTTTAATTAAGGCTAAGGGTTTTTCTTTGTGTTCCAAGTTCCACCAAATTGATTTGTGTCCCATAATGGTTCTATTCCCATCCTTGATGAAGTGGCAGTTGGTTATGTTTTTTTTAACAACCTCCGAAGCCTCCTGGATCATTTTGAAAACATTGGAGCCTACAAGGGATATAGGATGAGCACTACTAAGAATATCACACAAGGAAGTAGTTTCCATGATTTATCCTATTTTAACATTGAGTTCAATATATTTTGTCTAATGAGGACCTTCCAAGGTTCCTCCCCCTCCAAAGCTCTTATTATCCATTTGTATTCCAAATAAATTCCTTGGACCCTCAAATCCTTAAGGCCTAATCCTCCCCTTGTTCTGGCAATGGAGAACCATTCCTATTTTACAACATATAAGGTATACAATGAGAGAATCTTTTGATAGATCTGTAATCTTCCAACCAATATATTCTTCAAAAATCCCTTAAAAATTAAACAAAAATTCATCAAAATATGGGAGATGTGTTTCATAAAATGAACTCCAAAATTGAAAAAATTCCTTGTCATCACGGTGCCAAGATCATGCTTTGATACCACTTGTTATGAAATAACTTGCACAATAATAATATAATCTAAAATATGCTACAAATAATTGATAATAATATGCCACTTTGAGGGGGATACCTCCAATAGTCTTCAATAATAACTCAATACTCAACATGCTAATAATACACTACCTATACCTCCTATATACCATAATTATACCTAGGATATCACCCAGGTTGACCTAGATAACCTTATATAAAACTTAGGCTAACCTAATAAACAATAGCAATATAATAATGATAATATGACTTAAATAAGAGTTAAAATAGCTACAAGCCGACTACTCATAGTACTATACACACTATAGGAGTAGGGGCATACCAACTTACAAAAGGTGTGTGTTTGTACTATGTGTTTGGTATTTTCATGAGCATGGTATTTTAATATAGTTTGATCTTTTGCGCACTTTATAACTATCTTAGATGTTTTTTGGGGGGTTTTGTGTCCTTTGTTCTTTATTATTTTATGGTGAATATGGTCTAGGCTACATCAATTCTTGTACCACATGTGCAATTTTTAAACAAATCCAAGGTTGATACACACCTAGATACTGGTTCCAAAGAGACTGACAATCTATTTCCATGAAATTCATCCTATTCTACTCTACTACAAGGAATATAAATAATTGTGTTTTTTAGTAGTTGATTCCTGGTCTACTTCCATGAAATTCATCCTAGTCTACTCTACTACAAGGTTCTAAAGGATGGTAATTATGATTCCTTGCAATATTTAATAGAATTTGTTTGGAAAACAACTCAATTGTAATTTCAACATGTCTAAATCCACTTTGGAATCCTAGAAACTACCCTTTTAGGTAGAGCTATGAGGCTATTAAAAACTTTAAAAGCACTTTAGTCTATGCAAGATACACCATTAAGATATATTGTATTACACCCGTAGATTGACATATATTAGTAAATACTTAGATAGACATATAGATGTCGATAACCTCCACAAATTATAGGATGGTGGAGAAATAAATAATAATATGTTTACTATTTTAGTTGTATGTCTCTCTCAATATTTTCACTACTCTATCTCATAAAGTTTATACACATGCAAAAAAATTCATGTACAAAGTTGCTCACTTAGATTCAAGTAGGCACTAGATTAGTGGTAACACGTGATTCATATATTATATCCTATTGAATGAGATTAAATTATTTGATCCTCAATGTAAAATCATGAGAAGCATCAAATTATATTCTAATTCATTTCAAATGCATTCAAATAGTAGAGGAGCAAGATGTATTCCAAATACTAATCATTGATGACATTTTAAGGGATTTTTGAGAATAATGGTCATTTCTATTTAGTTAGTTAGTAGAGGTCCTTTGATGGGTTTCTTCAATGACTTCATCGTTGAGTAAATATTTTGGTGGTTAACTCCCCCTAGGTTCAAGTAAACCTACATGTTCTTGTGTTTGAGGTAAAATTAATGAAAAATGTAGTAGATATTAGTTAGATCAATTAGAGTCATATTTCTCTATGAATTATTTTCTAAAAAATAGAAGATCAAGATTACACAAGTTATATAGTTCTCTTCACACATCAAGAAGTGGTGGCAAGCCCATGTGCTTTGGTAAGGAGAGTAGATAGAAGAAATATCTAAGTTTTCAAGAATGAATATCATCTAAAAGATGTCTATGATGATTGTTACATGTAGGGGCCACAATTGTAACAACAACATGCCTTATTAGTTTAACTCTACACCAACACATTAAATGTACTCTACATAAGGTTGAGTTCATTTGAGTCAAAATATCATTGAGTCCTTAAGTACCATATTGACCTATGACTATCTATTTAGTCTATATTTAAGCTAGTTTAAGGAGTTAAATAAAAATGGAAAGTGGGAATCTTGAGTGCAAAGCTAAAAAAGAGTTCTTACACAAGCTAAAATCAAGGAAAATACTCAATGGATCATGGATCAATGGAGACTACACCAAAATAGAGTAGGCTAGAAGGATTAGGAGAACCGAGGAACAAAAAGATACCTCTAATAGCATTCAAATTCCCACTTTAACGTGTTGGTACAATTAGTTTGGACCCACCATGCATGAAACACAAGATATGTTTCTTTCCACATTTCCACTACTCTCAAATGATGCTTTTTGTAAGAATGCATTCATTGTTGGTATGGTCAAATAGTGTGGAGTTGACAAAAATCGAGATAAGTTAATGTGGAGGAACCTCATATATGCCTGTATGTCCAGAAAAAAACATTCCTAGTTGCCACGAGATGTAAGAAATAATCAATCATAGTTTGGTAGTTTTTGCTCTTAAGGATCTTGAGAGATTGCATTGGAATAGTGTATCTTGCAACAATATTGTGACCTATAGAACAAATGGGTGCCTCTAGTAGTATTCACTTTCCCACTCGGATGTGTTAACATAGTTAATTTGGCCCCACCATACACAAAACATAAGATATACCTATTCTCATGTTTACATTGCTCTTAAATGCACTTTTTTCAAGCACACATTTGTTGTTGGCATAGTCAAACTATGTGGATTTGAACAAAACTAAGAGAGGTTAATGTAGAGATACCCCATATCCACCTATAGGTTTAGACGTAAAATTCTTAGGTTCCACAAACTTTGAGAACTACTATGTCATAGTTTGGTAGTTTTTCTCTCTTAAGGATCTTAAGAGACTATATTGGAATAACATATCGTACAAAGATATAATGATCTCAGGAATGAATGAATTCCTATGTTAGTATTCATCAATCCACCTACATATCTTAGAGGAGTCGGTTTGGCCCCACCACACACAAAACACAAGATATGTTTGTTTCCATATTTGCACCGCTCTCAAATGACACTTTTTGTAGGAATGTATTTGTTGTTGGAATGGTCAAATGGTGTGGAGTTGACCAAAATCAAGAGGTTAATGTGGAGGGATCCCATATCCACCTATAGGTCTAGATAAAATATTATTGGGTACCACGAGCTCCAAGAACTACTCTGTCATAGTTTGGTAATTTTTTTCTCTTAGGACTCTTGAGAGATTGTTTCATAATAACATAGACTACAAAGATTTAGTCGCATAACCTAGTTTGGTGGTTTTTTTCTCTTAGGAATCTTGAGAGATTGTTTCAAAATAACATAGCCTACAAAGATAGTGATTTGGGGAATGAACGAATGCTTCTAGTCACATTCACTTGACCACTTAGATGTGTTGACGTAGTCAATTTGGCTCCAACATGCACATTTTTTAACACACCCAGAGATTGAGAGAGGGGTGAATCAGTCTACTCAAAAAATTAATCCCTTCCAGAACAAGAACTTTTCAACACTTAACCAAATCAAAACTCTTAAATAGAATAGTTTTAGAGAAGGATATAATAGTATAAGGCTTCAACAACTTCCACAATCAAAGATACACCAATTCTAACTCTAATAAAATCAACAACAATGATAAAAGAGACAAGAACACACATCCACAAGATGATGCCTAATTTATGTGGGAAAACCAATGAGGGAAAAACCACAGTGAGAGTTAACTCATAATATAAAGGCTCATTGCCAAAAAGGAGTTGCAGACCAACGTGTACTACCTCAATGCAAGATACAAAGGACTTGTTGAACTAAAGCTAACACAACTTTAGGGGTAAGATAAAGGACCTGCTGAGATTCACTATCTTAGAGTAGGATACAAATAGTTTCTAAAGAATTACAATATTTGTCAATAATTCACTCTACTGACCGAGGCATTCAAGCACATCTGATCTTTCTTTCAAACAATTTCATACTTATTTCTATTGGATATTCAATTTATTCCACATTCACACTTTATCGCACTTGTTCAGACTTTCATACCTCTTGCATTCGAAATGTTCTTACATTTATATCCATTACAAGACCTTAAAACATCAATTAGGTTAGCTAGGAAAGAATACAAACAATGAATTCACCAAGCCAGCCACAACAACATATTGTGGTCCAATCTTGAGCATAGAGAGGACCAAAAACAATCTTATTACATCTTCCAATGTGATTCAAAACAATTCACATGCTGGCGCACATTAACCTAAGTCGACAATAGGGAAACATGTAGATGAAACGTGAAGCACATAACCAATTGGCCAAAAAAACATACTTTTGATTGAATTGACTCAATGTGATTCTAACCAAGATAGGTAAGGACCCAAAAACATATTAAAACATCTTCAATTGTGAGCGCAAACCCCCAAGCACATGGTACAAGAAAAGGAACAAGCCATGTTGGTCAAATATCCACAAATAGATGAGAAAGTCAACTCAAGACACAATCCAACACCAAAGAGGCCAATCAACAAGGTGCAGATCACATGGGGATGTTCTATAAACATCCAAAAATACTTCTAGAAACTTCTTTCATAAAGTCATGCCACTAGCAATCACCATAAACCAAATATGGACAAAATACTTCATCTTAGACACATAGAATGCTCAATCATGAGATATAAGATTAAAAAATCAACTTGCAGACCACTTTAGCACATGAAATTGGAACTGAGATACTACATAGACATTAAGAACACATTCACCAATCTGCAAGAGCATAGACATCAATGCAGAGAAATACGGAGCATTTTTCGGACTAGTCTAGACAACCAACAACACTGCCGACCTTTTGCAATTCACAAAAATATCCTCGATAACACTAGTGACCTAAAAAGATAAAGAGTGCAACATCCACAAAAAAATGACTTTGTATCCCAAACCACAATACCATAACTTGAATAGTGGAGGAATGTGAAGCATTCTCCCAAGCAGACTTCAAGCAACTTCTTGAACCAAGAACACTTAACCAGCTTGTGGAGGCCAAAACTTTCTTTCAACAACACACTACATCAGGAACATCAGGAGAGAGCATAATACATATTGTATACCTTCAACAACATCTTTCCACTATCAACAACACTTCTAATCCTCATCTTAATATATCATTATGAAATCAACTTTGCTTTTAGCAACTATACTCAATACTTCTTTGATTATCATTAGACAAGGCATGCCATCCAATCATGAACTTCAACAAACATCATATAAGACATGACATCCAACCGTGAAATTCAACAAGGCATGACATCCAATCATGAACTTCAGCAAGCATCTCCATACATCAATGTTAACCCAACCTAAATGTTATCAATAATGACAACCAATGATAAGCAACAAACATTGCAACAATAGCTTTCCAAGTACTTGACATTAGGGATGTCAAATGACAACAATCTCCCTTACTTCTCAAGTGTTGAAAAAATTTTCAACCACAAAAAATTCACCAAGTGTTGTCATCAACTAATGACAACAAGCTCATCAACCACTATCAAACATATAACAATCTTCATCAAGTGTTGACATCAAAGACAACCGACAATCAGTGTTGAAATCAACTGCCAACAATATTACATAAAGCTCCTCAAGTGTTGACATCAATGACAACAACTGCCAACAATCTCCCCCTTTAGTATTGATGGCAACACACCTGCTCACTCTCCCCCTTTGACATCAAGGAAAAAGGGCATCACATACTTGTATGTAGAGGAAAACAACATATTCTCTGACTTCAATACAAAGGGCCAAAGATCTTCAAATGAAACAACACATACTCCCCCTTTGACCAACAAGACTTCTTCTTATACATGCATAATACTTGTACATCTATACCAAACTCCCCCTTACAACCAGCTCCCCCTGAGTGGTAGTATACATCAATCCAAGAGAAAAAGATAAGACATTAATTTCCCCCCTGGAAAGATGCACCATCTATGCATCTAGTTAGAATAAGGAGGGGCAATAACCCCTAGCTTTTGTCGGAGATGTATCCTTTGAAAGTGCCTTTGTGAAGATATCTAAAATCTAGTCCTTGGTAGGCACATACTCCATTCCAACTTCATGCTCTGCGACCTTCTCTCTTAGAAAGTGATACCAAATATAGATGCACTATGTTTAGTCCTTGAATGCTTTACCGAATTCTTGGAAATATTAATTTCACTTGTATTGTCACACAATATAGGAATAAGTTCATCATAAACCACTTTCACATCCTTCAAGGTCTACTTCATCCAAAGCACCTGAGTGCAGTAAGATGTTGTAGCAATATATTCAGCCTATGATGTGGATAAGGACACCAAGTTCTATTTTTTACTGAACCAAGAGGCCAATCTATATCCCAAAAAGAATGCATTTCCACTTGTACTTATTCGGTCATTCACACAACCTACTAAGTCAGCATCAGTATAGGCACTCAAAGAAAATTTATTATCCTTTTTATACCACATTCCATAATCCAGAGTTCCCTTCAAATATCTGAATATTCTTTTCACAACTTTTTCATGAGATTTATTAGGATTGGCTTGAAAATTGGCAACCAAACATCAATCTTGAAACACATTGAGACATGTAGAATGTCCAAATAGGCTCATATAGCTTAATTTGTATATACAACAACTGGAACAAGTACCTAAACATATATTTTGAAGATTAGATAAGCATCCAAAACTATCTATAGTAGACTTCCTTTCGAAACTATACTTGTGAAACCCCAAAACATCAATACAACAAAGTAGTATGCATTTAATGTAATAGAATATGTCCACTAGAGTGTATGGACAAGTCATTCTTTCTTAAGGAATGTGGATCATTCCAACAAGACTTCATCATCATTTTACTCTGCTAGGGAACAAATAAACTGTTACTTACAGTTGTTACATCAGAAGGTGTAAAGACTTGAGAACCTGGATACAACACCTTCACATCTTGACCAACTTATATTCTAGACCACAAGACAACACCTTTTTATGTAGAGAGGTGCAGAACAAAATAACATGACTCTCCACACACCTTCTACCTCCACCAAAATCTTCAATAAAGGAAAACTTATACACAACAAATATGCACATCAACTGATTTGATTCAATTCTTCTATCATGCTGAAGTCTTCACCACCTTATCCTTTTCAAAAGGCTAAAAGGTTGCACAAGTGAAATATCCCCCTAAGATAATGCTCTATCTCAATTTGTCTTAGAATCTTGTGCAAAGTGCACAACTATGGAATCATCCTTCCTATCATGGTCTTCCTTCCATACCTTTTCATTTCCCTTCTTTTGTTGATTGAGTGTTTCATCCCCTTTCTTATTCTAAATATGTGGATTCACAAAACCACTACTAAAATGGTTTACCTTGTGTCCCATGTTATTGCATTTGTAGCACACAATGTTGTGCTCTAGAACAAAGTTGTTCCTCTTTACCTCAGATTTGCACTCATCAGCCTTGTGACTATAGTTGTCACAAGCATAGTAGTATCCATGAAATAATATAGTATTGTTTCTTTGAGGCATAAATGATCTTCTATCCATGTTATCATTTTTTCTTTGTCTAATTCTACAATCAACAACCTTATGCCTCAATTTATTGCAACAAAACAGTAACCTTGAAAGGATTGATTGAACCTAGTAGGGGCATGTTGTCTTGCAAATGGAAGACTTCTAAATCCTTTTTGCTTCCGGTTAGAATTGGATCCACCATCTTTCTTGCCATTTTGAATAGTATTTGCATCTCCGGAGCCATGCTTCTTAGAGTCTTCAATGCAAGCTTTCTCCTCCTTTGTTTTAGGCCTTCCAATCAATTTGGAGTTATCCTCAGGACCAAACTTCTCCCCTTTGTAAATTTGTTCTTTTCTCTTTTCAGGGCATTCCTCATAGTGATAATTTCTTGCTCAAGTTTTAAGCATTCAACTATTTTTCATTGATCTTAAAATTCAACAAATCTTCAATTCTCTTGCCTTCTTTAACCTTTGCTTTTAAATTAGAGATTAGATCTTATGCCTTTTTTAGTTTCATTTCACATTCTTTACCACCTTCTACTTTGGCTTTCAATTTGTATGTTTCTTCCTTATATTTTCCAAGCAAGCTCTCATATTTCTGATTTAGTGCCCTTGCTCCATTTAGGTCTTCCAGAGATAACAAAAATTTTCCTTCAAAACCTATTTCCCAATCATTTGAGTTGAATTCCCAACCTTTAGGTTCCATTGATTCTAGATCTAGATCAGAAGAAAACATGTCTTCATCACTCAAGGAGCTAGAATCCTTACATTTTTCAACATTGCACTTTTTGTTATCAGCATTGAAGGCCATAAAGAGGGTTTCATCATTTGAATCATTCTCCTCATCTTCAGAAGAACCACTGCTCTCTTTGGAATATAGACCCTTTTTAACCTTATCTCTTTTTATACTCATCAAATTCTTTATGGGGGTATTTAGATGCAAAGTGACTAATCCTTCCATAGTTGAAACATTTGAAAGGTAACTTACATTTTTACTTGTTAGTGCCTTTCTTCAACCTTCTCACAAAGTTTGCTTCAACTTCATCAAAAGTCATCATTTTGATCAACAAATTCATCTTAAATATTTTTTTTAGCTTTGAAAGTAGCTTCCCTTTTTTGAACATCCTTGTCAAATTCTCTCATCTCAAAGGTAGTAAGAGCACCAAACATTTCATCAACTAAATACCAATCCATGTCTTTAGACTCTTCAATGGAAAACACTTTATGACTATAACATTTTAGGAGAGACCTCAAAACCTTCTTCACAATTTTACTTTCTTTTATTTCTCCACCAAGAATGGAGATTCCAGAGACAACTTCTTGTACTCGGAGCATATAACTTGTAATGTCTTCACAGATGTTGTTGAGCTTTCCCCATACATCTTTAGCAAAGCTGCAATTCATCACTTTCAAAATCTTTGAATCAACCAATCCACACAAGAGGGCATTATTCGCTTTCACATTGCATTCATATAATCTAATTTCAGCTGGATCTATTGGAGGAGTAGTAGGAGCAACACATCCATCCTTGATTGATTTCTAAACACCAAAACCTAGGGAGTTTAGGTGTCCTTCCATTCTTAATTTCCAAAAAGCATAGTTATTTCCATCAAACCTAGTACCCTTGTATGAACCATCATGTGCCATCCCAGATCTTTGCTTCAATCTGTTAAGCTTCTTCAAAGGAACTTAGCTCTGATACCAATTGTTGAACACACCCAAAGATTGAGAGGGGGGGATGAATCAGTCTACTAAAAAACTTAATCCCTTTCAAAACTTGAACTTTTCAGCCCTTAACCAAATCAAAAATCTTAAACAAAATAGTAGCAAAGAAGGATATAGCATTATAAGGAAAAAAATTCAATAATCAAAGATAAAAGAGACAAGAAAAAACATCCACAAGATGACACCAAATTTATGTGGAAAATACAATGAGGGAAAAACCACAGTGCGAGTTAACTCACAATATAAACACTCACTACCAAAGAGGACTTGTAGACCAAGGCACACTACCTCGGTGAAAAATAAAAAGGACTTGGTGAACTAAAGCTAGCACAACTTCAGGGGCAAGATACATGGTCCTAATGAGATTCACTATCTTAGAGTAGGATACAAAGAGTTTATAAAGAATTACAATATTTGTCAAAAAATCACTCTATTGACTGAGGTGTTCAAGCACATTCGATCTTTCATTCAAACATTTTCACACCTTTTTTGTTGGATATTCAATGTATTCCACATTCACATTTCCTCAAACTTGTTCAAACTTCCATGCCTCTTTCATTTGAAATGTTCTTGCATTTATACCCACCACAAGACCTTAAAATGTCAATTAGGTTGGCCAAGAAAGAATACAAACAATGAATTCACCAAGTTGGCTAGAACAACATATTGCAATCCAATCCTAAGCATAGAGAGGACCAAAAACAATTTTATTACATCTTCCAATGTGATCCAAATAAATTCACATGCTAGCGCACACCAACCTAAGTTGACAATAGGGAAATGTGTAGATGAAACATGAAGCACATAACCAGTTAGTCTAAAAACATGCTTCTAATTGAATTGAATTAATGTAGTTCTAACCAATATAGGTCAAGACCCAAAAACATCTTAACACATCTTTAATTGTTGGTGCAAACCCCCAAGCACACAACACAGGTAAAGGAACAAGCCCTGTAGCTAGATATCCACAAATAACATAGAAAACCAACTCAAGACACAATGCAACACCAAAGAGGCCAATCAACAATGTGCAAATCACATGGGGATGTTCTATGAACATCCAAAAATAGTTCTAGAAACTTCTTTCATAAAGTCATGCCACTAGCAACGACCGCAAACCAAACATGGATAGAATACTTTATCCCAAAAACACAAAATGCTCAATCATGAGGTATAACATTAACAAATCAATTTATAGACCACTTCATCATATAAAATTGGAATTGTGATACTACACAAATGTTGAGAACACATTCACCAAGATGCAGGAGTAGAGGCATTAATACGAAGAAATGAGGAACATTTTTCAAACTAGTCCAACCAACCAACAACACTACCAACCTTCTACAATTCACAAAAATCTCCTCAGAAACACTAGTGACCTAAAAAGATACGAGTGCAACATCCACAAAAAATGACTTTGAATCCTAAACTGTGAGACCATACCTTCAATAAATGAGGAATGTGGAGCATTCTCCCAAGTAGACTTCAAGCAACTTCCTGAACTAGGAACACTTAACCAACTTGGGGAGGCCAAAACTCTCTTTCAACAACACATGCTATATTGGGAACATTAGGAGAGAGCATAAGACATACTATAAACCTTCAACAACATCTTTCCACTATCAGCAACACTTCTAATCCTCATCTTAATATATCATTATGAAATCAACTCTACTGACAACAACTATACTCAATACTTTGATTATCATCAGACAAGGCATGACATCCAATAATGAACTTCAAAAAACATCAAATAAGGCATGAAATCCAACCATGAAATTCAAAAAGGAATGAAATTTGATCATGAACTTCAACAAGCATCTTCATTCATCAATTTTAACCCAACTTGAATGTTATCAACAATGACAACCAATACTAAGCAACAAACACTACAACAATCTCTCACCGAGTACTTGACATCGGGGACATCAAATGCCAACAACCTCCCTTACTTCTCAAGTGCTAACAACAATTCCAACCACAAACAATTCACCAAGTTTCGTCATTAGCTACTAACAACAATCTCATCAAACATTTCCAAACATATAACAATCTTCATCAAGTGTTGACATCAAAGACAACCAACAATCAATGTTGACATCAACTGCCAACAATATTACACAAAGCTCCTCAAATGTTCACATCAATCATAAAAAATACCAAAACACATAACACAACATATGTTTGCTTCAATCAAATGATATTTTTTGTAAGAATGTATTCATTGTTGGCATGATAAAATCTTGTGGAGTTGACCATAACTAAGAGAAGTTAATGTGGAGGGAACCCATATCTACCTATAGGTCCAAATGAAACATTTCTAGGTGCCACTAGCTCTGAGAACTACTACGTCATAGTTCGATAGTTTTTTTCTCTTAAGGCTCTTAAGATATTACATTGAAATAGTGTAGCTTGCAAAGATGCAGTGACCTAGGGAATGAAAAAAACACCTCTAGTAGAATTCACCTACCCAACCAAACATGTTGGTATAGTAGGTATAGACCCACCATGCACAAAACATAATATATATTTGTTTCCACTTTATAGTGCTCTTAAATGACACTTTTTGCAAGAATGCATAATTATTGTTGGCATGGAAAAATGGTGTAGAGTTGACCAAAACCAAGAGAGGTTAATTTGGAATGACCACATATCTACTTGTAGGTTTATATAGAACATTTCTAGGTTTCACAAGCTTTGATAACTACCTCATCATATTTTGAAAGTTCTTTTCTCTTAGGGATCTTAAGACACTATATCAAAATATCATAGCCTACAAATATTTAGTGACTTGGAGAATGAATGAATGCCTTTAGTAACATTCATCTACCCACTCAGATGTGTTGGTGTAGTCAGTTTGGCCCCACCAGACACATAATAGCATGGTCAAATGGTGTGGAGTTGACCAGAATTGAGAGAGGTTAATGTGGAGGGACCTCATACCCACTGATAGGTCCAGATGAAACATTTCTAAGTGTCATGAGCTCTAATAACTACTACATCATAGTTTGGTGGTTTTTTACTCTTAGGGCTCTTAAGAGACTGTGTGAAATAATGTATCTTGCAAAGATCTGATGACTTGGGAATAATGGATTCCTCTGGTTATATTCACTTTCCCACCTATACATGTTGCAATAGTTAGTTCATCCCCACCATGCATGTAATGCAAGATATGTTTGTTTCCACATTTGTATTGCTCTCAAATAATATTTTTTTAAATAATTCATTTATTGTTGCCATGGTCAAATGGTGTGGAATTGACACAAATTAAAAGAGTTTAATGTAGAGGGACCTTGTATCAACTTTTAGGTTAAGAAGGAACATTCCTAGGTACCACAAGATCCAAAAATTACTCCATCATAGTTTGGTATTTTTTTACTCTTGCAATTCTTAAGAGACCGTGTCAAAATAACATAGCTTGCAAATATCCAGTGACCTATGAAATGGATGGATTCCTATAGTAGCATTCATGAGCCCACTTAGATGTGTTTTCACAGTTGGTAAATAGTCACAGCATACACAAAATGCAAGATTTTTCTATTTCCACATTTGTATTGCTCTCAGATAACGTTTTTTTAAAGAATTCATTTATTGTTGCCATGGTCAAATGGTGTGGAATTGACACAAATTAAAAGAGTTTAATGTAGAGGGACCTTGTATCAACTTTTAGGTTAAGAAGGAACATTCCTAGGTACCACAAGATCCAAAAATTACTCCATCATAGTTTGGTATTTTTTTTACTCTTGCAATTCTTAAGAGACCATGTCAAAATAACATAGCTTGCAAATATCCAATGACCTATGAAATGGATGGATTCCTATAGTAGCATTCATGAGCCTACTTAGATGTGTTTTCACAGTTGGTAAATAGTCACAACATACACAAAATGCAAGATTTTTCTATTTCCACATTTGTATTGCTCTCAGATAATTTTTTTTGCAAGAATGCATTCATTATTGGTATGGTCAGACAATGTGGAGTTGACTAGAACTAAGAGAGGTTAATTTGAAGGGACCCTATATCCACTTGTAGGTTTAGATGGAACATTCCAAGGTGCCACAAGCCTTGAGAACTAATCTATCTTAGTTTTGTAGTTTTTTTCTCTTAAGGCTCTTAAGAGACTGTCTCAAAATAACATAGCTTGTAAATATATGATAAGCTTGGGAACAAAAACACCTCTTGTAGCATTCAATTGCCCATCTAGACATGTTGGTCTAGTCAATTTGGCCTCACCATGCATAAAACAAAAGATATGTCCATTTCCATGTTTGTAATGCTCTTAAATGATATATTTTACAAGAATACATTTGTTGTCAGTATGGTCAAATGGTGTGGATTTGACTAGAACCAAGACAGGTTAATGTGGAGGGAACCCATATCCACCTATAGGTCCAGACCAAACTTTATTAATTAATGTGATCTTTGATAACTGCTTTGTCAAGGTTTGACATTCTTTTGCTCTTAGGGTTTGTAAGAGACTGCATTAAAAAAGCATAGCTTGCCAAGATCCAGTGACCTAGGGAAAACATACACCTATGGAAGAATTCACTCGCCCAACCAGATGTGTTGGCATAATTGGTTTGACCCCACCATGCAAACAACACATGATATGCCTTTTCCATGTTTTCACTGCTCTCAAATGATGTATTTTGCAAGAATACATTTCTTGTTGGCATGATAAAACACTATGGAGTTGACTAGAATCAAGAGAGGTTAATGTGGAGGGACCCAAATATCCACATAAAGGTCTAAATTAAAATTTTCTAGGTGTCATGAGTTCTAATAACTACGACATCATAGTTTGATAGCCTTTTGCTCTTAGGGCTCTTAAGTGATTGTGTCAAAATAGTATGGCTTGTAAAGGTTTGGTGACCTAGGGAGTGAAAAATGCCTCTAGTAGAATTCAATCACACATATAGAAATTTTGGTGCAGTCAGTTTGGCACCCCACCATGAACATAATGTAATATATTCTTGTTTTCTCATTTGTACTGCTCTCAAATGATGCTTTTTTTAGGAATGCATTTTTTGTTGGCATGGTCAAACGATGTGGAGTTTACCAAAACTAAGAGAGTTTAATGTGGAGGGACCCCATATCCACCTTTAGGACCAAACATAACATTTCTAGGTACCACGACATCTGAGAGCTACTTCATCATAATTTGGAAAGTTTTTGCTCTTAGGGATCATAAGGGTATGCGTTGGAATAACATAGCCTACAAAGATCCAGTGACTTGAGGGATGAATGGACACCTATGGTAGTATTCACCTACCCACCTAAATGTGTTAGCACAATTTTATTGGCCCCACCACATACATAATGCAAGATATGCCTACTTTTATGTTTGCACTGCTCTCAAATGACACTTTTTGCAAGAATGCATTCGTTGTTGGAATGGTCAAATGGTGTGTATTTTACCATAAATGAGAGAGGTTAGTGTGGGGGACCCATATACAACTGTAGGTCTGAATAGAACTATCCTAGGTGCCACGAGCTCTGAAACTACTCTGTTATAATTTGGAAAGTTTTTTCTCTTAGAGACTATGTCAATATAGCATAGCTTGCAAAGATTCAGTGACTTGGGAAACAAATATACACCTCTAGTAGCATTCAATCACCCACTTAGATGTGTTGGCATAGTTATTTTGGCTCCACCATGCATAAAACACAATATGTGCTTGTTTCCATGTTTTTACTACTCTTAAATGATGCTCTTTGCAAGAATGCATTTATTGTTGGCATTGTCAAACAATGTTGAGTTGACTAGAATTGAGAGAGTTTAATGTGGAGGGACCCCATATCCACCTATAGATCTAGATGAAACATTCCTAGGTTCTACAAGATCCAAGAACTACTCCATCATAGTTTGACAATTTTTTGCTCTTAGGGATTTTAAGACACCACGTTGGAATAGTGTAGCCTAGAAGGATTAAGTGACTTAGGGAGTTAAAAATGGCCTCCCATAGCATCCACTTTCCCACCGAACATTTTGGCATAGTCAATTTGGCCCCACAATGCATAGAAATTAAATAATTTTGTGTTTCTTATTATTTTCTTGTAGTTAAGTGAAGATCAAGCACATGATCTTTAACTTCTCCCATGTGATCCTTATCCCAAGCACTTAGAATTTTATTTTTATGTCTTCCATTATGTATTATAATGCTTCTTGTACTTGATTTTTCTTATTTCTCCTATTTTGAGGATCATTTTGACATGAAATATTTCTCCATTTGTCTAAGATCTTACTTATCCTTTTTCCCTTAAAAAATGGTGGATTCAAGGCATTAGATTACACTAGAACTCCCTTGGTTTCTATGCCAAAATTCAACAAATTTTGATACATGACCATTAATTAAATGTATTATGTTTCTTGTGTCATTTTCAAGAAAATATTCTTCTAAACCTAGAAATATACCTTCTTTCTCCTCATTTCATCATGCATATTTTTTCTTCCTTTCAAGCTATCAATCTTACATCTCTTCTTATTTGGATTGTGGAGCTATTAGAACCATTGGATATCTTCAAATCTTGGAGAATTAATTTGGTACTTGAATTCTTAAAAAATTCTCCTTAGGTGATTCATGGATTCTTTCTCCCATGTGTGTTCATTTTTCATCTAATTGAGTATGTTTTCTATACTATTCCATTCCATGGATCCCTTTAGTTTTTGTATTTCTCTTCCTTATTCAAAAATATTATTTGCATCTTCTTTGTGTTGGAAAACCCTAAAACATGACAAGGCTTGAGGTGCATTTACCTCTTTTGGTAGAAATTCATTGGCCATGCTCTTGTAGGTGGATCTAGATAGAGTAACAAGATAAGATAATATAAAAAATAAGAGATCAAATATGTATAAAAAAAAGATAAATGAATGAGACAATCAAGTTATAAAAAAAATGAAACATGTCCACAAGAAGAGTAAAAGGATATGAATTAATCATAAAGATCAAACAAATCACACATACTCCTCAAGTGGGGGAAAAGATGTAAAGAAGATAAAAGTATGATCCCAAAAGATAAAATAGATATGAAAATTGAAAAAGACAAACGACAAGCCAAAAGATGAATGATAAATAAAAGAAAAGCATGATAAATTATATGTTGGAATAAAATTCCTCTATCCTATGAATATCCATGTGTATGATAAGAATCATATGTAGTACAAGGATTAAAATTAAATCACTATATATCATTGCTAAATCCATGCTACTTTTATGTGAATTAGGTCTAGAGAAATAATCAATGAAAGCATGAGCCAAACAAAAAATTGAAGTATATAAGTAATATATAAATATAACCATTGTAAGGATCTACCACATAAGTATATAAGTAATCCTCATTGAATCCTAATTGAACCTTAACCCTAATTAAAATCTAACCCTAACTATAATTAAACCCTATCCCTTAAACCTAATCCTCATTGAACTTTGATTGACTCTTAACCCAAATTAAAATCTAACTCTAACTCTAAAAATCTAATTAAACCTTAACACTAACACTTAACCTAATTGATGTACAAAATAAAAATGAATGGTGAGTGGCGGGAATCAGAGTGGGGGTGCAAAAGGTGAGGGAGATGTTGATTTTGAAGATGAGGCAGATGGTTTACGTTTGGTGCTTTCTAACGACAAGCTTACTGGTGTTGGCAGGGAAGTGGATGGCATGTCTTTGGGAGATGTCTCTACTAGTTTGTTTGGGTTGTTGTCGGTAGTGGTTTTTTTATGTTGTCTGGGGTGAGGTTTGGTTCTCCTGAGTTAGGAATATGTTTGGAATTTTTCCTTTCTCTTATTATTGACTGGAATGTCGAGGAGGATGGGGTGCTTATTGGATTGGATGGTTCCCTTCATTTTTCCTGTGAGGGTTTCCCTTATCTCCTTGTTGGATTGTTGATGGCGGATGGGTTGCTGACGACAGTAGGGTTTATTTTGGTAGATGTTATTGTGGGTTGCTTCTTGGAGCTCATGGTTGTTTCTTCTATTATCCTTGCTTTGTGGAGGCTTTTGCTATTGGCGGAAGGGCTGTTGCTACATGTTGGGTTGTTGTTGGTGGAAGCTATTGTGGGTAGCTGTTGGGAGCTCGTGGTTGTTGGTGGGTTCATGTCTAAAGAAAATTTTGTTGTTGTTGTTGCTATAGACCTTTCTTTGTGGAGTCTTTCTTTTCCCATTGTGTGGTCCCTTTCTCATTTGTGGCTTTGCTAGGGGTGAGGCATGGTTTTCCTTTTTCAAGAGTGTGTTTGGAGTTTTGGCTATCTCTTATTCTTGGCTAGCATGTCAAAGAGGATGGGATGCTTAATGGTTTGGTCGGCTCCCTTCATTTTTCCTATGAGGGTTTCTTTTATCTTCCCTTTGGGCTACTAATGGTGGAAGGGTTGTTGTTGGTGAAATTTGTTGTGGGCACTTGCTTGGAGTCTGTGGTTGTTGGTGTTGGCTCCCTTTTGAAGGAGCTTTTGGTGGTGGTGGTGCATCAAATGGTGGGTTATTGTTGTGCTTGTTGGGTGGGATTTGTTCCTGTCTCACCTTTGGGTTTTTGTCGCTTGGTTCTCCTGAAGCTTGTGTTTCCAAGGGATGTTAGGTCAACCCTTTCTATTGAAGTTTCTATCCATCAAAATCTTAAGCTTTTGTTTCCTATAGAGGGGGAAATTGCTCCTTTTGAGGTGGATCATTGGTTCCTTTTGATGTGGAGCTTGTATGGCCTAGAGAGATGGGGTTTTGGTGGTAAGAGTTTTCTTATCATCCTCACCTATATAGGGGTGCCCTCTCTTTTAGAGGTGGAGGTGGGGTTGGCATTTCGAGTGGAATGGAGTTGCAGGAAGGCTGATGTGTTGATGTGTTTGGTTGTGCTTCCCAATACCTCTATCAAGGTGGGGTGTTTGGTTTTTCTAGTTCTTTTGAGAATTAGGGTTTTGTGGGTGTTTTACATCTTTTTGTTTTCTAGTTTTTTGGGCCTTGATTTTTATGTTTTGAGTGGTTGGTTTATTGACGCTTGGTTGATTTAGGTTGTGCTCAAGAGTCATAAGGGTTCAATGTCCCTAATAAAACCTGGATGTAAAAGGTGGAGGGTTTTTTTCTAATGGGGAGTCTTGTTGCCCTCTTTTTCTTTGTTTCCTATCTATTTCAGACAGTTGTTTGTTAGTCTCTTAAGGTTTAAGATCCTTGTCAAAACCTAGTTGTTAAGGGTTTAAGGTCCCTTCAAAACTTGTTTGTTGCGGCGTGGTTTGATTTGAATATCTATGTTTGGTTGCTCCTGATGGGCTATGGTTTGGTATGCAGATTATTTTTCTAGCAGCATTTTTTCCTTGTAAAAGGTTTTAGGTCCCTTCAAAACCTTCTTGTAATTGGTTTTAGGTCCCATCAAAAGTTTTTTCCCTCATAAAAAATAATTAACCTAATTGAATCCTAACCCTAATTGAATCCTAATTGAATCATAATCTTAATCTAACCCTAATTGAACCCTAAACCTAACCTTGACCCTAAACCTATTTGAATCCCAACCCTTATCCAAAGCTTTATCATAGAACCCTAACCCTAACCCTAACCCTAATTGAATCCTAACCCTAACCTTGACCCTAAACCTATATTTGAACCCCAACCCTAACCCAAACCCAAAGCTTTATCATATAACCCTAACCCTAACCCTAACCCTAATTGAACCCTAATCCTAACCTTAACCCTAACCCTAACCCTATTTGAACCCCAACTCTAACCCTAACCCTAACCATAACTGAACACTTACCCTTATTGAACTCTAACCCTAACCCTAATTAAACCTTAACCATAATTGAACCCTAACCCTAATCCTTATTGAACCTAAACCCTAACCCTAATTGAACTATAACCCTAACCCTATTCTTGATAAACTCTAACCCTAATTGAACGCTAACCCTAATTAAATCATAATCCTAATTGAACCCTAACCTTAACCATAACCTTTACCCTAATTCAACCCTAACCCTAATTGAATCCTAACCCTAATTTAATCTTGACCCTAACCCTATTTGAACCCAAACACTAATCATAACCCCAAGCTTTGTTGTAGAACCATAACCCTAACCCAAATTGAACTAAATCAAGCCCTAACCTTAACCCTAAGCAAAAACTTACTCTATTTGAACTATAACTCTAACCCTAATTGAACACTAACCCTAATCCTAATCCTCATTGAACCTTAATCATGATTAAACTCTAACCCTAACTCTAAAGCCTAATTAAATTCTAACCCTAATTGAACCCTAACCCTAACCCTAACACTAAAACTAACCCTTACTCTAATTGAAACCTAACCCTAACACTAACACTAACCCTTACCCTAATTGAACCCTAATTGTAACCCTAATCCTAATTGAATACTAATCGAGAATCATAATCCTAATTGAACCCTAATTCTTACCCTAATTGAACCCCAACCCTAACCCCAAGCTTTACCATAGAACCCTAACCTTAATTGAACCCTAAATGCAACCCTAAGTGAACAATAACCCTATAGGGAGAGATATAGAGACATAGGGAGATAGAGGTAGAAACATATGTAGAGAGAGGTATAAAGAGGGACAACGAGAGGTCTAAAGAGGGATATAGAGAGAGGGGGAGATAGCTCAATATATAGAGAGGGAGAGGGGAGAGGGAGAGATATAGAGAGATATCTCGAGGGATAGGGATAAAGAGAGAGATATGAGATAGAGGGTAGAGAGTGAGGGTGGAAGGGAGGGAGAGATATAAAGGGAGAGAAAGGAGGGAGATATAGCTCAATATATATAGGAGGAGAGAGCAAAGAGAGAGATATCTAGAGGGATTGAGAGAGAGAGATGAGATAGAGATTAGAGAGGGAAGGAGAGAGGAAGGGATAAATAGAGATGGGTCTAAAGAGGGATATAGATAGTGAGTGAGTGAGAGGGAGAGAGATAGATATAAATAAAGGGAGATATTTAGATATAAAGATAGATAGGGAGAGATATATAGACATAGAGAGAGATAACTCGATATATAGAGAGGGGGAGGGAAGAGAGATACATAGAGATATCTAGAGAGAGAGGTGAGATATAATTAGAGATAGGAGAGAGGAAAGGAAAGATAGAGAGAGAGGGCTCAATATATAGAGAAGGAGAGGGGAGAGGGAGAGAGGGGGTGAGATAGAGAGAAGTAGAGAGGTAAAGAGGGAGGGAGAGGTAAAGAGATAGGTCTAGAGAGGGGGAGATAGATTGAGATAGAGATGGAGAAGGACAGGGACAGGGAGAGAGGGAGATATTGAGAGATAAAGAGGGATATGGAGATATATAGAGACATAGAGAGATAGAGATAGAAATATATAGATAGAGAGAGAGGTATAAAGAGGGATAAAGAGAGGTCTAAATAGAGAAAAAAGAGAGGTCTAAATAGGGACGCAGAGAGGGAGAGGAGGGAAAGAGGTAGATATGGCTCAATATATAGAGAGGGAGGGGGGAGATAGAGATACCTAGAGGGATAGAGAGAGAGCGAGGTGAGATAGAGATAATTAGAGAGGGAAGGAGGGAGGGAGAGGTAGAGAGATAGGTTTAGAGAGGGGGAGAGAATGTGAGATAGAGAGAGGGAGAGGGAGAGGGATATATATATAGAGGAAGATATTGAGAGATGGAGAGGGATAAGGAGAGATATAAAGACATAAAGAGATATAGGTAGAAAGATATGGAGAGAGAGAGAGAGAGAGAGAGAGAGAGAGAGAGAGAGAGAGAGAGAGAGAGATATAGAGAGATATCTAGAGGGATAGGGAGAGAGAGAGGTGAGATAGATAGAAATAGAGAGGGAAGGAGGGAGGGAGAGAGAGGTAGAGAGAGGAGGGAGAGAGATATAGATGAAACGGTAGGTTTCATTTTTTCTTCACACAAATGTGAGCACATTATAATTCTAACATATTATAACATTAGCGCGTTATAATGCACTCAATTTTTTTGCTTTGGGTATTGTCAAACCTTAAGGTTGGATTTTCCTTGGGCACCCAACCCAAAGGGTTGGACTTACATATCAATTCCAAAGGAGTGTTTTTGCCAATTCTAAAAAAATCACATAATATCAAGCATGCTCTCCATCATGTTTGCACGTCTTTCAATGTTGAGTTAAAAAATACCACAATAACATTGAACTCTCTCTTAGCTTTCTAACCCTATTATTTTTCCTATGTTTCAAATATGTTAAGGTTTTGATCTACAATTTTTTTGCTAGTGTCTCCATTTTTTGTGAAAAACCTATGTATGGTATTTTTGGTTTCATTTTTTATGCACTCATCGAAATTTAAAACAAATTACATTTTTACAACTAAACACTATTATATACACATTCAAAAATATATTTTTTCAATTAGTTTCCAAAAAAATAGGGGGGAGAACACTCATTTTTTGTTTTTTAGGATGCGTCCAATTTGAAAAGTAACTTAAAAAGTCATATATTCATTAAAAAATTAGTAGGAAAAATAGGCATAAACTACATGGTGTTAGCTATTTTTTCACTAAACCAATTTTTCAAATACTAATTTTTTTTAAAAAAATTAGGGGGACCACACGAAGTGTTATGTTATGTTTTATTGACAAAAATAGGAGCACTTTTTGTGCTCCCCCTATTTGAACCCCTTAATCTCCACCATTTTTAGAACAAGTTAGTAGTTTAGATAGTAGATTCAGAGCACTACAACTCTTGCTCTTGTTGCGTCTTAAAATTTTGAGTGTAACTATCTTCAATTTCTCATCCAAGATCAAATTTTCTTGATTTCAAAATAATTGGCCACTTAAGACTCTCTGTTGGTCCCCCATTTCCATGCACTTATCCAAACTAAACCTTGAACTTAAACAAAACCGCCACCCTAGAGAGAAAAATAGAGGAGAAAGAATCCAAGAGTGGTGATGATCACAAAGCTGAATCAAATCCAAGAGGGAGAGTTCCACCAAGGCCAACAAGGGAGGATGATTCTTCATCTCCCCCATACACCTTAAAGCTCTCCTCTTTCAAGAAAAATCTCCAAATTTCAATAGAACACCTATTAACATCTATGAGGCTAAATAATAGCCTATGAGACAACAAACCTTGTCATTATTTCTTTTTTCCTTTCATTTCTTCTCCTATTCAAAGTGATAATGAGTTCTCGTACTTTCTCAATTGACCCCTGAGTAAATTTTCAAGATATTAGCATATTTGGTCCTTGATGTCCTTGTTGGCATTGCACTAAAAATAAGTGTTTTTTATTCCACTACCCTAATTGTGCAAAAGTCGCAAACTCTCTCTTCCTATGCCTCTTTTGGCCTTTTCCACCTTTCAATTTCACGTAGAAATTGATGTGAGTTAGTTCTTAGTTGAGAAATCAAAATCTTTTCCCTCTAAGGGATATTTGCCCCTATGTATGCTTTTTTATGTTTACATGTGGGGTTAAGTTTCACAAGATAATATTCACCACTATGTATGATTTTTGTTATTGATGGTCATATAAAGTTAGTTAATTGGGTGGTTAATTTTAAAGTGTGTTGGCACATACTTCAAGGAGAAGGGAAACTCTTAGAAACAAAGATGCTAGCCAAATTTACTTTTACTATCACATAATACAATTATTACATTATTGTATTTAATATTTTAGTTGAAAGGACTTTTAATATTTTTTAGTTTGTATTTTTGGTCATGTTTTATTATTTTTATAATCGATATAAAAAGTAATTGAATATGGGTTGTTTGATGGATTATAACTAGTATCTTTGATAGACTAAATTTGGTTGTTAAAGGTGTATAAGTATAATTATGGCTTCATCTCTAAGTGCTTGGGAGTTACATTAGAATCCCTTGATGACAATAATCAATGGTATGGGGAGTTACATTTTATTCGTAGAGGAGTTACTTAGAGGATGTGTACATCCAACTTGAACTAGTTGGATTAAGACAAATCATGATTTTGATCTCATAATTTTGGGAATCTATTGGTGGTTTCCTAAATCTTCAAAGTCTATATAGAGATAGAGATTGTAAGGTCAATTGTATTCAAATTCTTTTATTAGAATTCTTCTAAATACAAAATTTTATCTCCATCAAAACTCTACAAGTCAAAGAGTATATTGTACTTTTATTTGAAGATAAATATATTTAGATTTTCTCTAGAAACTCAATTTTTTTTCTTACAAAACTCTTCACAATATTATTATAATTACTCTACTAAATTATTTTAAATCTACTTTAAATATATTAATATATTTCATTTTAAAATGCCTTATCTACTCAAGCCAGAGTGGCATGCCCCCACCAAGTACCATGATTGCAGCCCCTTAAAATGATAACATGGGTGGATTAAATAAACGTGGTGCCAAGATGCTAATGATTCTATTAAAGGATTTAATTAAAACTAAATTAAGATTTTTCATGGCAACAACCAAAGATGAAGGATTGTAACCCTTCCAAGGGTACCGATGGTGAAAGGTGGTGAATCTTTCACCAATAAGGTATAAAGGAGAGTTCATTTCCTTGAGAGGGAAGGATGAAAACAATTAATAATAAATTTTATGTGACTCCTAATGTGAAATATTGACTCCTATTCTGAAAGGTTGTGACTCCTTCAAATATGAAAGGTCGCGACTCCCTCAATAATAAGATATAAAAGGGGGATCACTTCCTTGTGGAAAAATTTCCAATTGGGAATGAATGAATGAATCAATTTAGAAATAAATTATATTTTCAAAAGGCAACAATGAAGGGTGGTGACTCGTTTGTTGTGAATGGGGATGACTCCTTCAAGAAATGAATGTAAAGGGTAAATCAATTCATTGACATTCAATCAACAATCATCACTCATCCATCCATAAAAAAATTAAGCAATCAAAATATCAAAAAGATCTATCAAGAAAACAACAATATATCAATACATCAAGCATCAAATCATTTAATCATCAAATCATTCAAGCATAAAACCATCCAAGCATCATTCTAACATTAACTTGTCAATCCATAAATATCAATCAACAAAAGTAATCAACAATAATCTAGAAAATTCATTAAGCAATCGGTTTTGAATTTGAGGAAGTGTCTTGCAAATAGGAAGGATGAAATCCCTTCCAAGTTCATGAGAGGATGAGGATGAAAACCATTATTGTTCCTATCAAGTTCGAACAAAAATCCAAACTTGGTCAAAGAGGATGAAAACCCTCCAAGGTGGGCTAAGAGTTGGAAGGATGAAACCCCTTTCACACTCTTTGGAAAGTTAAGGACGAAAACCCTTGATATTATCATTATTGAGTTGGAGACAAAAAAACTTTAATTCAGTAGATTTGTAAGAATTTCCAAAGAATTCACAATATGATTGACTTTGAGAATTGTGTTATGATTTATTGACATGGATATTGCTACAAATTCTTCATATTTGACAAAGTTATAGTCTTTCAAGAAAAAAAAAAATCAATAATATCCCAAAAGGGGACATTACATAGAGTCTCTCGAGGACTTGCCTTTGGCCCACTTCGTTCCTGAACTCACACCATTCAGGTGGACCATGATATAGTTGGAATCAAAACATAACTTTGAATTGGCTTGAAATCACCATAAACTAATCTCTCGTTCAACAAAGTCATACTAATCCACCTTGCAATGAGAAATGATCCTAATTTTGCTTACTGCAAAAGATTTGTTCATTGTGGCATTCAAACATATTAACAATGTCAGCATAGCACGAAGAGACACCAAGCTCTATTAGTTGGAATACACAATACTAAAGGTGGCAAGTGTTTATTTGTCCATATTTTATTTAAGGACAATTGCATTTTGGTTTTCAATAGCAAAGTAACTACTTGTCAACTGCCACTACCCATCAAAGATTATTCAAAAAGGTTGGGACGCTATTACAAAATCATTCCAAAAAACAACGAAGCACACAAAGATGTCAAGAATAAAGTGTCTCAACCTTTGATTTTTGAGCATTGATTTTTTAATGATTTAATATTAAAATTATATCTGATAATTATCCCATGTTGTGTTATGAGTTACAACTTGCAGTTTCTATTTTGGAGGAGTCAAGTTGGAAGTTATCATTTACAGATGGAGTTGTGC
The DNA here is from genome assembly GCA_007258455.2 of Sequoia sempervirens. NCBI lineage: Eukaryota > Viridiplantae > Streptophyta > Pinopsida > Cupressales > Cupressaceae > Sequoia > Sequoia sempervirens. Next base: position 133,441,908 of record VDFB02058242.1, on the reverse strand, counting down.
ATGAAGGCACTTTCTATTTCATATTGAGTTTGCATGGAATGTGAGCACTTTGGAGGTGCAGTCATATTTTGCCAAGTGCAGGTTTTGCATGTGCAGGTTTAGTGACAATTGGCAGTAGCAATATTGCATGTGTTGACAATCGAAAACTTACTGTTATGTATGTGTAGTGGTTTGGTCATTTTCCATGTTGCACTTTTGACTGGTGCATTGGATTTTAAAAATTTCTAATTAATGCATTGTAAGCTCCTATATATTGAACACTTGTATTTTGAAGTTGTAGATTGTTATTTTGTTCAAGTACCATTATACTATTAGAATTACTCTAAAATTGAGAAGAAATGTGAAGGTTCCTGCAAGAACATAGCTCTGTAATTATATTGTAGCTTGTTTATTATTGTTGAATAATATAACTGAATTGTGTTTTGGAATGTGGGGTTTTCTCCGGAAAAAGTATTTCCCTCGTAAATTCTGTTTTCTGTTTTCATGGTTTATTTATTTATAATATATATATGCATCTAAATCTGTAACTGTAAAGATTTTTATGAAGGAAATATCTTTCGTACTGACTTCCTTTCAAAAAAGACACTAAATACATTAAAAATAAAAGTAAAACTTACAGGCAGTCTCGGATGCCAGCAAGGCTGGCTCTTCGTAGCCGCGTGGGTGTTCGTGTGATCTTCCAGTAAAACAATCCTTGAAGATGGCAATCACAGGCTCTAAACATGCTATCACTGGAAATATTATAATACCAATCGTTGCCACCAGGTTCGTCTGCTGCACAGTCGATCCATAATTCAGTATTATAATTAAAAGAACGATAATCAGAGCATGAAACAGTATTCCACATTTTGAACGCATTTCCTTTGGAACCATAACAGAAACAATTATGCATATATTTGCTGTATGAAATGTCAAGGCAGAAAAGAAAATAACATAAAATTTATTTTGATCCTAGACATCTATAAAATCAATCAATCAGTAGTAATATTTAGGTCAACCCTTCAATCTTATTACAAGATACTGAATTGAAATTTCAATTTAAAAAAAAAAAAAAAAAATTATCATGAGGTCATTGTACAAAGATGTCAAAATTTCAGTGTAAAAAAAAAATAATGTAAAAGATAATGTTGATTTTTTTTGGATTAGTTAGGAACTTAAGAGTTAAGACATTCCCTTCAGGATTTGAATATGGTTCATTTTTTCATTTTTTTTAACTACGTACTCTGCAACCTTAATGTGCTTAGTCCATAAAACACACATACCCATACTCTTCCCCTCTTTTCATTACAACATATAAAAGACATATACCCCACAACCTTGACTATATTTAACTTGTAAAACACATATTCATACTCCCTTGACAGTCACTGAAAACATTAATATAAAAAATTGCAAAGCAGCAATACCATCCATAATATTATTCTAAATGTTTTCCCCTTCAAATCTTAGATCTAAATTAAATAGTTCTACAATCTTTTGTTAATTTTGTGTTATTTTTTTTAATAGGCATTAAACTCTCCTTACTTTTCTATACCCATTCTTCAAGAGAGTTTAACTTTACAGAACACAGGTCAACCCCTGGACCTCACAAGACACTAATTGAAACTTCAACCTTAAAAAACTTATAAAAAATAAAACAAAAATTACCATGAATTCATTGTACAAACATGTCAAAATGCCAGTGTAAAAAAATAACTATGCAGAATATTGTTGGGTGAAAATTATGTAATCAATTTTCGACAGATTACACAACTTGGACTTCAGCCACAGCTATGTGAGATATGAATCTCTCCTCTCGGAAAAGGGAGGCGCCCTTCTTACTGCTAAGAGAAACAAAAGTAAATCACAAAAAGTAATTACACAATGTACACGAAATTCACGGAGTGGGGGGGTGTGTTACATTCATCCTTCTCTCTTTTTTCAGAGAAGATGTTTACAATGCTTCACGTGTTGGACGTTCCAAATTCTTGATAACCTAAAACTAACAACTAGCAGTAATACCAATAGCTCTATCTCGTCAAAGCGAAGCGTAGAGATACCAGAAGTGATTAATAACAAACAAAATAAAGTAAAAAGGGAAAGCTCACGAAGGCACAAAGTCGTTCCGTAGCTTTATCAATGTTGGATCTGCATAATCGTACCGTTTGCTACGTTAGAAGCACAAAGTCTTCTTAGACGCAACAATTCTTCGAACAGCATGAATGATTACAAGCACAAAGTCTTGTAGATCATCCAACAAGAGTGTCAATAGCACGAACGATTACAAGCACAAAGTCTTGTAGATCCTTCGACAAAGTATCCAAGAGTATGAATAATTATAAGCACAAAGTCTTATAGATTATCCAACAAGAACATGCAAGAGCATGAATGATTATAAGCGCAAAGTCTTATAGATCACTCAACCAATGATAAACAAAATAACAATGCAATCTAAATAATAGATGTAACGCAAAGTTTACATCAACCACTTAGAGTCTTTCAGATTCCTCGAACTAATCACTACCAAATCAAATCAACTTACAAAAGTATTGAATCCAACGCAAAGTCTGGCTTGCAATCCTTTTCTTTATTGATTGAATCTCATTCACAAAGTATGAACGCAAAGTTTCACAAGTTTGCTTACAAAAGGGAAGCACTTCGTTGCAAAAGGCTAAAAGATGATATTACAATGAAAATCCCTCACATTATATAGAAAGAGGGATGAGCAAAAGAAGGAAAGAGATTGAGAAAATCAGGGAGAGTTAGGTGAGCGATTTTAGGAAATCTCACCTAACTTTGACCAAAGTCAAAGTGTAATTTGTTTTGAAAATATTACATCTTTGGATTTGGTGTAATTACAATTTACAAAATGACATTCGAAAATGTCGAGAAATATTTACAAGATGCATAATGGGATGCACCGGAAATGTCTAACACTGGAGAACAGGGGCCGCTTCGTCTTTTGCATTGGGCGTGAAGTCTTCAAATTTTCCTCCTAGTCTCCCTGCGAACTTCTATCCGGACCAACTGTAATCCACAATGGTGTGGTCTGTGATGGAGTCTCATGGCAGATGAGTGAACCTTCTTGCACCTGTCAAGATGCGTCTTCAGGTTGTCCAATGTGAGCCTTGTATCACAAATGATGTTCAGCGAAGCTTCTGAGAAGTCTGAACTGTCAATCAAATTCGTGATGGCTTCCTTGAAGATCAGGGATATTTCTGTGGCCGGTAGGAAGATACGATTGTCCTCAAGAAGTTGACCAGGCAACTCTCTGATACTTTTGTCAAGAATGTTGCGATGCCCATCGACATCTTCCTGTACTTGGTGAAGATCTTCAATGAGAGATTGAACCACTTGAATCCTGTGTTTCAGTGATTCTTTTACCTCTACAAACTTTTCTTTGTCGGGAATTACCCCAACCTCCACCAATTTGTTGAGCTTTACCTGTTTCATTTCCGACCATGACAACAGGCATTTTTCCATGTCTCTGCGCTCCTGGGAAAGTACGCTCTTTTCTTTATCAAGCTCTGTGGTGAGCTTGGCCAACATGGTGGTTTTCTCATCCGCAGCCAAAATTATCTAAGATCCGTGTTCGATGATCTTTTCAACAAAGTCATACAACACCCTGCCTTTGGAGGCAAATTTCTCAGCTTTCTTGACAGCTGGGTCTTCAATACTTACCACTGTCAGCGGTTGTGCATTACTTGGAGAACCGACAAGTCTCTTTACAACAGTGGCATAATGCTCGCCTTTGTTTGTAACATACGAGAAAGATTGCTTACTTGTCCACCTTCCTGCCAAGATATCCAAAGTGACTTGCGCATCGGCTTTTGCACTTTCGTTGGTAACCTTGCCAAGCTGGACCTTTGTTACTGTGTAGTCCTCCATATTGACATCACCTTCTTGATTTGGTGGTATGCCAATTTCAGCATACTTGTGGCCAGACTTATCAACATTCAGCCTTGAGTATACTTTTGCCTTCTTCTTCCCTTTGGCCTTTGGAAGAACTATCTCTTCAAGGTCAAGCTCCTCTGGAGAAATCATTTGCTTTTTACGCTTCGACACTTGAGATATTAGCCAAGGAGGAAGAAAAGAAGTGTGAACTTCTGGATTTACTGTCAAGTCAGTCGCCATTGCCACCTCTGAAGTTATTGTCACATCTGAACTCACCATTGGTATCGTGACAATTGGAGAAGTGTTTGTCATCATCGCTCCTGTAGTTGACACATTGAGTTGATCACGCATTGACTCATTCATGAAATGATTGAATTCGTTCTCAGAAGTGATATCATACGTTGGCGAAGACAAGCTAGGAATGGACGATGGTGGGCTTGACAGTATATCAACCGTATGGATGCTTGTCACTGAAGGAGTATCAAGCTGGGTTGATGCTGTAGGGATAGGGGATATCTCGGTTGCAGGAATGCTTGTGGTAGGAATAGGTGACGAGGGAACAGGAGGTGGAGGAGTTCTTGACTCAAGAGGGGTATGAGGAACGTTTGAAGTCACGGGCGATGATGTTCTGTGGGTTTCCTCAACTACGTTCTCGGGAGGAGAAGTAGTTATTTCTTCATCATGCTCGGGTTCCTATTGATCACCCTCTTGTCTCTCTGATTCTGGCTCACCTTCGAAGTCACCTTCAGATCCTTCTTCAGAATCTTCATCAGACTCTTGCCCGCTTTCAGAAACCTCTTCAGCATTGGAGTCTGCTTTGCTGAATCTTCATCTTCAGCGGATTGGTCGCTTATTTCATCGGAATCTACCTCCTCTAGAATGGGCTTTTTACCCTTAGAGCGAGATGGATGAGATTCCGTTATTTTTGTCTCTTGGAAAGCCTCCTTACCAACAGTGAACTTAATCCTTGGACCTCTTCGTGAAGAAGTGGGAATGGCGCTGATTTGTTTTTGTCGCGGAGTTCTTGCTGTTGGCGTGCTTCTGCCTCGGACTCTTCTCCTTCTGAGTCTGTCCTGAAACTTTTCATTGTATGACCATGTTTGTGTAACCATTCTTTTGTGCTGGCTAGGATTGGTCTCAGCCTTTCTCTCATGCTGGTGACCTCTTTCTAGACCACTGTATTGCAGGCAACGGCCTCTTAGCAATGCCTTGCTCATCATATAGCATTCATGATATCACCTGGATCCTCAAAATCCTCTGGTAGGTCAGCGATACCAAGATCTCTGATTTGTTTAACTATCAATCTACAGTCCATTTTGCAAATGGCTTCTTCATCTCTGCAACTGCCCTAGATGTCTTCAAAACGGTACCTGTGTTGGTGACCTTTTGCAACTTCTTTCTGACATCTCGGTAGTCAAAATCAAACCTATACCTGTAGGTTTTGATGGTCATGATCTGCATCTCAGCATAGACAGACTTAGCTTTTGTGCAGTTTGGATAGTATATCTGCCGATATGGGGGAACTTGAATCCACGCTTGTGGTTGCTTCTTCGTTCTTTCGCATCGACATCACCGTCTGCATGTTTCCATGAGAACCCACTTATCCGAAGGATAACGTGGTAGCATGTAGGGACAACCGGTGTAACAACCTACTCTCAAGTAAGTAAACGTTGGGAATTGGAGAAAAATACATCCAACTTTACTTACCACCTTATAAGCCTCATTAGACACTCTTCTTCTTTCCAAGGCTGGATCAAAGTTGAAGAGTAAGGGCGCAAAGAAAGCATCAGTGACCCGTCTGAAATGATGAAAGCTCTCCTTTAGCTCCAACTGATAGAAATATCTATACATAGGCACCATCATTCGATTCCCCTTTGTAGATAGACCTGGGAATTGTCTCATCACAGCTGCTGCGTACACCAGGTAAGAAGTCATGTAGAACTTCAATGTAGAAGGAGCATTAATCAACTGCTCGTGCATCTCATCACTGATTTGTTTACCCCAGTCAATATGCACCTTCTGCCTCCTTATGATCCTGATGTACTCATACATCCAATCGTGAAAGGTGGATGATTCCGGCAAACCCTTCACTCTGCTTAGAAACGTGATCATATCCTTGACGTCATCTTTGAAGTCACTTCTCAGGAGTCCTTTCGGCCATCTAGAAACAGACGATCTAGGCTTTTTGAGCCATTGAGTATTTATCAACTGTTTGGCTTTATTGGGATCAGCATCGAAAATCTCCTGTGCTTTTGATATAGAAATGTCAATATATTTGTCCATGTGAGGAACCTTGAAGACGATGTCAAAGAAATCGGGGTCGAGTCTCAGAATCTCATGCCCGGAAGAGTCGATCACACTTCTGCTTTCTCGGATGTAATGAGACGCAACTTGAAGAACAAACTCAGTATTGTGCGCAGCTGTGGGGAACATCGCCACCAAGTGGAGATTGCTGTGTATGCGATTGCCCTCATTGAATCAGGGAGAGGCTTCGTCTCTGTCAACTTTGCGAAGTCAACCAAGTCTTGATGGCCAACTTCTGTATCCTTTATTTCTTCAACTTTCGAAAGCACCATAGTTGGCGGATAGACGCCTTGATATTTGTACTTCATCTTGCTTTTTGCTTTCGAAGAAGAAGGAGGCTTCGTAGCAGTCATCAAAAGAAACTGGAACACTGAGCACTCTTGACTTGACGATCTCTGAGAGTAGACCGCAATCCGTCTAGCCAGAACAAACACCAATTGTTAGGGAACATAGGAAAGCGTGAAATGAGCACGAGGGTAGAAAAGCATGGAGCAGATGGCGAGGCACGCAAAACGATGCACGAATGCGGAAAAATGAGGCTCTGGAGTGCACTGGTCAAAAATGAAGTTCGTTTGGAAGAAATTGGAAAAAGTCAGAAAAAAGTGTAAGGGCGCTAAAATTCAGCGCCCTTACATTCTGAGAAAATTGCTTTTGGTGTAAGGGCGCTAAATTTTAGCGCCCTTACACTTTTCCAGTGTTAGGCAATTTTTGACATGTTTGAAATGTCATGGCGCTTAATTTCAGCGCTTTTGCAATTTTGGCAATTTTTGAAAATGTAGATGCAGTGAGGAATGGCGAAGGCGCTTGAGCTTCAGCAAAGGCAATGTTTAGTTAACTTTGAAATGTCATCGAAACCATCTCCATTCTATTACATTTTCATTCAAAGGTCAAAGGAATTCTTTTTCACAATGGCGAATCTTTCCAATGTTTACCAAAACGAATGAAGAACTTTTGACAAAGATACCTCAACACAAGCATGGCGGGTAGATAGAAATTCTCAAGTGATAATGCGCACAGAGGAGAAAGGTAGAAAGAAACGCGTATGAAGGAGAAGAAAGACGTATGAAAGACAAGGGAAGAAACGCGTATGAAAGACAAGGGAAGAAACGTGAATAGAAGGAATGAGCATCGAAATGAACATGCACAGAGGAGAAAGATGCATTCAAAACAATGAATGAGGGTTCCATTGCATAAAGGGAAGAAAAACGTGAATGGAAAGAACAAAAAACAACAAATGTAATGAAAGACGCGAATGTAAGAACTCAAAACGCGTATGATAACCATGAACATATACAAATGAAAATACAAAACCAAATGAAAGTCTTACCAGGGCAAAACGCAAATCTTGCTGAAGAGATGAATGGCGAAAATCCTCAAAACGCGAATTTGCAGATGAGAGGCAAACGCACAGCAAGAGGAGAGACAAAAGAAATAAAATATAAACAACAAAAGTGGCGAATTCATTCACTTAATTGCAAATGAAAATTAAAAACCTAACTCAAGTCGTGCAATAAATTTAGGCACGAAAAGTGGCACGATTGACGAAAAACGCGAAAACGTGAAGAAACGTGCCAGAGGCAGAAAAAAAAAGTTAAGTGTCGAAAGAAAATGTAATGGCGCTAAAATTTAGCACCCTTACATTTTTTGGAAATTCACTGCATGTAGGGGTGCTAAATTTTAGCGCCCTTACATTTCCAGACTTAGTCAAATTTTTGGAATTTCCTTGCAGGAGTGCACTTTTTCAGTGCTACTGCATCTTCCGCAATTTGCAAAGTACGAACAGTGAAACGTCACGAAAGATCTCGTTTCGAAGGTCTTTGCGAGGCGAACAAGGGGGAATGCTCGAATTGACTATTCAAGACTTGGGAACGCATTTCGAGGTGGCTTGAAAATCACTCCGTTATGCTTACTTGAACTTCACGAATCCTAGGAAACGGACAAGTTTCGTAGGGGGGTTATCCGTGGAACGAGCGCTGCTAGATTCCGTGATAACAAATATAATGATTTTTTTTGGATTAGTCAGGATAGTTCCTTTAGGTTTTGAGTATGGCTCATTTTTTTTCATTTTTTCTTCAATTACATACTTTGCAACCCTAATTGTGCTTAGCCCGTAAAACACACATACCTGTACTCATCCCCTCTTTTCATTACAATATATAAAAGATACACTCCACAACTCTGACTATGATTAGCCTATAATACACACATAGTAACATACCCATACTCCCTGACTGTGCTTAGCTCATAATACACGCATAGTAACAAACCCATACTTCCTGACTGTGCTTAACCCATAATACACACATAGTAACATACTCATACTCCATGACTGTGCTTAGCCCATAATACACACATAGTAACAAACCCATACCCCTCCTCTCTTTTCATTACAACATATAAAAGACACATACTCCACAACTCCAACTATATTACCCCTATAAAACACACATATCCATACTCCTCCCTTCACAACTCACTGAAAACATTAATATAAAATATTACAAGGCAGCAATACCATCCAGTAATATCATTCAAAATGTTTTCATGTTCAAATCTTAGATCTAAATTAATTTTTTTTGGATTAATCAAAACAGTTCCTTCAGAATTTAAATGACTTATTTTTTCATTTTTTCTTTGAATTACTTCCTTGATACTGACTGATCAACACCTAAAATCTCTTTTAGTACTATCGAAATATTCTATCATTAAACTGTCAATCAACTTTCTAATCAATAATTTTAAATTCAAATATAACTCATTTTTAATCTGCTTCTCCTCTGTTCTTCTATTCTTTTTTACTACTTTTTTCACTAGCAGCCATTCCTCAAAACTTTTAGGAGTAATTTGTGGGACAGGTGGCCCCATGAATTAAAAAAATGCAGTTATTGTACATCCCGAGGGAATTAGGGGATTGAGTCCCCAGATACAGTTGTACTCAACCAATTGAATTATAATCTTTTGATTATTTTGATATATTTCTTTTGATTATTTTGATATATTTACTGTTTACTCATTATTTTTACATCCACGTAGACACAATACAACATGACATCAGCAAGGCAATTTAACATCATAACATCAACATTGACTCTAAAATTAAGTATCGATGACGCTGGTGTGACACACCCTCGGGTACTACCACCGAGAGGGAGGGGAGAATAGACCTGGCGACTTTTTGCCTACAACAAATACATTAGTCAATCGAGCTATGCCCTTCACCTTATCTTAAGAAAAAATATTTATTTTCCTTTACCAAACTTAATTTCATCTCTATGTATTTGCATTAATTAATTATTTTTGTTTTTACTTTAAAAGCTATAATAAATATTCAATATTTATATGTTATTTTTTAATAGTTTCATATTAATATATATTTAGAAAAATTGATGTCTTTATATTTAAAAAATAAATCACAGCTTCAAATAGTTTTTCTCACTTTTTCTTTCACAATCACCACATCAAATGCTTCTTCCCATCCTATCAATAGTATTAAAAAACTCTTTTTTATCAATTGCACACCAAATTTCATTTGTTTTTTATTTATTTAAATTATTAGGCCAATGATATTAGTAAACTTTTTATTAGGTAAAAGCAATTAATAATTGAAAATCCCATTCACCAATGATAGAGGCTAGTTTTGCAAGGTACAAGGTTGAGCTGGAACAATGAATTGTTGATGTTTAAGTAGGTAATGAATAAATATTTGAATATCGTGAGTGAAGTTAACCTCAAATGTATGAAAATGTCCTATAAAGATAGGAGAAATAAGATCAAATGCATATAAACATATTTAAAAATAGATGAAAAATAAGATTAGATTTATATAAATAAATAAAAATAATTTATCTTGTATAAAAATAATCTTAAAACTTCATATAAAATTATACTATTTGTTAATATATAATTACATTAAAATATGATTTCAAAATAAGATCGAAACTAAAAAAACATGAATATATAAATTTTATAATTTTTTATATCTTCAAACCATTATTATTTTTTTTAACAAAAGACAAGATAAATATTATTATAATATAAGACTTCTAGTCTTAAAATAATTTTTATGAGAGAGAATTCGTGTTGATTTTTGTAGCTCGAAAAGTGGGATATGGATTTGCTTTAAAGCAACTCAAGATTAGATTTGCTTTAAAACAGTTCGAGTTGGATTTTCAGCAACAGTAGTTTTTATTCTTTAAATAGAATGTTTCTGAGTTTGTGAGGATAAGATAAATCCAAGAGTGATTTTATGTGTAAAAAGGCCAAAGAAAGCAAGGAAAGATTCTTTCCTTGCACGCTAAGTAAAGCAGCTAGGCTCTATAAAAGTAAGATTGCTGTAGCAAACTTATATTGTATTTTCGAAAGAAAAGTTTATTGTTAGGCTGAATAGAAGATCCAACATTTGCAGGTTTTTCCCCAACTTGGGGTTTCCTGGGTATATCTATGTTATTGTCTTTTTTGTGTTTGGATTTATGTTATTTTTGCTTCCGCTGTTATTAGTTGTTAATTAACCTAGTTGTATTAATTGTTATAAATCAGATTTCTTTCTGTGAATTTATTGTGCAATTAATCTGTTGCTGGGTTATAGAAATTAACATGGTATCAGAGCTCTAAACTCTAAATACAAAGCCAAGATTTGTAACGCAAATTTTTTTTTTAAAAAAAAAGTCATCAGATTTTCGTCTCCAGTTCTTTTTGTGGCTATGGCAACTAGCATTCGATACGAGGACAGGCTCAAGGGTGCGTCAAACTTCTTGCAGTGGAAGGTTCAGATTACATCTGTTCTCAAGGAGAACAGGCTATAGATCTATGCTAGCACAGAAGTGACTCCACCAACAAATGATCCTGTTGCCTTAGATTCGCATGAAGTCAAAGAGGCCAAAGCTCAGAGGATTATCCTGGATGGAGTAAGAGATCATTTAATTCCTCATTTATCGGGGAAAGACACTGCCAAGGAGATGTGGGATACACTCACAAAACTTTATTAGAGCGACTATCAGAGTCGTAAGATGATGCTCAAGGACAAATTGCATAATACCAAGATGTCCAAAGGCGAGAGTGTGACCTCCTACTTGTCCAAGCTGACACAGGTCAGGGATGAGCTTGCTGCTATTGGAGAGACGATTAAAGAAGATGAGTTGGTGCGTATAGCCTTGAATGGTTTTTCAAAGCACTGGGAAGTGTTTGTCAAGTGTGTTGTCGGCAGAGATCGGCTACCTGATTGGGCAAGACTTTGGGATGATTTTGTTCAGGAGGAGATCCGTGAAGGTGCTCATCGAGGAGATCAGACGAAGAAGGGTCAAGATGAAGAAAATCTTGCTCTTGCAAGCAAGGGTAAGAAGAAGTCAAATAAAGAGCAATCGGAAGGTTCTTCTTCCAAGAGTGGGAAGAAGAAAGATCTGAGCAAGATTAAATGTTTTTGCTGCCATCAGATGGGTCACTATGCCAGTCAATGTCCGAATAAGAAAAATAAGGACAAGCAGAAGAAGCAATTTGCTGCTACAGCAGAGGTGGACGAGTTTGCATCACGATTTGAGAATGAGTTTTCACTCATTGCCTGTCTCTCAAGTTCAATTGCCAACAGGGTATGGTATATTGACAGTGGGGCTTCTCGCCACATGACGGGAGTCAAAGAATGTTTCACCAAGTTGGAGGAGAAGAAGCTAGATTTCTATATTGAGCTCGAAGACAATGCCAAGTACCATGCAACTGGTATTGGCACCGTCAAGTTTCAGAGGGAGTATGGAAAGCCTTTGTTGGTGGAGGATGTGTTGTATGTCCCTGGCATGACAAAGAATTTAATCTCAGTTTCTGCCTTGGAAGACAAGGGTTACATCGTGACCTTTGAGAGGGGAAAATTCTATATTCGTCCCAAAGATTCCAAGATTGCAAAAGTGATTGGTGTTAGGCATGGCAGCTTGTTTCGGTTACAATTTGAGCCAGCACATGCATTGGTTAGTAGCTGTAAAGGGATAGGAGAATTGTGGCACAGGAGGATGGCTCACCTTCACTATGGAGCACTTAATATTCTTAAGGAAATAGTGACAGGGCTGCCTGAGATGAAGACAGAAAAGCATGAGGTGTGCAAGGGTTGTGCTCTTGGGAAATATGCCAAGACCAATTTTCCAAGTAGCGACACTAGATCCGAAGGGATTTTGGATCTCGTACACTCAGATGTGTGTGGACCCATGTCAACAACATCCTTGAATGGATATGAGTATTATGTTACCTTCATTGATGATTTCTCTAGGAAGAGGTGGATATATTTCATGAAGAATAAAGATGAGGTCTTCAGTAGGTTCAAAGAGTTTAAGGCTCTCGTGGAGAACCAAACTGGGAAGAAGATCAAGATACTAAGGTCTGATAATGGAGGCGAGTATACCTCGAATGCCTTCAAAGATTTTTGTGCTCAAGAAGGTATTAAGAAAGAGTTGACAGTTCCGTACAACCCTCAACAGAATGGGGTTGCTGAACGAAATAATAGAGCTATCGTTGGAGCAGCCAAGGCCATGCTTCATGATCAGGATCTGCCTTGGTTCTTATGGTTAGAAGCTTGCAATACAATTGTATATTTGCAGAATAGGTGTCCTCACAAAGTGTTGGGAAAATTGACTCCAGAAGAGGCGTTCAATGGTAAGAAACCAGATTTGGGGCACATTCGCATCTTTGGATGCCTTGTGTATTGTCACATTCCTGTTGAGAAGAGAACCAAGTTGGAACCTACTGCAGAGAAGGGTATCCTTGTTGGGTATAGTGAAACTTCTAAGGCTTATCGGGTTTATATTCCTGCTCTCAGGAAAACAGTGGTTCGCAGAGATGTGAAGTTTAAGGAAGAGAGGGCTCTTCAAAAGTCAAGTAACTTGATGAATGAGGAGGGACAATCATCCACAGTTGAGGTAGCACAAATTCCTCAAACTTTAGTCATGCAAGCTGGAGAGCAAAACAAGCAGGATGATCAGATAGAGGAACAAATAATTCCTCAGCCTCATATTCCTATTAGTGATAAGAGAAGAAACAAGGCAGCTGAGCAAACATTGAGAGAGGCTCAAGAATATGTAGGTGATCCTCAAGATTCAGTCAGAAAAGAAGGGCTCCCAGACGTTATTCTGAGTATGTGGCACTTATGAGTGAATTAATTGAAGTAGAGCCTTCCAACTTTCAGGAGGCATCCAAGCATCAAGTGTGGAGAGATGCCATGGTGGAAGAGTATTCTTCCATCATGAAAAATAGTGTGTGGGAGGTAGTACCAAGACCAGAAGATAAGTCTGTGGTGGGCTCGAGATGGCTGTATAAGATTAAGCATGTTGTAGATGGTAGTGTGGAGAAGTTCAAAGCTCGGTTTGTGGCTAAAGGGTTTTCTCAGAAGGAGGGAGTCGACTATGATGAGACTTTTGCTCCAGTAGCCAGGTACTCATCCATAAGAGCTATCATTTCTATAGCAGCATAGATGGGTTGGAGGATTCATCAGATGGATGTAAAGACGGCCTTCCTCAACGGGGTGATTGAGGAAGAGATTTACATAGATCAACCAGAAGGGTTTGAAGCACATGAGAGGGATTCTCATGTATGCAGGTTGAAAAGAGCACTGTATGGACTCAAGCAGGCTCCTAGGGTGTGGTATTCACGTATTGATAGTTACTTGCAGAGTGTGGGCTTCATCAAGAGTGAGGCAGATTCAAACCTATACTATGTTCAGGTGAAGGGTGAACTTCTCATATTGTTGTTATATGTTGATGACCTATTTCTCATAGGGTCAGAGGAGCTCATAGCACATTGCAAGCGGGATCTTGTAGGAGAGTTTGAGATGAAGGACTTGGGGTTGATGCATTACTTTCTGGGATTGGAGTTGTGGCAGAAAGAGGGAGAGATCTTCCTTGGACAAGGGATATCTTGAAGCGATTCAGGATGGAAAACTGTAAGCCTATGTCAACGCCACTTCTGACCAATTGGAAGAAGATTGATGCTTCTAGATCAGAGGCAGTGGACCCTACTTTATACAGACAGTTGATAGGCTCTCTTATGTATCTAGTCAACACCAGGCCAGACATTTTTTTTGCAGTCAACTCACTCAGTCAGTTTATGGTGGAACCTAAACGTGTGCACTGGATAGCTGCAAAGCATGTTTTGAGATATCTCCGAGGCATAGTTGATTATGGGTTGAAGTATGTTCAGCAGGATGGAGTGAAGCCAAGGCTGATCTCGGGGTGGGATGCATTGGGATGCAGTACAGCTGATCGAAAAATCACTTTAGGGTGCGTTTCAGTTTGGGATCAGGAGCAGTCTCTTGGTACACAGGAAAAGAAGTCAGTTGCATGAGTTCTGCAAAGGCGAGTATATGGCAGCCGGTATGGCTACATGTGAGGCTATCTGGCTTCGGAAACTTCTAGCTGGGCTCTTTAATCAGGAGTTGGATCCTACAGTCATTTACGATAATCAGAGTTGCATCAAACTCTCTGAGAATCCAATGTTTCATGACAAGTCAAAGCACATTGAGATCAAGTACCACTTCATCAGAGATTGTGTGGAGAAGGGGATAGTGAAGCTCAATTACATTCCTACGGACGAACAGATAGCAGATATCCTGACGAAGGCCTTGATGAAGAGCAAGTTTGAATTCTTCAGGGACAAGTTGGGTGTGGTGCAGAACACTTTCCTCGCTAAGAGGGAGTGTTGATTTTTGTAGCTTGAAAAGTGGGATATGGATTTGCTTTAAAGCAACTCAAGATTAGATTTGCTTTAAAACAGTTCAAGTTGGATTTTCAGCAACAATAGTTTTTATTCTTTAAATATAATGTTTCTGTGTTTGTGAGGATAAGATAAATCCAAGAGTGATTTTATGTGTAAATAAAGCCAAAGAAAGCAAGGAAAGATTCTTTCCTTGCACGCTAAGTAAATCAGCTAGGCTCTATAAAAGTAAGATTGTTGTAGCAAACTTATATTGTATTTTCGAAAGAAAAGTTTGCTGTTAGGCTGAATAGAAGATCCAATATTTGCAGGTTTTTCCCCTACTTGGGGTTTCCTGGGTATATCTGTGTTATTGTTTTTTTTGTGTTTGGCTTTATGTTATTTTTGCTTCCGCTGTTATTAGTTGTTAATTAACCCAGTTGTATTAATTGTTATAAATCAGATTTCTTTCTGTGAATTTATTGTGCAATTAATCTGTTGCTGGGTTATAGAAATTAACAATTCGTTGAGGTCATGTAGATGTGATTTTACATTAGAAAAGAATGAAATGCGTATGCTACCTACCAAATACCTATCTAAAGGGAACGTGTAAAGTAGTAGAATCAATTATAATTTTCTCAATACTATATGATTTTTTTGGAACTTGTTTACATCACATGCTTATAATATAATGGGATTTTTTAAGTCATCTATGAATTATAAATAACTTAGATATTGACAGGGAAGAAAGGTAGGTACCCCTCCATTATTAAGGTGAATAGAAATGTTAAACAATTCTAGTGAAGATTTACAACTAGTATATATATTTTTAATATAATCTAATCATATTATTTTTTTATTAACAAATTTAAAATAAATAAAAAATAATTGTATGATTTATTAGATGGAAAAAACAAAAATATTGTAGTTAAAAAATGAAAATAGAATGTTGTGATACTGTGATATCGCTATCAGGATTCAACAGTGTAGTTTTATGAATCAAACTCATTGACCCATGTTTCATGAGTGATGGTTCACAAGAACCCATCTCTCATGATAATGAATGGTCCACTTAGCACTCATTGCATCTAGGTGATGCTCACAGAGGTGAAGCATCAGGCCTTCTCAGGAGGTCACCCATCCCAGTACTTCTTCAGCTCAAGCACGCTTAACCACAGTGTTTTCCCCAAGATTAAACCCACTTAGCTCGCAACCCCATTTGCAAAACCTTCAGCAAGTGTTGTGCCTTATGAACCATTGATTATAGAACCCCTTTAGCTCATCAATTGATAAGTAGGAGGTATTTTCCACAGTGTGTCAAATTGTGATATTGCTATCAAGATTCAACCCTATAGTTTTATGGTTCAAACTCATTGACCCATGTTACTATCCATTTAAACAATTGAAAAATTCAATAAAAAATCATTGCACATCAAAATAGAATGTAGATTTTTGTTTTTCTTTCATGGAATTTTTGATAATAGGTATGCAGTAGTTTATATTAAATTTGAACATATTTTTTTTATGTATGGTTTGAGTGTACTATACATGGTATTACAACACATTTTATTTTGGTTATGAAGTGTGGATTTAGTGGTTGTTATAGAGGAGGTGTAGTAGTAATGACATCAATACAAATGTAGACGCTCCAAATCTAACCCTATCAGATAATTAATTAAAATTTGGAATTTTAATTAATTTACCATAAATTATTATCCGCTAAATTTTCTTAATTAATTAAATAATGTATTATTTAATTAACTACCTTTTATTCCTCTAATTAATGAAATTTTTGTTTAATTAATTTCATAATTCTCCTTCTTTTGAATGTTAATTAATTTAACTTTAGCCCCCACTCTTAAACTCTTCTATTCTTGTTAATTAATTAATTAATCACTTCTTAAACCTCTATTAGTCTTTTTTTCTAATTAAATATTTCACCAACTCTAAGATACCTAGGGATCCCCTTTGCAGTCAGCCCCAACCTGAGAGACATGTTGGAGTGGGTGAAGGGAAAAATTGAGAAAAAGTTAAACAATTGGAATAATAGGTACCTCTCACTGGCAGGAAGGGCCCAAGTATGCCAAAAAATCCTAACCTCTTACAACATTTACTACTCCTCAGCTTGGCTTTTCAACAGCTATCAAGTTGAGGAAATCCAAAAGAAAATCAGACAATTCTTATGGTCTGATGGAAAAGGCAATAAGAAAATGCATGCAATAAAGTGGGAAATTTGTTGTATGGACAAGTAGCTAGGGGGCCTAAGACTCAAGAACCTAAAACAACAAGGCTTAGCTCTGGTTGCAAAGTGGATCTGCAAGGCTCTCACAAGAGATGAGCCTTGGAAAGTCTTGGTTAGAAACAATATTAAGCTGGCTACACCAAAAAAATCCAAAACCTGGAAGCACCTTCCTCTTTGTGACTTGATCTTTGGAAAGTTTGCAACAACCCCTATTGGATCCAAGGTGTTTAAAAGCTTGTGGAAATCCTGGGAATCCTCTAAAGATAAAATTATAGAGAAGTGTCAAGTTGACATTGATATTAACAAGATCTTCTTGGAAAGATCCATATGGTGAAATGTATTCCAGAAGGACAAGCCACTGGGTTTACTACAGGGATGTTCTGCTAAATCCTGGAATAAAAAAGGTATGTACCGCTTTGACCAAATCCTAGTAGAGGGTAGATTGAAATGTTGGGATACCCTAAGAATTGAGTTTGACTTGCCACAATCTCATGAATAACGTGAATGGTAGGAAAAATAATGTGCATGATCTTGATTGGCTAGAAAATAATAGCATTGCAGGTTTAAAAGCAAAAGAGATCTATAGTCTTTTGAATAACAATTCAGAGCTTGCAGAAGGCTTAAACTAGAAGTGGAGGATAAATTTAAATGATAAAGAGTGGAAACTAATTTTCAGGCATAATTGGAACAACACCTTGGCGCCCAAGAAGGCAACATTTAGATGGTTGCTTTTGATGTAGATATTATTAAATGTGGACTCCAACAAGAATCCACTTGTCTGCAATATCTGTAAAAAATATGATTCTATAATGCATATTTTTATTTACTATATTTTTGCTAAAGAAATTTGGAATATCTTTAAAATTGACATGTTAAAAGCTAGGCAAACAAGAGAAGAAAGAAAATTAGAATTACAATGGGAAAATGTAATGGCTTTGGAAAAACTAGTAACTTATTCTAGTTAATTCTATCAACTGGAGTATTATAGTTTATTTGGAAGGCAAGGAATAAAGAAATCTATCAGGGTTGCAGAAGAGATCTTACTGAGTTTTATAGAAAACTCACTCTACACTTCGTTTATGTGTAGGCTTCCATCATCATCCAGGTAGAAAAGGAGAAATTCCAAAAACTATTGGAGGAGGGAAAAAAAAAACAACAACCAGATTATGGAATTTGCTAAGCAATGGCTGGAACATAGAGAGACCTACAATCCTAAGAGAAGTGGCATCAAAAGGAAAAAGAAAGAAAATAGCACTTTTGTATAAATCAGTTTTTATACTTTTGTAATGTTACTTTTGTAATAGTCCAAGCCTACAAAAATGTGTCCAAGGTAGAAAGATAACATATATAAATTGGGCTGAAGTACTGGCCCATATGTAAACCAACATACTAACAGCCATTGATGTTGTTTACTCATGCTATTATTTAAACTATATTGAATACAAAAAAAAATAAAAATTCACCAACTCTCAAACTTGTCATCATCTGACACATGTCCTCCCCTTTCACATGTGAAAACTTGCACATTCCTCCAATAATTATTCACCTTACTATTCATAAATCCATTAGGGACAAATGTCGCTTTTAGTTTGACTTTGCATTAGACCACCTCCCTCTTCTAAATATAATTCATTTTTAAATTCTCACCTCCCCCAAATCAAGCAAAAATTCAAATATTGCCTCCTTTGGGAATCCTACTACAATCTTTGATTTTCTTGACCAATCACCATTATCAAGTCATCCTTTTCAATAAACCTTTAGGTGACACTTGTCCACTTCCTTTTGCTTGGGAGAACCTCTCTGATTTGATCCCTTGATCTTTTGGAAAGATCTTATCCATCCATCTCCCTCACCATGAATCTATAAATTGAAGCCTTCACACAACTTTTATCAATTCTTTTGCTAGTAAACACATGCTGCCATTTTTCTATCATATAACCTTTATCATACCAAGATTATGTTGGTTTTTCTATTGAGCAATCCACATTACATATCATCATAATCAAGAGCACATCAAGTGGAGCTAGGGTGCACTCTACTTCAACTCAATTTGAGGGAAAATAATGGTGATTTGAGGTAACGGTATTGGGTACTTGCATTATATTTTTGTTGTTTCCTTTTATCACATTTTCTTGTCTTCATTTTGGCACACTTGGTGGGACCCATGTCACTATGACTAATAAATTTTGTTGTTTTTCAAAAGTTTTGATAGGTTTCCAAAACAACGCTTCTAACTATGTTTTGGCACCTAGGTTTTTCATCGATGCTTCCACTCTAAAGCAATGCTTACACCGTAGGGTGGTGCTCCTGATCTTGATTTGACACTATCATTTTTTTTTCGTTTTTTAAGGTTTTAACTTGTACCTTTTTTGTAAGGGGTTTTATAGTTTTAGAAATCACTTTTTAGTTTCTAAATCTTTTTGTTTCAAAAAATTCAATCCTTTTCCTTGTAGGTGTTAATACTCAGATCTAGAACCACGCTTACTCTTCTATTGTTGTGCCTACACTTCTTTCACCATGCTTGTTCTATAAGGTGAAAATATACTCTCTATTTTTTGTTGACACTTCCCATTATGTTAAAATTCATTTATGTGCCTACGCCTTTTGATGCTTGTGCTTTGTGTATCAATGCTTATGTTGTTTTGTAATTTTTTGAGTTTGATTTTGATTTTTTTGTTAACTTTGTTATGTGACCTTGGAACTAGCTAAGTGTTGTAGCTTTTTTTCTTGTCAAAGTGAAAAATAAAGGAAACTACTAACAATTTTTTTGCAAATTTGTTGGTTCAATATTTTTTTATTTTCACTAATTTAGGCACTAAAGTTAGCTTAGAAGGCTAATGAAGTTTGTTTGTTGTGTTTGTGGAATTGTGTAGACATGTCTTCTCTCTTCTTGCACTTAGTACACTCTTGGAGCTCAAAAACCTCATAATTCTTTTTTTAAGTTTTAGATTATATCCTAAGGCATGCTAGTTTTGTGTGTATGCTCTCCCCTTGCACTCTATGCAAGTTTGGGGATAAAAAAACAACACTAAAATTTCCCTTTAAAAGGCTTGCTTGGGGATTCATCACCCCAAGGGATGAACTCAACCATGTGTTCCAATGTTTTATAGAAAGAGGGGAGAAATTTTTTTTTACCCCAATCTTTTCACATTGTTTTTTGTGCAGCCTTGGGACCCTTGGTGATTTAGGACACAATATGAAGGGTTGGTCCAAGCTTTAGTCTAGCTCTCAACCCACATTTATAGATGTGCTAATGTTCATGGTTTGGACCTCACTTACCCTTGTGGTGTTTTGAAGAATCCCCTAGAGAGATTGTATAGCCTAGATAAGACCTTTCAATTGTTGTCCCTTGTGGTGCATTGGGGGGAAAATTCTCACATGTACCTCCCTATGGTGATTTAGAGTATACATTGGGCAAGGTTAGTCCTCCAAGTAAGGGGTGTAAGGTGGTCTATGACTTTGCATTCTTTATCTATCCATTCATGTGGTAGAAGGTATTAATGGGATGCATGCCACTATACTCATAGAGTAGAGATGAAAGTGGCCATTGTGAGTCCACAAAGATAACACACCCACTTGAATGATTGAGGAAATGTGTTAATGTGATTGGTGTGCTTTATATATGAAACTAGTATAAGCTATGTAACCTTATCACTTGAAATTCAAGTCACCCATCATGCTTTCTTGTGTGTTTTAAATTCTCTTGCCAAAAATCAACCTAAAACATTCAAATATGTAGGTTTTCACCTTTGTCATCTCAATTGATGCTTCTACCATAAATTAGTTCTTGCGCTTTATTCTTCGATACTTGCACAAATCAATGCTTCTGACTTGTATATATGAGCTTATGCCCCATCTTAATGCTTATGCTCTATCCATTCACATGTGTGCTATTTTGATGCCCCCACTCTATTAACTCATGATTGTGTTGTCATTTGGTGCTTCTACCATATGTTTTGACACTTCTACTAATACACAAAGTCTAACTAGTCAAACTCCAAAAATTCATAACATTACACCTAGCAGTCCAAAATCCTAGTAATTGTGCTTATAAACATATCTATTCTAGACAATAAACCAACCCCAAACATCTATCCCAATACACTCACCAAACACTAGTCAACCTCCATAAGCCTTAAGAATTCTAAATCATATTCTCATTAATTTGGACCTAGGTTAAACCTGTATCAACTCCCATAGACATCCCATTTCTTTTTCAACCTTATCATTCAACCATTATAGACAACAGATCATTAAGATTTCATCCCAACAAAATTTCTTTAGAGATCCATCAACCATAATCCAAATCAAATATCTAAAATTCTCCTAAAACCATGTTCAATCACTCACTATCCATAATTATCATTTCACTTTGGATCTTAGACTATACATAAACATCTTGTTCTATTATTCCCTACACCCTCGTCAAATGCACCTGCAAGCTATCTCGCTCTATGCTATACCCTATTTCCTTGACCTTTGCTTGATCTCTTTATGTTTGGCACTCTACCAACTATTACATCATGGTACCCATCCACACCTCTATATCATCCTCCTCCTCTCCCCCCTCACCCCCCATCACATCCTCATCTCCACCATCCCCCCACCAACCTTTATTCCCACATCTAACTCCATCCTCTCCTCCTCTACCTCCTCTTCTAATCCCTTCTCTTGACCCATCTCCACTCTCCCTCGCACCTAGCTATCTCCTCCATCATCAGCTTCCCCACCTACAACCATCTCCATTCCCTCTGGTATGGTCAACTAAGTCAATCTCTATTATTCCCACTAGCAATCATACTCTGGTGTCATCCATGCATCTGCCACCTTTGGCCTTTGTACCCAAGGTAATTCTTGTACTCCCAAATAACTATTCCAAGCCACATATCCATTCCATTGGCATACTTCATGGATCTATCACTCATGTCACCCTTGCAAGCCTAACCATATGCTTTGGCATCCCTTGTACTAATCCAAATTTTTGTTGCACTCGCTTAATAAAGTACTCCTTAATCAAATGAATCGTCCACCTAATAAAACACTACCTTTCTTGTGCATACAAAAGTTTCTCATCCTTGCCTCCCATGATTCATAGTCTTTCATGGCCTCTAGAGGTTTGTCTCCAAATAGTCAAAAATTTATTTCTAATACTCCACGACTCTCATCCTTTGATACTATAAAACCCCATAAACAAGTCCATATAGGGTCGCCCCTACTCTTGTATACCATTTATCATCGATCATAAAACAATGATATGCTTCCACACCTAGAAATACAATAAATTCATGTCACAACTCAAACTCCATCAATTCTAATACACCATTAGGTACATATCTCTATACAAATGAGCTAGCACATATACACCCCATACATACACCATCCCAAGTGCAACATCCCCTCTAGCACTCATCCCCAACCTAGTGAGAACCCTTGTGATATCCTATTTGGTACCAACAATCTTGTCATCAACCCCACAAAAAATAAAGGAAGCAATGGAAACCTTTCCATACCCTTCGTCAAGTCCAACTCTATACCATGGATTGAAAAATCCTCTGTCAAAAAAACCCACTACAAATAATCTTCTCTTGATGCTAGGTGATACTTTGCTATATCTCAAATCAATATTTGTAGAATCTGCCATACATCCTCTAATGTGATCATAATCTCTTTTGTAGGTAATAGGAAATCATTCCACTCACTATGATATCACTCCACTAAAGCTATCATCATCACTCAATGATCCCTAATATATAGCATGTGTTCCATCTCATACAATCCAACCATCTCTAAGAACATCATATATGTATCATCCTACTATCCTCGGAGTCACATCATCGATAATCACCTCTCCCTTGATTATAGGTGTGGTAGGCGTACCTACATTCACTTGCATAAATTATTAGTCTCTTTTATTCAAAAACCTTAGCATAATCATCATTTTATCCTAGGTAAGTGCATTTTTGTGCAGGTGCACCCCCAATCCATCACAAGCATTGTGATGAAAGTTAACTTCTATCCTACACAATAACATCCTTGTGCAAGTGCTTCCTACACAACATACATGTAATTTTGTGTAAGAAAGCCCATGCCATGCAAGTAACCTTGTGTGTAAGCATGACTTGTCAAGGTACAAGCAAACTCACACCGCATAGGCACTATTTCATCATGTAGGCATTATTTCACTTTACAATCACCAATTTAGCCAATGTAGATGAGAATTTCTTCACAAAGGTAACTCTTTCCTAAGGTCGTGCTTCCATTTTTATCTAGTTCTACCCTAACTAATGACCCCCTAAGCTAACCTCAAAGACTCAAGTTTAGACACATAATAACTGTGTTACACCCTCTAGCTGCTGGAACATCCTAATCCTCTTTGTATGATGTGTGTGATGAGGAATGTGGGATATCTCATCAACTCCTCTAGAAGAAAAGATCTCCTTTGATCATTATAGGGTAGGATGATATTGACAACCTATGGGAACCCTAGGCCTATTTATAGGCCACATAAGCTTATTTTACCATCCAAACCCAATCCCTCCTACTCCCATCACTTTTATTTTGTTTCCTTCCTATGTCAAATACCCCAATATTTTCTTTCCTTCCTCTTTTTGAGAGCTCGCCTTGAAATATTTTCCTAGGTGATCTCTCGAGGGTGCATCATCCCACTACCATTATTTCACCTAATTGAGGCATATCATTTCTTTGACATGATACCACTTCTTACAGTCATGACATCATTGTTACCTATTTTTCACTACCAGCTCAAACAGGTAGAGCTAAATTGCAAATTCAAATCAAAAGGTACGCAAGTTGTTCAAAAGTTTTTGCTACTTAAGTACTCATTATTGTGCAGTGTTTCGTTACAGTGTAAATTTCTGTAATATTATGCAAAAAACATCTCAAAATGATATCATAAGTTTGCATATTTTTTGTTGTTTTATTCATAATGTACAAACCAAAATCCCACACAAGCCGTGGGAGTAACTCAATTTGATTTTCATAATCAAATAAGGGGTGCATGAAGTAAAGTAGACTATACAATTGAGAATAAAGAAGGCATAGGGTAGAAAGTGATTCGTCATTGCCTGGAATGACGAATCATTGACAAGTTGAGGTCTTCAGTTGTGGCTCTAGCTCTAGCTCCAAGCTCCGATGCACCTGAAAGGTTGATAGAAGTGTGGTTAGAGCAATGCAAATCAAATCCTATCATATGCCTATGTTACCAACAGAAATATAGTATACTTTTGATCAGGCATCCATCAGATGATTTCATATTTCAAAGGCATAAAACTCAAGAGGAAAGCTTTCAGCTTCCTTTATTTTGCTAATGTGTTTGTTTAAGTGTGCAAGTACATGTATAATCATTATTCCAATCAAAATATATGCTTATGAGTGGTGTGAAATGTGGCTCCCACAAGGGTTGAGCCCAACTCATAACACAATGACATGGGACAACAATATGGAATGAAAGTAATTATCATTCTCCATGAATAGATAGTTGATCAAGTAACTTTATTTCAATTTGATAAAAATAGATTAAGTAAGTCATCTCTTGTTCATCATTTGAAAATATATCAAGAATAGTTACTAGTCATTCATTGCAAAAAGCTATCATCAATGATGGAATAGTACTCATGATCCGCCACTATAAAGTACATGAAATTTAAAGACTCATATGCATTACGGAAATGATATAATGCAAGGATATAGAAAGCATAAAACAACAACATGATATGAAGATAGTCAACATTCACTGATAACATGGTCACAAAGCAATATTCAAATCATAATGATATGGTATCAATTCTGAAGGAGTGGATGTTTGAGGCCGCATTGATTTCATTAAAGCTTCAAAAATCAATATAAAGCAGTAATTCATGAATGCAGCCTTGTTTCCAATGATCTCTAAGCCAAAGAAAGCAGTCCACAATGAAAAATTATGAGAGGACAGCCATTAAAGGTACAAGAATAGATTATCAAAACAATGTCAGGTTTGTGAAAGCTACAAAAGCAGTCAACAGGACCATGCAATAAGAATGATTATCATGTATAGAGCATAATGATAGATAACATAATGTCAATATGCCTATCAAGCAGGAGTCTGCTTTCGGACCCTGACTGAACAACATTCAGCTCTAAAAGAAATGAAATGGGTGTAGGAAGGCACAAAATCTTTGCTTTTCTCTATAGTGTTATTATCTTAGTTAACATGTTCATTCTTCTCCACTAGTGTGATACAAAGCAGCCTCTTCATAATAAATCCTTGGTATATATGCACAAGAGATACAAAGCCATGGAAATACTAATGTGAAAGTCATGGCCTGATTCATCATTATGAAACTCAGAAAAGGATTAGGTTCACAACATGAATCTTTACAAAGGCTGAGCCAAGGTTTTAAATTTCTTCATTTTCAGAAGTTACAAAACAGTCACTTGCAGATTATAAGTCTTACACAGAGATCCAAGACAATAGAGTTTAGAGTATGTTGATGAAGTAGCAAGGGAAATGCTCATATTTTAATGATTTCAGCTGATTTCAGCTTTTTAAGATCTCAATCAGCAATAGTGAAAGCCTTTCCATTTGAAAGATGATGCTTAATCAAGACTCTACGCAGTAAAAGGATGCAAGAAATCAGTCCTTGCCAAATGACAAGGATAAACGAAGC
Source organism: Sequoia sempervirens (assembly GCA_007258455.2). Taxonomy (NCBI): domain Eukaryota; kingdom Viridiplantae; phylum Streptophyta; class Pinopsida; order Cupressales; family Cupressaceae; genus Sequoia; species Sequoia sempervirens. Next base: position 133,416,162 of record VDFB02058242.1, on the reverse strand, counting down.
ATAAATAGTAATACTTGTAAATAAAGGTGCCATGAAATTTATCTAGAATAATTACTCAGGCATGTTTCAGTTGTGCTAGGTCTTAGCAGGAAAATCGTGACATCAGAATTGATAGCACTTTTAATGTGTTACGGATTTCAATGGTACATAAGGATCACACCCTCAACACAGAGGAGGATCCATGATGTTATTAAATGAATACCCAATAGCAGCATACAGTCGCGGCCTATAAGTAATTTAAGGTTTAGAAATAATGGAACCCACAACCTGAAAGCCCAATTAAATGTTTACAGGATGAAGTTCGATATATCAGATTTGTCACAGAGCAACACTTACCAGGTATCTTCTTGTGGATTATCCCTAAAAAATCCGTCAGAAACAACATGCAAATGTGGCAGGTCGAGCTCCAAACCCTTCCCAGCACAAGCATAGCAGTATACTGAAGGAGCCTTCTCCAAGCTCAAGTCAAAATGAAGAATGATTAAAAGTTAGGGTTCGATGATGTTTGCTTGCCCAAAGTCGACAAGACTTTGATTTTTTGCTCATGATTTTAACAAAATCATTATGTCTTTCTTTGCCCATGGTTTGACTCATAAGTCAAGATGACTAATGTGCATGGTGGTTGAACTATTGACAAATGGTTACAATATGCAAGATGGTCGACTTATATTTATTTAGTGGAGAATGCATATTCTAAGTATATGCTAAGTGGGTGTATGAGGCCGTGAGATGGAGGTTATGTTTGATTAACTCAACTTAACATTTTTTTCTTTTATTTGCATTAATCAATGAAAGCTAATTAATTAAATGATAGAATTATAAGTCATTTAATTAATTTAGTCCTCTTAAAATGCAAATAAAGGATGTTATGTGAAGTTGAGTTAATTAGAGGTCCATGTAGATACAAGTAGAGCTAATTGGAGGACGAGTTAATCATGCGAGTCATGGAGATTTTTAGCACTTTACTTTAGTTTCATATTAGATTATTGACTGAAAATTACTCATGCATAGTGTGAGGATGGAGTTGCAGTTATCATGGGCGAGATGATAAAACCAAGGTGGATTTTGCATGTTTTGGCCCACATCTTTAGATTTCCAGTTCAGTTTGAGTTACAGATCAGTTATACGCATTGTGACTACGAGTTTGAGACTGAGTTCACTCATTTTTGCATGAGTTTGAGCCTTCTTTTCATGGATTTTTCCTTTTTCTTAGGATTTTCCTTGGAGTTATCATTTTTATACTGAAATTGACTTTCAGTTTCATTTTCATGCACTTTGGAGTGCGTTTTCATTGTATATATTGGGAAAAAGTTTATCTTTTTCCTCTAGTTCTTATTTTTCATCTTCTCTGGCATACCTTTTTGCAGAGAGAAAGATTTGTAACTCAGCTTTTTACATTAATACAGTTTTACAGGCTTTACAGGTTATCTTGGAGTATCATTTGCAGAGTGTTCCTTCTCTTATCATTGCAAGTTAAATATTATCCTTCTTAGATTCAGGTGTCTTGTTTTGTGAATGTTTTAGATACAAGTTTAATGTGTTTGATATCATAACCTTTAAATTTTTGTCAACATTCGTGAATGCATGTACACGAAGAAACAATCTTAGTTGTAGGTCATAAATTGTGTCTCAAGTATATCCATATCTTTAAGTTGTGAAAATAAATTCTTCCTTCATAAAGAATGAATTATCAGGCCTGTCTGTGAATCATTAATGCAGTTAAATTGTTCAATCTGAGTTGTGAAAGTAAGCTTCATGATGAATCAGTTGTGAGTTAATCTGTTTTCTTAAATCAAATAGGTGCATCACCACAGTCCAGTTTTTCCAGTTTTGCATTAGATTAAGTTTTTCCCTTTTCCATCAAAGTTTCAAGTACCTAATTGATTATCATATAGGAACCAACCTAGAATCTGGAGGTCTATCTTTTCCATAGGAATACCCACAGCCTGAAGATAGTTCCCATGTTTCAATAGATTGTTGAATTTAATCATTCAAGCGTTCGGGTGCAATCTGTTTGACAACAATCATATCAAAGAGGGGGAAAATGTAGATACCTTGAATATGACCCTATCAACACAATTAATTAAAATTTAGGATTTTAATTATTTTACCATAAATCATTATTCCCTAAATTTCCTTAATTAATTAAATATTTATTTATTTATTATTCCTCTAATTAATTAATTTTTTATTCAATTAATTTCATATTTTCGCTTATTCTAAAGGTTAATTAATATAACCTTAGCCCCCACTCTTAAATTCTTCTAATCTCATTAATTAATTAATCACTTCTTAAACCTCTTTTATCCCTTTTCCTAACTAAATATTCCTCCAACTCCCAAACTTGTCATCATCTAACATGTGTCCTCCCCTTTCACATGCGCAAGCTTACACATTCCTCCAATAATTCTTCATTTTACTATCCATAAATTTATCAGGTACAAATATTACCTTTTACTTTGACTTTATAGGGCTCCACCTCCTTCTTCTCAATAAAATTCATTTTTAAATTCCCACCTCCCTCAAAATAGGCAAATAGTCAAATCTTTCCTCCTTTGGGCATCCTTTTACAATCTCTCATTGTATTGGCCAATCACCATTATCAATCCATCCTTCCCAATAAATCCTCATGTGACACTTTTCCACTCCCTTTTTCATGAGAGAACCTCTTTGATCTGAGCCCTTAACCTTTTGGAAGGATATTAGCCCTACATCTCTCTTAGAGTGAATCTATAAATTGAATCCTTAACACTTCACTTTCATCAATTATTTTTCTAGTAAACCCATGTTTCCATTTTGCTATCAAACCAAGATTATGTTGGCTTTTCTATTGAGAAATCCAAGTTACATATCATCATAATCAAGAGCACATCAAGTAGAGCTAGGGTGCACTCTACTTCAGCTCAATTTGAGAGTAATGAATGGTGATTTGAGGTAAAGGTGTGTGTAATTGCATTATATTTTTGTTGTTTCCTTTTATTACATTTTCTTTTCTTCAACAAGTAAGATTATCTTAAGTGTCTTCAATATTAGAAATATTCCCTTAAACCTATTGCATTTGATTTTTCAATTGGTTGTTGGCTTTGAGGGTATCTTGTAGAAGATTTTCCAAAGTATCTAGAAAAGGATGTTAGAAGTAAAGATTTTGGACTAAAACTTCTAGAAGATAACATAAGTAATTAAAGACTACAATACAACATTATTTCTAAAGATGATTGATTATAACTTTCTCTATTGAATCATAAATAGCATTCACCAAATCTAAATAGATTAAATTTCCAACCTAGGGGTGACCATAGATAGTTGGGAAATCCTTTAAGATAACATGCCAATGGAGAGATAAATTTACAATCCTAGAAGAGGTGTTTAACATATATTTGGCGAAATAGTTCTAACATGTATAATACATGTTGTAATTGAAAAAAGTTAAGTTTTTCATGAGGACTTTAAAATGTAAAATATTCTAGGCAATGAATTGAGAGTTGGCACCATCTTTGGAATGACAAAATGTCAGAACTTAGCTTGGACCAAAGGGAATTGCTCAAGTTTTAATTTCACTTCACATTAGGGTAGGGAACAACAAGACGCTTAGGAAGAAGTTTCCAGTAGATTTTCTTAAGGGGAATGAAGGTGAAATGATGAGAGGGAATTCAATGCCAATCCTCTTTGAAGTAACAATAGATTGGGTAGAAAGGTTGATATTCATTTTGGGAAGGATAAGGGAAATAATGAGATTGACCATATCCAAATCAAAAGAGTATAGGTCAAACTAGACACAAAGGTGATTTAATGGGTTCCATGTAAGGATTGTGTACATCTATAGATCACTAAATATACAACTATCTCTATGATATATAAAATGGGAATGGGGGTGGAGAGAGAGTCAAGGGTTGATTATCCTTCAAAATTAATTTGTTCCACCAAATGGAGGAAGTAGATAGTTTGAGCCAATACCTTAGAGAAGAATATATGTAATTATAAATTTAGATACTAGTTGTTAGACCTTCCATATACCAAAGAGTGGTGAGAAATCCTTAATTTTGAATGATGCTAGAAGAAGCTTTTCCTTTCAATGAAATATCTACCATTTCTCCTTGGAAACAATTGAATCCACTTCGTTTGATCAAGACTAACTAAAGATAAATACAATGAAGTCATAAAGTGTATTTGTAACTTGAACTATCAAACCATTTAGGAAAAATAAACTTGATAATTAGTTTAGTGAGTTTATTGTAGCATATATTTGAAAAAATCTAATATGAATATAAATAAACATGAGTGGCAATAAATATTATGTTGGTTACCTGGGATCCTCTAGTAAATGAGAGAAGCTTATTAATCTAGTGCATGAGTTTATATTTGAATTGATTTATAAACATTTTCCATATAGATTAGTCAAAGATGCCCTAAATCCAAAGAGAATCCATAATAACCAATTAATCACACCATGCTTAATGTACATCTATTCAATAGTGATTCATGTAGGGAGAAAATGATATGTTCATAAAGTATTTTTCTTGTGCATAGAAAGTTTAGATCTTTATCTGGTATAATATAACTTTAAGATTTTAATATTATTGAGAACTTCACCTAAATCATTATGAAGGAATAGGATTTTTTCATCAACAAAATGGGAATTGAGAAAAAAAGAGTTATTAGGTAGGGAGATGCTTGAGACCAACCCCACATTCCTAGATTAGAGAGGAAGGTAGCCTAATGCATTAATAGTATGAACATAGAGGAAGGGAGTAAAGGGGAAACCTTGGTGAATGAAGCATTGAAGAGGGAATGATGTTGCGAAGGATCCATTAATAGCAATACAAGTGTTGGCATCAATAAACAACATTTGGATAAGGAGAGTACTTTTACAAAATTATAAAAATGTTGATACAGAAATAATATTTTCTTATATAGCCTTTACATGAGAAACTATGATAAATAGGTTATTGAATCCATATTTCAAAAATACACCAAATAAATAAAAAAGACAACACCAAATTCACCTAGGGAAACCCTTCCAAAAGAAAAATCATTAATAAAATCTAAGGACACTCACTATACTAAATATATAATATGGTTAAAATATAATGAGACTTTAATCATTCAATTATTCTTTAGTGCTAAGCTAATCATTATACTCTATGTGATCAATCCAATATTTAATAACCAACCTTGGTTACTACATTTTTTTAATTTCATTATATACACTACCAACATCAAAGACATTGATTATTTAATAACCTCAATCAACCTTAGAAATGGTATTATATTTACACCAAACCTATGTAATATTGCATTGAATAAGATAAGTTCACACAACAAGACAAATCCCTAGATTGGGACCTGATCATTGAGGATTCATTCAAGATGGCCTTACACGTGTATCCCTTTAGGGGAATTAGATGCATCATAATTAAAATACCAAAATAACAATACTTCATCCACACAATTCACATAGGGATAAAATTATATGTACTTCACATACATACACATGGATACTAACTCATTTATAAAACACGTGTGCATAATGCCACTAACTTATGCATACATCACCTAAACATAATATGACAGTTTCATGCAATAATCACAAATACAAAAGATGATTAACTTGTTTCTACATAATATATGCATAATATGATTAACTCGTGCATCCATCACATACACAATGTAAATAATTTAAACAACGTCACATGCATGCACACATAGTGACTAGCTAGAAAAAAATGGAAGCAGGAGAAACCTTGCTTCAAGGATCTTCCCCTTTACTTGGTTCACTAATACAAAATCCTTAAGTACATCTAAGCTAGACAGAGGAATGTTGGTGCATCTAAAACTACACCATCATGGGTCTTGGATCCTTTCTTTTAAATCACTACTAGCTATGGGGTAAACCCACAAAACTAGTTTACAATTCCAGTGAGGAAGGAAAATTGCAAAAAATGCCCCCATGGAAATTTTTTTGGATTTTTGAGGTTTGAACGAACATTTGGTTTGAGAGAACCAAAAGGAGGTTCGCTAGAACCCCCCTTTGAGTAAACCCATTAAATGTTGGGCCCCACATTTCCCGGGAAAAAAAGCAAAAGAAAAATTTGTTGAAAGGGGGTTCGCTCAAACCCTAGTTCGAGCAAACCTCCAAGGGGGATTCACTCGAACCCCCATTTTCCCCCCTTCTCCCCCTTTGGCACCAAAAATCTCTAAAATTTTTCCCTTCAAAGCTCAAGTTGAGGATGAAAATGGAGGAGACTTCACAGAACCAACTAGATGATGGTAGTCCTCAGAACAAGCTATCCAACAAATATAATTTTAATATGTTTTGGTTTTATTATGTATTTGTTTTTTAGTTTGATTAAACATAGGTTTGTCACCGAAAATCAAGCTCTTTGTTCTGCACATGTGAAAAAATAGCATATTATAAAAAAAAAAAATTGAAAAATATTAATGCACTGGATATCAATGTCCTTGATCCAACAAAAAAAAAGAATTTCAATACATACAAAAAATTTATGTTGTATACGGTTCACCTATGTCTGAATTGTAATTGGTTTGAATTTGAAACTTGATTAAGGAAAAAATATTCAATGAAATGCTATGAAACTAATTCCATGCACTAGATATTGTAGTTACAAATCTAGATTCAAAAAAATTAGAATTTTATCCTTCATGGAAAAAAAGTTACATTGTATACGGTGAGCATCACTCCTTAAAAATGGTGTTTACTGAAAAAAAATAGTTTTCAAAGGAGATGGAAAAAGAAGTGCAATCTAATTCCAATTTTTTTGAAAAATATATATTTAGAATCTATAGAAAAAATGTCACAAATCACTAGTTTGAATCATCAAATTACTCACGATTTAGCTGCTATAGGTGCCTGAAAGTGAAGATTTAGTTAAAAAAATTAGTTTAGTGTCCAATTTGGCCAAAAATTGTAAACCAGTATTGTGGGATCACCCTATTATGATGGCAAAGAATCCCAAACTACTTGTTGGCAGATCACTAGGAAGGTCAAAAGTGTAACAACATACATCACTTAAGGTTGTTAATAATATTTCCATATCCCATTAAAAATCTATGTCATCATACAACTGTATAAGTTACATAATTGAGATGCCTTATGGTCTTACCCAAGACTAGTGCCTATACTACTAATAATTTAGATTTAATTGACAATCAAACCCATGAAAACCATACCTCAAGTGTACATAACATAGTAGGAACACACATTTCTTTTGATGCACCAATACTAATATTGAACTCCTCAAATGGTTAGATGTACACATCTATCACCTGCATGCTACTAGCAAAACCTTGTCTAAACCAAATAAAATTGGGTAGCTCTTGGCATCTATCACCTGCATACTACTGGTAAAATTTTACTAACCTTATGATATAGATGAATACTTACTTTGGTAGAGCATGCTCCATGACTCTTGTCATGCTAGAGTAATGATAATTTTTCCTATAAGCAAGTCATAGGTTTTATAATTTTGGTGATCGCCTTAGCATTAGGAGGACAAGCTATATTAAGAGACCAATTATCCTCCACCCATGCCCTTATAGAGCCCCTTTTTCAAACCTATTTGTGATGCCAGGAATTCAACTTCTATATTTATTGTATTTCAACATTATGACATCAAAGGGTATAAGAACATTGATCTACAATATACTATCTAAAGGGTTTACAACCTAGACTATTTAGTATAGTAACAATACCCCAAAGGGATCCATTACACTATACAATTGTCTTATAGGTATTGGGGTCAATTTACCAACACATAATACAACATATTAAAATCACATGAATTGGCCTCTACCCAAACACATATACATAAGCCAATACAAACTCATAAAGAATCAAAGTCCATTTGTTTCCTTTAGTTGTTATTCAAAAATAGATTATTTATTAAACAAAGATTAAACCCATAGTAGTAAAAATATCCTAGTTATGAGTACATACCATTTTTCATATAGTACCAATCATAAAGCTTAACACACTATTTTTCACCCAGCAGATATAAAGGTAAAACACCATACCATATTTGGTAATAATTACCATTAATTTCCTATTGTTAGCAAAGGTCATCTTGAAGAGCTTGGCCCAAACTCAACACAAATCCAAGCACATATTAAGAGTATAAAAAACATGCATACCTTTCAAAACAAAGCTTTGACCATTCATTTACCTAAGCACCTTTCCATGGCACTTGTGAACTCCAATCCTCAACATTTTACAATGTGTCACATCATTGGGATCACGATTTCATATATCTTCTTATTTGGGTGCCTAGTATATGCTATAATCCTAAACTACAACCCTTGGACTTGTAGCCAGATACTTGAGGTATCCCCAACTCTAAAACTTTGATACTCTTTCTTTTTGTGACGCTCCCTTCCACTTACCCCCTTACATGACCCATATGTCATTAATGGCTCGATTTGACATTGCAACTACTCTAGAAGGATCTCTCCCACCTGGAAAGAATTTTTAAATTTAAGGAAATGATCTTAAATGTACTTGAAGTGTTGGAGGTAGAAGATGATCATGTGCTTTCATTAATGTGGTGGTTGCATCCTCTACCACCCTTGGTTCTTGTGTAATCTTAGCCATTATTTTGGTAGGATCTCATTTAGAGGTCAATAATGAGCTTTTATGGTTGTGAATCTTAGCTTCAATTAATTTGTATTCCTTGCAATTTTTTGTGGTTTTAAGTATAATAGTTTTGATTGTTGTTCCTAATTTTTTTATTAAATAAGAATGGAAAAGGGCCTTGGCCCAAAATTATAAGATTAAATTGGTGTTCCTATTGTTATTACAACATGTTTTGATGTATTTCATACCTCATTGTAAATCAAAACAAGCTATAAAATTGATATTTCATTTGTTCACTCATTCATAGACCTAGGCTATCATTACTAGTGTAAAAATTGTAAGAGAATATTTAGAATTTGCAAAGGAAACGATAGATTTTTTTGAAAGATCTATTAAAATATTCAAATCTAAAATATATTTGCAAACAATATTCATTAGGTTTATCATAGTGGTATTCGAGTTGGTTTTCCTACCAACTTGGAATCATGGGAGGATTCTTTAAATCTCTAATGTATGGTGGAATGAGCTCTTCAAAAGCCAATAGTGATGAGAATAAATGATAATTCAAAGAAGTTGTGATAGAAAGGAAGTTTGATATGGTGCTTGAAATGATGTCACAAATTCTATATAAAATGAACAATAATATGAATGCTCTCAATAATCACAATGGGGAGTCAATTTCTTCTAGAGCTGATAAAGATAACAATAATCAAAGAACAATATTACTATGTGTTGAGAAATAGTTTGGGAGTAATTCACCAAATTAATTTAATAATAATTTGAATTTAATTAATTTATGGAAAATTTAAGTAAAAAAGCCAGAGCAAATTACAAAGGGAATTGATTATTGTGATATTTTTTCTCCAATTACTAAGTTGAAATCCATTTATTTATTATTTTCTAATACAACTTTGATCTTGAGATTACTTCAAGGGATGTGAAGACAACTTTCCTTATGGAAACATGGACGAAGCAATCTACATGACACATCCCAAGCACTAAATAAGAAATTAAATAATCTTTGGTATGTAAGTTGAAATAGTCTTTGTATGGTCCCAAAACACCTTCTAGGATGTAGTATCAAAAGTTTGATTCATTTTTGTTGAGTCTAGGGTTTTTGAGATCCAAATTAGATAATTGCATATATTATAAGATGGACAATGATCAATTACTTGTATTTTGCATTGTACATTGATGATATGTTATTTTTGTAATAGTAAAAATACGATTTATCATTTGAAGTCTCAAATTTTAGTATAACTTGTGATGGACTTAGGGCCTACTAGACATAACTTGGATAAGGAGATTAGAAGAGATGGAATGAATAGAAATATTTGGTTGTTCAAAAGCATTTATTTGAACTTCATGTTGGAGAGATTTAGCATGAAAGCTTACAAATCATTGTGTGTTCTTATTTTGATGATGATTAAGTTATCTATAGAGCATTTTCCATCTTCACCTATTGAAATAGAGGACATGTCTTACATACCTTATGTTAATAACATTAAAATTTTAATGTATTCCATGGTCTATATTATACCAAAAATTTCCCAAGTAGTTGGAGTCTTTATCCATTTCATGGATGATATTGAATGAGCTCATTGGGATTTAGTTAAGCGGTTCTTCAACTGTTTGTGAGATACCTTCAAGTAATTTAATAGTTATCATAGTGATTATATGAGGGATTGGAATGGACTATTTGTGGACTTGTTGATTTAGATTGGCAAGTGATATCAATAGTAAGATATCCACCAATGCCAATATTTTTTTTATTTAGTGGTGCTATTAGTTGAAAGAGAAAGCAGTATAATATGGTCAATTTTCCACTATAGAAGCTAAGTACATGGTAGTTACTCATGCTTTTAAATAATCCATCTATTTTAAGATGTGTTCAAATATGGGGCTAAGTTAGTGAGCTACTATAGTTTTATGTTAAATTCAGAGTGCCATATCTTTGACAAAGAAACTAATATTTTCTACAAGGGAATAAGAACATTGATGGCTAGTACCATTTTTTTGTGACCTAGTAGAGGATGGGAGGGTAATGTTGAAGAAATTTGATATTTGATAGAATGTTATAGATGCATCAAGATGAAGCTAGTGAGCATAGAGTTCAGGTGGTTTTGTGAGTCTATGGCCTCTTGACCCCCAAAAATTAGTTAATAGTGTTGGTTATCACTTTTATCTTGCAATGTGTTTAAAAAGTGGTAGAATCTTAGTAAATATGTCTCAACCTTGCATCCTAATGTTAATAATATAAAATTTGGGCCACAAAATTATTAAAAATAATTTTGGAGCTACAAGTTATTTTTAGCCTTCAAAATTGTTGGAATGATTCATAATTGATTCCATGGTTATGAGGACATAAATCTCTTTGAGCTCTACAATTTATAAAAAATAGGCTCAATCAACTTCTTGGATCAAAACTTATGGCCTCCACAAGTTGGGCCTCTCAAATCAGATATGTAAAAGAATCTATGACACGTAAGAGGGATATAAGAGGGATTTTCATGTGTTGAACAACTTATGATACATGTTATGATAAGTCATAAGAAACATTTGAATGAAAATAATGGAGTCAAACAAAAGTATCCAAGTTGATGAGTGGATTATGATGAACCTATGACAAGTGAAATGAATATGATATTTTTAACCTATGGATTCATCTTAGGAATTGGGCATTGGATTTTTAACTAGGGATTTGGGTGCTAAATTTTGGATAGTTCTATCCCTTGGTTTCCTAGTTACCATTTATTGGTTCATTTATTGCTTATCCTATTTATTGGGTGCTTGAGATGGAGGTTTTAAGAGTGAGTTTTGTAGGTACTATTATACTACCAAAATTATTCTAGAGATTTTATTGGTGATAATGATGTAAAGGATTAGACTCTCCAAGTATATTTTACACATTGATTACTAAATAATACATTGATTTTCTTTGGGGTATGAGTTTTTTCTCCCAAAATGGTTTTCCCCACATAAACCTATGTTATGGTATAATTTTTGTTGTGTATTTTCCCTTGTAGCTATGAAGATTTAATTTATTTGCACATACCTTTCCTCAAAGCATATATTATAAATCATTTATGCACTCTTTCTTCTTGTCATGTTTTAGCTTCTATGAATTGTTGTCATAGGTGGGAGCCAAGTGTATGCCATTCAATACTCTTACACATGACATGGGAACTCTGTGCATAGAATATGTGAATTATTAACTAGTATATACAATACAAGATTCATAAATTTAGAATATTTCTTCTTCTAATAGCTTCTCAATCCCATCTCAATAAATTTTCATGTTACTTTATGCTACAATAAAAAGTTTTTGACCAACCCCAATAAAATTATAGTTGTAGGATGTGGACTTTTCCATAGAGGATGATTAAATTGGCTTCCTTTAGTTTTGAACCAATATAAAAATCAATCATCAAATCATTGATAGACTCTTTAGAAGAACCCAAACATAGTTCTCCAAACACACTTCTAAACTAAGAAACTTGGCATTAGCTTGAAAATATCTGAAATATAATTATATCCATTATAACTTATTAGCAAATCTTTGAATGTAATTTATGGGAAATATAAAAATATTGTATTTAGTCATTTAAAGAAATATATGATATGGTAAAAAAAAAGGATATTATGAAATATCATTCTTGTTCTTAAATATAGAATTGTAATATGATAGTTGGAAAATCTAAAAAATAGTTATATTCATCAATACATATCAAGATTGTAGGATGACAAAAACATTTGGTGATAGAAGTAGTAAGAATGTTTTTATATTAGGAAAAGAGGGATTGAAAGGGACTGAACCCTTGTACAATAGATCAACTAGTTGAAAAATAGAACAAGTATCATGAGATATGAAAAATAGAACAAGTATCATGAGATATGGGACAAACTGAACAACCCATCAAAATAAGACATAGTGACACACAATTGCAACCATGTTGCTACACACAAACCAAACAACTCAAGAAGTAGTAAGAATGTTGCACCAATTATTTGTTTTGAATATAAACAAATTTCTTGCACATTGTCATTTACAAGTGTGTGGTTCTAGTTTAAACTTATGTCTACCATCCTTATCAACCTGTCTTTCATATTTGATGCCATTAACCTTTTTCTAATCATTGGGCTTTAAATGTGCAAGTGTATCCTCCTAATTTTCCTATTGGGTCTAGTTTGGTCTTGGTTGATACATTGTGGTTTCCACCTATCACCTACTCATCTTTTCTCATTTTCATCATCACATTCATTGCATTAAATTGTTTATAATTTATTATTCTAAGCATCTTTTGTCATTTTCATCATCATATTCATTGCATTAATTTGTTTAGAATTTTTTAGTCTGAGCATCTTTTGTCATTTTCATCACCATATTCATTGCATTAAGTTATTTAGAATTTTTTATTTTAAGCATCTTTTATCATTTCCATTATCATTTCAATTGCATTAAGTTGCTTATAATTTGTTATTCCAAGAAATTTTTATCATTTCTGTTATCATTTCAATTGCATTAAGTTGTTTATAATTTGTTATTCTAAGCATCTTTTATCATTTCCGTTATCATTTAGATTACAATAAGTTTAGAATTTTTTATTCTAAGCATCTTTTGTCATTTCTATTGCCATTTAGGTTGCATGAAGGTGTTTAAGGTTCATTACTTTAAAACATCTTTTTTCATTTAGGTTGCATTACATTTCTTCATCATTTAAGTTTGTCATGTAGTGTGATTAGGTTCATCCATTAGATTTAGGTGCATCACATATTAATCCATTCACATGCATTATACATTTATTATATACATCCATAAATCAAATGCATACATCATCATTGCATGTCATCAATAGGTATAATAAATCATTGGAATATCATTAGGACTCACATAAACATCCATGAATATCCATCCTACATTACACATGTTAGTATGCATCACATCTACATAACATACATATAGTTGCATCCTGCATCACCATCTGTCAATACAACAAATCAAACCATAATAGCATCTAATCATACATGCATGCAACCATATCACATCATTCATAATGTAATCCATATGCATCCCTCATCATCAAAATAATAAACTTCCACCCATAATACTTACATCACTATCCACAAATCACATCATAATCCATCACATACATCATCTATACATCATATCAATGTCCATCATACATATACATGTCCATTCATAATCCATCATCAAATAAATCAAAGTCCATAAATCATATCAATGATCATCAAATAAATAAATTTCCATCACACACTCAATGTCCATCAATCATAATAAAGTATGAATCCATCAAATATCCATAATAATATAATAAATCACATATATATCGTACATGTACATTCAAGATCAATGTCTTGATAAAATAAATACAGTCGCCTATGCAAAATGGCTCATAAATTTTTTTTGTCACAACCTATGTATCACTCCAAAACTATCCTACCACCAGATCCTTGTTTGAATGTGTGGGGGAGGGTGGCACTCCCCTAATGTTGTTGGCCCTCCTACTTTTCCTCCATGTGGGGGTCTCATCAACCTACTCCTCCCATATCTTGACCATAGTGATTCATACCCACTCCTCCTTGAGCTCTCAGCCCCCAAGAAGCTCGATCTCCTCTAAACCTCTGAGACTATAGTGATGTATAAGTCTCTGTAATACTAGGCCTCCCTACCTGCTCATACCAACTATTGAGCCATCTCTGCTATCCCTCCTCCTCATCCCTACACCATGGCAGTGTCTCTCTCCTTCTTGTACCTGTCTCGGTCACCCTCTAACTAATTCCTCTCTAACTCCCATGTGTCTTGTGCTAAGTGGAGGTTTTCCCTCTCTAAGGTGGTAGTGTGCACCTCTCCTTGTAGGCTATCCACTCAGGCCTGTAATATGTCTCTCTTGTTGGAGGCTATCTCGCTTTGCCACCATCATGGTTGAGTCCTCTCGGCCTATTGAAACTCTCCCTATAAAGCAGATATCCTACTCTTCATGGTGGCCAATCTGGTGCTCACATCTCTCTACTCTCCATCCTCTCCTCTACTCTATTGCGGTGGTGTCACATCCTCCAAATGGGGCATGCTCGATGACCTCCTCTCCTCACCATCTACCTCCATTTGCGCTCCTTGCTCCTCCTCCTCTCCCTCCCCCATCTCTCCACCACTACTGGAGGTTGTCACCTCCTCCTCTACCACCTCCTCAATGATGATTTCGTCCCCCTCACATTGCTCACTTTGGCTGATCCTCCTCTTGCGACTCCTCACCTCCTCTACCACTACCTCCATCCTCCCAACCTCCGTTGACCCTCGTACAGGTACCATAGCTATTGGTGGACAACTCTCCCACCATGCCACATAGCTTTGTGTCATGTTAGAGTCATCAACACCCCCATCCATATCCCAAATCGCTTCCTCCACCCACTGCCATGAGTGCATCGTTTCCCTTGAGGCTATCTGCGGCCCCCACTCTCTCGTCTCCCGTGACAACCGAGTGAATATCTCTGGCCCCTCTAAGATGTCCTGGACCACCCCAAACTGTCATGTGACCCTATTTGGTCTGTATTTCTCTATGAGATAAGAATACCTTCCTATAATATAGCAAGTAGTGAACATGTACTTGTTGAACTTATCATCCTCCTCCCAACCCTCCACCTCCCTATATGGCCTTCACCTAATATACCCCTCCACCTTGCCTAATAATCTCCTCTAATATGCCATTCTATGCACCTCCTAATAGCGTAGTCCACTCCTCCAACAAAACACCACTGGCTCATATATCACTCTCTCCAATATGTTCCCTATTGGACGTAAGACTTTGATATGCTCCCATGCCCAAATCTAAAGCAATGTGATATGGGTTAGGCTCTACCCTCCCTTGTAGCAAACAATGTGAAGGTCCATGTATAGTTGAGCTAGGATGTAGGGGCCCTAGGCATATCTCTATTTCCTCTCTACCATCCCTACCACCACATCCCCCAACATCAAGCTGAAGAAGCATCATTGCTATCAAGTAGGAGCACCCCGTTGATCAACCCGTGCATGTAAAGGGTCACACCAAGCACTCGATCATAGCAACTATTGATGTCTAGTGCTCTCCCTCTAGTAGGCACATTAATCATGTCAAGCAACCACTGTAGCAGTGCAAGTACTGCCTCCATGCTCGACATCAAGACCTGTGGCCCTCTTATCAGAAACCTGAGGATCCTTTAGATGTCTTCTAGCATCAATGTCATCTCCCCTATTAGGAGATGGAGTGTGCTAGTCTTTGAGCTCCACCTCTCGGCCAATGTTGTTAGTAGCAGTTTGTGGGCCCAGATCGTAGGCATTCATGCCAGATATGCCAATCCACATGCATCTAAGCATTCCTAGTCTTCCTCTGTGAATCATGTTGTTAGCTGCAAAACCCCCAATTATCACTCTCAAGTCCACAAGCTCACCATAGCCTATAGTCATCTAGTCTGCATGTCAATTTTTCATCTTTTCTATTTTGTCCTATTTCTTCTAACTCTTTTGGCAGATCCACAGTTCGAGTGCATCCACCTATCCTCTAGTAGATCTACCCTCCGGGTGCATCCGCCTATCCTCTTACGGATCCGCCCTTTAGGTGAATTTGTCTATCCTCTCATCGATCTACCTATTTACAACACATCCACCCTTTCTTTGTGGATCTGCCCATAACATAGGGTGAATCTTCCTTTCCTCTGCATCTTCCCATCCTCTATAGATCCACCCCTTTGGAAAATCCACTTGTCCTCTCGCAGATCCTTCTATCCTCTGTGGATCCATCCTTTTAGGGTGCATCTGCCTCTTCTCTAATGGATCCTCCTTTTTATGGTGCATCCACCCATCCTTTCTTCTTGGTCGGATCCACTCTATTGAATGAATGAATGAATGGTTTTTAATGACGTCCACGAGACCATCAGTCTATGGGACCAAGCACCGAAACTTTAACCATTTTCAAGTTCTTTTCCATGTCAGCCCTTCTATTGTAGATCTTGATCAGAAAGCTAGCAGTTTTGAGGAGCCTAGTTTCCCTAAAAAGTTCATTTAGATTATCCACCTTCAAATTGTCTTCATATTGGATACGGATATCATCATAAGCAGCACACTCAATCATGAAGTGCCATTCAGTCTCGACAGTCCCTTTGTTGCAAAAAATACAAGTTCGTTGCTCCCAAGTCTCCTTGGGGACAGCCCACCTACCCCATGTACAACTTCAACTTGTAATAAATGCACTAACCACCCTCCTTGGTTTGGGCATAACCACCCCATGTACAACTTCAACTTGTAATAAATGCACTAAAACACCAAAGTACAAGAAAACACCAACTACACTTGTAATAAATGCATTGTAATAAATGTACAACCCTCCTTGGTTTGGGCATAACCACCCCATGTACAACTTCAACTTGTAATAAATGCACTAAAACACCAAAGTAAGAAAAGTGAAGTGACGTACCTAACTCATCCTCCTTGTCATGCCTACACTCGAACTTGTTTGTGGTGTGTGATAGCTCATCCACGTGTCATTTCGCTCGCTCTACTTTGCTTGATCTCTTAGGTAATTAAGGTTCAAATAAATATTAATTAGCTTCTAATTACTATTTATAAAAAACCCTAATCATCATTTCCCCCCCCATTTCTTCCCCACAACTCTGTTTTCTCCCATTCTTTCACCCTTATTCCTCATTTTTTTTCACAGAGCTTTCACTATTTCCCTTTTACATCTTTTGAGAGGCCGCTCAAGCCCCTTTTTCCCGTCAATCCTCTTGAGGGGGCATCACTCTGTCCATATCATTTTTTCCTTCTAATTCTTTTATTTCCTCCATATTGAAGCATCTTTCGATTTAGTCCTTCCATCAAATCAGCTATATTCTATTTTCTTCGAAACATCATTATTTTAACGTTATTTCAAAGAGGGACAAAATGTAGACACCCAAAATTGACCACTTGCATTTGGTCGATTTCGTCTAATATTCCATCTAATTCCCCTTCATTAGTGTTAATTAAATAATATTTTAATTATTTAATTAATATTGTCAATTTATCCCTAATTCTTCTAAGGTCCTAAAGTAAGTAATTAATTCAATTATTTACCTTACCCTTTCATCCTCCTAATTGAATAAATATTACTACCTTACTATTTATTTAATTAGCTCTCACATCCCCTTACATGAATTAAATAAAATTTATTTAATTCTCCTATTTTCTCTCACCTCATGTCTCATCCTTCCTCATTTACCATTACCTCCTAATCTGAATCCTAATCCATCTCCTAACTATGTGCACACACTTAATCATGGATTAAGAGGTATCACATCCTCCATACTTTCCCACTTGTATCCTAATCACCTACCATTAATCCTAATTTTCACCTAACCCATCCCCTAATCACTTGCACATTGGAAAGGGCTAATACCCTTTCCATTTACTACCCACCCGCCTTGTCCTCTAAGCTTTAAAGGCTTTCCCCTTTTGGGAAAGGAACCCCACATGGATCCTTGTCCCAAAAGTACAATTGAGAAATTTAAAATTCCTTTGTTCCTTTACATCCCATATTTTGGGAATGTTGGACAAGGAAGGTCTTTATGACAAAGATCTTCCCCATCTTCCAAGGTACCTTCCAAGTATCAATCTTCCTCTCAAGCCCTCACATTGTGCCACTTGGCATAAAGCCAGCCCTCACATCGTGGCACTTGGCATAATCTCATGGCTTGAGAGGTCACATGCATCCCTAGCCCTTGATCTTCTCCCACTCAATCCTAGCCCTCCACCCTGTCTCCTCATTTCATATGCTAAAACACAACCATTTTAAAAACACACACATCTTTTGAGCAATTAAGTAGTGTTATGCTACCGAAATTCCTTTGACCACACATCCAAATCAATCAACCAGGGGCAATCTATGCATTGAGGGCTTTGTCATGCTTTGGTTTCATTGAATTCCTTGAAGGTTTGAGCTTTTTTATGCCCTAATCTGATTGTTGCTTGATTGTTGTGTTTTGATTGGTTTTTTGTAGTTAAATCATTCGCTTTGAGTTCAAATTTCACTGCACACATTATATATAGAAAAAATATTTTATTTTTCATTGTAATTATAACAATTTATTAGATAAGAAAATTATTTGGACTCTATTCTACATAAAATAGAAATTTTTTGTTAATGTTTGTAATTTCTAAAAAAATTGTTCAATCTTTCTAAATAGACTCATCCTTTCATCAAAATCGCCTTATTTTTCTATTTATAATTATGCATTTCAATTGTTCATATGAATGCATTCATGTTTGTTGCTCTTACTACAATACAAATACAACCCAAACCACAAGGTGAGTATTAACCACTATGTGGAACTTGTTTATTTTTAATTGTACATAATTTGCTTCAATTGTTTTTTTAGTCATCTTTCGATGATTTTTTTTATTTTTTTATGCAATGTAATCATTGAAGGGGAAGCCTAACAAGATAAATGGACAGTGGTATATTGCATTCTTCTATAAGGTTAGACAATGGACATGCAAGCTATTAAGATTTAAGTGAAGAGGCATAAAAAAATACTTAAATGTTTAAATTTTGTGGATGTAGTTCATAGCTTTTGATTTTGATTTGGTTTGCTAATATCAAGGGTCATATGTTCTAGTCCCACCATCTTCATGTTTGAATTGAATGACGTGTCAAACATCATTTGCTTGCACAAACATCATAAAAATAAATTAAGAAAGGTCCAAAGTTCAAGTCCTACTAAAGACGTTTACATTTTTAAAATGAATGGGATGTGTCAATCCAAGTGGATGAAGATGGAGGTGGAAAGGACTCAATAAATGGGCTTATAAAAGCAAAATTATTGTGGGATTATTCTCATCTTTTCTCAAATTTTACCATCCACAACATGACATATTTTGCCAATTTTTTACAATTTGTCACATTCATAGATGGTTATTTTCATGTTTCTATCAAATTACTCTCTAAACGTATTGCATTTTCTTGATTTAGGTAAAGCTCCCAAAAAAACTAACCCATCACAAATATTTTGCATATATTTTGCTTTTGCAACAAATCACGATCTAGTTTTTTTTTACTTCTAACAATGTTATTTGAAGGTAATCTTCATATCTATGCTAGATAACAAGATTTTTTAGTAGTAAAATAAATTTCTAAAGGCACGTGTAATATAGCAATTAAAAAAATCTTAAAATATCATTTTCTTTCAATCTAAACATTCCAAAAGAAATTAATTATCATTTTGTTTCAATTGAAATATTACTCGAATTCTTACTTCTCACTGTGTTTCAATGACAATATTAAAAAAAAAAACCGTCAACCAAAAATATTTCATAACAAATTGAATTTGTGCATCTAATAAAATTTGTGTTTGTTTTGGAAGAAAATAAGAAAAAAGATAGAATAATATGACTTTGACTGAATATTGTGAATTTTTAAGATATGCTTTAATAACAATTGTCAATTACTAACAATTTGACAATATTTTGAATATTCAAATAGCATTCTTAACATGCTGTTTAAATATTGATGCCTACTGACCTTTTATAAGCACTTAAAAAGATGCTATTACTAGTTCTATTACAGTGATTCACATAATTGGATGAACATTTTAGTAAAATGAAAACGACTTGTGCCACATGAACATTTAGTAACATGACAGTGACTTGCACCACAATCAATCTTAGCAGAGCAAATGAATCCCTAGCCATGATTTAGAATGCATTAGTATAATCGTAAGCACACAAATCTATCGTTTATTCTTAATGTGTAACAACTATAGTATGCTGTAGATTAACCATTTCTCGTATCACTTTCATAAATCATCTGCATGAGAGTCTGGAAGGGCACTGTGAGATCGATATGGTGCTTCACCTTCCTATTCTTCTCCAGCTCTCACCAAGAAACACACTTTGGAAAATTGGTTTAGTGACGAATTTAGAGAGCCACCCCTTTCCAAATGACTGTACCGGGGATTTCTACAATATTCCATGCAGCTATTGTTGTGAATGTTCAGGCTGGAATCTAGGAAGTATCCCAAAGATTAACCATCTCTCATGTCACCCTCATAAATTATCTGCTCTGATTTATGTAAATTTGGGATGTGACTGCAGAAGAGGATTATATGCAATTGCAACATATTCATCTATAATAGATGAGGTTAAAAGCAAAGTTTGCTTCTTATTTTCCATGCATGCACGATTGTAACACTCAATTTTAAGAATCCAATAGTTTCTTCTGATTCCCCAAAACAAAGAAGCCACCATGTCCTTTACAACTTGTTAAAAATTTTATTTGTTTTTATAAAATGACTATATACAACATCCAAAAAAGGTGAAAAATATTGCATAAAAAAATATCAATACTCTATCAATGTAATTTATTTGGTATAAGTTCATGGTACACAATGTACAAATTTGAAGATGTGATTTTCATTATACATGAGTGTCTTGCTTCAACAACTCTGAAACAAAATCCATGTACATTGGATATAAATACAGTCACCCATATCATAAACTCACTATTCTTGTTGCAAGTCACCAGCTTTTCTTACCCAAAGCCACCCAAGTGTAGTTCTCAGCTACAACTACACTCTCTCTTCATTTCTATCACCATTATCTTTCAAACATTCAATACTCTATCAATAAAACTGGATAAATACTCTATCAATGCAATTTATTTGGTATAAGTTCATGTTACACAATGTACAAATTTGAAGATGCGATCTTCACTATACATGAGTGCCTTGCTTCAAGAACTCTGAAACAAAATCAATGTACATTGGATATAAATACAGTCACCCATATCATAAACTCACTATTCTTGTTGCAAGTCACCAGCTTTTCTTACCCAAAGCCATCCAAGTGTAGTTCTCAGCTACAACTACACTCTCCATTTCTATCACCATTATCTTTCGAACATTCAAGCATTTCCATTCTTCAAGTGCCAAAAAAACTGGATAAATAAATCAATGGACAACCATCCTGAAAAGATTTTTTTCAGCAGTCAATGGAGACTCAGTTTGCTAAATCATCCACTTCAGTGTTGAGGACGAAACTTGGATATGTTGTAGGAATATTCCTGCCAATATTTAAGTTCAGCTGATAATCAGAACTTAAGTGGTAAATATATATTAATACCCAAGATATACACAGTAAGGAAATGCAATCTACTCGCTGTAGGAAAATTGAACAAAGACAAAAGGAAAGGTTTCAGCTTGCTTCTAACTATTTTCAACTTGCCCAAGGGATTTCTAGTTTATATTGATGTTACATTTGTTTCATAAAGCCTTTTTACAGAATGTCCCTGTGGTTATTGAGAACAGGAAATTAACTGCTTATTCATAGCTTCTTGATATAGCCATGATGCGCCATCAAGATATACAGCGGCGCTACTATTATATGCAACAATAAATAGATTATTACTTCGATAAAAACAATTTTCACATCTTTTGTGCATGGAATCAAACAGAACATGACTTCTTTACAAGTACTCTGAAAAAAGATAATTGGCATGCACTGCTAGAAAAAAGTACTCTGAAAATGAAGATAGCTTCATTTCAAAAGAAGATTTAAAAGGTCTCTGCAAACATAACTTGTGAAAATCAAGAGTACCTAGATGCAAATAGCTGCAAAATTTATCATTTGATGTACACTCTACCATACCTTCTCAGTGCATTGAGAGATCTAGTGGACCCTTGAATTGTAATGCTCCAAGCTGACACACTAAGGACAAAACTGATTGAACAACTTTTTTTTTGAAACAACAGCAACAAAAGGAGATACGACATGTTGCACTACGCAACAAAGTGCACACAAGTGTCACTTCAAACACCATGACACAAGGACTCTAACAATAAGACAACATCACCATTGCAACAAGCAAGGCAGCACCAACAGAAGACTTGCCAATCATGGGTTGAATTTACCACAATGCACCTACAAGAGAGGGGAATAACAATCCCAAATGACGATGGGGTGTAATGTCCCCTTTTTCATGAGCGATGGAGTTTAGAGGAATTAGCCTATTTCTGATCCTCGTAGGCTAATAGAGCTTGGTAAGAGGGTCGTTTGGCAGATACCCAATTGATTGGTTGGCTCGTTTCATGATTCAGTCTATATATGGAGGTTTTCTAATGATTTCTTGATATGTTTCTATTTTTAGAAACCTCATGTTATAAAGTAATGTTATGTTTGCACTTTATGTTATGAATAATTATTTTATTATAAAGTGCAAAATAACAAAATAATAAAATAAAATAAAATAATATTCCTTCTAGAAGGTGACTTGGGAAAGTTCTAGAAGAAGGCCGACCTCTTGAGGAAAAAGTATAAATAGACATCATGGGCTTCATTCTCATCATTTAGATTTGATGTTGTTGATGTTTGATGTTTTCAATTGTGGACCCTAGGGTTTCTGCAGATTGTTCTTGTCATAGGAAACGAAAACTTCCTATTGATAGCAATTTTTAGGGTGTGAAATATCACTTGAATTATTGCAGCTGGGAGAAAGTTACTTCAGACTTTCATTTGTGCTTCATTGCAAAAAACTTAG
The DNA here is from genome assembly GCA_007258455.2 of Sequoia sempervirens. Taxonomy (NCBI): domain Eukaryota; kingdom Viridiplantae; phylum Streptophyta; class Pinopsida; order Cupressales; family Cupressaceae; genus Sequoia; species Sequoia sempervirens. The sequence goes on along the minus strand of VDFB02058242.1, from coordinate 133,393,017 downwards.
TGGCCTTTGGCCAAGTTTTTGGTATTGTTCGATTAGAGACATTTGTGTTGAAGTCTTCAATCATTTTTGTCATCAAGGAGGTCGATTGCATACTCAGATTTTTATATCAGCTTATTGAAGTTTGTGGAGAGATTCGATCTGAAGTTTGTATAGTTGTTTTGAAGAAGTTCATTTGCATAATTCGATTTTGGAGATTGCTAGAGATAGTTTATGCATTGCATTTCCACTGTTCAGGCTTTGGAGGGTTCTATTTCATTATATAATTACCATCAGATTTGATATCTGTTTTCAGACAATCGCACCAGCTCAGGGAGACCACGTTTTCATTCTTGAAGGCTCAAACTCTCAGCTATTTCCTCTTCCAGCTTGGGCGCATTTCTTGTGTTTATTTTGTGGTGATTAAAAGGTGCATTTGAAGGCATTTCGGTGGCTCTGTTATCAGATTACAGTTACAGTTGCTGCAGACAAGGATCTTACGATTTTGTTCATAGCACTTCAAGGGAACAACGATTTCACATGGAAATATAGGCGCTACCTTCCTAAGAGCATGGCGATGAAGATTGGCATTTAGAAGTGGAGTTACATGATGCCATTTATTTATTTCATCAATTTAGTCCAGAACAGGGGCGGCACCAATCAGTATTGTTTGGTGTTCATTTCCAAAGGAAAGGCTACAAGATTTCCAATCAATATTGGAGACAATCATTATCAGGTTCTTTGTCATTCATTTGAGCATTTATTTATGCCCATTGCATTGTCATTTTTAGATGCATAAGTTGCAGCTGTAGCTAATCATTGTACTCAGACTTGTCATTAAATTTCAGACTTGGCATTGTTGTTACATCTTCATATTTGCCAAAGAGTCTTGGATAATTCATGTTACATTGTATATGGATTGCAAATTGAATAAGAGAGCTGCAAGTTGAAGTCCTATAGTTGCTTTAATGATCATTTAGAATAGTGCATTTGAATGTATGCCAAGTGTTTGTAAAAATGTGCTTGCCTATAAGTGTTCTTATCAGCATATAGGTTGCATTCCAACTGTTTGTTAAAATACCAGTTGGCTGTAGGTGTTCATTTCTCATGCTAAGGTTATATATATGCATTGAATATTGTAAAAATAAGTTGCACATTCATGCTAGGACATTGTTTAGTCAATTTAGAGTCATTTGTAAACATTCTCATTTATGCTAATTGAAGAAAAGAGTCATTAAAGCAAATTGAAATGTTATATCAGTCATATGACCCTTGTATGTGAAGTGTTTGACAAAATTTCCAAGGCCAAAAATCAAAAGTTTTCAATCAGATTTGAGTAGGGTCATTACATGGGGTATAAACCCCTAATCGTGCTGTCTCAGAAACACAACACAAGGATGAGATGAGGAAAAAATCGACCCCAAATCCCAATCAATACACACTTACAACTCTCTTAACACCAAGGGAAACCTACACAATGGTAGAATGGGGAGACTCCACATCTTGACTAGATGACACGACCAATAGGTTTCCTACTCTAAATGCACAAACCAACTCCCAAGAGGGTAAAACCCACAAGAAGCCTCCAACAAAGAGGTTAGACCCCTACAAGACAATACAACCTAGGAGGAACAAGCCTCCCACCAAATTAGAATGATGACATATTGCTTCCAAGCAACGACATGCTTCCCAATACAATTGGGTGCCATAATGATTAAGATATGACACTTGTTGACGAATTGACATGGAAAGACTCACTAGGCCAAGGAGAACAACTTTCATATGCATGGTTTCCTCGAGAACGGTCAGAAAACCCAACAAATGATGAAGCAATGGAAAAACAAGGCACTAGAGGACACTAGCACCTAGATAGGACACTAACGCCCAAGATCAAGTGTCTAGGTCTAGTGTTGTAGTCTTGATTTAGTGTTGGAGTCCTAGACTAGTGCTTTGTCCTAGACAGACGATATAGTCCTAGGCTAGCACTGGTGTCTTGACTAGTGAGCAAACCCAAGCTAGGGCTTGGTCCCCAAGACATGTTAAACCCGTAGGAACTACAAACAAGAACATACAACTAAAATTGGGGATCCAAAAACAACAAAATGATCATGAGTCCACAACCATCCTAGATCATCAGTTCACAAGACACACTAGCCCTATGAAGGAGAAAAATCCCAAGGACTAGGGAACCTCCACAAACTCCAACACAAGAATCGAGACACGAGGGACAAAGAGGAAATTGTGTTCCACACCATTCGTCCACTCCAAAAACCACCCTAAGGACCCTAAACAACCTCTAAACAAGGTGGTCCCTACCACCCAACACACTTAAGGACACAAAGTAATCCTAGAGTTTTGGATGTTTAATTTGATGTTATCTAACTTGAATTCATTTTAAAACCCAAAGAAAGGTGCTCTAAGTTCGTTTTATCGAATTGCATGAAAATTTTAAAGAGCATACAAAAATCATGTGTGCTTGGCTCCAACACCAAGACACACAAAAGCATTTATAACATCAGCACCACTTTTATTGTCCTTTTACAATCCATCCACTATGGAGGTCCAATAATACATCACAAAATGCTGCGAGGACTCAAATGTCCTTCGATTGCATTTTACAACCTTAAGCAAAAGGAAATAAATGAATCAAACCTTTACCAACATGATCACGATCCTGAAGCTCCTCCCAATATTAGTGAATCCCCAATGGTGGTTCCACGCCACCCGACCACATGGAATCAAAAAATCCACTCCCATTGTGCTAGGAGATAAACACATGTGCCACAGGCACACTCACAACAAACAAGAGGGAGTAGACTTACACACACTAATCACAACATGCATAACATGCAAGAGTCACTCAACATTGACATAAAGATAGGGTACCATTCCAAAGGCCAAAATGACTAGATCCTAGCAATGGGTTAGGGAGAGTCATCGGAATGGCCTCAAGTACCGGCCAAGAAGAATTGAGAACACCCCTCACAAGAGACGGGGTTACTCAACCATACAAGCATGCAAGGTCACCCAATGACCACATAAGGAATGAGGCTCAATAACTCTCAATTAAATTTAGGACATAGGGACTAGGTCTTGGGTTCATCACATTCAAAAAATATGAATGTAGCACGGAAAACAAGACAAGAATTTTGGCCCAAGAAAAATTTCAACATGATGTTAAATTGTTTATTATGAAATTCCATGGAGACATATTTTCCCCCATTCCAAAACATCCAAAATCCAAATTCAATTGCTAAATTCAAAATTCTCTAATATTTTTCTAAGCACACAAACCAGAAATTTTATGCAGACTCCATTAATGGAAGTCAAATTTTCCAAAAACAAAAAGTACCCTTTTGGTTCAAAAATGAACAAATACTAATTCAAGCTATAGAATTTGAGTTCTAATCATTTAAAAAAAAATTGGCATGGTGAAGGCACAAAAATGGCATTTTTTCAAAATTTCAAATAAATTAAAAACTAAATTAAATGCTTCATAATTCATTCTAAAAAGGAAACCCTATGCTCCCTTAAGGGTAAGCATGGCATCCAAAGTGCAAAGGGAATGAAGAAAAAAGAAGAGAGAGAAATACCTCCAATTCAATCACACATAAACTCACATTTTGCCCCCAATTTTATGCAATTTGTTGAAGGAAAGCACATAAAAGATCAAGCAATCTTTGATGAATCCAATTCCTATGCCAATCCCCATTCCAATCAATCCACAAGTAGCCAAATCCACCAAGAATTCAAATTTGGAAGAGGAAGGTTTTGGGAGCAATTTTTCTCCCAAAATGAATAATGCAAAAATAGATGTCTTTTTCCTTTTGTTCCAATTTTTGACCTATTTTCATTTCTTTATTTCTTTTATTTTTCGCTTTATTTATTTTCTCTATTATTTCCCTACCATGCAATTGAGTCAAAATGAATAATTCACAATATTTTATTGCCACATTTAAATTTTAAATAGATGTTTACATCGCATATATGCAAACCCCATTTTAATAAAATATTTCCAACATAATTAACCTACCCTTAGTTTTCCCATTTTCTAATTTATTTACCTTTCTTAATTGTTTCCGTTTCAATAATTGAAAACAAATAACATTCAATCTCATTTAATTTTTGCAATTTAAATAACGATGAAAACACATATAAGCAATCCCCACAATTATGATAACTTGAAAATGATTAAATCACCCCTTATTTTTCCGCAATTTCCATAGACATAAAACACTAGATAAAAATGTAGCATTTTAATTCATCGAACTCTATCTACAGAAAGCAAGGAAATTAAACCATCATTTAACTCAAGCATATACTGGTATTCATGACAATAATGGATTTTAGAATCGCCTTTGATTTGGAATTGGGTTAGCACAAGTCAATCACGACATATCTTTACTCAAATCGAGTATGATCAGGTATAACAAGGGAAAGATCCAATATGATATCTCCAAAATAACCATAATTGGGGAACAACTCAGACTTGCCAATTCAGGTGGAGAAATTCCCTATACCTATATCCTCAAAGCAAATGTTAAGCATACCTACTCTATATTTAATAGCCGAAGCAATGCACACACACCCAACGGGATACAATATTAAATCCATCACATAAACATGGAAAACTGATCATCTAGTATCTCAAAATAGATAAATTACAATACTAAATATAAACATTTTAAGGATAGGAATAGGTGGGCATTACATGAATATTAAACTATTGAAAATTGAGAGAGGAATATGTTGTTCAGAAATAAAGCTTACCTTAAATATGGAAGAGTCATATTCTTTAACAAAGAAGGGTACTTTATGATGAACTCTTTCCATTCCTCTTCATCAATTTTACCATCATGGCGAAAGTCTGCCTCTAAAAATGTCTGTGATCCAATCCAACTAACAAAATCAGTTTACATAAATTGACTACAATCTAGGTAAGCAATCTAATAAAACTCAAAGATTGTTGATTTTAACCATAGTGATGACTGATGAGTATTTCAGTGCCACCTTATCCACTATAGTTTCAATGACATCATCTGTCAATTCCATGTCTGATTCATTAAAAAAAGCTATTAACATTTGCTTTACCTGCAAGATTGTCCACATTAAAGAATCTGTGAGAAAAAGGTGAGTTGCAACAAACCAAAACAATAAAATATGCACCCGCACAATGATTCATGAAACCATGTTTTAGTTTCAAATGGCAGAAAGAAATTATATTAATATCCACATATGACAATAGAGAAGGAAGATAAACCTAGAAAGGCCCCACCAAGGAGAAGAATAAAATTAAAAAATACAAAACAATAGGGTACCACCAAAACAAGTGGTCAATAATAGGTACAAATAGCCAAGAAAGGGGAACAAAAACCCCAAGGAGCAAAGAGTAGCCACAAAGGAAAACTGAAGATCATCAACCATCACTATCTAGATTGGAAATGGTGAAGGTGCTAGTGTCATCATCAATCACTGTAAAGGGTTTGAGAAAAGATCTAATCATGCTTAGCGGGGAGTGCTAAGGATCAAGAGGAGTACTTCCACTAAGATCACACCTAGCATCCACGACCGAAGTAACCCTTGTAGTAGTGAAAAATCATGTAATATGCAAATGCCCCTATAACTAGGGAGGTGGCAAGATAGGAGTAGATCTATGTTGATGAAAGGAGATCGGGTCACACTTTCGAGAAGAGATGGGACTATGATGCTTGGGGGGAACATTTTGAAGCAAAAGTTGTGAGAGACATCGTCTCATTGGTTTGTCTGCATCTATGAGAGAAGTAGCAATATGCAAAGGCTGTTTAGGGCTATCAATCTCCTAGAATTGCTGAAAGAAGGAGATGATCAACTTGGGCTCTTTAGAGTCCCAAGAAATCGCATGCAAGATCTGTGTCAAAGGGTGATGACCTCCCAAAGAGAACATTGATCTAAATATGTAAATAAAGTAAGAGAGATTGTTTCTTGAGTCCCTATAGAGGCAAAGTAATTTCTTTATATACGATATATTCAGGTCATGGCATATAAAAGGAAGGCTAATCCTTTCTATTTCTCTTGGGAAATGCTCATTCTTGTCTCACCCTTGACAAAAAGTCTAGTATTTGTGAAAAGGTAGAGAAATATCTATGTATCACTTGCATTGAAATTTTTTGTACCAATATTTCCTTACATTTCCAATTCAATGAGAAGAACTGCACAAATCATCCCTTTTTTGACTGAGAATTGTAGTTCATTTATGCTTAGCATCTGATCAACAATTGGCAATCTTCCTCATGTTTGGATGCTATAAGATTACTAGTGTAGATGTTGGAGAAGGCATTAGATCTCCTTTCTCATTATTCTTGCAAGGTATTCTACTACTCTTCTTCAATGGTGGCCTCTAAATGACCTTTGCTCTTGGATACTGAGGTTGTGGTTTCTCGACAATGGGTGTATATGATATTAGTCATGGATGAAAAACACTCAAAATAATTTTGATGGATATTGGGATTGTGTTTCTAAGTGTGGGACATGTTTCTAGCCATTGCTAGAACAATATTGAATGTATTTTAATTTCCTCCCTAGTAAAAATCTCTTGATTGACAAAATTCACAACAGCAATCATAGTGGGAATATCTTTACAAAGTTAGTTATTTATTATAAACTGAACTACCAAGCTTTAGTCTCCCTAAGAAAATAAAAACTTGGTTAATGATTTAAGGTCTATGCTACCTTGTAGAAAGGAGAAAATTGCTTATACTACAAAAAAAGTTGCATTTTCCCAAACATCATTGGAACTTATTTGAATGGGGATACAAAGCCACTATTGAAGCTTATTTTAACTTGGAGGAATAGAGCCTTGATACATGCGCATAGAAAGAAAAAAACTGTCTCTAGAGCTCTAAAATTATTCAAATTTTCAGCTAATTGTTATTAAACAAATAGGTAACAAAACAATAACATTATCATAGTCACCCCTTTGAGCGCTTACCATTAGAATTTTTAGTAAAGGAAAGTCTTCTATCTCTACCCTCAAAATTGTCAAGCTAGGAAACTGGACTATGAAAATAAATTTGAAATGAAAATGTGAACCCAAATTTGTATTCATTCAAATGAGATGCAATGTAAAAATTATCAGCAATGTGTGACCATTTAGTTCATCTCTAGATGACTGTTCAAATTTTTCAAGAAAATTAAATATTATTATACTATGCCCTAGGATTATGTACATAACCTTGCATCTTTAGGATGATTGTTCAATGAGACCAAGTATGCCTTTGAATTTTTCAAAATTCTCTCTTCCAAGTGTTACCTTAATCCCGGTCCTTGCCCTTAAAATTGACATTCCCATTCGAAATTTTGGGTAAGTCTTAAGCCAGACAGTGTTTTATGAAGTGTCATTAACTTGGGCGTTGATTTCACTAGTTCATTTAACTTCCCCTTTTACCGCCCTTTGTTAATTTGCTCTCTATTTTCTCATGGGCGGTGTTTTATGGCACTAGTGTAACTTCCCACATACTCTAAGTCTTCAATTTGGAAGGCTGGCGGTCCGTACTCAAGGTTCGTGAACAAGTCGAAAAGATTGCTATTGGCTAGCTTCAAATATTTTCAAGTTCGAGCAGGATTTTAAGTGGTTTCAAAAACTATCGGCGGAGTTTAGTTTAGTTTTGTGAACTTCCTGTTTTACCGCCCAAGAACATTTTTCAAAAGGAATTAAGGGAACCATCGTCCAATTGTTTTATTAAGGTGTGTTCTAGTTTTAAAACAAAAATCCCATTGATACAGAAGAAAATAAAGATGCCATCCACATACAGTAAAGGAAATCAAAATTGAATTGCTTAGAAAAGAATGCAAACACCAGAGATACAAAAATGCTATAATTTTATTATATATATATTGATGGCGTTACAAAATTCATTGCTCAATTACAAAATTGGGGGCATTAAAACACTTTTTTGTAGGTACACAAGGCAAACATGAGCACACAGATTCCTTCCATCACCACCTGGAGGCGCTCTACCTAGGTAGGTGACAGCAGGTTCTCATGAGACTGCAGGAATTGGGAAAACAACCCCATGTCATTCCTCACCAGCCCTGCACGGAGGAGAGTCACAAGTACGACCTCTTCAGTGGCCTCATTCTAGGTTGCAATAACAATGCAGATGGTGTCACCAACCAGTCTGTTTTGTGGGTAGTTATTGAGTCCGGCGATGGCCACATTAACTCTATGGTGGAATTCAAGTCGAACTAGGTGCTCCCCTGCTCTCATTCCCCAGTCATAACGCCTAGAGGTGTGAATGACGACATACACAAAACGCTCCAGGAGCGTAGCATTATGTACATGCACTTGATTCAGGAACGCTACTCCCAATATACTATGCAACACCTCTTCTTCTATCTCGCTCTAGATGATGAGGACTTCTCTCAGCTGGTCGGACAATTTCCTAAAGAGGGGACTGCACTTGATCTCCTTAATGACAATGAAGTCATTCATGGACACTTTGTCACTCTGAGCACTCGCCATGTTGGACACTTCAGGATGGTGAAGTGTAGTAGTACCTATTGAATTTATAGAAAAGGTTGGAGAGACATTTGAGTTGAAGATTGAGCAAGATGATAGGATGGCAATGTGATCAAAATTAACTATTGATGTGACCAAGATTTAATTTATATTCCCAATTGATCTTCCGATTGGACAGTTAGCACATGCAATTCCATTGCACCTCTAAAATAGCTATTTAATGCTTAGTTTGTGAAGCATGCTAACTGCACAAGAACTAATGGCCATGGGCAGGAATTAAAGCAAGAAATGTTCAGTTACTGCCTAATGTCATTAGCGATGTAATCATTCCGGCCATTCATCATTTCTTGACTATCGGTTTTCAAGATGGGTAGTTAAATAGCAAGAAAAAGTTACTATGTTTGGACATTGATTAGTAACCTTCAAGAGAGAAGGACCCCTATATCTGGGAGAAAAACGATCTAGTTCAGGTCTAATTCCTGAAGAGTGCATTGTGTTGTAGTCAAGGGAGGAACATTTGTTCTGCTTTATTTCCATTCAATTCATGTTGTAATAACTCATAATCTATGAGTTGTGAGATTTGAATGTAATGTTGATTGTACTGACCTATGTGTCATGTGCGTAATAGGAAGCATATTTTCTATGCAAAATCTTTCTTACTATATTTAATTCATCTATTGCAATTATGAAGTTTTTCTATTTCGTTCACATCAATCATTTGTCTTTTTAGTCTATGTGCTAGTTGATTAATGACTCTCTAAGGTTTACTTCACATTAGCAACATATTTATGGGCTTATGTTTGTCACCTTTATTACTTTCTGGCTAAAATCATATCAATTATCCACTAAATCATACAAGGGAGTTGTACCTCTAAAATTTAGAGGAAATTCACAAATTCAATTGACATTTTCGGAGCTATTAGCGGCTTGGCCCTAGTGCATTATGAGCTAAAGAGTTGATATGTTTAGATATATTTCTTAACGGCAAATCCATTTGCTAACATATTTTTGGCGATTCCACTGGGGAAGATTGTAAAATCTGATAAGTCGCCATCGTGTCATGCAACAAGATGGTACTTCCCCATAATAATGTGTTTCCTGTACTTCAACTTGATTTAGATTGGATGTAGGTGGAGTAGGAGGATATCATATCACAATTAGATACGCTTTCTTAGAGGTACAGAAGGAGTGCAGCATATTATATGCGAGCCAATTTCGTCTTGGAAGAAGAAGAGTGGGCCTAACGTCCACCTAGACCTGTGATTGAACACCCTCCATGGTTGATCTTTGGATATTATGACGACCCACCCTTCCGTCCCAATCCACACCCAAATCAATGTCCTAATCAACATCTAAATCAACAACCTAATCAGCCGTAGAATCTCCCTCCAACTCAACCGCCACCTAGGCAATAACTTAGGGGTACCTTTCTTTACTCCATTAGGAGTTGGCAACTCTAAATATTTATGGCTTCAATTCCTTGGGGTAACCGCATCGGACCTTTCGCCCTATCACAATGCAATGATTTTCCACGTGGCTCCAGGAAAAGATTCCCCAAATTCTCTGGTAGAAGCACTCAAGATCCAGAGGAACATGTTCTGGCCATGACTATAGTGAGTGGAATCCTGGGAGTTCAAGAAGAGGACGTCTTTGTAAAACTTCTTGTTGACAATCTAGTTGAAAAAGCAGCTGAGTGGTTTAGAGGATTAGAGAAGGGCTATATAACTAGTTAGAACATCCTTCACAAAAAAAAATTACAACGTTTCAAAGGTCCTGTCGACGTTGTTGCTTTACTTCGGCAGTTCTTCCAGATTGTTAAAAAGAGAAAAGAGCCTATGAGGGATTTTGTTTATCATTTCAATCAATCTCTTCGACAGATTCCTACACCGAAACAACCAAGCAAAATAATTCAATTCCATGTATTTACTTCCGCCCTCAACCTTGATGTCCAACTCATTTTAAAAAGATAAAATCTTTGGGATTGAACAGGCCCAGATTGAAGCAATGAACATTGAAGACGACTTAACTGCAGTGGGAAATTGGAAGATTGATGATGTTGCCTAGCCTATTATCAATCGCCTATCATTTGCCTGCAGTTTCTCTGGATTCCCAGCTATTACAAATCACCCCTGTCCAACTACTGAGAAAATGAACTTGACAATATTTAACGACATACAACCCCTGCATGGAGGGAACAAGGATGAAAGGAAGGAAGACTAGTGTTGGTATGCCCAAGCATATAGTTTAAATACTTCAATTGAATCAAAAGGTGACTTCAGCTCATCAAGTGACGATGAATGTTGGCATTTCAATTTGCACCTTTGGAGTGCAGATTGGAAACAGACAACTATACACAGTTAGACTACTCTTCAAATTAGGAGGGGAAGCTCCCTCTTTGCTAATTATGCATAAAAAGAAATACTAAACTAATTGCTTATCTTTTTATCTCAGCTGAGAGAACAAGGTTATAAAACTCTTTGTGTTGCATCTAGGGTTTTCTCTGGTTTCGTAACTTCAACTACAGCTAAGTCTAAACTAATGGCGCTTCTAACTTCTCAAGTAAATTCAGAGCATGAGAGTTAGAAGTAAACAAGAATGATCGATTAACACAAAGCTTAAACAAACTTGTTTCCAGAACACATCGAAAGACTCATTGTACTTTTGGATGTAAGCTGAAATAAAGATTATGAAAGAAAAACATGAAACAATAAAACTGAAAGATTTTGAGACCGTGGATCAAAGCAAGGGAGGAATAAGATTTATTTCCTCAAATTCCAAGAGTAATAACACATTTGGGACCGTAGATTGTAGCAAAAGTAGGCATACAATTTACGATCAAACCAAATTACACTTAACAAAGCTGAATATATACTGAATAACAAAGTAGCAAGCCAAAATAAGCTCAAAGTTTTATTATTGCAAGCACGGTTAAAAAATAAATAAATGGGCAAGACTGCCCTTATTTATACACAAACACAGGAGTAGGGAACCCTAAAATCTCCTTGTGTTAACAATCAATCTTGCAAACATGCAAGCTTTGTTTCTAAGTCTAAACAAAGATAACTAACAGTTAATTGGAATGTCTAACATCACTTAACTGATCTAACACTAAAGAAAGCTCCAACTGTACAATAGATATCTCCAAAGATAGATATGCATGAAAAGAGGACAGCAAGTTAAACTCAGAAAAGACATTGAGTTAACTGCTGATTTTAAATTCTACCCTTGAAAATTGTTGCATGCCTCAACTGGTAGTTCACTCATCAACAACTTGAACAATCATGTCTTCTAGAAAGCTGTTAACTGCCTCTATGTTAGGAACACTGATACTCTTCAGAACGATGTATTGTCTCTGCAACATCTCTTCGCCATCCACAATCAGATTTTGAAACTCTTCTCTCTTTTCAACTACTTCATCAAATCTTGCTAACATTGTTGCAACATAACCCAACTTGCAGTCAACAGGGTCACCATTGAAACTACTACGGATAAGGTGTTGAAGCTCCGTCTGTACTTCACTGAGATCAATGTAAGTGCCATTCTTACATTGATATTGGCAAGGAATTTGTGACACAAACATTCTTACGAACTTGAGAGTACTTGCCACCTTCTGTCTACATTCAACCATTTCTACAGATATTGCTTCGTAGGTTTTTACTTTGAAGAGGTGTTGTTCTCTCCAAGTAAAAAGCTTCTGCTTATGCTCTTTTACAATAACTGAATTGTAAGCCATCCTCAAGTCGGAAATGATGATCTCATCCGTGGGCTTCCTTTCCAC